>CM066330.1:197241482-198441482 GCA_033807585.1 Hydrophis major
CCAATATGTCAAAATTTCAGCTGTTGCCTGTGGTTCCTCATGAAGGATAGTTCCAATTTTCCTCCATGTGTCTAACTTTAAAGAGCCCCTCTCTGAGTACCAGGGGCATTGCTGCCAGATCTCTTGCAGCAGCTTTTTCACATTACCTTTTGAAAGAACTATATGCTCCCCTTCAGAGGGTTTAAAGATAAGGAAATTTGTCCTGACTAACTTCAGCAGCTCACTAACATGACATTCCTGTGGCTGAGAAAGTTTTCCCATGTTCCCTGAAAGATCCTATTGTTCAGCAATAGTTAAGTACGTACTCTACCTATTCCAGGTGAGGAAACACGGAGGTCCGGACACGTACTACCTGCCGTGGTTCATGTCGGGGTCACCACTTGTGGTGGTCTCTCATGGAAAGATGAGACACAAGCAAGTGTTCTCAGGATGAGAGCCCAGAGTAAAATCCAGCACTCCCTTTTATTGAGATTTTTGTACATGGTAAACATAGCAAGCATAATCACATGATGGGTTACAATAGTTAGATATAGTACAGACTTATTTACAGTCTGAGCTACTTCCTTAATCCTTGTGTTTGTTCTTGCCGTTCTCGTTGTGAAATTTCCTTGCACTATCTCAGTGACCTTTAAACAAGCATGTATGTATAAAGCATTAGATTAATCATTACCCAAGCCCAAGCCAGTCTTATTCCCACATAATAGAAAATATACTATCCTCTGCCCAGCCCAATTCTAAAATGTTCAAGAAAGAGGTCTATGATTATGGTTATGTACTTCCTTGATAATAAGTCATGCTGAATGTAAGTTTTGATACTCAACAAATATCCATACTAGTAGGCTACAAAGCAGTTGTTTCCAAATTGTAGCTTGATGGCAGGAAATCCTTTCAGTCCAATGACAGGGGATGCTCCCATGTGAGACTTTTACTGTACACGCACAGAGTTGAATAAAAGAACTTGATCATGTTATTTTCCATTTACGAACTGCTTTGTTTTTCCCATCATTTCTTCTGCTTCTCCCCCACCATTAAAGAAGGAAAGACACAACAGTTTCACATTCTTTTCAAAAGGTAATGCTAGGAATAGTTCTCTGGAAAAATCCTCAAACAGGTGCAGTTCCTATTTGTATAATATTGGTGAGATCCTGGGAACACACCTACACACATCAGATTTGAACAATTTGCTAAACCAAAACAGTTTTGGGGCGGCTGTTGTTTTGAGCTCCGAGCTTGGCAATTTGGTTGCAAACGTTTTGTCACCATTCAAGGAGACATTGTCAGTGCATTTTGAATTGAGTTGAATTGAAACCCAATTCAAAACACACTGATGTCTCCTTGAAAGGTGATGAAACCTAACTACCAACCGGAGCTACCCATTTCATAGTTATTTTTTTTACTTCATAACTAACCTAAATTCTTCCATGTGTGCCTTGTCAACTAACCATTATTACCTGAATATGTGAATCTACACTCTAATCCTTGGCCTTTTATGACCAACTGGACCAATCATTCTCTTTCTGCCACCCTATCTTATATAATTGTTGTAGGGAAATACAAGAATATGTCACTCTGGGCTTCTAAATGAATAGCACTATATAAATCTAATTAATAAACATTCACAAAAATATATTCTGCAAAAAGCTGTTCCTAGACAACTGAATCAAAGTAGCTACAATTTCAAATGACACCTCTCCAGTTTAAGCCTTGGACATCTTCAGCTTGTCTTTTTAAGCAAGCAGTAGAGAATATTTTACCTAGTTATTTTCTGAATTGAAACCCAATTCAAAACACACTGATGTCTCCTCGAAAGGTGATGAGATAAAATGCACTTCTGTGAAATGTAGGGCCCTTTTAAATGAGGCTTCAATATTGTCCACAATACCCTAGCATCAGGGGTCAGTAGTTTTCTGCTGCTGTGGTCTATTTTGTATTCGTATTCTTGGCAGCTAAGCACAGCTGTCAGCCAAGCCATGATGTAATACCATTACAGAAGGCACAGGGTGGAGGTTTTAGTCAATTTCTTGCCATCTGGAGAGATTTGTGGGACTGATACTTTCACTGATGTATTAAGCTTATAAAAACACCTTTTTCTCTCTCCCTGCTTCCTGCTGATTTTTGATACTTTTCCAACAAATTTGAGTGCTGCAAATGGTCTCCAAGGACTGCAAAAGAGAAAGAAAAAGCATGCATGGTCAACAAGCAGGGTGGCTTTTTTCTGCCTACCTATGTAAGGATTATACAGTGTTCAGCCCAAATATTTTATTTGGCTCCTACATCCTTTCTCAGCTATCACCAGTTTTTAATAATCAAGGTAAAGCACATATCTTGGGTTTTATGAATGCGGGAAAGATTTAAAAAAAAACCTTTTAAGTGAGATTTAAGAAAAGTACTTTTGCTATAAAAATGTCTAATTTTGATTTGCCCCCCCCCCCGCCCAGCTTCATCTACCTTGCCCATGAATCCTTCCCAACACATTCCATAATTCCACTTCTCCCACCTCATGGCTATTAATCTAAAAAATAAAAAACTGCATTAAAGGTCTACACAAATGCCCGAAACCTTCAACTAGAATTTTGTTGAGACCAGGGGTGTCAAACCCGAATCTGGCCTATGGGGTGCTTAAATCTGGCCCATGGGGCTGCCCTGGAAACAGTGAAGAACTAGCCCATTGTGCCTCTGCCAGTGGAAATGGAGCTCGGGAGCCTGTTTTCTCTGGCAGAGGACTCGGGCCACCACAGGCGCCCCCAACATGAGTGATGTTGAGCTGGCTATGCCCACCCTGTCCATGCCCACCCCAGCCCCCTGAGGTCAAACACAAACTCATTGAAATCAAGTTTGACACCCCTGGTTTAGACAGTAGAGCATAGGAGTGATTCCTGCTACATTCTTCAACACCAGTCTCTTCCCCTTTTCCTTTCTTTTTAAAACAGCAGAAGGTATTTTAAAGAGAAAGTTAACAATTTTATCACTTTTAAGAAAATAAGAGGACTGTTTGGTGCATTGGATTTTGGAAGGTAAGTAGTGACATTCAGGAAAGGGCTTATCTGATAGAAAACAAGAGGTTTCCCCACAGCATATTCACTTTTTTAACAGACACAAGTGGCCAGGATTATGCAGTTGAAATATATGAAAATATGAAAAATTTGATCAGTGATATAATTTGGGGTGACAACTGGTTATTTTACTATTGCTTTTTTCATCGGGATTTCACCTTTGAGACTTTTGGAGGTATCTTCTCCACAGGTAGTCTTTATTAGTAACTGCCTTGTTTAGCAACTGTTTGCAATCACATTGTTCTGTAAAGCAAAAAGAAAGGTGAAATAAGATCAAAAGAGCAGTCATGGTTTCGCTTAACAACTGCTTCATTTGATGTCCAAGTTGCCAATCCCAACCGTGGTCATGAAGGATTATATGTAGTTCTTTGTGCTTTACGGCACCCTTGGTTCCTTCTTCGGTCAATTGCTTTGACACACCAGAACACCAAGTATTGCTTGTCTCCTTATTAGCTTGATTTAAGCCATTGTTTCACTATCATTTTATAAATCATAACGGTGCCTTCACGTAACATGAACTGAAACCACACAAATCATATTTTTGTTTCGAATGGATGAAACACGGCATTGCCCTTTAACCACAATGTATAAACTGCTTTAATCCTGGGGCATATAGCTCATCAATACTTTGAATGTATTAATTTTTTCCCCACCTATAAATGATGCTGGGTATTTTCAGAATCCTCATGAAAAGCGGATCATTGCCTTTTGCCCCAAGATCTCACTTGAACATTGAATCTCAAAATAAGGTGAATTGGTAACAACGTGATACGAGGCGAGAGCAGATAGTGGAGGACTGGTGCCTAAATGCTAAAAATCATGAGCTGGTCCAGGTTTCACGCTTTACTATCGCTACCGCTTATGGACAATTTTAGGTAAAGATCACCGCACGTTTTTAGTTCAATATACGTTTGCCGCTAATGTTTAACTGTTAAATTATTTATTTACCAAAATAATGGAATACTGTGTCATAACACAAAGAGACACGAAGATTGGGAAAAGCGCTACAATCGACTCCCGTAGAAACACAACGACCACATCGCATCCCCCTGTAATCTCTTAGTTTGTTCTCAAATCTTTAGAAGGGCGGGATTGATATGCCCCCGTGGGACCATGGTAACCGTTAGCCAATGCCGGCTTAGGACGAACCTTCCCAGGGCCAATTGCGCGATGGCATTGTAAGCTCCCGCTTCGGAGCTCTATTGGGCTGCTAGGCACGCGAAGCGTAAGCCGTCGAGATTCACGCATGCGCGGTGTGGAGTGGTGGCTGAAACCGGGTGCTTGTGCTGACAGGGCCATAGCCTTCTCCGGAATAAAGTCGAGGCTCCAACGCGCGCATCTCTTCCTCCCTGGTGCCGCTGCGGCTGCTGTTGTCAGCATGTTCCTCACCCGCTCCGAGTACGACAGGTAAGTGCAGCCGGGGTGAGCGGAAACGCGGCCTGCCTCGGCCGGGGCTGAGTCACTGCAGCGGCCTGGCTTTCGGGAAGGAGTTGAAACGACCTCCCTCCTCCAGCTTGCCGGCCTCTCCTCCAGGGTCTCTTTAAGAGTGGCGGGGGCTTTTTGCTTCTTTCTTTGGAAAGGAGGCGCTTCGGCCGGACCTCCGTGCCTGGGAACGGAGAGCAGTTTTCCCTTGGGGTGGGGGGGAAGGAAAGGTCTTACTTACACTTTGGAGCATAAGCGCTCCTCGCATTAGAAACCGAAGCTTCCCAGGAGACGGTGTCCCGCAAAAAGCTTTTCGCCGGCGGCAAAAACAGCTTTACGTAAATCGAACTGCAAAATTGAAGCACTCTGCCGGTGGAAAGAGACTGGATGTGTATCTGAAACAATACTTGAAGAAAAGTTTGCATTTGTTCCGAATGCTTATTCCACTTAGTTCGTTCTTTGTGCTTTAAAAACAAAAAAGATTTTCGATTTGTCTTAACTATGCCTGCTCATTAGCGGGTGAGAAAAAAAGAAGAAGAAGGGATTGTGATATTTTGAAGTTTATTAGTCAGAAATCAGACCATCCCGATCCCTTGGAATACTTTTGCTACTGGTAATTCATCGAAGTATTTCTTATCCGCAGCAGACTGGGCCTAATTCGTGTTCTGTAACTACTGTGTATTTGGAGTGGTGTGTAGGCCAGTACATTTCCTTAGTCATAATGATGAGCCTCAAACTTTTGCTTTCGGTTATGCTTATCAGTGATTGGACCAGCTGGCTGAAATCAAGTACTGTAATACTTCTTTGCTGAATAAAAAAAGCATATCTTAGAACAATCTACTATGTGCAAATGTATTTTTAGAATGTTACTTGTACAAACCAATACATGAATAGTCGAATAAACTTTGTCAAGTATTTTTGGTAATACCCTGTGATATTTATCAAGAAGAGAAAGTTGGTGGTGACTTTCATAAATCATTTCCTACATTTAGTTTTTGCTCACATTTTGCAATATCATAAATTCTCAACACCTACTGTCACTGTTTTGTTTCAAGGGATCTGTTGAATTAACAAACCTGTTAAAATTGAAATTTCTGAGAAGTTTGGAGTTTAAAACTAAACCGCTAAATAGAATGCTGTCTATTTGGGAAACATGAAATTTTTCCCTATATTGGCAGAAATATTTTTGCTAGAAAATTTAAGATTTAAGATATGAAGACTGAATATTTGCTATTTTAGATAATATTGTATCTTTTATGAATTTGTCCAGTTTCTGAAAACACCCTTGTTAGTTATTTGCAACAAGTTGAGTTCAGCTAGAAAAATACTTTGTCTTTCTGTCTTTATTTGAAATCAAACTTTATCGTATAAGTCTGATTGAAAATCTAAATTCTAGTAAATGTCCAATGTGACTCTTGATTCTTTCCTTTGCAGAGGTGTGAACACTTTTTCACCAGAAGGAAGATTATTCCAAGTGGAATATGCTATTGAAGCTATCAAGGTACATTTGAAACTATTGTGCAAAAAGTACCTTGAGCTGTTTCATAGAACTGGATGGACTGGAATGGGGGAATCTCAGAACAGTGAATGAAGATTGAGAGTTCAGTTTGAAAATAGTGTTTGAGCAATGCTATCCAGTTCTTCTGCACTTTCGTTGAAGTAATGCTGGGATAGCTTTTACACAGTCACAATAATTGGTTGAGACTGGCAGTGCGTTGTTGCATGTTATATTTTTCAGTTACCCAGTTGCATCCAATGGAATTTCTGTAAAATGTTAATGTAAATAATTGGGATGTGATGGGTCTTGTTGAAAAATGCTCAAGAATCAGTTGTGTAACATTTTGTACACAATATTTTGAATTCAGCTTTATAAGAATAAAGTCTTTATAATAAGTCTATAATAAGTCTGAACATGGTATGGTTGTTGAAAGAGAAAATCCATTTCCCAATTCAATTATGTAGCATGATTTTAGTAAGCAATTTAGTATGCAGCAACTGGAACATCAAGTTATGTTGCATTGAGAACCACAACTGTTGTAGTGATTACAATGCGGACTAGGATTAGTGTGATATAGGTTCATGTTGCTACTAAACCATGGAGGTTCACTGTGTGACTTTGGCCCAAACAGTTTTACCACATTGCATTATACCAGGGGTGTCAAACTCAAGGCCTGTGGGTCGGATCTTGACTGTGGGGTCCTTAAATCCGGCCCGCAGGGCTGGCCTGGAAATATCAAGGGACTGGAGTGCGCTGCCTCTCATGGCTAAAACGGGCCGCATGCAGGGGTTCTGTGCCTTGTTTTCACCATCCACGCGGCCTGTTTTCGGCTGGCAGAGTGCTACAGGAGGTCATGGAGGGTGAAAATGAAGTGGAGGGAGGCTATGTGCAGAACCCCCACACACCCCATTTTGGCCGGCAGGGTACTGCAGGAGGCATCCATTACACCCTCCCCCGGGCCCTGTTGAAGTCGAGAACATTCACAATGGAATACCTGAATACCTGTGGTTATTTTTGGCATGGTGACAGCGCTATTATTTTGCACTGAATATAATTAAATTCATCTTTCCTTATTCTGAACCTTCACAGTGGCACATGAATAATTAGTAGACTTAATCTATAAGCATTCCATTAGACTTTCCCAAAAGCTTCTCCTATTTTAATAGAACAAATGTAGCAGATTGAAGAGTGAGGATGTTTTGGAACCACTTGAAAAATACTGGTGGATTAGCAGGAAAGTTATCATGTCCTGATATACATTTTTGCCAGGAAGCTTGGGTTGGAGTAGAACCTGGCCACACACAACGTTTTCAGCTGACTAGTCTGTCAGCCAGAATTGTAGATCCCTATATATCTATAAAAAGAGAGGAAAAAAGCAATTATTCTGCTATTTATGTGCAACTCAGTATACCAAGCATTGAATCATCAGTGTCTACAACTTTCATTAACAAAGATATGTAGGTAATTCCTTGTTAGAGCTGCATGTCTCTCTGAAAAATTGATGGCAAACATGGTTGACATATAGACTATTCATAACTAGTATGAGTATCTTATTTGTTGTTTCAGAGTCATAATATCTAAACTAATCCGTGCTATTTATTAATATTTTAAAATATGTTTATTTTTTAAAAGTTTGTATCTGCTGTAGGGCCTTTTTCAGAGCCAAGCCAGATCCTTTTTGTTTGAAAGATAATTGAGTAACATCAAAAAATAATAGTTGCAAATTTCTACAAGCAAATTACCCTGCTATGAGAAGATGCATGATATATTTTGTACAACATGATCTTGGGGATTTCTTGAATGAGATGGAGCTGATCTAATCATATAAGGGCTTGACATTACATTGTACGTGTTAAAAAAGAATTGATATACCAGATCACAGAATGGGACAACTCAGTGCGGCCATTTCAGTGCAGCCGGCTCACCATTGCCAAGTTGCCTTTGCCAACTCTGCCACTACATTGCTGCAGGACAACTCCACACAGGCCAACTTGCCGCGAGGACAATTTGCTGCACTTGGGTGTGTGGGCGAGTGAGCAGGTGTGCAGAGTAGCAGCAGCGGCCGGGGGCATTCCATTTTCACACACCCTGCCACTGCTGGAATTGTTGCTGCCAAGTTTCAGGTTGAAAAGGCCCAAGATGTTGGCAGCAGTGGGTGGGACAGGTGGGGAAAATGGGGCATCCCATTTTCACATCTGCCATCACTTCAGCAAGCTCCTGGAACTCGGTATGGCAGAGGTGTGTGAAAATGGAACGCACCCAGCTGCTGCCCACCCAGCCCAGAGTTCAGCATGGTAGAAGAGGCGGTAGTGTGTGTGAAAATGGGATGTCCCAGTTGCTGACACTGCTTTGCACTCTCCTCACTTGCCTTCTCTCCTGGCTGTCCCTCCAGTGGGAAGCCACCACTCTACCTATCTGTCTGCTCGCTCACCCGGCTCTTCCTCCAGCCACCGTGTCCTTGCAGCAAGTTGGCTGTGTGAAGTTATTCTGCAGTGACTTGGTAATAAGTTGGCAGAGGTGACTTGGTGAGTTGGCCATTCCGAGTTGTCCTAGACCCCCCAGATCAATTGGTGTAGTTAGTGCAGTTTGTCAAATGTTACATATTGACTTAAGATGAGAGACTAGTAACAGTGAATGAATCATAAAAAGTTCTTCTCCTCATCCTCATTCCATGATAATCAATGATGGTCCAATTATTAGGACCCCTGCAGTTTAAGGACAAAACATTGACTATTGATTTAAATGTTTCCTTTCCAAAACTGCCCTTTCTCCTTATCTTATATAAATATAATGTTGGGAGAAATGAGAGGGTTTTGCCATTATTTGCCACAACATATCTGTTATTGCACAATATGTCCTTATAGAAACATACTTAAGAACTTATATGATGGTCTAGAATCAAAATATAGCAAGTTTACACATGACATATCTGTTTAAATGAAAATATGCTTTAAATTTTCCCTTTCATGTTTGCATTCTGGGTTTTGGTTGCACCCAACATACATCCTATTGTTTAATACTCTTCTGAAATTCTGCATCTGACTATCATAGACTGTATGTGCTGAGTATTTCTTAGATTGTATGTATAAAGCAAATTAGCAGCTCTTTAAAAAGGTTAAAAATGGTTTATTATTATTTCTGTTAGCTTGGTTCCACAGCAATTGGAATCCAGACATCAGAAGGAGTTTGTCTGGCTGTGGAGAAGAGGATTACTTCCCCACTTATGGAGCCAAGCAGTATTGAGAAAATTGTAGAAATTGATTCTCATATAGGTAAGGATAAAAGCTAATTCTTAAGAAAATTCTGCAGTGTAATTGCAATATGGATATGATTAAAATCCTTTCTTTGTTGGTCTTCTAATTCCTATAATATGAGCTTATATGTAGACTTCCTTTGGTGTGAAATTAATATTTACTAGTAATGATCATTGGGTTTCTGAGTTCAAAATCAGCACAATATAGAATCAGATGTAGAAATCAGAAGCAACTTGCTACTATATGACCGCTCTAATAAAAGTTTGTCTCCAAAAATAGAAATTGGAGAGCTGGGAATTGCAATGTGTGCTCTTGATCCCAGCCAACTCCTCTGTTGGAAGCTCATTGATTGACCTCTAATGTTAGTCTGTCCTCTGCACATGAGGCCATTTTTTAATATAATCACATACAAACCTCTGATGAGAACTGGAGCTAGGGTTCATTTATATCTACCTTTCTACTGTGTTTAATATTAATGTTAACTATTTTAATATAGCCATGAACAATGGTATTGTCTAATAAATTTAATTAATATATAAGTATAACTGATAAGTTATCTGTACCTATGTCACTTGACCTACTTTCTTCCACATGCAAGCGCATGAACTTTGTTTATGGCACACTTGAATTTCAACTTCTACAATTTTTAAGAGTATCAATATGCATGTGGATGGATGATTAAAACACACTGTTTATTTGAATGTTCATGAGTCAGTCTTTGGTTTTCTCACAGGAATCAGTGTTGAAGCTGGTACTTTTTAATATGTATCTCCCCTTTTTCAGGTTGTGCGATGAGTGGCTTGATAGCTGATGCAAAGACATTAATTGACAAAGCAAGAGTTGAGACACAGGTAAAACTCAAATACTGTTCTTTGTGCACCTTGCTTTTTTTCCTCCCACATTTTTTAATTAGTTATTAGTTATTCATTCAGACTTAAAACAAACATGGCAGCAGAACAGCAGAAAAGAATTACAAATTAAATTTTATGTGAAAAAAACATACAAAATTCAAGATAGATGTCAGTATTCCAGCAATTGCCGTAATTAAATCATGATTCTCGAGCCAAACTTCAAAAATCTTCAAAGGATTTATTAGAGGCGACATACTGGCACTGCCCTGTATGAAGCCAACTCTGGCATACGTAATTTATGTCACCTGTGACCCTGTTTCCCCCCCCCCCTCAAGTGTCTCATAAACCAATTTCTCCAATTGAGCATGATCATGTGCTGGGTGTCATCATTCATGTTCTCCAATTAAATATATTAACCGGGCAAAAGTTCTGCTATTTTAGTTACAATCTTTTAAAGATAAGAGTTGGAATGTACTTTCGCTTTCAAACTGCTGTACTGCTCTTCCAGATTTCTTTCCTCCTCCCCCCCTTTTTTATTTCATTTCATGGCAACTATTAAAACAGGCATAGGAATGTTTTATGAGTTGACATTGGATATGAAAAGGTGAAAATAAGATTCCATGACTGTACATCCCTCTTTTTTGTCACTAATTATTTACAATTACATGAACATTAGAAGAAACTCTGATGTCAGAATATGCTCTACTATCACGGCTTTTGGAATGCTTTCTTTGAACTGAGTTTGACAACATTTTAATAGCCTTATTTCTCTTTTAAAATTCTCTATCCAATAAAAAAAATCATAGGGAATAGGTACATTTTAGGGCATAAGTAAAACTGTTTTCCAAATAATTAGTCTTTAACTTCATAATTGTCAGGACTCTGCTTGCTATGGATGTGCTGTTAAATTGAAAATGTGTTTCAGTGAATGATTTCCATAATCTTTGCAAGTTAACATTCTTGATTCTTGGTTCAAGGAACTCCCTCAAATCACGCTTAACAGAACATAAATCATTTTTCTGTGAGTGTTTTCTCCACAGATAGCAAAATATTTAAGCTACTCAACTATGGAATATTGATTCTGTGATTGTGAAATTAGCTTCCTTTCATGTAATAAATTACAGTCTGCATAGGAACTGCTCATGGTAGAATGCTTCCCATGTGGTTGGAAGCATTTAAAAGAACTTTAACTAAGCTTGAATAGAAAATATGGACAGTGTTATTCATAGCACTTATCTATTCTAAAAGGAATAACAAATTAGCATGAATCATTAAAATCTTGCCCTTTATTGTGCGTTCTTCAGACCACATTGCAGCTGGTTTGCATGGTAGGTAATCTTTTGTGCATTTCTTCTTATGGTTGTAATTTTGGCTTAAGTTTATTGGGATGCAAATTGTATATATATATATATATATATATATTGAAGAAGAAATGTAACTTTTATGAAAAGAGATATAGATTTCTCTTTTTACCATCTCAGAATCACTGGTTTACATACAATGAAATCATGACTGTGGAAAGTGTGACACAAGCTGTATCCAACTTAGCGTTACAGTTTGGAGAAGAAGATGCTGATCCAGGTGCAATGGTATGTATGTCAATTATTCGTTAAATGTCCATCATTGACAGTTGTATTCTTCAGTTACTAGGTCATTAAATGCCTGATCCTTCTATGATTTCATTCTAGTCAAGGCCATTTGGTGTGGCATTACTCTTTGGAGGAGTCGATGAAAAAGGACCTCAACTGTAAGTTGGGTTTTGTTTCTTCACTCTCGTTATTTACGTGTTTAAATCCAGACTATTTATCACCGCTGAATTAGAAGATAGAATACCATAGAGTTTTACATAATCAACTGACAGAACAATCAACCAATGGAACAGAAGTTGTAGGTGTTCCATCACTAGAAGCTTTCAAGAAGAGACTATCAAAAATGGTATAGGGCTGTGCTGGCGAACCTATGCCACATGTGCCAGAAGTGGCAGGCAGAGCCATCTCTGGACACGCCAGGCATCACCTGTTGCTCTTTCAGGTTCCGGTGTGCACATGTGCACTGGCTAGCTGGTTGCGCGCCTGGGAGCACCGGAAACCGGAAGAGTAGCTCCCTGGAGTGCATACACATGCTGGCTTGTTGGTCTTCACATGCGCATTAGAAACTGGAAGACCAGGTGGCAGCGCACATGCAGGGCTGGGAAGTTAAGCTTACGGTTTCCGGTGCTCCCACACGCACGCATCGGGGAGCTGCTCTTTTGGTTTCCAGTACATACGTGCACTCCCATTTTGGCACTCGGTGCCAAAAAGATTAGCCACCTCTGGTATAGGGTCTCCTGCTTGAGCAGGAGGTTGCATTAGATGACTTACAAGGTACCTTCCAACTCTGTTATTCTATTCTAAACTAGAAATCAAGGAGAATGTCAGTAGATGAAGACTGGATTGGGTGTATGGATTGTATGAATTAACATACAATCTTTTAGCAACTACCAAACTCTTACGCTAGTATCTATCTCCACTATTAAAGATAGACTGCTCAGAAAAATAAAGGGAACACAAAAATAAGATATCCTAGATCTGAATGAATGAAATATTCTTATTAAATACTTTGTTCATTACATAGTTGAATGTGCTGACAACAAAATCACACAAAAATTATCAATGGAAATCAAATTTAGCAACCCATGGATATACTGGATATACTGTATGACCTCCCTACAATGCCTGACCATGCTCCTGATGAGGTGGCAGATGGTCTCCTGAGGGATCTCTTCCCACACCTGGACTAAAGCATCCCCCAACTCCTGGACAGTCTGTGGTGCAACATGGCATTGGTGGATGGAGCGAGACATGATGTCCCAGTTGTGCTCAATTGGATTCGGGTCTGGGGAACGGGCGGGCCAGTCCATAGCATCAATGCCTTCGTCTTGCAGGAACTGCTGATACACTCACATGAGGTCTAGCATTGTTGTGTATTAGGAGGAACCCAGGGCCAACCGCACCAGCATATGGTCTCACAAGGGGTCTGAGGATCTTATCTTGGTACCTAGTGGCAGTCAGGCTACCTCTGGCAAGCACATGGAGGGCTGTGCAGCCCCCTAAAGAAATGCCACCCCACACCATTACTGACCCACTGCCAAACCGGTCATGCTGGAGGATGTTGCAGGCAGCAGAACGTTCTCCATGGCATCTCCAGACCCTGTCATGTCTGTCACATGTGCTTAGTGTGAACCTGCTTTCCTCAGTGAAGATCACAGGGCGCCAGTGGCGAATCTGCCAGTCTTGGTGTTCTCTGGCAAATGCCAAACGTCCTGCATGGTGTTGGGTCTGTAAGCACAACCCCCACCTGTGGACATTGGGTACTCATGGAGTCTGTCTCTGACAGTTTAAGCAGCCACATGCATGTTTGTGGCCCGCTGGAGGTCATTTTGCAGGGCTCTGGCAGTGCTCCTCCTGTCCCTCCTTGCACAAAGGCGGAGGTAGCAGTCCTGATGCTGGGTTGTTGCCCTCCTATGGCTTCCTCCACATCTCCTGATGTACTGGCATGTCTCCTGGTAGCGCCTCCGTGCTCTGGACACTACGCTGACAGACACAGCAAACCTTCTTGCCACAACTCGCATTGATATGCCATCCTGGATGAGCTGCACTACCTGAGCCATTTCTGTAGGTTGTAGACTCCGTCTCATGCAACCACTAGAGTGACAGCACCACCAACATTCAAAAGTGACCAAACCATCATCCAGAAAGCATAGGAACTGAGAAGTGGTCTGTGGTCACCACCTGCAGAACCATTCCTTTATTGGTGATGTCTTGCTAACTGCCTATGCTTTCCACCTGTTGTCTATTCCATTTGCACAACAGTGTGTGAAATTGAGTGTCAATCAGTGTTGCTGCCTAAGTGGACAGTTTGATTTCACAGAAGTGTGATTGACTTGGAGTTACATTGTGTTGTTTAAGTATTCCCTTTATTTTTTTGAGCAGTGTACAAAGATACTGGCCAAAAAGCAAAGCTGTTTCGAGGTCTATACATTTTCATAGTGAAAGCTATATTAATAATTATAATCCAAAGATTTTTCAATGTTTGCAAGGACACATAGGTGTAAAAATATGATAAATTTGATTTTGATACGAGGACACAAACACCTTGTATCTATCATTAAGGTTGAAAAACAAGAAATTCAATGTTCTTCTAGTAGATACATGCTCAAAAGCAGTTTGAATGGCACTTTATACAGAATATGACTTTGGTATGAGTATAAAATCTCTGATAATGCAAAATTCAATGAAAATAAAGAGTAAGTTTCCATTATTGTTATTGGGTGTTTTCAGAAGAACTGGCAGACTCCAAGGTAATCTAATATCTGTGATCTTCTGAGGCATTCCTTAGATAGTGTTTAAGACAGTCTAGTCCTTGTAACTAGAAACACTTCAGAGCTCCAAGCACATTTTAAAGGAGAAAGTTTTCCTAAATTTTATAGTGGAAGCAGCTCAGTTATGAGTGCAAGAAAGGCTTGAAAATGAGGGAATTGCCATTTCCAAAAGGAGGTAGGAAAAAATAATCCTAAATTGCAAAACATTAAACTTATGTCTGCAGATTTTTTAAAATAATTGTAGCCATTAACCAGAAAATCTCACTTATACAAACAAAATATGTTTGATGGACAGCACACTCTAGATGGCGTACATTGCATTTTAATAAACTCAGATTTTCTTTCATCTTTAGGCTGTCTTTTTTTCCTCTCCAATTTCCTTTTCAGTAATTGAATACAGTTTCATGATAAGAGGAAGTGATAGAGTTGACACTAACTATTTAACAACAACATGTTCTTCATTAAAATAATCATATGAGAAATGGTACTTATCACCATTAAGATATATTTTAAAGAACATGAACTGTTCTCATTTGTAGAATATTTTTATCAGTTGCTGAAATTTATTAAATGGCTGCAACAAAATAAGGTAATTTATTTCAATTCTGAACCATCTCCAAAAAAATTATTTACCATTGTATTTCTATAATGAGAACTCAGTTATGACTGTAGAGATTTTGGTTCACACAATTATATTACTGCCTTCTGTGCCTTCATATTTATTCTCTTAATTTAATGTGCTTGTGGACCAATGACTGAGCTGCTAGATAAATATTCAGCAACCTGATTTTCAATAGATAACTTTGATAAAATCATGGTTTTTAGAATTATGGGTGTACAAGCAATTGCAAGAACTGAAATCCTAAAGAAATATTCAAAAATCTGAAAACTGCAAAAAATAGCAAGGAGATTAAATTCATAGGACTCTTCCAGAAGTAGGAAAGGGCAGTGATACTTATTTACACTATATGCTTGGTTAAAAGGGCGGGGGGGAGTTTGCTATATAAAAGTGTCAAACTAATTTCTGCAGCACAATTTTAGCCATTTTAATAAATGAAAGAACAAATCTGACCTCAATCTGTTCTTTTAAAAAAACAAGTAGAAATTGATTTGATTTGATTGAGTGTGAGAGAAAGAGGGAGAGACTTAGAGGGAGGGAGAAGAATTTAATACAGGTGATTTTTTTGTGGCTATTAAAAGAACAAAAACCACCCTAAAATTTATTTGAATCCAAAGTGTCCTTTTTTTACTGAAGGCATTTCTTCTCATCTGGCTGTGTATATGATGCTTTCTTGGCAGGTTCTCCTTTAAAAGAAAGCCAAGCCAGGCAAATCCTATTCACTATGCAATGTTTTCTGGCTCTAAGCCACATAGTAAAACTGTGGCTATCCCTACTACTACCCCAAATTTGTTGGATGTAATCCTTTGATTAAATATGCACATATGTACTTACACACAATCTTTTCCCTAGTCAAATATAACTCAGACTAAAACTGCAGACTTTACAAGTGATCTGCATGGCACTTGATGGTTTGTTCATTTTTATATCTTTTTATTTATGCATGTAGATTTCATATGGATCCTTCTGGGACTTTTGTACAGTGCGATGCAAGAGCAATTGGATCAGCTTCAGAAGGTGCACAAAGCTCACTGCAGGAGATTTATCATAAGGTGAAAGTCCATTTTATTTTGCCTTACTCTTTATTGTAGCTTTTTGATGAAAGCAGAGAGATAAAGAAAATAAGTGTGACTTTTATTGTAGCAGTATCCACAAAATCCTGTTGTTTGATTTCTTTTAAAATAGCTATAAGTTTAATTGTTCTAGACTCACCTGGGTTATCTTCTCATCAATGTATTTTGAGCAATTTAAAAAGTGTCATTACCTATGGCATTTTGAATATTTTCAACATATTTATAGGCTCCAGCTGGTTTTGGATCTGAGAAGTTCACAGGAATAGAACCTTTTATAGAAATACCATGAAAAGAAATGTTGAGATGTTTTAAATTAAATCTGCTTTCTTGACTAACAAGTCAAATTAATAATTTAATTTCATGCCTAAACAAGAGCTTATATTGTCTTTAAATAAATATATGTTAATTATAATATGTCAATGACTGAAATCTGCAGTTCTCAGCCCTAAGACTAGCATGTGGAGTAAGAACACTGTCCAGTCAGTTTTATGCATGTCATTCTATATAATGGCTTACTTTAGCATTTGTTTAATTTAAGAAAATTATCCAGTTAATGTGATAACTACAGCCGCTTGATGCCTATCTTACCAACCTTAAGTTTCATGATTTCTCTTTACAGTCAATGACACTGAAAGAGGCAATTAAGTCATCCCTTATAATTCTAAAACAAGTTATGGAAGAAAAGCTGAATGCAACTAACATTGAGGTATATTAATCCATTTATTAAAGGTTTTCCATCAATGTCTATGTTATGTGAATTTCAGCACAGATACTGAAGTACCTTAGATTTGCTATGGATTGTATATTACTGGTATGTCCCAATTATTTTGGGGTAAAATTGTAGGAGTTAAGTTGCACATTTGGCTCTGATGTTTCAGGGTTGATATTCCCGAGATTAGAGTGTTGAGATCTTTGTAATTAAATAGTGATCCATATGCTTCTTAATATCTGCATGGCAATGGGAAAGATTCTTTACTGCCATAGTAGCAAAAATTAATGTAATGTGAATAGATTGAGCCCTTAAAATCTTAAAAACTAACACTAGTGGACTCAAGTTCCGTTTAATTCAATGTTCTACTAACTAGACAATTAGATAGGAATGTGGACAGCCGCCTAACTTAAAAACAGCAAAATTTCTGTTCTCCTATAGCTGGAATTCACCGAGGTATTGCTTTGATATCAGAAATGCCATATAATTGTTTTTGATGATTTAAGGTTGAGGTTATCCAAATATGGCCAGGGTGAGAAACTCAGGAGCTAGAATATATTGAAGGCTTGGAACAGAATCTAGTGGCTTTATGTGATCTTTTAAAAAAGCATATCAGATCTAATTCAAACTTGGATAGTAGATCAGTAGGAAGTGCCAGGGCTGATAGTTAAATTGGGAAGTCAATCTTCCCAAAGAATATATTGGAAAACCACTTTAATAAAGCTGCCAAGTAGTTTTATTGCAGTGCTTTTTTAGGAAATTGAATGTATGCATTGTTGAATGCAGCCACTGAGGGTAGCCTTAAGATTAACAGAAATTGTTAAGTGAATTGCATAAAGGTATCAGGAACTCACTAAAGCAGAGTAAGTTAAGAACTAAAATGTTGGATTTACATTGCATAGCATAAGGTTAACATAATGGTCTCTCCAAAACAGGAATGTGTGTTTTAATATAACACAACAGATGGAATATTTGGGCTATAGGGGATTCCTACTGGTGGATTCTTGCTAGGCACCCAAATCTTCTCAGTAGTATGCCTTCTACCACCTCCACTCCCCCCCCCCCCATTATCTGTATATTGGCTTGTTTCTTGCCATGATGATCTTTAAAACATTAGATTACCAATGCATTCCCATCAACCTGCTGCATTTTCTTTCCTCCCTCTTGCCTTTTCTCAGTCAGTACACTATTATAGCGTCAAGGCCTGTTCCATACCAAGATGGCTTTAGCAGTAAAGAACAATCTCCCAGTGCAATTTATTTCACTAGCCTGGTCCTTCCCAATCTTCCCAGTGCCATCCCTCCCTCGTCTTATATCAGCTGATGATGATTGCATTGCCAAGGATACCCTTTAGCTCCCACTGTTACTTACCACTCAATTCTTCCCAGAGGAATTGTATTTTGGTTACTTTCCACAACAAATGGGCCTGTGTTTATTCCTTATATATCATATGGAACCATATATCTGAAACATGGATATTTTGGTTTATGCACAGACTATCACAAATCAGCTTGTTTGGGGCAGCAAGAGCTTGTGCAGCGAATATACTGCTGCATAGCCTTATGTTTCTTCTGTGTTTTATGGAGCAAAAAGAAACATGTATGGACCAGACTCAAGTTTTGATGGAGCAGTGTGGATAAAAATACTTGTTTAACCTAAAGGAGCTAAACTTAAGCAAAGGGGGTAGAGCTTTGGTAATTTCTTCTTTTCTCTAAAGAACTAGAGCATGCTAGAAATGACTTTGTTCTTAGAAATGTATTAGGACAGAAAGATCTACAAGCCAAAGTGTTCAGACAGTCAAACAGTCGTATCTGTTTCATGGGCAGTAATCAATCTTCTGTATGTCAAGGGCTGCTACTTTCTAATGTGAATAAGTATTTATAGCTTGCCTTTGCTGTCCTTGCAGCTTGCAACAGTGCAACCAGGGAAGAAGTTCCACATGTACACAAAAGAAGAACTTGAAGATGTCATCAAAGATATTTGATGAGAGGAGGAACTCTCTCAGCTGCCTCATTCCCTGACCACAGCAAACTGAATTTTCAGTTGTTTTCCAGTGCCCGTAACTTTATTTCAGCAGCACGTATGCCTGCTCTTAAAGGCGCAAAGATTTTTTTACAGTTTCTGTACATAAAGATCTTCAACAAGAGGAAACTAGAATAAATCATTTTGTTATTCTTACGTCACTAAATCTTTGATAAAGTTCTGAGGTGGGAGGTGTGCTTAAAATTAGTGTTAGGGTAGATGCATCTTCAAATGTTTTCTTCCTCAAACACCAAATTTGGCTTTCTCAGGGATGCATACAAGAGGATGGGAATGCAGGTAGTCCTTGACTGACAACAGTTTGTTTAGTACTCACTCAACTTTGAATGTAACCTGAAAAAAAAAGTGACATGATCGTTTTTCACAGCTACAGCCTTTGTAACCTCCCCATGGTCATGTGATCAAAATTCAGAAGGTTGGTAATTGGTTCATACATACGACCATTGCGGTGTCCCAAGGTCACTTGATCCCCTTTTGCGACCTTCTGACAAAGTCAATGGGAAAGCCAGATACACTTAACAATGGGGTTACTAACTTATTAACTGCAGTGATTCACTTAACAACTATGGCAAGAAAGGTCGTAAATGAGACAAAACTCAATAAATGTCTCACAACAAATTTTGGGCTCAATTGTCATATGTCAAGGACTACCTGTAATTGCCTCTCTCTTCCACACACAAATATATTTTCAGCACTTTCTTATTCGGTACAGATAGTCCTCGACTTACAACAGTTTATTTAATGACCATTTGAAATTACAGTGGCACAGAAAAAAAGTGACATAATGACAGTTTTTCACACTTATGAACATTGCAGCATCCCTATGGTCACGGAATCAAAATTCAGACGCTTGGCCACTGACTCATTTATGATGGTTGCAATGTCATGTGATCAATCACCTTTTGTAACCTGACAAGCGGTCAGTGGAGAAAGCCAGATTCATTTCATAACTCTGTTACTAACTTAACAATTACAGTGACTCACTCAACACTTGTGGCAAGAAAGGTTGTAAAATGGGGCAAAACTCACTTAAAATGTCTCACTTAGCAATAGAAATTTTAGGCACAATTGTGATAAGTCAAGGACTAACCGTATTTGATGTTTTAATAGGAGAAATCTTAAAGCTCCACCTGGTTGCAGGCTTTAACTCTGTTTTTAAGTACAAAATGCACTTTGATCCTAGTCACAGGTCCACATTGCTGGTTGGGGAAGGCTGAATAGAAATACAGTCATTGGAATTAAAGAGGCAGTTGAGTTGAGCAATAAATCATTAAAAAAGAGAAAAGGGATCCGTTGGGACAATATTTCAGGCCTTTATAGTCTCCTTTTCAAACTGAAAGATTCCCTCTCAAAATTCAGTATAGCTTAAACCACTGTACATACAGTTATAATTACTGTACATTACTTCCCTTAGTTATCTAACTGCTGGTATCTGGTGTCTTTCTAATATTATCAGTAGGCTAAACTTTCTTCCTTTTCTGGATGGCAGGCATGAGAGTAACCAAACACCCAGACATGTGGCCTTCAAAAGTCATTCCTGGAGCTCCCATTTTTAGCCTTTTAAATTACCTAGCTCCCTCATGTGGAACATGAGATAAATCAGGCAGTATATTTAAGCAAATGAATCAGTTCTAATTACCTCCTTGACATGTAATGATTTGTAAATCAGTTATTTACAACAAAATAAACTCCCAAATAAAATATAGAGGAAAATATGTTAAAAAAGAAAAAAAGATTGAATTTCTTAACAATATTTCTCTCTGTATATATATTTAGAGGTAGATGTGTGGTATGGGGTGTGACGAGGGTTAGAAATAATGTATAGACATTAGATGGGGTTTCAAAGTGATTGGCTTCCAGAAGTAACTTGGGGCAGCAGGGGAAGAAAGCTCCATTTGCATCTTTCCAGGCAAATGGACAGAAGGTACAATGGATTTATTGAATTTATATTGCCACCTATTCACCCATGGCGAATTTGCATTGTTTCCATCCAAGCAGGTGGCAAGCAACAGAATCTGGCAGCATTGCAGATCAGTTGTGCTTGACTCAGCTGCTTGGCAGGGCAAGATGAAATCAAGGAGCACACCCATTACAGAAGTAGTGGATACAGAGGAACAGCTCTGTTCTCATCCTGGGATGGAGTAGAAACCAATCCACTCCGCATAAAGAGATGGCAGTGGCTATGATAACCAGGCAGCGGGAGTCCTTGGTGTAATGAAGAACCTGGATATCCAATGGGTGACAACAATGAGAGTGGGAATAAGTTGGTATTCTTACAAGAGGATCTTACAAGAATCCTCTGGCTGCATCCTGACTGACTACGTGTTGCATTGGCCATTTTGATGCCCCCCCCCAATATTTTCCCCCTCAAATTGGATTGAAATTAGCCTTATAGTTGGTGGACCAGAGCAGATTTCAAAAGATTTACTAGAGGGGGGGATTGCATTGTGGATGTTGGTGCTATGAGAAGAAAGATCTGGACTGGTTAGGGGTTGGGGGGAGAGTTTGGTTGGGAGACTAGACAAGGTGAGGCTGGGTTTGTTCACCCTTAAGCGAGAGACACAGGAAGGAGAATATTGACTGCTACTCTTGCCAGTATATGCTTTTTTCCTCCTGCTTGAAAATTGAGGTGGGGGAGGTGTGTGAGATTAGAGTGGATCGGAGGAGTAATCGAGTGAATGATGAGCATCAGATGTCCAGGGTTTAGTCATTGAATGTTTAATAAAAGTGTCAGTATCTGGGCCCTTGATTTCCCCTTATTTGCTGTATGTATTGATGGATGAGTCCCTTTGGCTTTGAATGAGGTCAAAGCTACGGTGTGTGGGTGGAGGGAATAGAATGTGGATTGACATTTTTGAACTTCGTGTAGGAGAAGGCTCTTGAGAATACAATGAACAAAAATCCCCAAATTTTCACTTGAGGAACAAATGACCAAATATTCTACTTCATATACATTGTGCAAAGGTTTAGTTCTTTTGAGAAGGCTCTAACCTTGGAAAGGATGGAAGGAAAGAGAAGAAGGGGTTGACGGGGTAGATGAACTCATAGCTCATTTAAAGAGTTGACATCCATTTAATAGCACATAATATGTGCAGGAATTATTTCTCTTATTTCAGTTGTATTTACCTGGGAGGCACTTGCTATTAGTCACCCAAAGAATCATATGGCTCTTATTTTGACTCCTTATGTTATACCTGCTTTTTTTTTTTTAACTGAGCCTCCCTTAATGGTCATTTTTTATGTTCTGAGATTATTTAGAGAAAAAACATGATTACAACTATAGACTGTTTACGCTCCTTCAGGGAAACTTCATTTTTCATATGTTTTGTGAACAAGATCTCTGAACTTATATCCTCACTTTGTATGCAAGGTATAAGACCAAGAAAGGTAAGAATGGAACATAGGTGCATACTACGAACTGCGCAAATCAAGGGGAAAGTAAGATATTGTGGGTTTCATGTACCATATCCATTGCTAGAACTCAGATTTGATTTTTAGGATAATGATCTAGATTCAGAAGATGAAAAGGTGATTCAGAGCATACCAAGACACATAGCATATATTGGCAACTCTTTAAAGCCCAGTAAAATTCAAGGTTAACTTAAGTGTTGACAGGTCTGGTGTACATGCCCACATTGTACAGTACAAACTTTTTATTTTGCTGTGAAATACAAGAATGAAATAATAAACATTCTTGCCATATGTTGCCAATACAAACTGAAAAAGGTGTTTTTTGAAAAGGTGTGAACTCCTGAAGTGGAAACAGCTACTAAATGTTTACAATTGTATAGATCTGGAAACCTTATGTACCAAACAGAAGGAACAATTAATATTCTGTTCTCTGATGTGGAAAGTATCCCATGTGGAATGCGTCAAGGTTATATAACATTCTGGATGGACATGAAAGATGCTTTTATTGAAAGCCGAGTTGTCTTCACTGGCTGAGAATTATAGAGCACTTCAAGGTGTCCAGTGAACATGCTAGTAAATGACAGCTGGTTACCCAGTTCTGTAATCTATATTTCTTCACTGAATTTAAGGTGACTGCTACTTTGGTAGTGAATGAGGATTTTAAGAAGAGATATATAATTATATATTAAGCATATTAATATTGATTTATATATTTATTAATCATGTTCTGATGTCATTGGACAAATTTTCTTTAGTGTTGATGAAAGGAACCAAAGGATTAGCCCATATTTGATAATATGCACTGAATACTCAGAAAATATTTTAATTCTGCCAGATTTTCCTAAATATTTCTGTTTGACTTGGCTGTGATGGCAGGATGAGTGCTTGTGGCCAGCGGCCCTGAGAAGTTAACTTTTTGACTTGAAGGCATAGCCCAGGCAAATGACTTTTTTAAGACAAAATATTTGAAGACTTCTGAAACTCTTCTGGCCAAATGATGGGTATAAAAGTTAACTTCGAACAAAATTATCCAATAGGGTTTTCACCTTATACTAAATACATCTTCCAGTATGAGGAAGGGAGGAAAATATATGAATCAGGTAAGTACATGAATAGCAACTCCAGTTCCCCAGATTGAGAACTTGGATAAACCAGTCCATAGTCAAATGAAAAGGGGATATTCTGTTGCTTGCAATTGCTCAGGCCTTAGTCACTTCCTGATTGGATTACAGGTAGTCCTCAATTTACAATAAATTTTTAGTGACTAATCAAAGTTGCAACAACACTAGAAAAAGTGACATGATTGTTTTTTTTCACAATTATGACCATTACAGCATCCCCATGGTCATGTAATCAAAATTCAGATGCTTTGCAATATTTTTGATGATTGCATTTATGTCTTGGGATCACCTTTTGCAAACCTTCTGACTAGCAAGATCAACTGGAAAGCTAGATTCATTTAACAATGGTGTTATTAACAACTGCAGTGATTAACAACAGTTGCAGGTAAGGTCATAAAATATGTAAGATAACTTAACAGGATATGATGTCTCCAAATAGTTTTTGCTTTGCCCAATTACTCAGGTTACTCATATTCATTGATTTATATGACCCTGCTAGATCCTCCTAACTGGAATGTATCTGTTATTAAAATCATGAAGGAATCATTGTGATTTTAGGGCTAAAGTCCTAAATGGGTTTTCTATAGCGGGGGAGGGGGGGAGTGGATCAAACTTGATTTTATTGAGGGTCGCATCAGGGTTGTGTTTGACCTGGGGGGGGGGATGTGTGGCTGGGGCGGGCATGGCCAACTTGTCACTCATGTCAGGAGTGCCTGTAGTGGCTCCCAAGCTCCATTTTCAGCTGCCACAGCCTTCTGCAACCCTCTGCCAGTGAAAACGGAGCTCTCCCAAAAGCATGCGGCTCTCCCGAGCTCCATTTTTGCTGGCAGAAGCATTGCAGGCCGGTCCTTCACCATTTCCATAGCAGCACTGTGGGTCAGATCTAAGTACCTCATGGGCCAGATCCAGCCCAGGGCCTTGAGTTTGACACCCCTGGTTAGTGGTGGAATTCATTTTTTTTTTTACTACCAGTTCTGTGGGCATGGCTTGGTGGGCGTGGCAGAGGAAGGATACTATAAAATCTCCAGTCAGAGGTGGTATTTGCCGATTCTCAGAACTACTCAAAATTTCCACTACTGGTTCTCCAGAACTGGTCAGAACTTGCTGAATACCACCTTTGCCCCTGATCTATAGTAACCTGTTGCAGCTGTAGCAACTGAGCTTTGCTATTTGAGAGACTGGGGTTCTGCAATCATGAGCTCTCACACAACTCTGAAGCTTTGAATTAGCTGGGCCTCTTAGCATAAGGGTAAGAAACCTGTAGTATTCAAATCCCTGTTTTGTGGTGATTAGCATCCTCCTTCATTGCTCACTCCTACAATAACAGTTAAAGACCTCTTGAAAGTGAAGTTATCAAGGTTGAAAAAAAGATTTCATAAGCCAAGGGGTAAAAAGAAGAGGGATATGTAGTGGAGATACCTCTGTTGCAAGGGATGGTGTAGATAGGCTTTTTCTAAGATATATGCTGTGAATGTATTTGGGTAGAGAATAGCTTGCGAGTTATTGATATGAAGTGGTGTTTTTCAACCCTGACATCTTAAAGTTGCCAAGGTTGAGAAACACTGCTTTAAAATATTAAGTCTGCTTTGGATAATTTCTCTGTGTTCTAGGTCAGCAAATGATTAGATTAGTATTTTCCTTCTCTGTCTGGGATGGACTACATTACCTGAACTGAGTGTTACAAGTTACAACCACAGAGCAGTTACTGATGTTTCCAAAACAAAACAAAAAATTGAAATATTTTTTTCTATTAATTGATGCATGCTACCTCCTAGATTATTGTCCCACTTTCTCCTTAATTAAGGGTCAACGGGAAAGGAGAGGAAGACGCTATTCTTTTTTATGAAGTTATCCAGCAAATGATCAATATCAAAAGTTGGTTAATTTTCACCGACCTACCTTTTAAACTAATTTTAATTCAATATGTTGACTTCTTAAAAATCTGACTTCTTAAAAACAGTCCAGAAAAAGTAGAAGTTGCAGCATGAAATACAAACCTTTAGGCAGGATAAGATATTCCCAAAAGACTTCAAAATCTGGTTTGTTTAATTTTTCCCTCCAGCCATTTTAAAGCTTAAGGGCTGCATCAATTGCTGTTTGCTACCATCTGGTGGCATGTTGGTAAAATAGTTATTATAGTTATGCTGTATGCCAGGGGTGGGCAATTAATTTCTGTCGGGGGCCACATGCAAAATCAGATCTGTGTTCGAGGGCCGAACCAATAATGGGCCCTTTATAATTAATATATATATATATTCTTAAGTTTTCGCGGGTACTTACATGTCTGGCATTCAGCTTTGTTCGGGTATTTTCCCACGTCATAATAGTGGTGCTTTTAAAGTTGTAGCAACGTTTCAGCAGAATCTCATCTGCCATCATCAGGCTTCTGTATGGTGTTTGTCTGTGAGTCAGACTTTTACAGTGGTTTCAGATTTAAATTTGGGGCAGCCCCATATATATATATATAAGAAAAAGTAACACCGCGGCTGCTCCTGCTACTACTTTCCACACTTTCCAAACGCGAGTCCCAGGAGAGAACAAACAGCAAACCGCGCTCAGGGACATCCAAGCCCACCTAAAGCTCGGCCGCTGCTGGTGGAGCCTTGCCCTGCCTTGGTGTCCCATTTCCCGGCTCGGCGGTCCTGCTCGGGCGGCACTTTAAAAGCCCTCCTCCTCGCATACGTGCCCGATGAGCCGCTCACCACAACAGCGGCTCCCAGCACCCAAGCAACTTCCCAGCAACTTGCAGCTTGCTTTTTCCTCTCGGGCGCTCGTGCCTGGCCCCAAGCCGCACGGTGGAGGGGAAACCCGGAGCGCCGCCGGGTCGCCTCCTCCAAGCAGCCCGCCCGCCAGGCAGAACCCTTCCCGCTCATCCCTCGGGTGTCTGCCTCATTCCTCTCTCAGTCGCTCTCTCGCTCCTCCACCAGCCCAGTAAGAAACTGCTTCAAAGAAGCCGGCAGGGTGGCTTCCTGTTAGCGCAGCTCCTCCGAAGTGCCCGTTCACCCCCACACAGCCGCCCACGGTTCAAGCCAGTGCTCCGTTCTGCCTGCCTGCCTTCGTTTCTGGTTGTTCCGTCTGAGAATAATAACTATTCGCCTCTTTTTCTCTTTCTTTTCTGGGCTAGTAGAGGAGCGAGAGAGCGACTGAGAGAGGAACGAGGCAGACACCCAAGGGATGAGTGGGAAGGGTTCTGCCCGGTGGGTGGGCGGGCGGGCTGCTTGGAGGAGGTGACCCAGCGGCACTCCGGGCTTCCCTCCACCGCATGGCGGGCGCTCGTGCCTGGCCACGAGCCGCGCGGCGGAGGGAAGCCTGGAGCGCGGCTGGGTCACCTCCTCCAAGCAGCCCGCCCGCCGGGTGGAACCCTTCCCTTTCCTCGGCGGGAAGACGCTCCCGCCTGCAAACTTTTCCTGTGCAAAATTTAAGCCTGGAAGCCCTTTTGGCTTCCTTTTAACTCACAGGCGCTCGTGCCTGGCCCCAAGCCGCACAGCGGAGGGAAGCCTGGAGCATGGCCGGGTCGCCTCCTTCAAGCAGCCCGCCCACCTGCTGGGCTTCCCTCCGCCGCGTGGCTTGGGGCCAGGCGCGAGCGCCCACGAGTTAAAAGGAAGCCGAAAGGGCTTCCAGGCTTAAACTTTGCACAGCGCGGTGGAGGGGAAACATGGAGCGCCGCTGAGTTGCCTCCTCCAAGCAGCCCGCCCATCCGCCCACCAGGCGGAACCCTTCCCTTTCCTCGGCGGGAAGACTCTCCCGCCTGCAAACTTTGCCTGTGCAAAGTTTAAGCCTGGAAGCCCTTTCGGCTTCCTTTTAATTCGCGGGCGCTCGTGCCTGGCCCCAAGCCGCACGGCAGAGGGAAGCCTGGAGCGCGGCCGGGTCGCCTCCTTCAAGCAGCCCGCCCACCCGCTGGGCTTCCCTCCACCGCGCGGCTCACGGCCAGGCGCGAGCGCCCGCGAGTTAAAAGGAAGCCAAAAGGGCTTCCAGGCTGAAACTTTGCACAGTGCAGCGGAGGGGAAACCAGGAGCGCCACCGGGTTGCCTCCTCCCGCCCACCCACCCACCGGGCGGAACCCTTCCCTTTCCTCGGCGGGAAGACGCTCCCACCTGCAAACTTTGCCTGTGCAAAGTTTCAGCCTGGAAGCCCCGGAAAAAAAGGGATCGGTGGGGACTCACCTTCGGAGAGGTCGCTCTCAAAGGTGATTTCAAACTCTCAGCGAGGCCTTTGCAAAGTTCTTCTTTTCTTCCTACTCCGAGAGCGCTCTGCACTGTTTTGCAGCTTTGGGGGCCACGCGGCGCAGGGCAATACGCCACGCCCAGCAATTTTTTTTCAGGGCCGGGGTGGGCCGGATTGGACAGACTAACAGGCCAGATGTGGCCCGCGGGCCGTAGTTTGCCAACCCCTGCTGTATGCCCTCATCTAGAAATACTCAAACCTGCTAGGTACTGTGTTTGGTGTCCATTCAATAGGTCTGGGAATTACTTAAGGCCAGCTATCCATATCCTGAAGCACAGACCACATGAAGGGAGACCTTATTCTAGCAAAAAAAAAAAAAAAAAGATAATTAAAATACATCTGCGCAAGTTTGGTCTAGTGACTAAGGTATCAGGCTGGAACCTAGAAAACTGTGAGTTCTAATCCTGCATCAGGCACGAAGTCCACTGGGTGACCTCGGGCCAGTCACTTTCAGAGCTCTAGGAAGGAGGCAATGACAAACTACTTCTATAATCTTGCCATGAAAACTGCAGTGACTAGTCTGGACATCACCAAGACTAAAGCACTGATTGCAAGGCATTGCATGATTGCATTGAAAAAATAAAAAAGTAAAATTGTCTTTTAGTCTCTTACTCCTTAACACATTTAGGCCATTTGCCTAAAATCTGGGTACAGTAATTAGAAGCGAGGAGGTTCTGATGATCAATTGGAACATGGTTGAAACTGTTTTAGGTGTACAATTATGCTTTAGTGCTCTTAAACTTCGAATAAAAGTGGGCAACTTTTTGCCAGTCAAACATTATGTTACAAGGAGGATAAGATCTAATGCCATCCAAGTGATAACAGATGGAGTTTTAGAGAGCTGGGGGGTGGAGGATTTTTAATCATGCATAGAAGAAACTAGGATGCTTCTACATTCTTTTTATGTAAAATTGGTAGGCTATTGAATGCCACTTCTTAATATAATGAAAAATCCATGAAGGATATATTATTACTAACCTTTGGGAGCATGTTCCGAAATCTGGTGCTCTGGGATTACTTCCAGAAGTCAGTAGTTATAATGAGCAATAAATAGAAAAGTTGCCTGAGCCTTCTTGGAATTCTGGGAGTTGAAGTTCATATCCACCGAAAAACATCCTATTGGAGAATATTAATATAAAGCATAAGTTAAATAAGGAACTTGGGCAAAAAGGGACCTAATCTCCATTCTACAATGGGACTGTGTGTTTGGAACATGCAGTAAAGGATGGGACTGGTTCTTTGAGAAAACCAAGTTTCCTTTTTTGCAAATAGTCCCATCCCCCCTGTCGCCCCTTTCTTGGTTTGCACAGAAAGAATCCTCCAGGCACTTAAGACAAAGGCTTTTTTATATTTTGCTTTGAGCACAGTTGTTAGTACCAGCTACAGTGTGACGGTTTCATGATTTCTCTAAAGGCTTTCTTTCGTAGTTTAATTTATGAAGTAACTTTTGTTGATGGAAGTCACCCAAAATGTCAGATCTTTAGTAAGTAAGGTCTTAGTCCAGGAGATAGGAGAAATTAAATAAATATCTCCGTTATCTTAGCGTTAGGACTCAAGAATCTTCTTCACTTCAAATACATTTTGTGCGAGGCTATGATACTTCTTACATTCTTATGCCTGTTGACCATTTCAGGAACATTGGACTTTGTGATACTTCTTGTGGATCAAATTATGTATCCCATCAAAATGCTTCGTGGTTCAATGAAATTGTTCTTTCTTTTTCTAACCCAATTACCAATTACTGAGTTATTTCATTTATGACTCAGTAATAGGTATATTACTTCCTCTACCTGCTGGATCCATATTGTGCTAATATGTTCTAAGAGAACAGAGATGTTTTTAAAAAAAGGATATGGGGCTTCTTTTTCACAATTTATTTACTAAGCTGAATATTGGTCATCAAAGTAGATGATGAAATAATAGTTAGGATTTTACATTGCATTGCATTGTTCATTGAACTTTGTTCACTGAACAATTTGCTGGCTTATCACATAAACATAAATTATGGTTTATGAGCTTCAGATTGTAATTTAATCAATAAAAAAGGTTTATAAACTTAGCATAACATAAAACATGCTAAGGCCAAAATAAATGAACGAACCTCGGCCATTATTTGTCAATCTTTTTAATATTTTATTTCCTATAGAAATTTAAAGAGTGTTTAACTATATAAAAACAAATTAATGTCTCTTATTTTATTTTATTATTTATTTATTATATTATATTATATTAATATTTATTTTATTGGACATGCACATTTCATAATTCAAAAGTTTTTTTTTTCTTGATTTCTGTTTTATACAAATAATTTCAATTTCAATCTGGCAGATGATCACTGCTTTAGTCAATGCATCTGGAACATGGCATGGAAAAATTAAGAGTTTTGTTTACAAATTAATAAACAATATTACTGCATATATCATGAAAGGTGTGAGCCTTGTATCAAATCATCCTGGTTAATTAATTTCATCTTAAATCAAATATAAAATTTGCAGTTGCAATACAATAATCCAAGTTAATGTGCCTAGTGCAGCATTCTGTAATTTAGTGATCACCAGATATGTTGGAGTTTCATACTGCAACTTGCAAAATCCACCCCCACCCCCCAACATAGTCAAATAATAATCCCAACACTTCTACAGAAACCCAATTGGGGAAAAATGCTTAAGATTTATCGACTGCTACAAATCTGAATATTTGTAGGCTCACTGTTTGCAAAGTTTTTAGGTATTTTTTAGGTATCTGTTGGCTTGCAATTCATTTGGCTTAATGTCCCAAGTGGAGCTCTACAGTAGATGGGAGTTATGAAAGTTGAAGTCCAAAGTATTTAGAAGACACTAAGTTGCAGACATTTGCAACAAACAACTGAACTCAGAGAGCAGCAAAGACCTCACAGGTCAAACCTGAGCCACAATATTCTCTTCTATTAGTAACACTAAGTTGTGTTTTTATTATTCTTGTTTATTAAAATACTTTTTTTCGTGCTCTTAACCCTGTTGCTTTGTCCTCTGCATGATTCCTACTGTATACAAGATTGCTACAACTTGTGGTTCTTGTTGCATGACATTGTCTTTTTTTCCCCATGCTTCCCTGCCAAGTTTCATGTTGCAATTTCTCAATATGCTAGCTTAGTTTCCTGTTCACCTTTTCATGTACACGCACCTTACAGCATTGTTCCAAATACAAATAATCATACTCATAAATTCATTACTTACACCAGGGGTCTCCAACCTTGGCCCCTGGAAGCCTGGCGGACTTCAACTCCCAGAATTCCACAGCCAGCTGGCTGTGGAACTCTGGGAGTTGAAGTCCGCCAGGCTTCCAGGAGCCAAGGTTGGAGACCCCTGACTTACACACTAAACTGGCTATGTAATCATGGTCCTCTGTTATTTTTAAACAAATTGGCCACATGATTTTTGAGCTGTCCTCATTTCCATTTTTGTCTCTGTTTGATTTTTTTCTCTTGCTAATTCACTAGGATCCTCAAGTTTGGTGTAAAAAATACATTAATATTTGGGCTGCACCTAAATTTTGCACATAAAGTATTCATTTAGGATGTAATATTCCCTTTTCCTTAAGAATGTTAATAAAGAATGATAAGCCCAGTATTCTTCAATATCTTCATAAACTATTAAATGATAGCTTAGGGAAACTCATCACATTTGCAGATGACATCAAGCTGGCAGGAATAGCCAATACTCCAGATCAGTGGTACCTAATCTTTCTGGCACCCGGGACCGGTTTCATGGACATCAATTTTTTTCACATACTTTTTTGGGGGGGAGGAAGGTTTTGCATGCAACCTAGATCCCACGCAGGCAAGATGAAGCTTCATTTGCTTGCCTGCTGCTTGCATTGTCCATTATGCGGCCCAGGTTCTGGGATCCCTGCTCCAGATGATAGGCTCAAGATACAGAAGGATCTTGACAGATTTGAATACTGGGCCCTATTTAATAAAATGAAATTCAGTGGTGAGAAAAGTAAGGTTGTACATTTCGACAAGATAAAACAAATGAATAGGTATAGCTTGAGCATAGGGGTTGGACTAGAAGACCTCCAAAGTCCCTTCCAACTCCATTATTCTGTTATTAAATTTCTTACTTGTCTTTTTTCAGTTTGAAGATTTATAATCTCTTCTAGTTTATAGCTTTGAAAATACATTTTTATTTTGCATGTAACCTTAAATTTACCTATAGTATGAATGAGGTGAGAGCATGCATATTATTCCTTTTGTGCACTTCACTATTCATTTTATGCAATTCTTTGGATTTCATCTATTGCTTTTTTTTTTAAAAAAAATACAGATTTAGACAAGCCCACAATTTGTCGCCTTACTAAATTTCTTAACTAAGTTTAGATCGTAAGAACATGTATGTCAGAATTTAGCAATCCTATTGTGCTCCAGGGCAGATACTGGCTTTTGTAGATCATTAAGTAAGATGCAATTTAGCATTAATCATTAGAATAGGAAAAAATATTACATTAGGAGGATGGTATTATCACACTCTTTTTTTTTTTTTTGTATGAATTGGATCTTTTCAAATGGCTACTTATATTTTAATACAGTACATTTTTATATGGTGTAGCACTTAGGGTTTTCTGTAGGTCCTTCTTTGGATGAAAAAAATATCATTTTTTTTAGGAAAAATATAAATACCAACTTGTTACTAATAGCATAATTTCTGATCTACAGGGCATGCTTTTAAGGCAATGGGATGTGCAGATCAGCCAATTAATTAATCACTCATTGATTTAGCATACTAATGATTCTCAATATTTTTCTTGCATTAAGAAAAAATAGTATTTATCCAGATCCTCATAGAAAATCTGTTTGCTTTTGTTGGGAATATAATAGTAAAACTTAAAAAAACTGAATAAAGATTATCTATTAAATTATCAGCAGGATCATGAATGATGGCAAGCTGCTTGTTGCATCTGATATATAGAGTCCTTAAAAACACAAGAAGTAATATTATGTTTCAGACTGTAATTTCATATTCAAAATTAGTGAAGACCTTTTGAGTAATTCATGTGAGATCAAGCAAAGAAGGAAATGAGACAGGAAGAGAAGAAAGGTGGCAACATTTGAAACTACATGTAAATTGTTTGTGGAGACAAATTAGAGGTCTTTGCATTAATCTGTGACAATTGCTGCACATTCTAGATCACTCCCAACAAGGGCCTAACCCTTTCTCTTGGTAAACCCCCCCCCCCCATTAATCATTTTGTCAACCTGAATGGGGACATGTAGCAATCAAACTGAATGTAAAGTACTCCAAACAGCTTTATATAAAACTGGTATATACTGTGTTTATGTTAACTAGATTTTTTTTAGTTTCTGTTTCAATTATTTTTTTATATTACTATTCATTTTTTGTTATTTCCATAACTATTCCTTACTCCCAAGTACATGATATGATGTGTACATAATGAGTTGGTCCAAGATGAGTTGAATATAACTCCTGGTGAATTCATAGACATGCCCACATACAAAAGTGGTTATTCACTGCCTTCTTCAGGGGTTCCACCCAACCACCCTGATTATTTGCATAGTTTACAGCAAATGTTTCTCAACCTCAGCAATTTTAAACTGCATGGATTTCAATACTCAGAATGCTAGCTGGAGAATGGGATAGGATCTCCTCCTTTTGGGCTGGAGGTTGGACTAGGATCCAAGGTCCCTTCCAACTCCATCATTCTGTTATTCTTATCCTGAATTATGAAAGTGGAAGTCCCCAAACTGAAAGTTGCTGAGGTTGAGAAACACTCATTTAGAGCTTCCTGGAAGTGTCCCATCCACTACTTATCAGTACTACCCTGATTAATTTCTGCATGCACCATAGCTACCTCTTAATACAGGCCTTACAACCACAACTGAGCCCAAAATTTTTGTTGTTAAGTGACACACTTGTTAAGAGATTTTTGCCCCATTTTACGACCTTCCTTGCCACAGTTGTTAAGCGAATCACTGCAGTTTTTAAGTGAATCTGGCTTCCCTATTGATTTTGTCAGTCACAAAAGGTGATCAAACGATCCCAGTATACTGCAACAGTCATAAATATCAGTCGATTGCCAAGGTCTGAATGTTGATCACATGACCCTGGGGATGCTGCAGTGGTGATAAATGTGAAGAACGGTCATAAGTCGCTTTTTCAGTGCTGTTGTAGCTTCGAGCGACACGAACTGTTGTAAGTCGAGGATTACCTGTAATCTTGTCATATATTACATGATTCTCTAAAGATCTGCAGAAACAACCGAGGAGCATTGGGCTGGACTAGAAGACCTCCATGGTCCCTTCCAGTTCTATTCTGATTCCTATCGTGGACAGCTTTAAATCTCTCCTCCGCCAATGAGAAGAAAATGCTTGATAGGAAGGAGAAAGGATCCCGTCCTACCATTCGACCCGACAGCACAACAATGGATGAAAGGCGGCTGCCCTTAAAAAAGGGGGGACAGAAACTAAACTTGTCGTCGTCCGCCTCCTAGCAACAGAAGTTAAAGCCTTCTCGTGAAGCCTTAAATTGCACGGAAAATCTGAAAGAAGAAAAGCTTTGCAGGAAATCAACCAATGAGCAAAGCGCTCTTCGAAGTGGGGTGATATTGACCGGCCGGATCATTTAAAGGGAGGAGGCTGGCAATAGGAATAGCCAATGGCCGCTAGTTGGTGGAATGAAGTTTCCACTGTGTCGAGATTGGCAGTTCAGCGAGCCGCTTAAAAAACAGAGGTGGGAGAGCTGCGCGAATGGGGGAAAAAAAAAGCTTCAGGAGAGGTTGGGCGACGGTTGAAAGTCGAGCAGATTGACGTGCGTAGCAGCCAATGGCTTTCACGTACCTGTTTTGGCTCAGCCCAATGAGGCGTTCGTGGCTCTGGCGGCAGGTGAGCCAGTTCCCCGAAGGCGGACTGGAGTTTAGTGGTTGGGATAGAGATGTTGCTGTCGCCGTCCTTGGTGCGCTCAGGGGTGTTTCTGCTTCTGCTGCTCCTGGCGGCTCCGCTGCACGGCCGAGAGACCCGGTTCGGGGCGAAGGCTCTGCGGGTCCGGCGGGGGTTACGCGGCGGGGCTGAACCGGAGACTGGATGCGGCCCGCAAGACGAAGGATTCGGCAAGGAGGTGCTTGGCAACAACACTCACAAGGTGAGGGCAGGAAGTGACCTTCCTGGCTTGGGCCACGGAGGGGTACCGCTAGTGCCGCTGCCTCCGCCAAGGCTCGTGATGCAGAGCGGTGGGGCTCTGACTTTAGAAAACCGAACTTCCCGCTGGAGCAGGCAGCGTCCGGCGCAATCTCTCTGCAACACGCGAGGGTCGCTTTGGTGCCTTTGAAGTGTGTCCTCTGAACATGGGCAGAGAGCTGTATTTTTATTTATTTATTTTTTGAGAACCAACACAACAGCTGGATAAGCTTCCTTGTTTTTCGCCCTGTTTGTCTTGGACTGGGGGAAACAGATCAAGTAGCCATGACGCCTGAGCAGATTGTTTCTGTTTTTGTCATTAGGCAACACGACACCTAGTGTGTGTTTGGGTGATGCATAGGTGGTAAGACAACCACACCTTTAGATAACAAGGATCCGGAAGGTTAGTTAGAGGGAGTGCTTATCTCCTTTCTCCTCCTCCTGTGCTAAAGGCTAGGCTGATCTTCACAGTTGTATTGGAGAAATAGGGTGAGAAAGACGCACCGTTTCCCTTGGTAGAATAGCAGCCCCCCCAAGACCCATTTGCAGCTTTTGAAAAATAAGGAATGATTTAGTCGGTTATGCAAATATGGATGACATTCATAAAATGCAAAGGTTGCCTTTTAGAGTGTACTAAATTCTTAACTACTCTGCTTTGGGTGTTAAAAGTAATGCTAACTGAGTTGAGATTAGCATTTGTATGATGGGGCATGCTACAATAAGCAGGGCCAGAAATTACTAGCTTGATTAAAATAAAAAGTCAATTTCTATGGAACAAAGAGTCATCCATTATGCGATTAAATCTTAGGTTATTGTATTTAGGGCCTTAATCCTAGCATACACCACTGATGCTATCTGGAAATGTGAAGGTTTAATGCATTTGGTGAGCACCCTCTTAAGGAAGAAAAAAAAGTTCTATCAAGATAATATGACAGTTGGACATGGGAATGGCTGTTGACAGAAAGTTAACTGTTGAAAGCCATTCAGGAACAGGATAACCAAATAGGCTTTGGTTATCCTGTTCCTGAATGCAAAAGGTCTAAGATTATTCTATTTTTTATGCACGTCAAGCAGCTCTGCTAGGCATTTGAAATGGAATGAAATAGTCATGTATCAAATACTGAACACTCAAATGTCCCAACATTGGTCTCAAGGGAAATCCGAAAACCTCAAGGAAAGTTTTCTAGTTATGTTTAAGTTGAAAACTCACTCAGACCTTTTCCTCATTTTTTTTGCCCTATCCTGTTAAATATCTTCAGTTTTCATTATTTTTATTTAGTATCATTTTGTTACATGTTTCCTCTTTTTAAAAACAATTTTCTAGATGCATTCTCATTTTTTAAAAACTTACAGTAAATATTTGCTTCCTATTTTTTCTACTTTTGTTTGGTAGATCTATTTTTCTTCCTTTCAGACAGATTGCTAATTCAATTCATCATTTATTCCCAGTATTTTGTGACTTTGATACTTCTGATATGTATATTATGATCTAACTTGATTACTTTCTTGGTGTATTTTAATGTTAGATAACTTGAATCCATGCATTCACATGTCTGCGTTGCCTCTCCATTCCTGTTTCCTTGTTTGTGTTTGCTTAGTTTAAAACAGAACATCCCAAAATACGCCTCATTTTATTTCTGATTTATGGAAGGCACTTAGTGATAATAACCTTATATTATTTTTAAGTGTACATAACGTCCAAAAATAGTTCTAAAAAAAAAAAGAAAGAAAACCGGTTTGCATGCTAAACTTTTTCTCCGCCTGTCAGTATTCTGCAGAAGCTCTTTCCTGTGGTAGTAGTTTTAATTTCTGTTGTGTTATTTTTGGAATTACATTGTCGCTTGCTTTTAAAATAAAATTCTAAAATGGAAAGAATAATGAAAATCCTCTGAATTGAGAGTTTCATAAATATATATCTATCTACCTTGAACAAATTACTGTTCCCATTCCTGATTACTGTTACATTTATTCTTTACTGTCCATGTGGTTGATGCTGGTTTTCATTATTACTGTTATATATGAAAAAAATAGAGCAATTGTTGTTCTAGCAGCGATTACAAGTTCTCAGCTGGTATTTTGTTAAATTCAAGTCTATCAATTTTGTGAGCATATAAGACTGAAAGCTCTGTTAAACGCAGATTGGCTCAGTTGAATCTGGTTCTGAAGGATAATGTTCTTCTGACATATTGTATAGTGTTCTTTCTCAGCAGAGATTGTGCTGCTTTTGTATTTTGTGTATTATCACCATTAAATATATGATACAAAGTATTGGTATTGATTTATTGACTATAATTTGTCTCAATGTGCTTTATCATAACTGTTTTTAGAGCCAATACAGTTTACTTTACCGGATTTTGAAAGAGATGTACATATTAATACCTAAACACTTTTATAGGGAAAATAATTATTATAAGAAGCAGAAATGTGTTTTTTTCTGAAAATTTTCTTATGCAAATGAGTATGATTCTGATCAACATATTCATCTCAGTATCTATAGTCAATGGCATTTTTATTGTATTGTACTTTGGAGTTTTTTTTCTGATAAATCAGAATATTGCATGTGTGTCAGTCTAAAAATCCTAATAGATAACTGGATCATCTGAGCCCCTTTTAGTGAAGCAGAGTGGATGAGATTTCCCACACATTGTACATGCCTGTTTCATTATTTTCTGTTCCCATTCTCTAACTGACTTAGTTCTCAATATATCTTTATGTTGAACTGTCATTTTCTCCATGATCTGCAGCTGTGTTTAATATGTATGATGATCACATCAGATGGAAAGTTTATCATAGTTTGTTATGGGAAACCTTTATATTTTCTTCTTGTTGAAGTTTGTCCATTTTCATTAAGCTAGTTTACAGTATGTATTTCTAGTTTAGTTTCTCCATTGAAATACTAAGAGGAAAAGTTGAGATCTTAAGCTCAAACTCTTTTTAGTTAGGATAAGTATCAACTGTGTTAGGTAACAGTGAGTATTCATTTGTATATGTACTTCTAATAACAGTATACATGGTTGAGTTAAACAATATATAGCAGCAGAAAGAATTCTAATGAATTAATGAAATATTCTGAAAATATTAAGAAAATGCTATATTTAGTAAACCTAAAATCTTATCTGTCTTAATCTTCTGCAATGTTTAAATTTAAAAATTTTAAATGAAATTTTGTGGTATGTACTGCAAAACTTTCAATTTTCAAATACTTATTTATCCATCTGCAGCTAAATACTTATCTGAAAAAAATATTTACAATTCAGAAAAATCATATAATTATGTCCATGGGATATAAAAAAAGTATTTTGGGATATGTGAAAAAAGAGTACCCAGTATCAGGGAATCTCTGTCCTTATGTCTAATTCAATGACATTTTGCTTTTTCACTTTTCCTCCACCTCTTGTCCATGAATTGTATTTTTTTTAATTTGTGTTTTGTAACAAATCAATGTTGTTTATATATCTATTGAGAGTATTATAGTGTATATCAATTTGTATCTTTGTGTATTCATTTTCCAGAATCATTAACGGAAGGTTGCCTCCCTACCCCCTTCCCCCAAGGTCTGGCTTTTTCTAGCTACGTTTTAGAGAGTACAAAGTAGGAAATCAGGTGAAACATTCATTTTATACTCTTGCTGGCCAAGGCGGAGATCTGGCCTTAATAGAAAGGGAAAACCTGACCAACTGGTAAGACAGTGGGCCTGCAATTAGAATGTTTTCTTTAGGCTATTTGTGACATAGGTTTTACAGGATAGGAATTATGTTACAGTCAATTTACCAACTTGTTTGAAGTTTCTTTTCCCATCTTTCCTGGTTTAGGAAAGTTTAGGGGCTTTTTTCAAAATATCTTAGCAATCCACTAAAATGTGTGTCTCTGGTACTATAGATATTTTTCCTAATATGTAGATAATTTAAAGCAAAGTTTGGCTGATCTTAGAAAAGCTTAGCTGGATCAGACCTGGTCAATATTAAACAAGAGTCTATTAAGAAATCTTAGAGTTACAAGCCTAATCTGAGAAATTAAAAAACATTCTGAAAGAAAACAACTGCAAACCACATCCATATTATTGCCAGGAAAGCTTTGTTGAGTAGTCACCAGTAGTAGAGATTGCTTTGAAATAGTCTCTATCAGATCTGCCTGTGTTAGATTGCAATTCCCATTGTCTCTTACTATTACCCATACTGATGGGAAATCTGAATTTAATATTTGGAGACCTGCATCTGCCCTCTTTCGTTTATTCCTGTTTTTCCCCTGATTGCCCTAAAATTTCTTTGTTATTAAAGTATCCTCTATCAGTGGAGCTTTGGAAGTTGGAAATCATGTCTTGTTATGTGATGTATCTCAAATACTTAGATACTTAGCTTATAATTATGATAAGCTTCTAAAAGCCATTTATTTATATTTGCTGGAATGGAATGGAATTGAGATCTTGGTTTAATTCCATTTGCCACTGAATTGTGAAATACTTGGATACTTTGCTCACCAGTCCTTTGCCTTCAGCTTACACAAGGATATTTTTCATCTGTTTCAATGCAAAGCTTAAATGATAAAAGAGCCTCACAAGAGCTTGATGTCTCAGCACGTGAAAGAATGTGGAATTGTTTGCTTGTAGTGTCTGTTCAGTTGCTGTCATCTGTAATAGAATAGACAGTGCCTGTTACAGGCTAGAAAACTAACAATGGATTTCACAATGTTCTTTTTGCACATTTAAAAAGTAATAGTTAAAATTATATCTGAACCTCATGCTGCTGTCTCACACCCATTGTATCAGCGAATTAGGACTCTTCTTCCAAATATAAACAGATATTTAAAAGTGCAGCCAAATAAAAAGATAAAGAAAAAAATAAAAAATAGAAAAATATTACAAACTGTGTAAAATTAAATAATATTTTTATTAACTATAGTACTATATTTAAAGGTGATCTTATATCAGTGTACTACTTTAAAACTATTGTTATCAAAAATTAGGAAAGGCAACCAATATGATATGAATAATCACAACAAACAATTAATAGAAATTTTGGTTGAATCTGATAGCATCTGTAGTTATTATAACAAGTAAGCAAAACCTTTTTTAAAGTTTATGCTAAAGAAAACTCGAACTTCAGATGTAGTTTAAGTCTATGTCCAGTATAGTCAATAAATGGTTTCTATTTTCTGAGTTAAGTTTAAATTCAGTATCAGATTTATTTGATCTAGCAAATGTTTTCAAATGTTATGGTGATCTCTACCCTATTTAGCTTTAATTTAGCTTTATATTTTTTATTGAAAAAAAACCCTTAGGAAATGGGCATGGTTATAAAGTGCCAGAGTCCAGTATCATTGTCATAAGAATTTTTCTGGATCTTCTCAGTCTCCAAGACAATAAATAAAAAATAAAAACAGGATAAATAACTAAATGTCATTGTTTTATTTAAACAATAAGTAATTTATTATTTAGCTAACTTGGAAACTAGTAAGAAGTAAGTAAATGTGGTATGCAATGTGTTTTTTTTTAAATATCTTTTTAAAAATGTGTATTTTCTGATTGTTGTGGCTTCTAGAACTTTCTCAGGAGAGGCCACTCTTTGTTCCTCATTAATCATCCTCTAAAAGTTGAGGATTCTTTTTAGCAGTGCCTTCTTTACTATTTTATTATTTTAAATATTCTTTATTACTGTTATTATGTTTTATGTTTTTGTTGTGGTTTGTTGTAAAATGTCAGAGGGTAGTTAGGAATCATTTCCGCAACCAATGATCTATATCATTACATGTGGTGATACTATTTGCAATAAATATACTATTGAGAAGAATGAATTACAATGTTAATACTGTACTGGTAGTTATATGTAGGAGTTCTTTATATTTAGATATGTAGGCAACCCTGAAAAAAAAAATCAAAGCTGTTTTGTGTATCCATCTCAATCCATACTTTTAGGCTATCATGATATCACTTTTAGTAAGGAGGGCAGTGTATGATTTACGGCTCAGTAAAATGGTGAGACAAGTAAAATGGTTTGAATAAGTTTCTAAGAGTGCTAAAACTTTCCCTGCCCCTTTTCTAGGACAAGAAAGATTTGAATGGTTAGATACTGTATTTTTATTTACTTTGCTATGGACGACAGTAAGAACTACATATTTGAGAAAGTACCCATTACACAGAAAAGGGCTGAAGGGATGAAGTTCAATTTCAAAGCCTCCCCCCATTTTGATAGGGGAGGAAGTTTCAGGATTTAATACAAAATAAGTATGTAAGCCTTACAACAGTGGTGGGATTCAAAATTTTTTACCACTGGTTCTGTGAGCGTGGCTTGGTGGGCGTGGCAGGGGAAGGATACTGTAAAATCTCCAGTCAGAGATGGTATTCGCTGGTTCTCCGAACTGCTCAAAATTTCTGCTACTGGTTCTCCAGAACCGGTCAGAAACTACTGAATACCACTTCTGCCTTACAACCTTTCCTCTCTGCAAAGTACATTTTGCATTGCACTACCGTATTTTGGTAGCATAGTGTCATCGGTTCTTGAGGCTTCAGAAATACTCCTGGAATAAGGGATGCTAAAGAGGTTGTTTCCTTATTTTTCTCTTGGATTATTTCTTGAGTACCACAGTGTTGGAATTAAATTAATAATTTCTCCTCTGATATGTGTTCCTTGCTGTTTCCATTCTGGCCCTAATGGGAAGCTAATTTTGGAAGAATTCTGGTAAGTCAACAATAGTGAGCCTTACTTATAGCGAAGTCAGTATTTATTGCAACTAGTTGTGTAAAGGCAGAACATATTTTTCTTGTAGTCAGAGCACCCGTGATTTCTCTTGTTTTGGCAATAGACAGATTAAATACCTAGTTGCTTTTCTTAGACCAGGAGACAACTAACTCTCACAATTATTTTCACTCTTCCTGATGTGAGATTGCAGAAAGCATAATTAATGCTGATATGCCCAATTTTTATCCCCTTCAGGTTCTGTATTATAAATTGTGAATACTGCTCACTATTACTAGTGTTAGGACACATTCAGTATACGCCTTTTGAGATGAGTCACCTCACTTGAGATATTGGCAGTTCTACCAGTATCATTTGTTAAGGTGGAAGAATTGAAGAAAAGGTTGGTCTAGCAATCTTGCAAATTTATTATACTGCTTTGAGCCCTGGCAAAACTATAACCTACCTCACAGTAATCTCACCTATGTGGTTAAATAGGTGATTATGACTTTGCCAAGGGTGCATTCCTTTCACTTTGTGCTATCCCTCCTACATAATTGTGGATGTTAAACAGCATCAGAACTTATAAATTACAGTTCTCCAGATGACAAATATGCTCTGGCAGTGCCATCTGAACGATTCAATGATAATTGAACTGCCTTAAGTCAAGACCTGGGCAAATGCTGTGATCCTGCTATTTACTGTAGCCTTCCAGAAAGATTGTGACACTTATGTGCTAATGACACTAATTTGTGAACTTTATAGTAATTCTGGCAAAATAAAGTGCTAAGCTATGCTTTTCGCTCTCGTTGAATGCTAAGTGAGTTATTAATAGTGAGGAATCTCAAGTAAACAATTTTGATTTTGAATGCCTGTTTTATTGAAGATCTAAATTTCCCCAGCTGTTCCCCAGCTAACATATCATTACTGCTGCATTTTAGCTTGGCAGCCTCTCATGTAACCCTTCATATATTATTGCTAAGGTAGCAGTGATGCAGGTGCAGTGTTTTCATAGCTATAAGGTGCAGATGTAGAGGATATGTGCAGTTTGGTGCTAGTATTTGTGCTGCTGTGCCCCATATTGCATTTAATTTTATTTTAATGTTAAGTCGATTATTTTAAAGAATTATTGTTTGATTAATTTTGGGCATTTTGAAGAAATGAGAAGCAGGGCATTAAACTATGACCTCTATGTAGTAGTAGAGAATCTTTCAGAGTTGTATAAAGGATTGCTATCCTTGCAACTGTATAATGGTAACATGCAATTTAATTCCAAGCAAATATGTACCCCTTGAATCAGCTTTGGCTAGATATTATTTGGTCTGCTATGCTTTGAATATGTATGCAACTACTATAACAATGCATGTATAGCCAAATAATACAAGTGCAGTACCAGATTTAGGGACACAAGAAGATCTCATGTACATGTTGTGCTTAGGAGCAGTGAAGAAATTAATTCAAGAAGACTTAATGTATATACTCGAGTATAAGTCGGCCCGAATATAATCCAAGGCACCTAATTTTACCACAAAAAACTGGGAAAACTTATTGACTTGAGTATAAGCCCAGGGTGGGAAATGCAGCAGCTACTGGTAAATTTCAAAAATAAAAATAGATACCAATAAAAACTTTCACTAGGACAGTTGAGAATAAGTTTGATGTTCACAATTTCCTCTTTGAAAGAGACCAGTAAATAGGGAACAAGAAGATGAAGAAAAAGAAGTGTGTTTTTTCACACTTTTCACACTGCAGTGAACAAAAATGGCACCATAGGAACAGGCTTATTCTCAGTCCAAAGGTTTGTTTCTGATTTTTTCCCTGATTTAAGGGAAATTTGGGAAACGATCTCACTATCATGAAAGGTTTAATTGATTCACTAACCCAAAAGATGATGATGACAGTGGGAGGCAGGAGTCACTCTCTTCCTGGCAAGAAAAAAGCAAGAGCCGTTCTTACGATCTCTCTCTCTCTCTCTCTCTCTACGGAATACAGTCAAGCCCTTTCCAGCACCCGCGATCCGCTGTCCCTTTGCACCTTGCAAATGCAAAATCCCAGGATTTTTGCATTTGCAAGGTGCAAAGCAGCGGCGGCAGATCGCGCGTGCTGGAAAGGGCTTGACTGTATTCCGGAGAGAGAGAGAGAGAGATCGTAAGAACGGCTCTTGCTTTTTTCTTGCAAAGGAGAGAGTGACTCCTGCCTCCCACTGTCATCAACATCTTCTTCTTTTGGGTTAGTGAATTAATTTGGGAAATGATCTCACTATCATGAAAGTCAGTGTTCTCTGCCCATGGGGTGTTTGGAAGAAAACGCCCCACGGCATATCCACGTGCATGTAAGGGGAATCAGAAATCCCCGCGTTCAACGCCTAGCATGGCAGAAGAGAAAACACAGCTGTGAGCAAATACTGGGAAAACCTGATTGATCAGAAGGAAGGAGGCAAAAGAGGGAGGGGTGGTGGTGGACGGAGGTCCCACTGGTATTTGTGAAACACTCAGTTGGCAGCGCTTAAAGTCAACATCCTCACTCACACCCACCCACCCACCCAAAGCCACGAAGTCCCCCAATCACACAGCCCAGAATCGCCCTCCCCTCAGCGGGCAGCAACAACGCCCGGCGTTTCCCGAGACAAGAAACTTCGCTGTGCAATGAAAGCGCCCTGACTCTAGGCTCACTGGCTCAGAAAACAATGTGAGCCGAGGTGGCTTCGGCTCCGCTCGGCTTCATTTCCTCAGCCCCAGCTGCTTTCAGTCCGCTCGGGAGGAGGGGGAGGAGGTGGTGGCGGCGGCTTGCATTGTTTTCTGAGCCCGCGAGCCTTGAGCCTAGAGCTCAGAAAACAACGTAAGCCGTCGCCACCACCTCCTCCCGAGCGGACTGAAAGCAGCTGGGGCTGAGGAAACGAAGCCGAGCGGAGCCGAAGCCGCCTCGTCTCGCATTGTTTTCTGAGACCGCGAGCCTAGAGCCAGGGCACTTTCATTGCACGGCGGAGCTTCTTGTCTTGGGAAACATCGGGCATCGTTGCTGCCCCCTGAGAGGAGGGCGATTCTGGGCTGCGTGATTGGGGGACTTCGTGGCTTTGGGCGGGTGGGTAGGTGAGAGCGAGGACGGACGGAGTCCGTGAAGTGCGGCTTGCCTGCCCGTGCTGGCTGCCTCTGCTTCCTTAGGGGTGGGGAAGGGGGCTCATTTGGACCAAGGGTGAGTCTCCCCCTCGGTTTCCCCTGAAGGATGTTCCGTCGCTTTTGCCTTCTCCCTACATCTTCCCTCTGTTAAAATCCCCCCTCACACACACACACTTATTTTCGGGCGGATAGATTTCGTGTCTGAGCATTCTCACATGACGGTGGGTCTTGCCCCCCCCCTAAAAACAGTTAAAAAAAGAAAAAACAATATATCCTCATGCAAGAACTTTTCTGCTTCCGATTACCCCCATGCTTACAAGTTGCAAAGGAAACACGGAAGCAGGGAAGCGGTGCCCAGCTCCGGAGCTCCACACCATTTTTTTTTCAGAGGGGAATCTCACTCGAATATAAACCGAGGGGTTTTTTTTCAGCACAAAAAATGTGCTGGAAAAACTTGGCTTATACTCGAGTATATACGGTAAGTATAAAGAGTAAACATTAATGTTCCAGAGATATTTGTAGAAAGAAAAAAAATTCGCTAATACATCTGTTAACTTGAGCAGTGAACTGACAGTATAATCAAATGATTAATACTAATGATAGAATAAAACAAAATGGTGCTGGAAAATTCAGTTTGTTGAACAAGATGCAGAAAAATGTCTAGAATAATGATAGGGCATTGATTGAAGACCTAACTACAGCAGATTACTAGTCAGCTTCTGCTTGAATACTTCTGGAGGAGAATCTACCCACTTCCCAAACTAGTGGTTTCTGTTGTTGAACAACTCTTATCATTATGGTGTTCAGTTGAACTCTATTTTCTTGCAATGTAACTGACTATCTTATGTTCTGGAGCAACATTGTTCAAGTCTGTCTTGTTTTCTACATGAGGATCCTTTACATGTTTCAGAGACTTCCCCACTTATATTTTTGCCAGGCTAAACAAATCCAACACTTCCAACTGTTCCTCCTGGGTTTTTCCTTTTTTATTTTTCAAAATGCACAAAACAAAATATGGACAAAACACTTACAAATATTTAAACAAATACTTCATTTTCATTGCATGAATATTTGTCAATGTCTTTCCTAAGATGCAGTGCCAAAAACGTGGTGATGTATTCTAGATGTAATCTGAACAATGCAAAACAGAGAGGAGGATAGTTTTGTTGATCTTAACCCGTTCCTTCTGGGGAATGCAGTTTAGGATTTATTTATTTTTTTTGAGTTTTTCTGCGTAAGCATCATATTCTTGGCTCATGCTCAGCTTGTGCTTCATCAAGCTATCTCAATAATCTCGTGTACTGCTACCCAGTGTGGTATTCCCCATTCTGTGGACATACTTTTAATTTTTCCTACCCAAATTATTATGTCTGTTCTACTGAAATTAATTTGTCTAGCAACTTATGCCTATTGTTGTTGCTTGAATCACCTGAATCATGATATTGTTCTACAAGATGTTTGCTATCCTTCCTTATCTTTTTGTTGTCAAGAAATTTGATAAACTCAATTTTAACCCCTTCTCTAATTTGGAAATATATTGAATAGCACAGGCCTGAGGAGACCTCTGCAGTACACAGCTCAACACCTCTTTCAACTTTGATGAAGAGCTGTTCACATAAACTTGCTTGATATGATTATTTAGCTATTTTATAGCTGAAGCCATCTGGTTTTTATTCTCTATTTGTGTTCTTTTTAACTCTTCCTAGTCCTTGTGCATTTATAATGGAAACTGCCCTCCTTTTTTTTCTTCCAGAAAATGGTATGTACTTCCACCATCTTAGATTTGAGAACTCCTCATTCTTCTAACTTAAAGCATTTTATGGATATTAAAAGGTGCTTTAAAAGTTATCCTGCAGCACCTTCAATAAAATACCACAAAACCCAGCAAAACTAAATCCACAAACATCATCAATTCTAGCATGGCAGAAATGTTAAAGCCTATAATCTCAGAGTGCAAGTCTGTAACATATATCTAGACTTAATAAATGAATATAAACATAGAATAGTCTCGCATTGCAAACTAACAAGGCAGGGGGATTTCCCGAATAGATTCAGTTAAAATCAGTATTTTAATTGGATTGTGAAATATATCAGCAAACTGCAGATGTTGCAATATGGGAACCAAATATCTGAAGAAATTTGAAGAACTAGGCACTTGAGACTCAACACGATTAGGAGTTTTCCAATTTTATCTAAAAAGTATTTGTCATGTAATTCTCTCATTCTGCAATCCATAACTTTTGGTATGCAGTTACTTGCAATATATTGCATATTCTAATGTACATTTAATTAAATTAACAGTAAACGCTTAACTAGGTTAATGCACAAAACTTGCATTAAATTCTGATTTTGACCAGAAACTAAATAGGTGAATTCTTACCTTCTTCCTGAGCTACAAGTTCTCATTCTGTATGCAACAGATGCTAATCTGACTTATACTGAAATGGGTATTTTGCATATTTGTAGAGTCCATTGGATTTGGGCAACTAATAAAATTGCTTTGTAAAAATTAATGGTGAAGAGAAAACATAATTTATGTTGTATATCCTGAACACAGCTAATGCTATAGACTCAAAAAAATATAATCTTTGTATCTTGTACACAGTGCCTGTGACATGTATATTGCAATTTCTTAAAATGAATTTCAGTGTAAAGTTGCAAAAACATTTCAGCACATTGAAATTATTTTACTGAACAGGTAATCCGCAACTTACAGCCATTCTTTAGTGGCCATTTGAATTTAACAAAGTGACTTATCATTGTTTTTCCACACTTATGACAATTGCAGCATTCCCATATCATGTAATCAAAATTCAGGTGTTTGGCAACTGGCATGTATTTATGACTGTTGCAGTCTCCTGAGATCAGCTTTTGGGACCTTCTGACAGGCAGTCTCACTTAACAACTGTAGTGATTCACTTAACAACTGTGGCAAGGAATGTCCTAAAATGGAGCAAAACTTACTTAGCAACTGTCTTGCTTAACAGCAAAAATTGTGCCCTTAAGTTGTGGGCTACCTGAACTTGCTTCCAAGGAAGATGACCTTGATTTTAAAATTCAGCCAAATAAATATATAGAAGGAAACTGAATATAAACAGAAATCTGTGCCATGTCCAGCTTACAATTTTTAACTCTGTCAGCTGTTCAATTGTCAGTTGAAATAAATGTATAAATGTTCAAAATAAATGTTTTATTTATGTTTTAAATGCTGAGAATTTAAGTAGTAAACTCTCCATATATTTATGAATGTGGAGTTTATAAATGTTATTTAATACCTTAATGTGGGATACAGTCTACTTACATACAGTAGATTGTACATAAATATACTTTATAAATATAATTTATAAGAAGGCCCTGAGAAATACAGAAATCAAGAAAATTGATGGAAACAATATCCATAATAACATTCTCAGAAATGCTTGTGAGCAACAGAAAAAAAATCATTCTTTATTAAAAACCAACTAATATATTAAGAAATGCATGCACTAATATGTACAAAAAGCAGTAAAAGCTATTAAAAACTAACAAAATAACTAACAAAATAACTTCAGATGCCTAGTATGTAGTTTTGTCTTGGAGTAAGAAGTCTCAAAATTAATAACATAATGCAGCAATCTCTAACAAAAGATTACAGTGCTCTGAAAATGAGGGCTAATGTGGAAGGAATTGCAAAGTATTTCAGAGCACAGCTGTTCTGAAGGAAGTAGGAGGAATCAAATTAACTGTCCTACAGGATTCCAGTGTACTACTTGGACTGCTGTATCAAGAACTGACCAGTGCTGATTAAAATTTCTGAATGCAGTTATGAAGAGAACACTGTCAAAGTGAAGTTATTCCTGTGAGGTCAAAAAGGAACCTTGGTCTTATTGTTAATAAAGTGAAAGGAAGCAACTTTCTGATGCTGTTGACATAAAAGAGTTGAGTGTAACCTTGGAAAAAGGAATAGGTGGTTATAGAATTAGAACGATAGTATAAAAATTGGGAGAAAACCATGTAACCAAATTATTCAGTACTTAGTTTTTCATATTCAAAGACAAAAAGGTGCTTTGGCGCATTCTTTAAAGTTAAAATGTTATACAGTTCTATGGAGATTAGACAATGATGATGATGATAACCTCGTTGACTACCCTCACTCTGTCAAGGACCTTGGAGTACTCATATCAAATGACCGAAGTGTCAGAGCTCACTGTAACAGCATTGCCAAAAAGGAATTAAGAGTTGTAAATCTAATCTTAAGAAGCTTCTCCTCCAGTAATATTGAATTGCTACCTAGGGCATACAAAACTTTGTTAGACCAATACTCGAATACAGCTCATCTGTCTGGAATCCGCACTATATATCAGACATTAATACAATTGAGCGAGTCCAGAAGTATTTCACAAGAAGAGTACTACACTCCTCTGCTCGCAACAGAATATCCTGGCCTATACCATCGGGCTTGAAATGTTGGGCTTGGACAATCTTGAACTACACCGCCTACAGTTAGACTTAAGCATAGTACCCAAAATTATCTGCTACAATGTCCTACCAGTCAATGACTACTTCAGCTTCAACCACAACTATACAAGAGCATACAACAGGTACAAACTCAATGTAAACCGCTCCAAGCTTGATTGCAGAAAATACGACTAGCAGCAGAGTGGTCAAAGCCTGGAATGCGCTACCTGACTCTGTTGTTACATCCTCTAACCCCCCCCACTCCTTTAACCTCAAATTATCCACTATTGACCTTACCCCATTCCTAAGAGGTCTGTAAGCAGCATGCATAAATGCACAATTGTGCCTACCATCCCCGTCCTATTGTCCCCATTTCATGTGTTCTTACTCATGTTTATACTTATACCTATTATCGTGTAAGCAATTGACAAATCAAATAAATACAAATAAAATAAATAAATAATTCTTGGAGTTAGCTATCAAAAGGGTTCCTGTGTGGGAACCCAGATTCAGATTTATCCTCAGTCATGGAAACTGCATTAGGTGACTGTGGATCTATCAAATTCAGCTTAGTACGGCTAGTCCTCAACTTACAACAGTTCATTTAGTGACCGTTCAAAGTTACAGTAGCATTGAAAAAAGTGACGATGACCAGTTTTCAGACTTAAGACCATTTTGATCATGTGATCAAAATTTGCATGTTTGGCAACTAGTTTGTATTTATGACAGTTGCAGTGTTCCCTTTTGCAACTTTTTTTTTTTGTTGCAAGCAAAGACAACGGGGAAGCCAGATTTACTTAACAACATTTTGACTAATTTAACAATTACAGTGATTCATTTAACAATGGTGGCAAGAAAGTTTGTAAAATGGGCAAACTCACTTAACAGATGTCTCACTTAGCAACAGAAATTTGGGATCACTTGTAGTTGTAAGTTGAGGATTATCTATATACGGGGTGGGATTCAAATTTTTTAACAACCGGTTCTGTGGGCATGGCTTGGTGGTCATGTTATTGACTGGGCGTGGCCAATTCAATATCACTCACATCGAGGCACGCATCTCCTCGCCTGGCTTCTCATGACTGTGGGGATGCTGCAGCAGTCGTTAAGTATGAAAAATGGTCATAAGACACTTTTTTCAGTGCCATTGTAACTTTGAATGGTCAGTCCACACAAGCAAAGTACCAGCAAAGGAGGGGAAAAAAAACTCCAGAGAAGTTCCTGAGACAGGAAGCCTAGTCTTGCCAAGAATGTAATAAGGGTTAACGGAGAGGCAGTTTCTGTAAGCAACACCAGAATATTTCCTTCCTGCCTTCCTTACAGGATTAGGCCAGTAATTTCTTCTAACAACCGGTTCTCAGAACTGCTTAGAATGTTAGCAGCTGGTTCTAGCGAATAGGTGTGAACTGGTAGAATCCCACCCCTGTGTATTTATCATAAGAGTTGAGTGATTTTGTTAAAAAAGTAAATTGCTTTGAGCTCTTGGAAAAAATGTAGGATTAATTGGTTGGGGTTCTTTTAAATATATTGTTGAGTAATATGGACAGTGCATTGGGTCTCCAGTGGAGACATGTAGCAGTTTAAGATTGTTAAAATGCTCTATTTCAAGTCACATATAATAACTCTTGGTTTTCTCTTCATTTTTCTGTCTTACTTGCTCCTGTTTTACTTTAGCTTTAGCTGTTTTACTTGTTCTTCCACCAAATGCTTCTATCCAATTTTACTGCTGCTTCTAAATTTTAACTCTAAAAGTAGGCTGATATTTAGCAACAAAGCTAAAGATATATTTGAATCAGATACCAGCTTTTAGAATAGTTCATATTTCTCCTTCTGTGCCTTTATTGAAGAAGCTGTCTGTTACACAAATAGCTCTTAGCAACCTCTTCCTCCTTCAGACCGGTTGCTAATTACAGCTATGTTTCCATAGCCAAGGGTAATTTTATACCCATAGGATCGGTTTTCTCTATTTTGTATATCTGTGTAGCTATAACACAGTATTTGCTTTTTCCTTAAAATGATATTCATATGAAACACATTGCTAGTTGCAATTCTAACATGACTATGATTTTATTTGTGCAGCATTATATATATGGTGTTCAGGAAAGTAGTATCAAAATGAGGCTGTGTTTTGCAGCATTTCTTGTGCCATCTCCTTTCCTCTGGGAACCAACATTTGCACCTGGATTCCTGAGGATGAAGTACTTTGTTTAGCTTTCTGAACAGTAATTGTTTTGCCAATGTCACATTTTTTAGTGTGCTTTTATTTTTCTTATTTTGAAGATATATTTAGAAACTCGGGTTGTGTATTTCATATTGATTTTTACACTGGTTTGGTTGATCAGTAGTCTGTTTTCTACTCTACAACAGTGTTTGAATTGTGATATTTCTGGGCTCAGGTGCTTATGGAGTGTTACAGCCTTTGTAGAAGAATTAGTGATTTGAATTTTGGATGTATACTTGTTTTTCTTTCTGAAGCAGCATTAACATATATCTTTAGGCAAACAATAATATGGTTGGCTTGTATGTTCGGAACATTAAGAGTGTCATGCCTTATGCGACACACAAGTTTATTGTTATGGCTGTGATCCTGTTGAGCAAGTTTTGCTACAGACTTCAGGAAATATAAATAAGAGAAATGTGGACCATTATTGTATATTACACAGAGTTCTCTAATGCTATACTCTGATTATGTATTGTAGTGTTTTTTTTAAGACCAGATGCATATTGGAACGATGGATGGTTGGCCTATTTAATTTATGTTTAGCTTACAGTTGCTCTGCCCAAATCATTTTTAAGCCATTTTAGGAGAGAATGGGAAATGTGAAGAGCCTTTTTTATTTTATTGTCACTTGGGCACTTGGGTTAAAAAATGTTTGAGTGATATGATTTTGTGCTTGTGTCATTGAAGCAGACTACCTTAATTCTAATACCAAAAAGAAAGAGGAGAATAAACTAGAAGGAAGTATGAAAGGAAGTACTGTAGTAATATTCTATTCTAGAGCAAGAATTGCTTTTGTAATGGTGTTTTGCCACCTGTGTATAGCTAACTAAAATGCTGGCTAACAACAGAGTGATATGCTAGAAAAGGGGTGTCAAACTCACATTGTCATGGCGGCAAAATGTGACGTATCGGAATTTTTTCCCCCTTTTCACTGAACCGGGTGTGGGCGTTGCCAGCACATGACAGCCCTATGCTAGAACCTTATTTTAGCATTTAAATAAACATAGAAGCTTGTGACACTGTGACATTTAACCTTATAAACTTCAAGAGTCTTTTTTCCACTATGTATTCTAAATGGTCTATGATTAATATGTGTGTATGTATCTGTGTGTGCATGACACGTGTGTTTGTGTGTATAGTTTTGAGAGTGGGAATCAGAATGTCATTTTTTAATGTGTGCCTGTATATTCACAGAAAAAAATGTGACAATAAAGGTTATCTTATCTTTATAGATAATCTTGTAGGAAAGATATATTTATTTGCTTCAATGAAGTGACATAGTTAGAAGAAGGCTTTTGAGCATCAGCTGATTCTTATCTAAGAGATCTGTGGTATTTGATTCTGGTCAGACTTCATTTGCAGGAAGAATACATTGATATTGCCTTAAGAGATGATTATACTGTTATCCAAGTCTAAGCGTCTAGAGCAGGGGTCTGCAACCTTAAACAATCAAAGAGCCATTTTGACCCATTTTCCACAGAAAAGAAAACACCAGGAGCCACAAAACGGGCATGGCCAACTCAATATCACTCACTCCCACCAGTCACATGACCCTCTCAGCCACGCCTACCCAGGTTTTGTGGCTTCTCTGTCTCTGTCTCCTCTCTTTCTCTCTCTCTTCCCTCCCTGTCTCTCTTCCTCTCTCTGTATCTCTCTGTCTCCCTCTCTTTCTCCCTCTCTCATCTCCCTCTTTCCTCTCTCTCTTTCTCTTTCCTCTCTCTCGCTCATCTTTCTCTCTCTCTCTTTCTCCTCATCTCTCTCTCTTTCTCTCTCTCATCTCTTTCTCACTCTTTCTCTGTCTCTTTAATTTCTCTCTTTCTCTCTCTTTCTCATCCCTCTCTTTCTCCCTCTCTCTCTCTCTCTCTCTCTCTCATGTGTGTGTGTGTGTGTCTGTGTGTGTGTCTGTGTTACCTCCTGAACCATTTCCAAACACGAGGGTTGGGGAGTTTTTTGGCTGATGTTATTGGGATTTTTGGGGGCTGAAGTTCTTTCTTCTTCTTTATTATATGATTTAAATTAAGAGACATTTCAAGTTCCCAGATAAATGAAGCTCTTTTGTCCCTCTGATGTGGCTTCCTTTTGACTGAACCCACCACTGGCAGGCCTCGCCCCTCCCCCTCCCCTTCACTTCTCGCTTGCCCTGAGAAGCTAAGGTGATGGTGGCTGATGGAGACTCGCTCCATATTCCAGAGTGGGAGTGAAGTGCCCCTCTACTTCCTCTTTTTCTGCCCTTGTTGGTGCTGTGCACACCTCAGTCACTTGGGGAGGCATGCAACTTTCTCTCCACCCCGAGACACTGGCCCAGCCCAGCTGCAGCCGATGCTCTGCATCATAATGGGCTCCAGGAGGAGGAGGGGACGCTGTCTTCCTCATTGTGAAGCAAGCTAAATTTAAGTGTGCTGTGCAAGGCGCTGCAACAGCAGTGAGCAGGCCATGGAGGCAGTGAGAGGAATATGGGGAGACACACATCTTTCTCTCTGCCCTGAGACACTGGTCTGGTTTGGCTGTGGCTGACACCACTGCTTTCGCCACCTCCATGGCCTGTTTGCTACTCTTGCAGCACTTTGCACAGCATACTTAAATTTAGAGCACTTCACAATGGGGCAGATGGTGTTCCCTCCTCTTCCTGGGAAATTATAACTATTAAATTTAACGGGCGATAAGATTGTGAGAAATATGGTGTCCAGAAATAAGTTTCTAGGAAGAAACTTTCTTGGAAGAAAGGGAAAGAGTATTTGCTGAATAATGTCAGCTACAGGAACAGAGGGACTAAAATGTATTTGCAATTGTCTTTACAGCGTGTCTTCAATGACCTCAGTGGCTCAGTGTCCCTTTCCTGGATTGGAGATAGCACTGGAGTAAGTAATAACATTGGTTGAGCAGATATTTTAAGTATTCAGATGGAGCAAAAGTATAATATATAAAATAGTTCCATACAGTGACTGGTTTCATACTTTCAAATTAAGATTCTTTTGCCTTAAAAAAGAATTACAGTATTTTTGCCTGGTGGGTGACAAGAAGTTATTCTCTACAGCTGCAAGCTATTCTAGTTCTTCTTTTAAATATTACCATCTTTCTCATGAACAAAGAACTATTGTGGGTGTTTTGTTGTGTAAGTGAAGTGACATACAGATTTGGTAAGTAACATCTATCTACCCATTCAGGGTTGTGGTGATAATTGCTTCAGTGATGAAGCCTTATTGATGTGGAGAAAAAACCCACATATTTCTTAATATCCTCCACAGACCTGTTGCTTGTTTACCTCATGCTGAAAGAGAATGCTGCAATTCAAGCATTTTTTATTTGTATAATTTTGACAATCCTTAGACACAATTAAGGTTATCCATTGTACAGTGTAGGGCAGGTGACAATAGTTGGAAGGATCATATAAATTGTCAGCTGACTTCATGGAGAGTTGGATTTAATCCAGCATATTGAGAGAAGAATTAGGAAGAATCACATATGTTTTTCTTGTTCTTCCTTTTAAACCAGGAACAAGAAGAGACACTGAGGAAATACGCAGTAGCAGCTGATGTCATTTTGCCAACTTCCTTTTCTTTCTTTCAAAGATAATAGAATCTTAATGTAGTTTTTTCTGTTTGCTTCACATACTCCTTTATTTAAACTACTAACAGTATCAATAACTAGGCCAACATTTATCTGCAACTAAAAAGCGGACACTTCCAGTTCATAATGTGTTAAAATTGGGAATGTGTTTTTTGGGGGGGGAGAAGAAGGAACAAAATATCAAATTCTAAACATATTTATTAATGTCTTAGTCTCATCAGTATATAATCCAGGTATTTACACCGTTTCAATAATTAAAAGGCAAGTGGACATTCCAGAAAAAAATGCACATTTTAAAAAAGATTGCCAGTCAAATATTTTATACTTAGACAAGTGGATTATCATATATTAGATCTGATACATTTCAAAGCTATATCAATATTTTTTTAAACTAACAGTCTACTGACTGTTTAAGTTCCACTTTTGATTAAAGACTTGGATTTCTAATGAATAGCTAGAAATAAGGGAGAAAATTTGTTCCTATTGTGATATTGTATACCGAATAACTTAATATACTATAGCACAATTTGGAGTCTAATGATAGCTACATTTGATACTATTCTGTAAAGTTCTATCTAGAGAATTAACTTGACACATTGTTTTATTTTGTTATGAGGACTTAAATAAATTATCCTTCCTTCAGCAAATAAAAGGAGAAATAGGTGATGGTTTAGGATAGTAACTTAAGCATTAGATAACTGAAATAACAATTTTTGAAATGAACATGAAATTATTTCTAGGGAATTATTCAGCTGTCTGTATAAGTTCTGTTTGCTTGATCTACCTTTTGAATAGTCATACTATGAGTATGCTGAAATGTGGCTGAAACCAGTTCAGCCTAATAGAAACCAATCGTTAGCCAGATCCCTTTTATTATCTTTTCTATGTTGCATCTATTATAATAATTAAACTCTATTAAAATAGTTAAATAACATTAAGACAAGGTTTCTTTCTTGGAGTAATCTGAGCTAAATAACCTTTCCATTTCTGTTTCCAGGTTATTCTTGTGTTGACTACTTTCCAGCTTCCCCTAGTGATCATGAGCTTTGGGCAGTCTAAATTATACCGAAGGTAAAGATGTTATAGTTGTCTATAGTTCTATGTAAATATCTATTTATTATATTTTTCTTTTTTTTTTAAAGATAGTATTTCTTCTATGCCCAATTGCTACAACAGCCTTCTCTGGTTCCATCCATAAAGTGCTGGGTAATCTGCTTTTTTCAAAAGCTGTTTTCCTGTAAATACGTATAGTTTTTCATGATTAAGTTTTAAACAATGGCACTATAAACCTGTTTTCATTGAAATAGGAACATGTTGACTCAGGATAATTTTTATCTTAATAGATTGTCAAATATAATCCGTCTCCTTCCTCTGCCTGTTGGAAATCCTTCAGAAGAGCCCCCCTTTTGACTCCTAGTATAGTTAATAAAACTTTGAGATAAGGTCAAGGCCTCATCTACCTATTAACATTTCATATATTTCATGCTAGGATTTCAGCCATGTATTTTTTTTTTCCTCAGGTAGAAACAAGAAATATTGATTTAGACTTTTTCCTCCAATATTTACTTTGGTGTGGCTAACCCTTCCTGCTTTTCCATTTTTCAGTTGTTATGTAGAACAAGTTCTACCAGAGAGGTGAAGCCTGAAGAGGTAGTTCTTTTAGAAAAGAATTGCTCCTGCAAAGGGTAGGCATATGGTACAGTGGTAGATTTGCTTCCAGCTTCAAGAATCCAACAGGCAGAAAAGAGATTTACTGGCATGTGGTCATGGCTTAATTATTATTTGCAGTGGAATGGGAAAAGAAAGAATTGAGAAAGGCCTGTTGCTCCAGAGCACAGTTCCTCAGTGTCCGCAATGTTAAGGTATGGACTTCAGCTCCCAAAATTGCCCAGCCAGTGCTAGGAGTTGAAGTTCACATTCTTAAAAATTCTGAGACCATAAAACACTGTTCTAGCACAATCCTAATACAGAATCTTGCATGCAATAGTTACTGTGTAGATCCTACTAGATATGTTGTGAAAACCGTTCTTTAACAGAACCATCAACGCTGCTAAAATTATTTTTCAAATATCAAGCCAAATGTTCCTTAGACGTTTAGTAGAACATGCCGTTTATGATTATGGTCCCTACTTTTACAATAGGTACGGATTTATGGGTTCTAAATAGCATATTTTTTACAGTTTAATTGAATGCTTATTTTAATTTGTAATTATGTTAACTATTTTGATGATTACCTGAAAGTGAGAGGAATTTTAAAATGTGGGAGCTATTTTATATGATAAAGTGTAGTAGCTGTATCTGTGTAAAGGATAATTTTCACTGCAATGTGTTTTTTTAGATATTTGTACACATATATGAACGTTCTATTATTGTGCACGTATTTCATCACTGAACTAAATCATACCATAGAAAACCTCTTAAATGATTTTTACCTTGTTTACTTTTATATTTTTCCAGTTCTTTGTGATATTTATTTTATTGCATCAATAATTTTTGTCCTTACTTTGTCTTTTTTCCCTTTTATCTTAGCGAAGATTATGGGAAAACTTTCACAGACATTACAGATCTCATTAACAACACTTTCATCAGAACAGAGTTTGGAATGGCTATTGGGCCAGAGAATTCTGGGAAGGTAGGAACAATTGGTTATTACAATATAATCTAAACTCTTTGTTAGCCTTATTCTTGATAAAAATTGAAGTCTTGAGACTTCAAGGGTCTAAAATAGCTGCATTTTAATAATTTAGCTTAGTATTGGAAAATAGATTTAAAGTGGTACTTGAGCTTTAATATGGCTAGAACCTAAGTGGATTTAAGTTTATTACTAGTTTTCCAGTGGTTGCTACTTGCCAAGGCATTCTAGAGAAGTAGTGCAAAAAACTGACTGGGCCCATCCTTCGCCTCTGATCATCTACTGAATAGCAATAGTACTTAGACTTATATAGAACTTCACAGTGTTTTACAGCCCTCTCTAAGTGGTTTACAGTGTCAGCATATTTTCCCAAACAATCTGGGTCCTCATTTTACTGACCTTGGAAGGATGGAAGGCTGAGTCCACTTTGAGTAAGTCAGGATCAAAGGAATCAAACTCTTGGCAGTGAACAGAGTTAATCTGCAATACTGCATTCTAACTACTGCGCCACCACAACTTCATGAACCTAACAGATAGGGCCAAAAATATTGACTTTTTCTTGGTTTTAAAAAGTCAAGGGAAGATTTGAGCAAACTGTGTTTCTTAAGCTTATTTGGATTCCTAACTATCACTTTCCACGTTTGGATTGTGTTTCTTGATGTGCTGTTCAATATCTGGGGAGCTGTTGACCTGAAGAAAATTGGGCAGCTCTGCAATGCAACCTTACAACCTTACTAGTTAGAATAGGCTAGTATCATCTAATTCTTCTTTCCCCTTCTTGCTGCACATTATATTAAACTGTATAGGACTTGTCTGTCATTAATGGGGAGATAGAGTTATGGTTGTGATTTCTCTAACTTGTACTGAATTTTAAATTACTCTCATTAGTTCACTTCCACAATTAAATAAATGTTTTTGCTCCCAACACAGTTTCATCCTACATTATTGAGTCTGTCCATGGATATATTATGGATAAGATCTTTCTTTCAATGACATTCCTATCAGAGGGATAAGCAGGAATAGTTTAATTTTTTAGAGCTTTCCTGAATGGGTTTGATAAAATCCTTTGGCGTAGCAAAGCAGTTCCTTTTGTCATCACAAAAGTCTTGCATTACCTTAGAATTTCTAATTCTACTTATGCTTATTTTTGTTTTTTTCAGGGACTTATTTTGTCCTTTAAAAAATCCAAAGCTATAGATTCAGACATACTAGTTTCAACACATGATAAACTGGCAGCGTGGATGAGCTCCTATGTGAATGTTTAGAAGATGATTCTCATTTTTACTTTTCCATCGGTCTAGGTGATACTGACTGGGGACAGATCTGGACATAGATCTAGTGGAAGAATCTTCCGATCGTCTGATTTTGCAAAGAATTTTGTACTAACAGACCTTCCTTTCCATCCTTTAACTCAAATAATTTATCACTCTCAGAATTCTGATTTGTTATTGACCCTCAGTACAGAGGTAAGATTTGGAGAAAGGGGATGGAAGTATCTTCAATCGGTGTGGCAATTGAAATTGTGATCTTGTGATCTAAAATGAAGTATATTGGGGGGGGGGAGATTTTGAATGACTACTTATAGTCACAATTTTTATGTAAAAAAATATATGTTCTCCGTTAGACTGCTGCAAGAGTCCAGGTTAGGTAAAACTCCGCCTCCTTCGTCTTGTGACTGAGTCTGCCAAGCTGTTTAGCCCTGCCTCTGTTGCCACAGTTACCCAGCTTTCGACTCAGTCCCTCGTCGGAACTGGTTGTGTCTGCGCTCTCTTAGAGCAGTGGTTCTCAACCTTCCTAATACCATGACCTTTTAATACAGTTCCTCATGTTGTGGTGACCCCCAACCATAAAATTATGGCTCAGTTCCGAAGACCATCGAAAATATGTGTTTTCCAATCGTCTTAGGCGACCCCTGTGAAAGGGTCATTCAATCCACAAAGGGTTTGCGACCCACAGGTTGAGAACCACTGCTCTAGAGCATAGCAAGCGAATCAACTTAAATTTGAACTTTGACTGTTTTAATCGGCGTTGGACTTTAAATCCTGCTCCTGGGAACCCAGTAGAGCGAGTGCGCCACCGCAAGGGGTTGGAAAGGGCTCTTCCCTCCCCAGGAGTGATTCCAGGGCCGGAGCTTCATCTCTATATAATCATTACTGATGATTATTCAGATATTAGGACAGCACTGAATTAGGACAGCATTGGATAAATTGTGATTATGACTTGTCCTCAGAGTTCTGGCCATCTTTGCAGTCATATGATTGCGATCTGGCCATTTGCTAACTGGCTTACACTTAGGACCGGTTGCAGCACCCCATGATCACATGATCTCAATTTGCAACCTTCCCTGCTGATTTCTTCAGAAGGTCAGTGGGGAAACCGGCAAGGGAAGTTACAAATTGCTGAGTAAATCTGCAGGGATTGCTGTCACTAAGTGATGTGGTCATGTTTTACATTTGCATCGAAATTCAGCTATCAACTGCTGTTGTAAGTCAAGAGCTACCTGTATTTATATTCTGCTTTTCCTTATGGAGCTCAAAGAAGGTTTTTCTTCATTTTGCCTTTATAACACCAGGGATTGATCTAGTATCAAACTTGGGACCTTTTATAATACATGGGCCACATCTGGCAAGTCTCAGTCTGGTTTGTGTTATCAGTAGTGTTGGTGGCAGGGTCTGGGGTTTCATCAGAATCGGCATCCGTGTGTTGGTGGGGACGGGGGGCTAGTGTCAGTGCAGTGTTGGCAGTGGGAGGTTAGGTGTCTGCAGCTTAGAAATTGGGATGTTAGCAATGAGGAGTGAGGCAGAAATGGCAGGGGCCTTCCACAGCGAACCTAGATTCTCATGTCACTCCTTTAGAAAATTAATTGCCCACCCCAGCCTAGATTGAACAAGTCCTTTTCTTTGGGGGTGTAAAACATTATACATTTGATTTGAAGTATGATTAAGCTTTTTTGGCCAATTTAAGTTGATAGACTGATATTACATAAGCGTCAGTTGGTCCAGAATGATAGGACCACATCTGGGAAGGTCTGGTTTTCAGGAATATGCAAATTATTTTTATTTCTAGAGTTTAACTAGTTTCTGCTCTGTTTCTGGGCACATTTCAAAGTGCTGGTTCTGGACTTTCAATTATTTAAGCAATTAGGTCCAGTATATTCAAAGAACATTTTCAAAAGATCCATCAAACTATTCTTTACGTTCAACACATTTGACCTTTATTGAGGCCATGTTCTTTGGAATGTCTGCTAAGAGAGGCCCCCTTCTGCTGCTGGAATTCATCTAGTTCTTCTTCTCAATCTTACATTTGGCCTAGCGAGTTAAAATGATTTTTAAATGTTTCCTTTTTTGCTTTCTATTCATCTTTGTTTACTTTATTAATTGTTTTACATTAGCAATTTTTAATAAATTGCTCAGATTAGGTTACAGTTTAATCCCTACACTATAAACATAAAAATGTGTCACTTGAATATGATGAATCAATAATAAGCAACTCTTTCTAAATGTTCCAGGGTAGCTTGTGGATATCAAAGACATTTGGTGAGAAATGGAAAGAAATCCACAAAGATGTTTGCTTGGCCAAATGGTAAATTTCTTAATGAATGCTATCCAGGGAAAAGGGGTAGTTTAATATATATATTAAATGAGCTTAAATGTATATTGAAGGTTTAATGTATATTAAAATAATTTAAGTGTATATTAAAGGTTCTATACCTGGTGATTTGTAAAAACATGAAGAAAGCTGTTGAGAAAGCTGTTTAATGTTATTTTCTCAGTTACAAAAAAGCAATTAAAGACTTTATTTAGGATTACCATTTGTAGCATATGGTACATAGTATATAGCAAGAACTCTATAAAGAGCCAATTTGTTAAATTCAAATGCATTGCTTTTGCTAATTTTCATCTTGAGTATACCAGGGTAATTTAATGAGTAGATATAAAACAGGTGGGGAGATAACCACAGGCCAATATAGGAGAGACAGATTTGGAACTAACATTTCCAAATAAAAGTATTATATAAATGAGAAAAAAACTTTTGCACAAGACCTTGGGAAGTTGTTGCTTCGTAGCATAGTGATAAACCAACGGTCTAATTTATATAGAAGTGAACTCCTGATTATAGTGTGACTGTTACTTTCAGTGAGGCTTATCGATGGATTATTTCATGCAATCCTAACACTTTTTCTGCTACTTGATGCATTTTTAACTTTCAAAAATCTTAACTTGACTTACTAACTAGATACAATTTGTGACAACTCATCTATCTGGATATAATGTTGCCCAATCTGATGCCCTCCAGATATGTTGAACTAAATCCTTCATAATTCTCCAGCCAATTTATTGAAAATTCAGAGAACTGAAATATCCATATTTGGGGGTTACATTACAGCATTACTGAAATTGAATTTCAAAACAACTGGAAAACTTGCTCTATGCTGAAATTAAGATGATACTTTCACACCATTCTGATCTGATGTTGATTTAGTGGTTTCTATGTCTACACAAAGTGTTATCACCTAGCCCAGTGTAGTAACAGAATCTGGTTAATTGTAGGTTATTTAATAAATCATAGTGAAGCTATAATTTAACATGATATATGAAGTCATTCCACATAATTGAAGTCCCAATTGTTTCGTTAGCCTACATGTTTCTGCCATTACACTAATTATATTCTCTTGATCTTTAATAGGGGTTCTGGTGGAACCATCTTCTTTTCTACCTACCTGAATGGCTCTTGTAGTAAGTAATCCTTAATATAATAAATAGAGCTACTTCAGTTTAGAGCTTTTTTGGCAGTTTTTTGTGGATCCTTTTCTTTGAGTCCACAGCCTCAAGAAGTCTTGACCATAGCTTATTCACCTGCAGTAATGTGGGAAAATCATATTCTTGCTAAATGTATATATTTGTTTATCAATGTTTGGAATTTTTTCCCTGGAATCGACCAATAGAAAATTGTAGTTATAAAAAGTCACTGTCTTGTGAAACAAGAGTTTGTCATTTAAAAAAGCCTCACTAAACATAGTGGGAAGTGTCAAAACTTTAGCTGGTTTGCTAGTATGTAGGAGTTACAGCAGTTCTGTTTTTTTCCTTCTTTTTTATTAACCTTTTCTGCAGCTGATGCATTTCCAATTTACAGAACTTTTGCCTAGTAAATAGGTATTTATTGCCTTTAAATGGCATAAAATTAACTTTTGATTGTGATATTGAAGGAAGTTTTAGAAGAGAGGGATTTGACATATGACTCTGGGTTTTCATGTTTTCCCTTTTTCAAATTATTTATGAATAATACCTAAAGTTTATAAATATGAAGATAAGAACAAGTATAAATCTAACTAGCCATATTGAGAAAAAAAAACACTGAAACCATAATCAAGACAGCAATAATTAATTTTTCTTCCTTTCCCATGACATATTGCAATGATTATTGCATTAAATGTAACCGAGGAAATTTAATTAGCTAATTCTTTTTTAACTAAAAAAATGTAGTTCCTGTTCATGAGCGATGGTGAACAATAAAAGAATCTTATTATTACATTACAATCAGATATAAAATACAGTCTTATGTGAATGAACAGTTGGAAAATCTCTATACAACATATCCATAAATATGAATCAACTGCATTTTTGATATAAAGAGGTCTTCAAACATTGACCCACCTGTAGCACTCTGTTTTTGAGGTAGTTTGCTTTTCCATCCTGATTTTTATGCAAAATGGAAGTCTATGTATATGAATTCTTTCTTCAGATGCTCTTGTTCAGTACACAGGCTGGGTTCCTACACAAAGTTGGGATGAGATTAGCTGTTCCTTTAGCATGCCATGGAGGGAATTATCTGTTTTCTAAATGGTACCATCTTAATGCATCTACTTCTCTTCTGAAGAAACTGATATCGGATTATTGGACTTAAAGAAAACTAAAGACTTTGGGAAGACATTCAAGACCATAGGAAACAACATCTACTCCTTTGGCCTAGGTGGTCGTTTTCTTTTTGCATCTGTGATGGTAGAAAAAGTAAGAAAACTATTCTTGGGCTTCTTTTGTGTTTCTATAGACTTGTTGCCTTCGTTCACATCATGCTCTTTTTTTTCTTTCCTCCAATGCAATGTCCCCAAACTGTGAGCTGTTGGGGTATTGCGAGAAGTCCACAACAAATATAATAAACAAGAAACAAATTAAAAATAAAAAACAAATCATAGTTCTTCCACTAGTGCAGATGCTGATGGAAAAATATTTCACTGGTTGATGTGTGTGGAAAGGAGACAAATACTCAACTGGCCTAGGAGAAAGATTGGAGAAATAGCACCAAACAATTTGGTCTGGTTCTTCCTCTCTCCTGGCCTGCATTGGTAGTTTTGTTCCTCCCAAAATATACAATATCATATGCATGAGTTTTCCCCTACAGCCCAAGTATCATGGTTGCCTATGAAATCCCTAGATGTTGCCAGATGTTTTCACCTTATAATCAGTATCACTGTTCTGTATTGTCTTTTGCCTCCTCTCCCTCACACAGCTAGCCTGTTATCTACCAGATCTTCCTACCCGGTATCCCATCTGTTGAAGGTTCTTTTATATATATTCCTCCATCTATACATTTTGGCACCTTCAGCCTCAAGGTCTAAAGTCCTACTAATGGCTGTTCCTACTGTTTCAAATTTAGGAAGCAAAGACTATTCTACAGAAGTTGAGAAGATACTCTCAGTGCACACATATCATTTCCATTACCATAATTCCAGCATCCCCATTGCCAAAAACTCCTTTCTTCATCTAGTGACCACTACCAAGCACATACTGGTGTTTACTTGTCTGAACGGACCAGACCTGAGGCCCAATTGAGCCCCAGAGGACTTTAACTTCATTTTGCCTGCCCTAAGTGTTTGTTATATTTTCTCAAAGACAAGCCTGCTCTAATGTGCAAGTTCTTTGAAATTCTGTAATTGCTTAATAAACAGGAAATTTTTTTTAAAAAGTTATAAAAACAATATATCATTATAAACATTTTCTAGTTGTTTTATATTATGAACAGCTTCTTCATAAATGAATATGGATGGTTTAGAGAAAAGAAATATTTTTGCTTTGTCTAGACCAAGACAAGGAGAATCCATGTGTCACTAGATGAAGGTGAAACATGGAACATGGCTCAACTTCCTTCAGTTGGACAAGAACAATTTTACTCTATTTTGGCAGCGAATGATGACATGGTGTTCATGCATGTGGATGAACCTGGAGGTGAGAGGGAATACAAAGTGGGTGATGTATCATTTAGTATATCCAAATTTTGTTTGATTATGGTTACAAAATTGCATTTTAAAAGAAAAAAAATGGTTCTCTAAATTGTAATTATTATATAGGCACAAAGATTTTACCTAAGACAAAAGTGTTTGAATTGCATATTTAGTAAATAGATTTCCAGCAGATTTACAAATTGTTGTTTTGAGAATCTGTTCCCAGTGTCAGTATAGTATATATAAACATGTGGGCTTCCTGACAACTTTCTTTTCCATGCCAATTTAAACCAGGGGTCTCCAAACTTGGCAACTTGAAGAGTTGTGGACTTCAACTCCAGCTATGCTGGCTGGAGAATTCTGGGAGTTGAAGTCCACAAGTCTTAAAATTGCCAAGTTTGGAGACCCCTGGTTTAAACAAATACATTGTAAGAATATGTTGTGGCATATCAGGTAAGAACCAACACCCTTTTTACTTAGGTAGAATTCATGTAGTTCTTCATTCAGCGTACTATTACTGCAATAGGTTTTAGGCTGATCTAAAATACAGATTGTATGCAGGAGTTTCCTATTAACTTACAGCTTGTTGATGAATTATGATACAACTTAAAACCACCGTCTATAAAATGCTGTTTCTCACCTTTCAGTTTGCTATTTCTTTCCCAGATACTGGACATGGAACAATTTATACCTCTGATGATCAAGGCATTATATACTCCAAGTCCCTGGAAAGGCATCTCTATACTACCACTGGGGGAGAGACAGATTTCACCAATATAACTTCCCTACGAGGCACCTATATTACCAGTGTGCTTTCAGAGGGTGGGTTTTCATTTTTAAATTTCTTTAATTATCACTGAAAGTTTATAGAATTGCTGAACTCTGTTAAGAAAATGATTAAAATATTTGGATACAATTTCATTTAGAATCAAAGAAATACTCCTATTATTTTAAGTAATATATTGAGACACTTTTATAAAACTCTTTAATTGTAATAAATTAGCTTTTTGGCAGTGATTGTTTCTGTGATATTGATTAGAACTATTTAATTTCTGCCTGAAGTTAAAGCTGTTTACGTTACTTGTGCAAAGTAAGAAGATAAGATTAATATGTGCCAAACTGTGATGTAAGGCAAGCAATTTCTATAGATGATGATCAGAAGTTTTATTCAGAGTAGAAATGTCAAGCTGCAGTGTAAAACTTTGAAATTCTATATGGCAATTACGTTTTATTCAAACCAAAAAAATAACACTTCTGCATAGAAGTGACTCAGAAATAAACAAACAAAAACCATCAAATGTTATGGATTTTTTTTCTTTTTCTTCTTTCAATCAGATAATTCAATTCAGTCTGTGATTACCTTTGATGAAGGAGGGGAATGGGTACACTTGAGGAAACCAGAAAATGCTAAGTGTGACTCAACAGCCAAAAATAAAGAAAAGGTTTGTTTTTTTAATGTTTTAGCAAAGACGAGGTATAAACTTAATAAATGTTGTTAAGCAAAAGAAGTAGGCAGGCCCAGACTTAACTTTTACTGCAATTAAGACATGCTGTAATATTAAGATGTTACATGAACAAAATAGATATACACTGCTCAAAAAGATAAAGGGAACACAAAAATAAGACATCCTAGGTCTGAATGAATGAAATATTCTTATTAAATACTTTGTTCATTACATAGTTGAATGTACTGAAAACAAACTCACAGAAAAATTATCAATGGAAATCAAATTTAGCAACCGATGGAGGTCTGGATTTGGGGTTACACTCAAAAGTGGAAAAAAATACTGCAGGCTGATCCAACTTTGATGTAATGTCCTTAAAACAAGTCAGAATGAGGCTCAGTAGTGTATGTGGCCTCCACGTACCTGTATGACCTCCCTACAATGCCTGGGCATGCTCCTGAGGAGGTGGTGGATGGTCTGAGGGATCTCCTTCCACACCTGGACTAAAGCATCCCCCAACTCCTGGACAGTCTGTGGTGCAATGTGGCGTTGGTGGATGGAGCGAAACATGATGTCCCAGATGTGCCCAACTGGATTCAGGTCTGGGGAACGGGCGGGCCAGTCCATAGCATCAATGCCTTCGTCTTGCAGGAACTGCTGACACACTCCAGCCACATGAGGTCTAGCATTGTCTTGCATTAGGAGGAACCCAGGGCCAACCGCACCAGCATATGGTCTCACAAGGGATCTGAGGATCTCATTTCGGTACCTAATGGCAGTCAGGCTACCTCTGGCGAGCACATGGAGGGCTATGCGGCCCCTTAAAGAAATGCCACCCCATATCATTACTGACCCACTGCCAAACAGGTCATGCTGGAGGATGTTGCAGGCAGCAGAACGTTCTCCATGGCATCTCCAGACCCTGTCATGTCTGTCACATGTGCTCAGTGTGAACCTGCTTTCATCAGTGAAGAGCACAGGGTGCCAGTGGCGAATTTGCCAATCTTGGTGTTCTCTGGCAAATGCCAAACGTCCTGCATGGTGTTGAGCTGTAAGCCCAAACCCCACCTGTAGACGTCGGGCCCTCATACCACCCTCATAGAGTCTGTTTCTGACCATTTGAGCAGTCACATGCATATTTGTGGCCCGCTGGAGGTCATTTTGCAGGGCTCTGGCAGTGCTCCTCCTGTCCCTCCTTGCACAAAGGTGGAGGTAGCGGTCCTGATGCTGGGTTGTTGCCCTCCTACAGCTTCCACGTCTCCTGATGTACTGGCCTGTCTCCTGGTAGCGCCTCTGTGCTCTGGACACAGACACAGCAAATCTTGCCACAACTCGAATTGATGTGCCATCCTGGATGAGCTGCACTACCTGAGCCACTTGTGTGGATTGTAGAGTCCGTCTCATGCTACCACTAGAGTGAAAGCACCGCCAGCATTCACAAGTGACCAAAGCATCATCCAGAAAGCATAGGAACTGAGAAGTGGTCTGTGGTCAGCACCTGCAACTCCTTTATTGGGGATGTCTTGCTAACTGCCTATGCTTTCCACCTGTTGTCTCTTCCATTTGCACAACAGCATGTGAAATTGATTGTCAATCAGTGTTGCCATCTAAGTGGACAGTTTAATTTCATAGAAGTGTGATTGACTTGGAGTTACATTGCGTTGTTTAAGTGTTCCCCTTATTTTTTTGAGCAGTGTATTAAGCAGCCTTTGGAATTGCTCAGTTGGAAGTTGATTTGTTTAGTTGTTTTAATTCAAATGCAAGACAGGTTAATGCCTAGAATTTGAGATAAAGTTAAAAATATTATTAGGAATATATTGCAAGGAAAATAGAATGCTGAAAAAATGTGTACTGAGTTGAATTTAATTTAGCCAAAACAAGAAAATAGAAAACTGCTGATCCTATAAAATTAGAAAGTTGCTTGGACCATATAGGTTCTGAATGAATTCTTTCACTCTTGAGATTTTGATTCTTAAATTTAGTCTGCCTTGGCTTTGCATTAGTAAAGATTTTCTATTTTGGCAGATGCATTGAGACAAGTAATGATGCTAGCTTTGTATTTAATGAAATCAGATCAATGATGCACTTGTATTTTGTCCCTCATTCTTGATTTATCTTATATTTACAGTGCAACCTTCACATTCATGCCTCCTATAGCATCTCCCAGAAGCTGAATGTACCTATGGCACCTCTGACTGAACCAAATGCTGTTGGAATTATTATTTCTCATGGTAATGAATTAATCTTATGCACATGTAATATGTAATGAAATACTGTGCAAGAGCAGAGACTTTTCTTGTGCTCCTTCAGATTGCTTTTACTCCCTGCTTGATAAGGAGAGATACACTGTAAAAGGATGTGAGAGACTGTGGGCTTGACAAAGAAATGCAAGTGGTAGGTCTTCGTGAGAAAATTGGTATAATTACCATTTATGGTGCTTTATGTTGCAGGAAGTGTTGGAGATGCTATCTCAATAACAAACCCAGATGTTTACATTTCGGATGATGGTGGCTACACCTGGTCATGGACACTTGAAGGTCCCCATCACTATGCAATCTTGGACTCTGGGGGCATCATTGTGGCTGTTGAACAAACTCATTTTGTCAGAGAGATTAAGTATGCGAGAGTTTTGCTAATATTCATTTAGTGGGAGGGTATAAATTCTCTGTTTGCTTCTAACCTCCACATTATTGAATGTCTATGGAGATTCTCAGTTATCCAGGTCATGGTTGTCCCAAAGGTGCTTTTGTTTTCTTCTCAAGAGGCAACTGGACTTTCTGGTCCAATTGCCTGCTGGGGATTAAAAAAAAGCACTTTGAGACTCCACATTACTGGTTATAGCAGTTCAAAGAAATTATTTTCCTAGTATAATGTCAAATTGGACCGCTTCGAAATTAAAACATATGAAATATATGAAAATGGATAAGAGTCAGCTTTAGATAAAAAAGATTGCAAGATAATTTATACTTTTATTTCAAAACTAAACTCTCCAGACAAAGGGGCTTAATTTGAAGTTAATATACATGGAATGATATCCAAGAAAAAATCTTAGGAAAAAGGGTGCAAAGAAGAAAGGAGGTGGCAGTCATACTTTAGCATATAATTTGGGGTAATAGGGTAATCCTTGCTTCAGTACTGTAGTTGAGTCCAGAATTACAGCTGTAAGTCATGCTGATCATTAATTGGGATCATTGACCCAATTTTATGACATTTTTTGCAGCAGTTATTAAGCAGATGTGGCAGTCATTAAGTGAACACTATGACTAAGTAGTCATAAAACAAACTCATTGTTTGCAGTGACCACTTTTGTTGGAAAATGAAAGTAAACATTGGTTTATGACAAAAATCATAAATTGTAGTTATGTGACCTTGGGATGCTGCAAACTGCTGCAAATGCAGGACAGTGGCCGGGTTTCTCAGTTTCTCAGTGACTGATGATTAAGACAGGACTTCCTGTAATCTCTTGTGAAGACATGAGTTCTTGAGGAAAAAAGGAGCCTTGTTTCCAGAGAGGAAATCTATTTTTTTACCATATCCTTCTCCCCCCCTCCCTCCCCCCTCCCCCCCTCCCCCCCCCAAAAAAAAGAGGTGGGGAGAAGGTTGTGTTATATATATGCTTAGATTTCTTTTTCCTGAATGATTCCACAATTGGGGGCCTAATAAGATGAATCATCTTGTTAAGGACAGTTGTTAAATTAGCTGTCTGATTAGTTTAAATAGACTGGGGCCATGCTTTGAAACCAAATTTTTAATTCTCATTTATTTTAGGTTCTCAACAGATGAAGGACAGTGCTGGCACAGCTATATTTTCAGTGAGGAACCCATCTTTTTCACTGGTTTGGCATCAGAACCTGGAGCAAAATCAATGAATGTTAGCATCTGGGGATTTCAAGAGAGTTTCTTATCTCGCCAGTGGATCTCATATACCATTGATTTCCAAGATCTCCTCAGCAGAGACTGTGAGTGATCTTACTCTTTACAGAAATACCAGCAGCCCCACACTATTATGGGCTTACAAATCAGAAAAGTAACTGAAGCAGAACATCTTGTATTAGCTGTGATGTTATTCAGAGAAGATTCGGTACCTTTCAAGATTAGAATACAGGGTAGTCCTTACTTATCAACTGGTTGTTCAGTGAGTATTCAAAGTTGTGACATGAGTGGTACTTGCAACTGGTCCTCAAAGTTCCGGCCCTTCCAGTACCCCCACAGTTATGTAATCATGATTTGGGCACTTGGCAATCAGCTTGAATTTGGAATAGAATAGAATACTTTTATCGTCATTGCATTCCACAAAGACAGTGAAATTTGAAAGCTACTCCAGCACAGTGCCCCAAACACCACACCACAATCACACGACAGAGTATTTAATAATAATAATAATAATAATAATAATAATAATAATAATAATAATAATAATAATAATAATAATAAATCACAAATGCACTGTTTGATTCAAGACAATTACTGCCTTGGAAAAGAAACTGTTTCTCAATCTATCAGTTCTCATTTTAAGACACCTATAATGCCTCCCTGATGGTAACAGTTCGAAATATGAATGTCCAGGATGAGAATGGTCTGTGAAGATTTTTAGTGTTCTAGAGAGGAGTCTGGTCTTTGCAATCTCTTCCAGAGAAGAAAGAGAGCAACCGATGATTTTTTGTGCTGTGTTTATAACTCTCTGGAGCATCTTCTTCTCCACTGCAGAGCAACCAGCATATCACATCGTTATACAGTATGCCAAATGCTCTCAAGGGTAAAAAGTAACCAGCAACTTCTCACCCAGACCACTCTTTTTCAGCAACCTCAGAAAGTGCAGCGCTGTTGGGCCTTCTTTGCAGTGGCCATAGTGTGGACCAACCAAGTAAGGTTGTCGGAAATACGAGTTCCTAGAAATTTAAAGCTAGGAACTCTTTTCACTCAGTCTCCATTGATATGTAGTGGGAGAGGCTCTGCTTTGCATCTTCTGAAGTCTATAATTAATTCTTTGGTCTTTTTGATGTTCAGGTTGAGGTTATGACTCTTGCCCCACAAGACCAGTCTGAGAACCTCTGACCTATAGGCCGTCTCGTCTCCTCCTGATATGAGTCCTGCCAGCATGGTGTCATCTGCAAATTTTATTATAGAGTTAGTGGGACAAGAGGGAGTGCGGTCATAGGTGTAGAGTGAATACAAAAGGGGGCTCAGCGCACAGCCCTGTGGAGAGCCAGTGCTGAGAACAAGAGTGGAGGAAAAATAGCTGCCAATCCTGTTTGGGGTCTGTTAGTAAGAAAGTCCCTTATCCAACAGCAGATGTGAGAGGAGAGGCCCATTTCTAGCAACTGCTTAATGACAGTTGTAACGTCTCACAGTCCCATAATCACCATCTGGAATCTTCCCTGTGGGCTTCCCACATGCAAAGTCAATGAGGAAGCTGGCAAGGAAAACCACATGTTGCTCTCTCTCCGCCTTCCTGTGCCAAACTCTGCTTCCCTCGGCCTCCCTGAGCTCCCACCCACACCATGCCTTCCTCCGCTCAGCCTCCATACACTCCTGCCATGCTCTCCTTTCCTCAGCTTCCCTGCACTGGCACTGTGTCTCCATCCCTCAGCTTTCACACCACAATAGTCCCCTGGCCCAGTTTGCATGTGACCTCCACCTCCTCCTCCTCCCCCGCCCCATCCAGCAGCATCCATGTGAGACTATATTAGTGATCTCCAGTCACTAATATTTTCAGAGCTAGGCAAAATAATTTTAAAATGTATATTTAATTTCTGGAAATCTCTGTTTTTTCAGAAATAATGGAAGAATTTGAGCAACTTTTTTGGGCCAAAGTAAGGGCACAGATAAATACTCCAACTATTTCTAGACTGTTTATGTAATTCTACAAACATTTCCTCCATCTTTGTTCCCTTAAATTGATTGTACAGGAGAGCAGGGATTTCTCCCTTCATTCCTTCTTGTTGATTGGTATGTGTTGCAAATGCAGGGCCTGTGAGATATAGCTTTGCAAACTCTAAACTGGAAAAACTACACAATTCCCTTAGTAATATCTGATTATAACACTGTGTGAAGAATTGAAAATTGTCAGGAAAACCACTTAGTACTCGATTTACTTTCTTTTGGTAATCTTAGAAATCTGGCCATTATTTTTTTTCCTCAGGTGAAGAAAAGGACTATACAAAGTGGTTGGCTCATTCCAACAATCCCAGTAACCCCTCAGATGGATGCATACTGGGCTACAAGGAGGAGTATCAACGCCTTCGCAAATCTTCTGTCTGTAAAAATGGCCGGGACTACATTGTGACCAAGCAGCCATCTGTCTGCATTTGTACATTAGATGACTTTCTTTGGTACGCTAAAAATCAAGAATCTGGTAACCCCTTTTCCAGTTAACAAATTTTACTACAAGGCATAAGCTTTTATGAGTTGCTTTTGGAAACTTCATTAGATGCTTAGAATGGCTTTTGCCTTTCTTGGTCTTTTTTAAATATTATGAAATAGTCAGAGCTATTACTTTTCCTGTCTTTATTTTTTCATTAGAGCTTACAGTAATAATGGCACAGTATCTGCTCAAGATTTGCATCTTGTGGTTGAACTATACCAGAGACACTGTTTCCTCCCTCCCAGGCCCCATTTTTCTGCTTCTCTGTTCTGCTGCACTGACAGAACTCAGTTTTCTTACTGCCATCTTCAAGTCTCTTCTATTTTCTCAGGCTGTGAGAGCAGAATCCAGCCCCATTATCATCAGGGAAGTTGATCTGTGTCATTGATGACCTATTAAACGCCAGACATTAGACCAGGGGTCCCCAAACTTGGCAACTTTAAGTCTTGTGGACTTCAAGACTTGAAGTACACGAATTTTAAAGTTGCCAAATTTGGAGACCTCTGCATTAGACATTGTTCTGTTTCACATATAGCAGTAAAATGTGCTTTATTTTAAGCATTGGACAAATCATAGTGGCCTAGTTCTGATCTAATTGCAAAGCTATGCATGCTTTATAAGATCCAGTGGCTGGATTAAAAAACCAAAGTACTTTAGAGCCACACTAACCACATTAATAAACACTAATTCAAATAAATTATAAAATAAATAATGAAGTGTGAACACTGCTACCTTCTGTGTATGACATGGCATAGCATGCTAGTATCCAAACTACAAAATCTATAACAATGAGTGACCACTAGTGAACAAGAGAAAGCAATGTGACTTAGTATGTCACAAAGATTAGTAGAGATTACTACAGCAAGCAGTAAGAAAGAGCTGGGCTAGAAGCTCGTTATGATTACCAGGTTTTATTGATAGGTTTGTTTGAGATGACATTCTTTTGTGCTTCTGCGTGTTCTCAGTTATGGTTGCACTTGCGAATATTTCTTTAAAAAGGGCATTTTCCACCTGCAGTAGGATACCTACAGTAAGGGCACCTTCACGCCCGCAGTACTGTCAACAAACAGTAATACAATGGTTCTAAAAGTCTAATGTATATCATGTCTTTAATTTTGGCACAAGATCTATTTTTCATGTATTTTTCATTCATGCAATATGTGAATGAATATAATACATTCAATTATATACATGTGTGCCTTAAATATTTAATGTACTACAAATTAGGTGCTTATTCTCAATGCAAAAAAGTGTCCTCTGGAAATACGGGAATCTTCACTAGCCAGCTCATCAGCTGGATGTTTGCAAACAGGTTATAAAACACCAATGGTAGTGAGAAATCAGCAGGCTGTTAAGCACGAACTAATTGGCTGCTTGTTTCATACAGTGTCCCATTTTTGTTTCTTAAAAGATTAGTGGATCAGTAAATGTGGTAGGACCAGATTTCTAATTTACATTACTAATGAAAGTAGAAACCAATGATCTTAGGTAAGTTTGTTGTGGGAGGTCCAAGAAAAGGCTTCCTCTCTAACAGGTAACTGTTTACTGTTTACCTGTTACATGAAGAGAATCTTGAAGATCATTCAAGAACTAAGATACTATACAGTACTACTGTTGAATATCATACCCCAAAAACAGCAACAGTATGTGGCCTGAATATGTGCTTTAACCTAAATTTAAATAGAATTTGTTCCAGCTTTATTCTACCACTCTGAACTTCCTGGAAAATTAGCAAACTTGCTTGACAGAATTTTTATCATTGCATTGCATGAACTATCTGTCTTATTTCCTTTTTCAAGCAGTTGACTGGAATTTCAATAGAATCATGAGCTGTTAAAAGAGAAACATGCTTCACCCAAGGCAATCAGGAAACATTCAGAGCCATCTCTGTACCTTTCGTAGTGAACCTTTCATTCCTATAAATTTTATAGGCTCATATTGTCCAAAGTAGAATTAGACAACCTAATGCCCTAAGACAGCATGGCCAACAGTAAGGCACTTTGAGAGTTGTAATCCAAAATATGGAAGGTAACAAGTAATGTACACCAAACTAAAACTTGCTATCACCTAATGATCTGTCCACGAAAAAAATGGAACCCAATAATGTCCAGAACATCAGAGTATGTCCTGCTACATAGCAAAATACAGGCAGTCCTTGACTTACAACTGTAATTGAGCCCAAAGTTTGCTAAGTGAAACATTGAGTTTTGCCTTGTTTTATGACCTTTCTTGCCAGGGGTGTTAAGTGAATCATAGCAGTTGTTCAGTTAGTAACACAACTGTGAAGTGACCCTGGCTTCTCCATTGATTTTGCTTGTTAAAGGTGATCACATGACCCTAGGACCCCGCAAATATGGGTCAGTTGCCGAACGGCTGGATTGATCATGTGACCATGGGGATGCTGCAGTGGTTGTAAATCACTTTTTTCAGTGCTGTTGTAACTTTGACTAAATCTCTAAAAAAGGAGCTGTGATGAAGCAGTGATTAGAATGCAATATTGCAGGCTAAGTCACTGCTCACCGGTAGGGGTTTGATTCTGATTGGCTCAAGGTTTACTCAGCCTTGCATCGTTCCCTGGTCAGTAAAATGAAGACCTAGATCAGGGGTCTCCAACCTTGGCTCCTGGAAGCCTGGCGGACTTCAACTCCCAGAGTTCCACAGCCAGCAAAGCTGGCTGTGGAATTCTGGGAGTTGAAGTCCGCCAGGCTTCCAGGAGCCAAGGTTGGAGACCCCTGACCTAGATTGTTGAGGGCAACATGCTGACTCTGTAAATTGATTAGGGCTGTAAAGCACGATGAAGTGATGTATAAGTCTAAGTGCTATTTCTGTTGCTAAATGAGCTTTGTAAATTGAGGACTACCTGTATAATTCAGGATAGCCTAGTGTTTGATATCCTGAATAACTCCCAAGAAAGTAAGATATGGGGGTTTCTAGACTGGCACTTCATTACTAATGAAGTGGGATGATAGTGGGATGATTTCACCAGTCTGAAAACCTCCAATACAGTAAGCTCAAATAGAGAAACTGCCTGTGGAATTAACAATACAAGTAGTTACTGTATTCTTGTGAGATACTCATGCACTTTCTCCCTGCCTGGCGACAGCCATCACCGGTCCTGCAGCACTCATACCATCCTTATCTGCTTACTAGCCTGTTTGCAAAGCACCTGTGAATCACAATGAATAATTCTCATTTAATGACAGCATTGGAGAATGCTGGGATTGCTGTTGCTAAGTAATGTGGTCACATGACATTGCGCTTTACAGCCACATTGCTTAGCGCTAAAAATTCTGGTCCCAATTTCCAATGTTAACCAAGGACTTGCTGTAGTTCTGGTGAATCTTTTTTTTTGTTCTGGTCACTTTTGCTCAAAGAGAAACATTCAAAACTCCTATTAAGCAGGGCACTTTGTTGGGAATGAAGTCATTATAAACTGAAGCAACTATGACTTTTTGTCCCCAGACCAGTATGGCAAAGAGAACAGGGACAATTTCACCTCATCTTTTCCACCAACCTGATCTCTGTAATACGTGTTAGGTAAGGTCAATAGTGCACAGCCAGATCCTGAATGTTACCATAATTTTCTTGTTTTCTAATCTGACATTCAGGAGTACCATCTTCATACTGAATTGGGAAGGTCACCATCAAGTAGAAGACTATAGCTGAGAGACTAACAGAAATCAGGAACACCTGTCATTTCTGTATCATCCTCTGCTTGCTATGCTTGCAATGCCTGCCACAGAAAAACCTTTCATTACTTATTTTGAAAGGGTATGCATGCATGTGTGTGTATATGTGCGTGTGTATGTATGCATTACATTCATGATAAAACACCTTAATAATCACCTTTCCCCTTGGCAGATATTTATATAACCCCAAGTATCATGATAACAGTCAAAATCTTTACGGTCTTCTTTCCACATAAGCTAAATATCAGTAAATATTTGTGTAAACATGTCTATATGTTTCAGATGAAGTCAATGGCTTTTCTTCCCTATGTATTTGTTTATTTATTTGTCCTCCAGTGATTTTGGCTATTTCCGCCCAGAAAACCAGTCTGAATGTGTGGAGCAGCCAGAGCTGAAGGGTCATGACTTGGAGTTCTGCTTGTATGGGAAGCAAGAGCTGTTAAAGACCAGCGGGTAATTTTCTTGTAGGATTCTAATGCATTAGCAGTAGCATGCAAATGGATGCCCTTAGCCAGCAAGATAAATTGGAAGATGGCCTTAGTGTTGTGGATTTTTTTGTAAAATAAATACGTTTAAACTGTTGGGTCTTTTAGGATTCCATAGTGCTCTGTTAAACAGCATTCCCCTCTACAAATTATAATTTGAGCCAATAAGAAAACCCCATGGGATCAGGGAATGCCTATGATAGGAAATGGTTTGGCCAAGTCTGGAAAGGTATGCCTTGCAGACTCCTCCTGCTTTTAAATGATCCAGCCTGTTTGTGGACATAGTTTGTACTCGAATGAAGGCAAATATATAGGTGTCCCGGGATAATGTTGTAGAATCCAATCTGGGTCAGTCATGGGGAGTACAGGTTTAGCCTTCTGAGCTTTCGGACTCATTCAAGAGCCTGTCCTGAGGGAACTTTTTCTCTCACCATAATGTGTCTCACTCTGGTGAGACAGAAGTTCCCTGAGAATGGGATCCAGCCAGAGGTGGGATTCTACTGGTTCAGACCAGTTCGGGTGAACCGGATGTTAAATTTGCATCTGGTTCGCCGAACCAGTATTTCAACTGACTGGCTGACCCTGTTCACCCCTCCCCTCCCAGGAGTCTCCACGTGGCCCATTTTTGATGCAGCTAAGTGCAGGGTCCATGTGGAGGCTCTGGGAGTGGGGAAAAACGGGTCTTCCGGAGGTACCAGAAGTCCAGAAACAGGCCTGTTTCTGGCTTCCGGAGGCCCTCCAGAGCCCGTTTTCACCTTCCCAGAGGCCTGAGGGAAGCCTCGACTCTTGGGAAGGCAAAAAACAACCCTCCCGGAAGTTCCAGTAGGCTACGCCCACCCAGCAACTGGGCAATAAACTGGTGGCTGGGATTTTTGAATCCCACCCCTGGCTCCAGCACTAGCCCAAAAGCTTGGAAGTCTAAACCTCTGGTCCCAGTGACCGACCCAGATTGGATCCTGCAACATTATACTGGGACCCTTACATATTTGCCTTCATTTGTATACAAACTTTACTTCCAAAATATTAAACCCCTGGTCCAGATTGGATCCTGCAAAGTTTGTATAGCTAAAAGAGAGAATGCACAACCTAACACTCGGTGTGAGTAATACAAGGTAGAAATGTGAATGAGAGATGAAGGAGTTTCAAGTGGCTGTTTGAAGTTCACTGAACCGAGAAAGTAAAAGGAACATTGGTTTTTAAGTACATGAGATAAGTTAAGCAGATGGAAGTCGGAAGGAAGCAACAGCCGGCCAGGTGTGCTGTTGTTCCAACAGTTGGAGAAGATACAGCTAAGACAGCTCAAAAACAGAAAGACTTAGTGGGAGTTAAGTATGTGCTAACCAAGCTAATTCAGCAACACCAGGCTTTGAAAAGGCTTGCCAACAGGCTTGGGGCTGGAGATGGTCCAGGAGGCAGGTTTAGTAAGGGACCCTGGGGCTCTACAGGGTAGTGACGCAGGCCACTGAGAAAGTCCTGTGATAGATTGGATGACTGACTAAGAGACTCCTGAAGAAAGGCCTTCCAGAGAAACCTCAGCCACAGAGGACACAAAACAGGTCCAGCAGTGGAAAAAAATGACTGCCAGTTGGAGACAGGCTGACTTCACTGGGGAGGCTTCCTGAGGCAGGGCGATAATAAATATTTTTAATCCTAGCACATTTGGAGAATATGAGGTTAGAGAAGATTCTTTTTCTGGGTGAAACTCTCCTGATGTATATGTTATATTGACCCAAAAGTTCTATTGCCGAAATATTTTGAGAGCAGAGAGCTTGATAAGAACATTCATTGATTAGAGGCCATCATGCTAATTGTTTAAATATCATTTTGAAGGGCCAGTCCTAAAATAATGCTGACTGTAGGGGAGTTTTGTAGAGCTTGAGATAATTCAAGGTTAATCAGACAAATAAATACCATTCAACTTCCCTGTTCTGAACTGGCACTGACACAGGTAAGTCATATTTGCTGGCTTGGGATGCAGTCACTCATTAAAAGAAAATTGCCTGTTGCAGAAAATTACTTATTGAAACTGGGTTTCCTTTTCAGATATCGGAAAATCCCAGGGGACAAATGTGTAGGTGGGAAGAATCCCAAACGCAAAGAGACCGATCTGAAACAAAAGTGTACAAGTGACTACTTGAGGTCAAGTCCATTGGTATGTTACACAAAAAAAGAAAAGGGAAAAAAATCTGCTGAAATAATTGTGATGGATAAGGGAAAACATTCTAACATAGTCTAAAAAGAGGGAAGGGGGCACTGCCAGTTAATAATTAATGCCTACGAAGTATTTTTCATAAAATGTTCTGATACTATTAACCTCAGCTTTGTGCAGTCATTGTGATAAATTAGCTTTGGAGATCAGCTGCCAAGACCAGCTGCTTTAAAGTCTAGTTGCTGATTAGCATTTTGAGTGAGGGAAATCTAATGGCAAAGTGCTTCACCTTTTTCCAATTTCTTTTTGCTTTTCCAAATCTGCTGCATTCAAGACAGGAGTGCAGTCCCTTTTGGTAAGGAGCAATTGAGAGACGCTAGAAAGATCATTATAGGAGCACTTTGTAACTACAATGTTCTTGTGTCTAATAATGGGTTGCTTAAAGCTTCAGACAGCTTTCTGCTTTCTTTCTGCAGAATACCTCTTCTAACTCTACTCCAGTCATCCTGGCTGTAATTGCTTTGATGCTCCTCACTGCTGTTGCTGGAGTAGTCATCATTAAGAAATACGTCTGTGGGGGAAGGTGAGCCTCAGAGTGGAGAATGACAATAATAGAGCTGGGGGGGGGGGGAATGGAACAGAGATATTATGCCATCTTTGTTACACAGATGTAGAAGCAAGAGAACTGGAACCGAAATGCATTGGTAGCAATGTTATCCTTGTATGAGGAGAAACAAGACACGTGTTCCTATAAACTGAGCGTTAGTGATAAACACTTTCTTTTTTCTTTCGTCTCCAAAGAAGTCATTGATTTTGTTTGTTTCCAGAATTGGGATTAGTGATTGAACGAAAGCAGTGGGGAAAAGGTAGCCCCTGGGCCCTTTGAGCCACCTGATCGTTCCAGATATCAGGCTGTGCTGTTGTGAATAATCTAGAAAAATCTGCTTTTAGATTTAGATCAGGGGTGTCCAACCTTGGCAACTTTAAGACTTGTGGACTTCAACTCCCAGAATTCCTCAGCCAGAAAAGCTTGCTGAGGAATTCTGGGAGTTGAAGTCCACAAGTCTTAAAGTTGCCAAGGTGGGACACCACTGATTTAGATCAACATGAAATGGGGGTGGGGCATTGAGCATCATGACCAGCTGGAGGGGGAAGGGGAAAGAGAAATTTCTTCTTTTTTTTTTTAAAGTTGAAATGCTTGCATAGGCAAAATCAGAGCAGTGACAACATTCACTTATGTTTGCCTGGGCAAACCCATAAGAGGTTCACCCAGAGCAAAAATAAAGCTCAGATCAAATTTGGCCATCTGTCAGAATCATTCACCAAACACTGAAACATTTGATTTGTTGTCTAGTTGTATATTGGATGGAGACGGAGGATTGCTTATCATTTAGGGAGAACTTGGTATCACAGATTTAGAGAACCACTGATACAATGAGAATCACTGATTATTTCCAGTCTTGGTAACTTCTCTGACCACTGTTCCAGTTTCTATAATTTTGAAGGTTCCTTCCACTTTTTATAGCTTAAAATAGTTTACTGAAAAAAATGAGACCAGTTCTAGCAGCCGATATATTAAGACCTTCAAAAGATCTCTACTTTAACTTCTTAAAGGAGTCTGAACTGATATAACTGAATAGTTCTTTCATTGGTGTTTTTCACATTCCTAGATTTCTGGTTCATCGGTATTCTGTCCTGCAGCAACATGCAGAAGCGAATGGCTTTGAAGGACTTGACATACCTGGGGCCACTAAATCTGGTTACCATGATGATTCTGATGAGGCAAGTGACATGCATCTTTCTAGGTAGTATTGGCTAGATGAGAACCTGACAACTGTGAATTGTCTTTCTATATTGTTTTAGCATATGTCACTTTAAAAAGATAATCTGTTTTCTCAGGTAATGGGGATTCTAAGAGACTAGCTGGCTTTATATTTACCACAGCCAGTTTGAGAAGAACTCTTAATTCAAAATGCTAATTAATTTATAATAATTTTTTTCTTTCTCTTTCTGCCCAGGATTTGTTGGAGTAGCGATGTTCTCACTAGGACTGCACACTTCATGGGTTTGGCTGCTGCTGTAGAAGGGCATGATTGCCAATAATCCATTTTACTTCTGGTATCGATGCCTTTCCCTTTTCTGAGAGAGTCTATATTCCTTTTGCTTCTATCAAATGTCTAAAACCAACAGAGCTGCAAGAACTGCATTAGATTTTTTTTAAAGGGTGAAGTCAAGGTTCTCTAACTCTGTGGAATGAAGAAGGAAAGCTGTTTAATTTAAATATAATTTTATTTTAATCAGATTTTTCCAGCTCTAAAGGGAGAACTAATAGGACTGTGAAATAAGGATTTCACTAAATATTAGCATTACTAGGTACAATGTACTATGCTGCTGGAAGAAACTCCCAAATCCCCAAATGGGAAACACATACTGCGCTCCAACACTGTGATAAAATTGCATTGAAGATCTTAAGCACGACAACACTCCTAGTAAACAGAGCAATGAGATGCTGGTCAGAGATTGTGGGTATTAACCAGCATCACAATGGGCTGTGTGCCAAAATGCGTTTTATTTTTGTTTCATCTAAAATGTAATCAAATGGGTAGATGTGTCCTGTGTAATGTAAGGATGACTCCAAGGCTTGAACTAAGTCTGCAGGCCAATATCCTATGATTCCAAGGAACTGAACTGTGAAATTAGCATGGGTACTTCCATAAATTCAAAAACAAACTGCACCATTCTGGATGGGAAAGAAATGGTTTAAAAAAATAATAATCTAAAAATAAGCGGTACAGATCTGTTAGAAGTAAGAACTATTTAAATTGTTTAGGTACTAAATTAGATACATTAGATCAGTTTCTTGAAGGAAACCTTTGTTACATGCTACAGCACTATGAAGGTTTCCGTCTTCTCCTTTTCACTGTTTTCTTGAAAGCAATAGATTGGTGCTTGCCACTTCATCACCATTTTACTATTGTGGATTTATTGTGAAGCCCCTCTGTATCAATGCAGTTAAACTGTTGTAAAACCCTTGTAAAATCATATGCTTGATTTTCCTAAAGCAATAGAAATTGAATCTTCACAATATTTAATTCAAACTGTCTTGAAGTCTAGTTAGAAACTGATCTACCAGAAAACCAGTTGACCAGTTGAAAGCACTCCAGACCCCAAAAGACAACTTTAAATTTTATGTGGGTAGACTTTTGCTTTCCCAATAGGGCGATTCTAATGCTTCCCTCCTGCAGTTTTCATCTGTGCTCTGGGAGGTTCTTCGATCCTCAAAATATATTTGGGGTGCAGGTTGGGATGGAAGGAGAGCCATATTTTCCAATACATTCAGCTACTGAGTGAATGTTTCGGTCAGTTGCTGAAACATATTTGGGTAAATTCAACTGTAACAATGGTGAGGTTTTTCCACTCATGGTGGAGAGAAGAGCTGCAGTTTACAGACAGTAATACATGGTTATTGAAGTTGAAATTTGAGGTGTCCCCCCTCCCCCTAAATTTGGGGAAAACACTGGAGGAGGATTCTTCATTTAAAAAATATTTCAAGACTATTTTAGGGATTCCATTATAGATACCATGTGCTTGCTTCAAAATGTTAGAAAACTGTTTCCAGATTCAACTGTTGCATCCAGAGTGATAACTAAGCTGCAAAGCACTGAGCAATGTTGCTCACCTCATTGATAAAACAAATGGAATCCTTTTATTTGCACTCCAAAGGAATATTCATAAACATTAACCTTGGTTTTTGATGGTTTTTATTCTTCCTTTCATTAAAGGATCACACCCATAAGAAGATACTCTTGTTTCAGATATATCAATTCAGTTTCTTTAAAAATAAAGAATTGTGACTGACTTTTCCTCATTTGAGAGTTGGGCTTGGAAGGTAGAACTGTTTTAAAAAATGGAAAAAAACCTGTTCTTTTAAGATCAGTTCTAAATCCGGATCTCAGGGTGTTTTGCGTGATGATGTTCATCCATCTATCCCCTTCTTTCAGTCTTACCTGGAAAAGGATCCAACCAGCAAAAAATACCCATTCAAGGTTCGTGCATGAGATTTCTCTTCTTCTCTACTGCCATACTACCAATCTGGCACTTGAGATATACTTCGAAAGATTATGATACTTGAGATGCTGCTATCATAGCATTGGAAATCATAGTTGTTGAGTGGGGGAGTATGCAAAGACTCTGGGCTGACTAAAAATGGAGGAAATTGAGCTTATATTGCACTAAATTGGGCAACAAATATCACAAATTTTATATGTTACACAATCTCATCCCGATCTAGCATACACATTTCTATTTGAAAATTACCACCTTCTGCATTCTTTGGTGATTGTTTAATAATTATCTCATCATTCATCTTCATTTTCATTTGGACTTAGAATAACTTTATTCTAATTTCACTTCATCTTGATGTTAGTCCCTAAGGGTAAGCTTGATCTGTTGGAGATGCAGTTAGCTTGTTACTGGTGACTTGCATCAGATCAAGTTAGGATTTGTTAGCTGTTCAAAAGCAAGCTGGTACTTCAAGATAGAGCAGACTGCTAAAGTTATAATGCTTTCCAACTCTCCTTTGATAGCAGTAAAATGAGAGTGAGAAGCCTGAAGGCAAGCGGTTGTCTTGAATTTGTCCCCCATCCCTCTCAATTCTTACTGTGGTTTCTGATCCTTTTTCTTCCTTTGTACCATTGCATAATATAATTGAGCCCAGAGTACTGTAGTAATCTTTCCAGATTGTTGATCTCTGATGAAAAAAATGAATGCACCAGCACGAATACTCATAAGACAAGCAAAATGGCAGGAAGAAATGTTCCTGGAAGACTTGTTCCTCATAAAAATCCCACAAGTTATTTTTTGCTTATAATATTGGATAGTACACAAGCACACCTGATATATCAGGTATGTAACTTGTACAGTGCAATGATGTTGCTTAAAGCTCATGATTACCAGTTCTTGGAATAAAAGATAATTAGTCCTTTATTACACTCTAAAACTATTTAAACATACTTGTGCAGAACCTCCCCTGTGTAGAATTAAATTGCTCCACTAAATTGGATGTGATGACAGAAATCTGGTATTGGAAATGTAGCAGAAAATCTGTCATAGATCTTCCCAAGCACAATGTATATGTAATAAGTGACTACTTCCTCTTTCTAGTATATCTGAATTTTCCCTGTATATGAAGCTGTCTCTGAGAGGTTTAGAAATCTTGTTATTGGTATTTATCTCTCTCAGGCCTGGGACCTCTTCCTTTGCCTCATTTCTGTTAGCCTTTTCTTTTCAAGGTAGAGTACATTGACGTGGTGAGAACATTCCAATAAACTGAAATCTGCCCAGTAAATCAGGGGCTTACGACTGCTACACATCTGTGCTGGGCAGTGGTAGTCTTCCTCCCATAGTGTTGAATATGTAGATAATGTGACATATTTCTCACTGTTTTGTAAATGTTGCCCAAGCAACATAGCAACCATGGCAGTGTTGCCATTGCATGCGCTTTGAAGCATAATTGTCTTCCTAATGTGCCTGCAAGGTAGACCGTTCTCGTTCCATACCATCTGTGGGATGGTGACGGAATGCTGTGTAGCCCAAAGCCATTGTTAATAGCACTCCTCTATCCAGAAATTTCCTAAGATGTACAGTCTGAGGCAACATGCAAAAGATAACACAAAGGAGCCATGTATAGAGTTTTGTAAATATGCCTGGCTATATTATAAATTTGTACTGGTATTTTTCTGTATATTTGCAATATTTGGGTTAGAATTAATAAATGGGCTTTTATTTGGAGTTTATGTTGTCTACCTTTACTCTTTGAGTATCAAAGCTCTTATAGGATTATGTTTACAATTAAGCATTACTTAGCACATGTTTTCAGACTTCCTGCACAATATTCTGGTTTTGTATAAATGAAAGAGGTCTAGTTTCTATCCCTGGTTTGCCTTCACAATTGACTGCTTCTTACTCTCTTAACCATTGTGCTCTTCTATATAGTAACTTGACCAGTTCTTTGATTTCCCCTGTGAATAGTCTGCAAGACCTCTATTAGAAAGGTTAGGTCTCTTCCTTTTGTTTCATGGAAGAAGCTCAAGGCCTTTCTTTCTGAAAAATTATGCTTCAAGTTAAACAGGTCATGAATAAGAATGAATGGAATAGCACTGGGCCATCTGTCATGACACAAAGTTTGTATTGTTATCAATCAAGAAATTGCCAATTCTTTAATACAATATTTTTCAACCTCAGCAATGTTAAGGTGTCTGGACTTCAGTTCCCCAGCCTGGAAAGGGACAACTTGAGGTGGGACAACTCACCCCAGGATAATTCAACAAATACAAAAGTTAAATTAATTTCAACGGGTTGTCCTGTGGTGAGTTGGGGCAGTGAGTTGTCCCTTTCCAGGCTTCCATCCTGGGAGCGGAAAGTTGAAGTTGAGCAACAGTTTCATTTTTCTTGCTGTTCAGATCTTAATACGCATAAAGTTCATTCCAAGTTGATTAAATGCAGAATGATATTTTAAGAGCAAGCAACACGGTTTGAGATAAGAGATAAGAGAGGAGAGTGCTATTTTCAGACTTTCAAAAAAAATTAGTTTCAGAATGTATGTATGTATATATATATAGCTTGGGCAAGTGATGGAACCATTCTTACCATACTGATTAAGAGGCTAGAAGTGGAGTAAGCGAGCATTAAAATCTGATAGTTTGGATGGAACAGTAACTTTTAATTTTCTTTGAATATTTTAAAGCGTAATGGTCCTGTAATTTCAATCTTTGGATTGAAATTTCTATTCTCTCCTTCCCAATAGAAAGCTGCAGTTTCATCAGAGTTTCCCTTTCACATCCTTGTTTGCTCATCTTGCTAGCATGGTAGATAGGACTTTTATTTCCAATACATTTCATATCTAGATTTATTCTTTATTTTGCCACTCCAAACTGAATTGGAGATACCACAAAAGGCCTGTAAGGGCCTTCTAGTTCAAATGCATTCACATTAAAACCCTGCAAAATGGAATTATGTTAGTTGGCGATGGATTTGCCTCTATTTCATCTCTGATCTTAGCTCTTGAGAATGTTGCATCCTTATGGAGCAAGTGTGTGATTTGGGAGTTCTCTTGGATTCATGGGTTTTGCTAGAGCAACAGGTGGATATCACAAAAATTGTGCTAATTATGAGCCACCTTGGATCAGGATGTCAGGACAACAGTGGCTCCTATTCACATATACACTGCTGTAACATCCTCTGCATAGTGTTCTTTTGAAGATGACTTGGAAAATTCAGTGGGTCCAAAATACATGTGGTGGTTTTGGTTACTTATGGGTAACAGATTTAACAATGTTGCAAACACTGCATTGGCTTGCATCCAGATATTCACAGGTCCATTTCTGCTGCACATTCAGATGTCCTTCTGCAATCTTTAAGAAAAAAAATGTCCGCCCATAGGTGATAAAGGTAGTGGCTTGGCAACATAATTTTGTGACTTTAAAACACATGGCTATTCAAGGTAAAAGCACTTCTGGACTTTTTAGGAAGCCTGGAAACATTCCATCAAGAGTACTCGGACTTCCTAATTTTTTCTGATTACTATGTTGTTTTTATTGATTATTTTTGTAGCAAGTCACCTAGCGTCACATATGTGAGATAGGCGGCTATATGGATGAAATAAAAATGAATCAAAACTACCTCAAATCCTTGTGAAGTTTGTCATCTATACATCTCTGTACAAATAAACTAGTTTTAAGTATGCAAATAAATTATAAATGCTTGTGGACCCAAGTACAAATATTTTCAATATTTGCTTTTGGGTGGTATCTAGTCGCAGAATTTTTTAGGTTACAAAATCACTATATGATGATTCAGAACTGTTGATCCAAGTGACTAACTGAATGGAACAAATTATACTGGAATTTTGGAACAAATAGTAGCATTTGATATTTCATCTATTCTTGACAGAAGCTGTCTGCCTTGGATCTGATCTAAGTTGAATAAAGGAATAGCACTTTCTCAGTGAAATTGTGCAATTATCTTTTCACCCCTCCTCTAAAAAGCTTTACAGTACTTGCCATTTCAATCAAAATAAATTCAAGGAGTTCCAGCACATTAATTCAACTCTCCTTCAAATGTGTTGTCTTTTATCATCACCACTAAATGCTGAAATTATTCCTGCTTCTCTCAGTAAAATGGTACCACCCTTTGTGAAGTGTTGTAGTGAGTTTTGGGGACCTACTGATGAAGACATGAGGATGTATTTCCACGATGCCTTTTTTCTTATTAAAATGTCAAAACTCAAAAAAAAAAAAAAAAAATCGAGTCCACATCAGTACTTCTCATTAGTATAAAGTGACAACTCTAAAATGTGGAAAAATCAAGCCTGGAGTCATTACAAACAATGGAGGAAATGGGTCTTTTGAATTTAGGAATATTATTCTCCCTCAAAACACCAGCCTCTTTGGCTTTTTCCTAGTCAGCACGAATACTCCTGATATTGTTTATAGGATGCTAAGTTGCATGGTAAACAATTACATCAGTGGCTCAAGTCGTTTTGCCTTTCTTAAAATCTACAGCAGTCAGTAGTGCTCCCATAGTGATGTACTTCTTAAAAATCAGTGTTAATGCTCAGAGCTCAGCCTCTTACCCAATCAGAACGCTACTGAGGTTTTGTTTCATGGGTTTTTTTTTCCCTGAACAGCTTTAAGGCCCTAGGAAAGATCTCTAAATTTCATACCTTCATTAGCTGCTGGATGCTTGTAGTCCATCAAGATACAACTTTTCTTTGTCCCATAACTGCCTTTCTGCAGTTATTTTCCACCTGAGAGTTAATTGCAGCACTTAACTTGTGCCACTCCTGAATGCTGCTTCCTTTGTCCTTCCCTGCAACCCTTTTGTTCAGCAATGCATTTGTGAAAGAGATTATTCCATTTCCCCCCCCTGAAATTGGTGCGCGGATCTTATATCTCTCATACAACAATGGGCACAAAGCAGGAAGGCAGGCTGGATCGGGAAAGGTCTGCTTAATGTGTTTAGATTTGTGCAGAACGTGCATTCTGCACACGCACAAAAATACGAAGCAGTAAAGACGATATGGCAGAAAAATTGGAGATTCGGTATCATATACACTATTGATAACTATTGAAATGTTTAAAAAGATATGGGAGAAAATGGAGTGAATTAAGAAGATCAGACTTACCCTACATTTAGCTACGTTGTTATAAGTAACATGCCTGGAATTCAAAGGGAAGCAAGATAAATAGCAAGAATAGCTTCTTATTCCTAAGCATAATTCTGCAAGATGACAAAAGGCATGGAATGTTCAAGGATAAAATGTTCTTGAGATTTAATGGTAAATATTTCAAGCCAACAATGGTTTTCCATATTCAAGAAATGAAATGGCTAAGTTTTTATTTAGAGTTCAGATTATATATCTACACTGTATTCTCCAAATGCATCCTTTTGGTTTCCCAATACTGGCCTCTGGTTTTTAGAGAAGTGCATTTTCCTGATTTTAAAAATCAGTATTAGACAAAAGCAAGAATGTACAAAGCTTGATGTGAAAATAATTTATTTCACTAATGCTAAAGCAATTTTTGATACAAGCAAAATAGAAGCAGGTCCCAAAGTGATATCCTACATAATTAGAGTGATATCTAATAACAGTTGAAAACAGCAGATCACTAAATGTCAGATGCAAACCTGTTATATGACTTTTATTGCCTACACAGGACTTTTACTGTATTGATGAGATATGTGACTTTACAAGCTAAAAACTACATTCCCGTGTAAATAGCATTTTAATGGAATACACAATTGTTAAAACTTATATTAACCTTTGGGTCATTAAATAAGAAATATGAGAGAATACATACCACAAGACTACTTACACAGAGGTGAACTAGGTACCTCATCCCTTTCTGGGACATCATTAAATAGCACCAAGTTGTCTATAGTGTCCTTGTCAAGTAAGATCCTTTGAAGTAAGACCCACACTATTATTGGAGGTGGTAACGGCAATTGCAAACTAACACAACTCTATTGAGTTTTGAATCATCAAGGACTATCAGCTTAGAAAAAATGACTCGTTGGTTGGAAAACCAATTCCAATTTCCAGATGATGAAATGCATGGATGAATCTATAAATGAGCTGCCCGCTTCTGCAAATGATGGTTGCTGCTGACAGGTAAGTTTTCCTTGATAATAATTGTCAGCATTGCCATCTGGCAGTGTGCATGTAGGTGTGCACCTTTTGTGATCTGAAAATAATATAAATAGAGGTACTGAAATGTGAAGGCAACTCGTGAAGAAACAATGTAGCATAACATTATCCATCACTTGGCTTTCTTCTAGTGCTACCTAGTCCAGGCACCAGCAGTGAGGTAGGAGCTCTTGTTTGAAAAGACCAGGAAACAGAGTTACTCATTTTCAGGTTAATGCCAATAGGATGGGTGAACAAAGTTCTCTAGCACAACATAGGTTTTTTTTTGCTAAGAATGTGATGCATTAGAATTAAAAAGTGGCAGAAGTTGTAGAAACAAGTTTAAAATAATTGTCATGTTGTCCATATTGGGCTACCTCATATTACGAACAATGCATTTCTCAATAGAAAAAGTATAGATGCCACACATGATGGTCTATTGTCTGCTATAAATAATGTTATAGTCCACATACGTTTGGTGGGCTCAGGGCTCTGAATCTAGTATGGTGGAATTGACTTCTTGTTCCATGATGGCAGCTATAAAAATGACACAAGATGCAATTTAAGAATGATACAAGAATAACATTTAAGTACCATTAATTCTATGTTTAATTTTGTGCTTATGTTTGACTAAAATCGAATTCTTTAGGGATATAATTACACATAGGCTACTATGGAGGTTTGAAGTTTGATTTTATGAAGACCATGAACTGAGCACCCTATTTCTAGGCTTCAGAGCACATTCCCAGTTCTGTTTCCTTGCATGAGCACTTGTCAAAGCTTATTTTTATTGGAACCAAACAGGTGGGTGAAATTACGAGACCCACCCTAATAGTTTGATTGGAGGCACTGAAGTGACAATCATTTTTTTCCATGTTGCATTTTACCACTTTGTTTCAGAAATTGGAGCTGGAATGGCTCTGTGTAAAGCCACAGAACTTCCAAAACACCCTAGTTGTAGTTACAGAAGGAAGGAAAAACCAAGGAATGGTTGGACATACTGGGTAGGTTTTAGCATGAAGTATATGAAGAGTTGTCATGCAGAAAACAGAACAGAATTGTTCAATTTGTTTCAGAAAAAGAACTTGGGTTTAAATAACATAGAAGTATATTTTGCTTGGGTATTGGAAAAAGAATTCTAAAAGTAAGAGCTTTTCAACAAAAGAATAGATTGCCTTTGAGGTTATTGAATCCGCTTCTTTGGAGATGTTTTAACAAAAGCTGGAATGTCACTGCTGAGAGATGCTATAGTTAAAGATTCCTGCACTAGGCAGGGAGTTGGATTATATTTCTAAAACCAGTCCAATCCATTCTTTGATGCTACACTCTATTTATGAAACTAGATTTTTTTCTTCTTTTAAGTTCTTTATTAAATTTTCATTGACCGTTAAACACAAAACGTGCAGGGAGTGCATACAAGCCAAATTGGAATATACAACAGATCTTAAAATGAAAAATAGCCTATATATCATAATTAAACATAGCCGAAGAAGAATTGTAGAGTAGAGCAAGAGACAGAAATGAAAAAGAACTCTTGGAAAATTCGGTACTTGGAAGTATAGTTTCACTATTGAAACTATCCCCAATCCTGTTGTTCTGACTTCAGTTCATTATCACATGTTTTGTTTCCAGGAAAAGAAGGAAAGCTAAATTATTGCTAAGCTGTGTAGCAGATCAGACCTCCTGCAACGATGCCTTCAAATTCAAGTTCAAGGAACCACACCAGCTCTAGCTTGAGTGAACATTTCCTGTCCTACAGCAAGACAGTGTTTGTTGTTTTTTATACTGTCTTCTTCCTCTTGGGCATTCCAGGGAACATTTTGTTGCTCTCTGTACTCATCAGAGGTCTCCAAAGAAAAAGTGGCAGCCATATCTCCCGCTTGACTGATCTTCTCTACATCAACATAGTCGCTCTTGATCTCGTCTTCTTCTTCTACAGCCTCCTGGTGATGTTTGGCAATTCCATTCTCAAGAACTGGCACTTGAATCACCTGTTGTGTGTCACTAATCACATCTTGTCCTTATGGATCTCTTTTGCCAACTTCTATAGTATGCTGGCTATTTCCCTCCTCCGCTATCCTGTTGTAATCCACCTAATGCGAGTGGTATCCATTTCCTTAAAGCAAATAGTTGGTGTTTGTGTGTTAATTTGTATCGTTTGCCTTTTGTTCACCATTCCTGTTTGGATTCATTCTAAAATGATCCTCCTGGAAGGGGAAATATTTTGTGTGAACAAAATGAACAAAGAAATGACCCTTTATTTAAGACTCCTGGGAGGGATGATATTCTTGCCTCCCATGTTGCTGATGATGATCTGATGAGGAGAGTAATATCCATTCAGACAGCTGCTACCTTGCATATTAATTGGCGAGCTACAGTGATGATTTTGGTCAACTTGGTAGTACTTGTGATCATGTGGTTTCCATACTGGCTAGTGATTTTCTTCATCAGGTATGAAGAGTTGTTAAACACAGCTTGTAAGTATCACTTGACATTCTTCCTGGCCTTTGCAAATCGCTGCATTAATCCATTTATCTGTTTTTGTCTCTCTTTCCAATTCCGAGCTAGATTGAAGAATCTCTTTCAGAGGGCAAAGAAAAGACAGAATCAGCTAAGCACCATCCACCTGGGTAGGATAGATATTTTAGGTAGCTCATCATAAGGCTTATGTTATATATAGGCTGTGATTTCCAAAGATGTGGGGTTGCACTATTATTGTCAAGCCGGAAGATTCCTATGAAGCTCTCACCAGAGCCAACGTAATTTGCACCAATTTTAAAATATATACTTGTTTTCTTCATCTGAGAAAAAATGATAGCTCTGGGATATCGTTAGTTTGTCACAGTTCTAGTTGCTTCATTCCCTAAAAGATCTGAAGGAACAATTCCCTTTTAATTTCATTATTGGTCCTAAATACGGCTTCTTTTTGAGCCATGCTATTCAACCAATGACATATTCTACTGCATCTGGAGAGAGCTGCTCAGTTTAAATGTCTCTGGATAGTTTTCTTCCTGCCTGAACTACAGGTTGCTGCCTTTGCTTTGTTTATTTCTGAGTTGTTTGTGTACCTTTAATTGGACACTGATTCATTCCCAAGGAATATTACATGTTTGTTCACTTCAAATGGTTCTAGTTGCAACAACAGAAGGAGGTCTCTCGAGGCACTATTAATTGCACTGACGCTTCTGCATTGGGAATTAAGAGTCCCTGGAATAACCTTTAATAATTCAGTTAAGAAATTCAGTGTCTTGCCAAATAGGCTAATGAGATCTTGGGAAGAAAGATTCTCTGCAATTATCCCTTAAGAGCCATAATTTCAGCCACTATTGTAAAGCATCCCCTCTAACAAATAAAACCTACAGTAATTCAGGTTACCCCTAAGACTACGGTATCCATCCACCCTTACATCCATATCTCCATTCCACACTATTCAAATTGCCAAGCTCCCAATGAAAAAGATTGCCTGGGTACACTTCTCTTTTGTTGTTACTGCCTCACACTGACACATGTACTGTTCATAGAAAAGCCATATCTAAATCTGTCCACTTTGATTCTGGCTATAACCAGTAATGGAATGAAAATCAAAGGGGGAAAAAAGAGTTTCTTTACTCCTGAGAAATATAGCTGTCACCTCTACCTAAAGCTTCTTAACGTAAGCGACGTTGCTTTAAAAATATCTGTATCCTTCATAGGATTATATGACTTCTTCCATCTATCTTGATGACCAAGCAGCAGTAGGTCTATGCTTAGTTCAAGGAGAGTGGAAAACAGCAATAGCTTGTACAGTGTTCAAGACAGAAGGGCCTTTAATCTGGTGAAGGCTGGAGTGACTCATCTAAAAAATTTTTAAAAACAGTAATCTTATTGAAAATTACAGTATGGCAGTAAAATCTAGAAGATGCAGAAAAGAAAAAACAAATGTCAAAAAATCAGAATATAGTAAAGAAAAAGAAATATATTAAGAAGTGACTTACCACTTTATCACAACAAGTCTAAATAATTTTACTAACTTATCACTGTGAGGTTAAAAGTGAGGATTGGGTAGGGTGTGTTGGGGGTGCAGGAGAGACTTCACAGGGGGCAGGAAGGGTGTGTGGGAGTAAAGCACGGATCAGGAACTGCATGTGGATGTGCGCAGAGTGTGTGAGAAGTGCCAAGTGGGTCAGGGAGGATACACAAGAGTAAGACTAGGATCAGAAGCAAGCACAGGGGCATAAGAGGTGCCATGTGGGTCAAGGTGGGCATATGGGGGGGGGGGTATGGAGCAGGTCAAGACATGTGCATGGGATATAGGAGTTACCGGCCCAGTGCAGAGAGGCTGGGGGAAGATTGTGCAGGTCAGGAAGACTTCACAGAGCAACCTGTGATCTTCCCTGTTGGCTTCCCCATTGCCTATGCTCTTTGATGACATCTTATGGGAAGCTGGCAGGTAGCTTGGTAATTATGATGGAGTTGACACTCCCTGCTAATTTCCCCCCTGAAGAAGAGCCAGGTCTCTAGACATTTCCAAAAGTCCAGGAGAGTGGAAGCCTGCCCATGCAAGGCTTTAAAGATCATAACCAAAACTTTGACCTGGAATGGATCCAGAAGCAAATCAGCACCAATGCAGCTTGCAAAGCAGAGGTTCCTTGAACTGTCCTTGGGGGTGCCCAAAATTGCTTATGTGACCACATTCTGTACCAACTGAAGCTTCTGGATACTTCCCAATGACTGGAAATAACCAGGGCATAAGTGACTAAGTGGAAAGCCTTCCTATCCAGGAAAGGCTGTAACTGGTGCACCATAAGTTGAGCAAAAGCCCTCCTAATTATCTGCTCTTCAAGCAAGAGCTGTGAGTCCAGGAGAACCCCCAGATTGTGTACTGGATCTCTCTGGAGTAGCGCAATCCCAATCAAGACAACAAATTCCCAGATGCAAAGAGGCCTCCAGGCAATGTGAAAGAACATCCACAGCATTACTCATTGCCTCCTTCCTAGGGCTGAAAGAAAGAGAATGGCCCAAGGTCACCCAGCTGGTTTTGTGCCTAAGGCAGGACTAGATCACACCTGGTCCTGGTTTGTAGCCTGATACCTTAACCAATACACTAAGCTGCCTCGAAGATCTGTTGATCTTCGCTATTCCTGAATTAATCCAGTTACTGTAATTGAGGAAGAGAAATAAACGTCCAGCTGAATTTTGTGTTGCATCCTGGTTGTGTTCAGTTTTCATCCCAAAGATACAGTGATTTACCTCTCGGCCACCTCCAGCTTTCCACAGACTCCTGTGTGTGTTTTGTGGCTTCCCGTTTAACAGCTCTGTTTCTGCAATTTTTTCTCTGCATAAATTGGTAGACTTTTTAGGGAAAAAAAGAACCTTTACGCAACACAATAGAAGAAAAAGCTGAGACTTGGTTTTGTACTCAAAGCATGATATGATCATGATGCAATATTTTAATATTACCCATTCTTTTGTTATAATTCTAGACATATACATGCCCAAATATTATTTCCACATTGTGAAAGATACAAGGCAGACCATATATTTAGGAAAACAGAACCAGAAGTATGATCCATGAGAACAAGCAAGGAAACCAATTGTCAAATAACATTGTTTGCAACATAGTTTATGAATCTTGCCCACTGGGCAAAGTAGACTATAATTAATTAATTCTGTTGAGGATGCTCTGTCAATATATGGATAGACCTTCTGCCCTGCTCATATCTGTGGTCCAGCCCAGATGTGATTGTGCAGTTGAAGCCCGGCCCCTTATTTGCACGGGTGTCATGGGCGACACACTTAGAAAAGTAGTGACACTTAAATCATGTGATTGCAACTGCCATCTTGATTTTTTTAAAGCGCCCTCCTCTCCTTTCACATTTCCTTTCAAGAAAGGCTATTGATGAGAAGAATTGGAGGGACAAGATTAACTGTCTTCCAGTATCTGAGGAGCTGTCAAAAAAAAAAAAAAAGAGGGGATTGACTTATTTTCTAGGGCACCACAGGGCCCTAGAAAAGAAGTAATAGGTGTAACCCAAACCTAGAAGTAAGGAGAAATTTTCTGACAGGAAGCACAATTAATCAATGGAATAGCTTGCCTCCTGGGGTTGTGGATACTCCATCACTGGAGGTTTTCAAAAACAGACTGGACAATCATTTGACTGGGATGGGGCAGGGGAGACCTCCAATGTCCCTTCCAATACCATTCAATGATTCTAAGACGAATCTACCCAAGCTATCGGGGTTAGGGGTGCAAAGAGAAAATAAAATTGTTTGTTGAGCTGACCCCTAGATGTCGCTGCTGCATTTTAGAAAAGTTTCTTAATAAAATAGGAATGCAAGCTGGAGTTCTGAGCACAAAGCAGCACTTTAATCTTCATGTTAAATTATTGTTCTCTGAATATAAATTACCAATGCTTGAAAGTATTAACAGTGACCTCTCTGCAAGGAATTCTGATGGCAATGAGCTTTCATCTCAATAACCAAAGAATGAAAAAAATTAAATCAAATGCAAATATAAACCAATTTCTTCAGCAAGATGGAAGTATCTGATAAATGAATAATATATCTGAATATTACCAAACTGGTACAAAAGTTGGACATCATGATTAAAAAAAAAATCTGCTTAGTAGAAGAGATGGCAATATGATTGCCTTCTCCATTGTTTATCTCCTACTTCCAAAAGAAGTGGGATGCAGAGACAAATTGGGCATAAAAAGATTATTCCTATATAAACTCCCTGCCTCATAAATGTGGTAATATTGGTTGTACTCTCTTGATATACTGAAACATAATTTGTTGAAGAAAGAAAAACAATTATCTGGGTTCACACAACACATTAACCTTGTTTTAGAAAACATTATTTGGGGTTCTTGCAACATACTGGAATCCTGGCTTGTGGCACTCATTTATTTGCTACGAGATAGGAAGATTGGAATAACACTAGAGCTGCAACCACCTCTGAACTCTGAGCTGGCTAGGAATTGTGCCTTTCCATTACCTCTTCTGGTAGCTGTGGTGGTATTCAGCAGGTTCTGACCAGTTCTGGAGAACCGGTAGCAGAAATTTTAAGTAGTTAGGAGAACCGGCAAATACCACCTCTGACTGGAGATTTTGCAGTATCCTTTCCCTGCCAGGCCCACCAAGCCACACTCACACAACTGATAGTAAAAATGTTTGAATCCCACCACTGCTGTGGTTCTCTTTTTCCTAGGCAGCAAGAGCCCTCTTTGTTGTATGGATTCCAAGAATCCAATGTATATATGACCCTCTGTAACTGCGGCATGAATATCCTTATCATGGCTCTCTAACTGTGAGTTCTTTCTTATCCGAGTGAGCATCAGAGACAATGACTGAAAGAGTTGCCCTGTGCTTTCATTCCATCCAAGACCCCTGAGGATGGTTGAACTCTACCTTAAATAGTCTGACCAGGAAGTGACTCTCTAGACCAGTCAAACTCGCATGATCATGTCATCGTCACGTGATGTATTGAGACTTCCCCCCCTTTGCTAAACCGGGCATGGACGTGGCCAGAGCATGACTTTTCTGGCCTGTGGGCTGCAAGTTTGACAGCCCTGTCCTAGACATATATCCAAACCTCTCCATCTGCCTCCCTTCAAAAAAGATTAGGCTGTGGTTTTCCCAAATTGAGTTGGACACCTTGGGAGGAGAACTAATGATTTTAGTTTAATAGCTAAAACTTGAGCAATAAGTAAAACTCAGAATTCTACAGATTCCAGCATGATCGGCCCAGCAATCTTTTTCTCCTTTCTATGAGGAGCATGATGCTGCAGACACACAACAAAGGACAGCTGGAGGCACTTACTGTTTTCCTCAGGCTAGTGAGAGGATTGTTGTGGCATCCCACCACAAGCCTTATCCATTTCATATTTGGGTGCAATGTCTTGAGGCATGTACAAAAGAGACTGGACTTGTGACACTGCCATTTCTCTCAACTCCCTTATGTCAGATCAGGTGAATCCTGCCTGCATCCACTGTGTTTACCTCAGTAGTCTATGGAGAAATCTTTCTTCCTCAAAAGTTCAGACAGGAAAGAACTGAAGGAAACACTGAATGTGATCTGACAATCAAATCTAAGAAGTCCATCTAAGTAGTAATTAGAGAGCATCAAAGTCCAGGAAAATCAAATTCTCAGCCATTCAACTAGGCATGGAAAAGTTCTCTTCTCTCAGTGAATTTTTAAGAAAGGAGAGGAGCAGGCTCCATTTTATCTTTGTTGGGAGGGTTTTCCTCCTGGAAAGAGTGAAGCATCTTTTCTCAGGCTGCCTCCAAGCCATAACCAGTTTGGGACTGAAGAGCCTGGAAATATATACAGCAGCCCGGAAACCGGGGTGGCATTCTACCAGTTCGCACCTATGCACTAGAACCGGTTGTTAACATTCTAATCTGTGGTGTCCCTGACTAACTGCAGTCTTCAATCTGGTCCGCATTCCTGGCGGGAGCGCCAACTGTTCCCATTGGTTGATGCCGCTTGACAGCCGGCTATAAAAGGAGCTGTCAAACGGCATCAGCTGCTGCCGCCAGCCGGCTGCCAGCCCAGCCAGGCAGCCACGGTAACCTGTTATGCTTCAAATAAAGCAGTGTTAGCCTTTAGATCCGTGTCTGCCTCGTGTGTCCGCCTGCAACACAACACTGGCGACGAGGGTGGGATTCACAACGAGAGGCAACCGGACTAAAGCAACCTGAGCAAGTCACTGAATAAAAGAGCCGAAGCCGCTAAGAGCTGAATGTCAGGAGCCGCAGACAATCTCTGTGCGCGCCAAGTTAAAAAAGCCTCCCTGACTGAGGAGAAAGGCACCCCCCGCTGGTGCTACAAAGAGCGCCCTTTTGAGGGCGCGAAGATCGAAGCCTCCCTGACTGAGGAGAAAGGCACCTCCCGCTGGTGCTACTAAGGGCACAAAAGTCTAAAGCTTCCAAAGCTGAGGAAACAGACGTCGCCCGAAAGGCACCCCTCGCTGGCGCTACCGAGAGCGCAAAAGTCTAAAGCTTCCCAAGCTGAGGAAACAGACGTCGCCCGAAAGGCACCCCCACCAGCGTTCCCGAAAGCGCAAAAGTCTAAAGCCTCCCTAGCCGAGGATCAGTCGTCAACCGAAAGGCACCCCCACCAGCGCTACCGAGAGCTCAGAGGTCCAAAAGCCTCCCTAGCTGAGGAGCAAACGTCTCTGACAGCCATTTCCGAAAGCCGGGACACAGCCGGTCTACCGAGGCTGACCTACCCGCAGCCGGTCTACTTGCAGCCGGTCTACCCGCAGCCGATCTACTCGCAGCCGATCTACTCACAGCCAGTCTACCCGCAGCCGATCTATCCACAGCCGGTCTACCCGCAGCCGATCTACTCGCAGCCAGTCTACTCGCAGCCAGTCTACCCGCAGCCGATCTACTTGTAGCCGGTCTACCGCAGCTGATTTACTCGCAGCCGGTCTACTCAGCCACGCCAAAGGTTCCCTGCTCTACCAGGTCTACTCAGCCACGCCAAAGGTTTCCTGCTCTACCAGGTCTACTCAGCCACGCCAAAGGTTCCCTGCTCTACCAGGTCTACTCAGCTGCACTGAGGTTTCCCCGCCGTACCCGGTCTACCGTTCCAGACAAGTGACTCTGGAGGAAGGGGCCTCTCTGCCCCCCTTCCAAGTGACTCTGGGGGAAGGGGTCCTGTATGTAGGGGTTGGTGGGTGTCAGGTGCTGAATAAGGAGGTGTGCACCCACCATTAGGGTCCTTCTGCGCACCCACCTTCAGGGTCCTTCCCACCTGGGCTTGCACTCCTTGGCAGCGGCGGTACTCTCCCAGGGGGGTGAAAAGCTGGGTAGGTGGGAGGTTGGATTGTCCTGTCCTAAGGGGGCCGAGGGAGCACGACGTGCCTGCTCCTCTTTTGGCCCTTAGGCATTGACCTTCCCGTCCTAAGGGGGCCGAGGGAGCACGATGTGCCTGCTCCTCTTTTGGCCCTTAGGACTTGACCTTCGTAGTCAACTCCCTAGCTCAGCAGTCCCCTGCCTTCTGCCTTTATGGGAGGGGGAGGAAGAGGAGACGGGTTCCATATGGCCGAGTGCTGTATGCATCTCCCTTCATGCAAGCCACAGCTGAACTCGCACCCTGCTCGCCCAAATGAGGCGTGCCTGCCATTTCTGCAGCTCAGTTCCAAACAAGCAACTGCCCAGTACTGGCCCACAGCCCTTGGGGTTTGGGGACCCCTACTCCACCACATGCTGAAGGTCACCAAGGCATGGTTACTCACCAAGATTATCAGGGTCTCCCTCTCAGGCCAGGTGCACAAAACAGCAGCTAATTCAATTCCTTTTCTGTACCATGAGTCCCCAGAAGGCAGGGCCGCACATGCTCTTAGTGAGGGGAGAGGGGTGTGGTGTCCCTGACTAACTGCAGTCTTCAATCTGGTCCGCATTCCTGGCGGGAGCACCAACTGTTCCCATTGGTTGATGCCATTTGACAGCCGGCTATAAAAGGAGCTGTCAAACGGCATCAGCTGCTGCCACCAGCCGGCTGCCAGCCCAGCCGGGCAGCTGCGGTAACCTGTTATGCTTCAAATAAAGCAGTGTTAGCCTTTAGATCCATGTCTGCCTCGTGTGTCCACCTGCAACACAACATAATCAGTTCGGAGAACCGGTTGTTGGAAGAAATTAATGGCCCAATCCTGTAAGGAAGGCAGGAAGGAAACATTCTGGTGTTGCTTACAGAAACTGCCTCTCCATTAAACCTTATTACATTCTTGGCAGGACTAGACTTCCTGTCTCTGGACCTTCTCCAGAGGTTCTTCCCCTCCTTTGCTGGTATTTTGGTTGTGTGGAGTGACCATTCAAAGTTACAATGGCACTGAAAAAAGTGTCTTATGAACAACTGTTGCAACATCCCCACAGTCATGAGAGGCCAGGTGAGGAAATGCGTGCCTCGATGTGAGTGATATTGAGTTGGCCACACCCAGCCAATAACATGACCACCAAGCCATGTCCACCCAGTCACATGACCACCAAGCCACACCTACCACCTAAGCCACGTCCACAGAATTTTATCCTTAAAATTTTTGAATCCCACCCCTGCTGGAAACTAATAGAAGCTAGATGTGAATTTGAATTTTGATTTTATTTTCTGGAAAAGATCTGTGAGGTGGTGTCTTTGTTATCCTCTTTGTTATAGAGTTCTGTCCCTTATTCCTTCTATGGGTGCTCCTGGCTGAAGGCCATACAATGCCAGAAAAACTCTTCAGAGTCATTGTTACTTTCGCCACTTCCTGCTTTGGTCTTCAAATAGTGTTGTTTCACCTAGATACATCGAACAAAGGTCTCCATTCTCATTTACCTTTTTTCCCCAGCTAAATTATTGCCACAGCATCATCACATGATGTATTGGGACTCCCCCCCCTTTGCTAAACTGGGCATGGGTGTGGCCAGCTTGTGATGCCTCTGGCCTATTGGCCAGGAATTTGAAGCCCTGGTCTAGAAGGCAGATCCATCACTTCTTTCTGTTGAGTAAACCAGAACAGACCGGGCTATTCTCAGGAATTAAGCTGCTGGAGGAAGCCAAGGAAAGAGTGTGGGAGAGGGCACTGAGGAGGATGGGAGAAAGGCTTAGAAATAACTCTGGAGGGAGCCAGATGGCCAGTCTGTCACATCACAGGCGTGCACTGTTACATCTCTCATCTAACAATTGCTTACTATGCTATAAGCTCTGATGTATCATTTGTTTAAGGAATCTTTGCTTAAAGTAGCATTGTGTGTTATCGGTCCATCAGTCCATCCAGCCATCCATTTTTTAAAAATATATATTTATGTAAATAAATAAGCAAGTTTGCCTCTAAGTAAACAATTTCTTGAGTGAATTTATTATTACCAGACCTTCAGATGACTACCAGATGGCAGAAGAGAGACAAAAAAAATGCTATTATAATTCTTTGTTACCCCCTGCAGTCACTGACCATAACCCATTGGCAGCCTCTTCCTTCACCTCAAATGGTCAATCAAATTTATATCAAATTTAATTTTAAAAAGCTATTTTGAAATGGAGATGATGGAATAGCATACACACAGTCACCTAAAATCTTCTTCGTCAAACATTGCATTCTCCTACTTTACAAATGAAAGTAGAGGCAGCCATGTTAATTTATTTAAGCAGGGCACCCCTGTTGTTTGCAGATGCTTATTTAGAGGACCACAGTGGCAGACATTATGAGAAAATCTTCACTGGGTTAACCTATTATTTATTTTCCTTCATTCTTCCTCCCCCTTGCATGTTTGAATGGATTTTCATTTTGATACTTCCTGCTGTTTTGAATTCAACAAATCCCTTCATGTGTTTTACTGTCTCTCACCACCCCACCCATATGCACACAAAAATACTTTCATAATTTCAAAAGCTCCTTTGCAATTGCAAGCAGCCAGATAATTGCCCTCTTGTTTGCACCCTACCCACAACAACTTTGCCATTTATGAAATATTTATACAAACACATTTCACCAGTAAAATGCTCATCAATTAATTCTTTGACCTCCCTCCCTCTTAAGATCTAGTTGCCACTTAAATGCTAGATTTCTGCTTGAAAGTACGTTTAATGTTTCAAATTGATTCAGTCTGCAGTGCAGATGAACATCAGGCGTTTTAATTAAAAGTACACTCTTACAAATTGTCTTCTCCCAGCATGTTTTATTTCAATTCCCTTGCATTGCAAGGGTGTTCATAAGATGTGGTCAAAAACGTCAAGATGGCAGTCAATTTTTTTTTCTGTGCATCATAACATGGCCTAGTATTTGGGAGGTGGAGGGGGAATAATGATTTCTCATCCAATGCTAATCCAGTCTGATTTTGCTTAATTTTCAGAGGTCAGCCAAGGCCAGATGGGAACTGCACAAGTTATAGGTGTTGCTGAATAGTCTCATATTGATGCATTTTCCTAGACAAGTTTAATGTTTCTTAATTATTTCCCCATAACATTGAATATGTTCAGTTTTATGTATGGGTTCAAATTCTTCTTATTCTTTTTTGGTCAACAGCTACTTATTACTAAGGGCCTTAATTATAATATTTTGCCTTCTCTACTTTCATTTAATCATACTGATTGTGAATCGGAGCTTTCAGCTTGTGTGTAATAAGCATAAGTATGTATACATGTCACAACGGTCAATAGTTTTTATGTGATGATAAATGTTGCCTAGTTTATGTAATTGAATTTGGCAGGCTGAAAAGCTGCATATTTATGTGCGTTAGAATTCATACTTTGAGTGAATCCCTTTGAACTTATGGAGTTATTTTAGGGCTGTTCATCTCATATGACTAGTTGAAATCCTGTCTCAGGTTGGAAATGTGCTAAAAGATTAAGAGCAACACGCAGAATCCCTTGGATTCTGATCTGCTTTCCAAATCCTATCCAAGACATGGAGTCTCTGGGAGCTTTCCAAGCTGAGAATTCCCAAAGAGTCAGTCTGGAAAACTGCAGATCAGAACACACTTCCTGGCCTGCAGGATCCAAGATCAGAGAAATCTTTTTTTATTTTAACAAATTTTATTCAGTTTTTCACATTAAAAACAAAAATCTCTTTTTAGTGGACAACATATTTCCCGGTCATCACCTTTACATATAAATATGACAGCAATTATACATTCATATATGCATACTTAACTCTATTATTACCTTTTCCATTCCAAATTTTCAGTGAGAGAAACAAAACATTAATTCTAGCCTCTTTCATTAATCTCAATTGAAACATCTTTTTGTTTCATTTCAATTATTTCAAATATAATCCTTTAATATTTATTTTAAAAATAAAGATAAACAATATGTATTTGCCTAATAATAATAATAATAATGATAATAATAATAAAGTTACCAATGTCTCTCTTTGCTTTTAATAGTCTAGATTAAGTTATTAATTTAGTTGGTTCTTTAGTCTGTCATATTCCCTTTCCATTACACATTCTTTTCATAAATTCTAGATTAATACAAATTTTATATACGTATAGGTTTTCCCCCTTTTACTGTTTTGAGTGTGACACCTCAATGATTAAAATATACCTTTATTCCCTCATCTTGATTCCCAATAAACCATTATTTTTAAGAAGTTACAATAATAATCATTACATCTTTTCATTTGGATTCCACAGCATATTTTCCCCCCTTGATTTTTAATAAGAGTTATCAGTATCTATATTACCCTATTTTCTAAATATTTTTAATTGCAGAAATATTCTTATTACCCATTGTCACCCTGCAGAATCCCCTTTTTAATTCATCAACCATTATCTCTGAAAAAACAATTTCTTTTCAACATTTTACTATTTCCGTTTTTCTTTATTTCATGCACCTGTTTCTTACTGTTTCTCCTCCCCTTCTTTTCCCTGTATCTTTTCTCATTCCAGTTTATATCCCTCTCTTTCTTAATATCTTCCTTTCCCCTTTTCTGCAGGGTCTTTCTGCCTTTCCTGACTTCACAGGTATTCCCCCTTTTGATTGCCTTCTTAAGTCTCAACTTTTTAATCTTCCTTCTTTCCCCACTTCTTTGTAGTGTTCTTTGTGTTGTCTATTTAAAATGTCTTCTCCTTGAATCGACTCCTCCTCCTCTGAAGCTCTTTCTTCTTGTTCTTCAATCGCCATTTCCATTTTTTCTAACACAGAGCAAAGTGATTCGCCTCTTTCCTGTAGTAATTCTCTCATATTTTTAAGTTCCATTTTTAATTCCCGAAGAGATATCATCATTACACACTCTTATATTTTATGATCGTTAAAGTCCACAAAAAAAAAAAAATTTTTTTTACTTTCCTTCTTTCTTCTTTCAATTTTCTAAAGTTCTCAGTTATTCCAGCCCAGGGTCTATACCAAAAACATCAATCCATCCTACAGTCAGTCTTTCCTTGCTTTTTTCTTTATTCTGGTTCTGCTTTCACTTTCTAAGATTCTTACTTTGTTTCAATATTTCTTTAATGTTATATCCACACAAGTTCATTCAGAAACAGGATATTTTCCCTTTTGTTTGAGCTCAAGTTTTTTGTCAAAAGGTGGCACTCTCCATTATACAAAATCTTCACCTTTTTCCCCTATTTTTTTATTTAGGGTTTTTCGAACCTCAATATTCCAGCACAGTCCAGTCTCCAATTTGTAAACTTTATTATTATTATTTTTTGACAATCTTAAGTCCAGCTTTATGCCTGTTTATTCCCAAAATATTTTAGTCCAATTTAGTTATATCTTTAGTTCCAGTTTCTTCCTTTCCAGGTTCAAAACCCTGCTTAGCTGTCAAAAATATTTTCTTCCCTCCCCCCGTCCCTTTGTAATTTCGCCACTCACTTTTCTTTTCTTAAAAATTTCATGTTATCTTAATCCCGGGGTACTTTAGTTGTATTGCCCAGTTGCCCCGGTTCAGATGTTATCTACCTCTTTCTTCCCTCCTGCACAAATCTTAATCCAGCTGAGTCCTCCTCTTCGGGGTGGCCATTATAAACCACTGCTGCAGTCATCTTCGGGGGGGAAAAAGACCAAGCCCAGGGGGGGAGATGCGGCTCCCCTCAACCTGGCTTACGGCTTCCCCTTACTCCGCCACCCCTCCAAGGCAGTTTCAGCCCCTAATCGTAATGATCACGGCTCTCCAATGAAAGAGCAAGGACCATAGCCGCAGAGAGTCATGATCTACGGCCCGTCAGCAAGGAGGCTCTGCCTTCTTCCATCAGAGAAATCTTAAATCTGGTTTTTAATACATTTTTACCACCATAGTAACAAGTGCCAGGTTGGGTCGTTTTGTCCCAAGTATAAATGTAATAATCCAAAAGTTTGGAAAACCAAAATTGTACCTGATCATCTTCTAGTCAAAAGTATATCAGCTACCGAGATAGCTGATTTGTTCCAAATTCAATGCAAAAGACTGTTTGTGTAATTATGCTTTTTATGTACCTATTTTTGCCTTAAAAACACGTGCATGGTCTTGCTCATATGACCTCTCTTTCATGAGTACTAAGGATAATAACTTGAGAGAGGATTTTTAATGGTAACTCTACTTTTCTTGAGAGCTAGTTTGGCATAGTGGTTAAGACAACCAGGAGACTGTGAGTTCTAGTCCCACATTAGGGACAAAGCTGAGTGTCTGAGTCACTTGAGCCAGTCACTCTTTCAGCCCTAAGAAGCAGGCAACTTCTGAAATCTTGCCAAGGAAACAGCTGCCAGCAGCCAATACAGGCAAAAACACAAAACAAGTACTTCCCTCTGTAGCAGAAGCTCATCTGGCACCAAAATTGATTTTTTTTGAGGCTCAAGTTCTTTTTTCTTCTTTAAATTTTATAAGCCTCTTTTGATCCCAATGTCATTGGAGGATATGATTTTAGTTTCTGTACTGAGTGATTTTAATTCTTAGTCTGTATTGCATTAGTATTATGGCGGAATTGTGTTACTTAACTTACTATTTAGTGCATTGTTCTACTGCTAGATTTAGACCAAGGTTCTGAATGTTGGCAATTTTAAGACTTATGGACCTCAACTTTCAGAATTCCTCAGCCCATCTAGTTGGGGAATTCTGGGAGTTGAAGTCCACAAGTCTTAAAATTGCTAACTTTAAAGACCCCTGGTTTAGAAAATTACCATCTTCTAGATTTTCACTACACTGTATTACATTATCATTCTAGAATGCGTGTCTGAAAACTAGGATTTTGTTTAAGCAATATGTCAAAATGCTGCTTTAAAAATGAAGGGGGGTACAGGTCCTGTGGACTTTCCTCATAGGATCAAGGTTTTCCTTGATTTTTCTACATCAGGCTACAACATGGTGATCTCTCTCTTTGATTCTGTTTTCTCAGAGTTCCTGATACCATCCTGAAAGACATTTCTTGAGTCATCTTAACATTTTAGAGTCAGATCCAGAGAGGAGCTTTGTGTTTAATAATTGATGTGTATTGCATTGACTACATGCAGAGAGATTGTACAATCTAAAGTACCAAATTGGGAGGCCATTACTCTGTAAGCATAAATGCCCAGCATTCTAGAGGAAGAGAATATAGATCTTTTAAAATATAATTCCACTTGCTGCATTTCAAATCTTTTGTGTTTATCGTATTTTTTCATGTTCTTTATTTCAATACCAGTCTTCTATGGTGCTTACTTTTCTTCCCAATGCCAGCATGTATGGGTGTGCTTCTTACACAGTGAATTAGCATGTTGCAAAGCCATAACAAAGAAAAAATTTCATGAATAGAAACACAGCCACCTGCAGGCAGCTACAGTCCTTTTGAATATTATTGCATACTGACCTGTGTGAATTCAGTAGTGTCAGTTGTCCTAAACATATCATATTGATCACAAAACCTCTCAATGATTTAAAGTTTCCACTGAACAACCTCAAAGGTGTTCAACAATTTTGTTATACAACATGATTTTTCTAGCCCTAAGATTTTAATTCACCTTGGGGATAAAGCAAAGGTAAAGATTTCCCCTGTCCAGTCATGTTCAAGTCTAGGGGCGGTACTCGCCTTCTTATCTGAGGGAGCCAGCATTGTCTGAAAGCATTTTTGTGGTCATGTGGCCACCATGACTAAATGTCAAGGTACATGGAACACTGTTACCTTCCCATTGAAGTGGTACCTATTTATCTACTCACATTTGCATACTTCCAAATTGCTAGGTTGGCAGATGCTGGGGCAAATGATGAGAGCTTATCCTGTCACACAACGCTCGGGTCTCAAATCTGGGTTGCCAGCTTTCCAACTGACAAGCCCATCATCTTCAACTGACAAGCCATCATGCCCCCTTACCTGGAGAATAAGCAGCTCTAAATTCAAACTGTCTTGCATGAAGATCTCTCTTCACCACTGTCAAGGACCTTGTCTTTACAAGTTCTACTTGGAAAGCAAAGTAGCAATACTGTCCTTTGTTAAGAATACTTTACAAGTCATAACTGATATTACCCAGTAAATAGCTATAGTTAAGACTTAAAATTAGATTCTGGACTTGTACAAAACCTTTCCAATTTGAACAATTTCTATTTCAAAATGCTCTATTTTGAGTTGAAAACAGCAGCTTTCAGTTTCAATCACTTGTTTTGCATTTAAAAGAGGTTATTTGGGTAATTTTGAGGCATTTCAAGCTTGAGACTGATGTTTCCCAGTTTTGGAAAACTTTCAAGTCCACAGCATCTCAATTGAAATTCAAAGTTGTTGTTTCTGGTTTCAAATACTACTAAGTGCTATATCTTATTCTTGTCCTGTTTCAAGCAGATTCAAAGTGTCAACAGAAATTGTGTCAAAAGGGCATTTCTCTACATGTATTTCCTTTAAAGATAGAAAATGTTGCAAATTGAGCCTCTCTGTCCTGATTTCATTTCATTTAAATTCTGCCTCCGTGTTTAGAGTATCATAATTGAACAGCTGTTAATTGACATCTGTCCATAGGTTAAAGCCATTATACTGTATTGTATGTCCAGGTAGCCACCCATTGAGTTATGTTATATAAAGCATATTTTAATTGCTGTTTGGATGAATGAGCAAATGTTTATTCTTTAAGGTTTTGTTCAAGGATTTGTACATACCTCAGAAACAAGGAGGAAAAACTATCAATAATAATTATGTCTCCAAAAGGTTTCTTCCATAATTTGCTTCTTTTCAGTGTATGCAATAGAACACCATTGTCTCTCCTGAAATTATTTTTTCCAACTTGTCCTTTCCAATTTTGCAACTGACATCTAATAACCTTGACAAATTATGCTTGCTTCCATGCTATTTAAATAAAAGGAATTGTTTATTTCAATTTAAGGCAATCCAATAGAAACCATATTACATCAAACATTCAACATAGAATATTGTAGCATAAAAGAGATAAAAGTCATCGCCATGCAAATAAAAAGAGCTATGAATGGAAAAAGAAAATGAGATAGGTGAAAACATGCTGGGTGACTGTAAGAAAGTTAGGCAAGTAGATGATGTTTTGATCTGGGCGATAGACTGTGTGTTCAACAGTCTTACTTCATGTCTTCAAAAGAATGCCTAAAAAAAAAGAAGTCATTGTTTCTATTACAACTATTCCATTACAGCCCCATAGAGCTATTCTATGGGGCTGAGATTTGGCAGTTTTGCCCACCTAAAAAGCTGACTTTTATGTCAGATATCTTTCTCGTGCAAGCATTGCATCTTTTACTCAATGGAGCACCAGTTTGCATGATGTAGGTTTTCTTGTTCTTCCACTCACACAAGTGAGGGCAAGACTGTTCTGACATGCTTCACCATGCTTTTACAAAGATGCAGTACAGAGAACTGCAGAGTAAATAATATCCACCAGTTGTATTTTTACTGATGTCAGCAATGCACAGATAGAAGACAGGGTACTACCAGCATGCACAGACATTCTGCTCATTCAGTATTTGGGCCACAATATTTCCCACTGTCTCCTTTAGAAGCTTTTCATTCAGAAAAAGGACAGGGAGGGTGAGAGAAATGTCTGTATAGTGCTAAGACTAAGGAATTAATTTCTTTTGAGGGTTGGAAGACCATATAGCTGTGCAAGTTACATTTTTGGGATATAATTCACAGCCAAAAGCAAAGTGAAAAACAGAACTCGTTCATTGTAAATAGTTCAGGATTTCTCCCTGAGTTTATGTCATTCAGCATATGGGCTGGGTAGCTTTACATAATAATTCCAGCCTCAGTCCAAGAATTTATAGCTGAAGTTAATTTCACCAACTAGTTGGGGGTCAAAAGAGGATCTGGACTGAGCAGACTGTCAATCATTATCAGCTGCCTAAATCCAGCTATTTTCAGTAAGCACCAAAAGAACCTTACTATTGAATTCTGGATTTTATTTTATTTTTAAAAAAATGTTGATTAGTTTATGGGTAAAACAACTGCTAGCACAGAATGGGTTTTATAAAGATAAGTGGCAAAGTAAAACCACTTAAACAACCATAACCTGGATCCAATATAGCTGGAATGGTAAGAAAGGGCACTGCATGTCTTTTCTCCTGGTTCTGTATCACATCTCTGTTGGTGCAACAATGGAATCAATAAAGGCATCTTTGATCCACATATAGGGATATCTTCTTTCATTCCAGTCCCTGGGTTAATCTGCCTTGTTCCAATTTACTTGATTTTTATATTAGTGGGAAATTACCTGAAAGACATTAGGTCTAGTAATAATTAGTACACTGGGCTTCTACAGAAGTTTGCAATATCCTGTTATTATTCTTATTTATAGTGGAACTTATCTTATTTTAAATAGAGGAACTTCTGGACCACAACTGTCATGGACCAATTGGTTCATATGTTCTCACATGTTGTTAAGCATGCAAACTCCTTTGTCCCTCACATTTGTGGAGCTCCCACAATTCTTTCTGTGGCCCTCAGGAACCTGTAGAGCAGAGCTGGCTGGAGAATTCTGGGAGTTGAAGTCCACAAGTCTTAAAGTTGCCAAGGTTGGAGACCTCTGCTGTAGAGCAAGAGGGCCCAAATCCTTGAATTTTCATTTACATTGGGGACAAACCTTGATATTTATAGCACCCAAGGCCTTATACCTTATATTCCCTGAATCTTCTCCCAAAACAGGTCCTGGATCTACTCATTTTGGAGGTATGTGCTATGCAAAGACCAACATGGCTGATGGGCTAAATGAAGATGCACACTCTTGCTGTACAAATTGGAGGAGCTGAATGATGTTTCAGTATATAGAGTCTGAGAATCCCTAAGATGTTAACAGTATCTTTTGTTAAATTTTGATTAACCCTGAACAAATTAATTGTAGGACAAGAAAGGGCCTTGCAACTTGTATCACCCTTTTTTTTTTTAACCACTCTAAAGGCGACAGCTGGGCATAATTGCTCATCTACTGCTTAATACCCTTTCACTCTCCCTGCAACTGAGTAAAATGCCAGCCAGTTGCAATGCAAATCTTATTAACAGATCAGAAAGATTCAAAGAGCAAGTTCTATGAAGTGGACCTTCTTTGAACTTCTACAAAGCAGTGAGTTAAAAGGGATGATGGTGGAATATTTGAGATGCTCCAAATAATTAAGCAAAGTAGTACATCCTTTGCAAAATGAGAATCAACATTTGGAAAGTTGATGCTTCAGTGTAATTTTTTAAAATTGGCCTATATAATCAATATATTCAAATTCTCAGAAACTTCAATTCTTGCACTTAACCCTGAGAAGGAACATCCCATAATCTTTGATTTTATTTCTGATCTCTGCCATTCTCCTTCCTACCTTCTGGGAACAATGCAGGTACCATCATTGGAGAGGGAACTGTTCCCTAGCTAGCTCTGCTATGGAAAGCAAACACCAACTAACAGAGTGGTTGTATCATTGGATAACAGTAGCAATGCAAAAATTGGGTCTGGAGAGCTGGAAGGAATCTTAAGACAGGCAAACAATTATGAGTATGAGGAAGTTCACCTGCTGCCGCTAGGGACATTATTCATGAGCAGAATCCAAATAGGCTTTGCATCTAGTCTTAGTGAAAGGATTGGAAAATCTGCCTGGCTAAGCATAATGGGGCTCATGGGATCTCCATCACTGCAGGTTTTCAAGCAAAGAGTGTACAGTCATTTATCAGGGATGGTGAAAGGATTTTTGCCCTAAGGCAAAAATCTCCATGATCCCTTCAAACTCTAAATATTTTACTTTCCTTCAAAAAAGAATGAACTGCTGAGAAATAGCTGGGACTTTCCACTGGATTGTATTTGCAAATTGTGAAATTTGGACAGTTTCATGTTTTCATGTAGCAGCTCTACATTTGTTCTGAATGAGTAGACTGTTGTTAATGTTTGATATTGCTAACCTGATAGGCAAAACTGCAATAAGGTATTTAAATAAATCAGGTTCAGTTTTAATTTTCTTCTCTGATGTTCCAAATACATCATTAATGCCTCACACAGAAATGTCAGATATCAAAGTCAAGAGAGAAATTGATTTCCAGGTAGATACCGGAAACTGCAGCTTTAGAAAAATTAAAAAAGGGACTTAAGGGAGGCATTAAGACATACTAATAAACAATCCAAGCCTGCACAAATATTGCCAAAGCAGATTTACAAACAATAAAGGGAATTGGGCAAGCTAGGGATGGGGTTCAGTACAAGAAATAGTAGCAGCACCAACATGACATCAAACAGATACTCATCACAATATTTAGCCTGCCAAGTCAATCCAGAAGTTGAGCTGTTACAAAGGAAAGACAGAAGGCCTAATGTGGCAGGCAGATGATACACAGGCTATAAAAATTCCAATAATTCAAAACTTTTTGAAGCTGGAAGGAGGAGGGGAAAGGGATGCTTGGAAGATTTATGGAAACCCATCACACATACCATAAGCAAAATGAATCATGTAACTAGACTCCATCTTGGTTACTTGGTTACTTTCTGAAAAGAAATGAGGATGCTTACTTGTGATTGAGTGTGTCCTTTTTAAAAAATACCCCCTCCCATTTTTGCTGTTTACCAAATGGAAATGTCTATGAATTAAACAGATTGTTGTGCCAACATTTGAGCACAAACAGTTCTCAATATGAACTTTTTTGAAAGAGAACACATTGTGGATTTTCTCACTCTGGTGTAGATACTGCTTGGATCTCTGCCCCCAGAAAACAGATAAGCAGACCCTGAAGAGTGACTGGGTGTTTCGATGCCCCTCTCTCTCTAAAGTTGCTCTTCCGATCTTCAGATTTCGGTCTGAAGGGTGTGGCTTGAGGGAAAGTAAGGAGGTGGAGCTGGATTAGGTTTGATGCCACGCCCCTTCATGTAGGAGATGAACTGATCTGGAATCTCAGCCAGCACGTCCTTAGCCAGCCGAGCCATACTCAAGACGTGGTTGCCGGTGCGGTCAATGTAATCACGGAATGGTACAAACTGAGAGAGAGATATCAACATATAGATATATATTTAAATATTTATAATCATTTATTTTTAAATTTAGACAGCATCACAAAGTAATGTAAAAGGTAACCATGTATTTAAATACCCCAGCTACTTATTGTGCTCAAACTTCCCAGCTGAAATAATGCAACAGAGACAGAAATTTGTTAAGAGAATTCACTAATCTTAGATAAATTAAAATTAAGTGGCCAGGCTATGCTACTAAGGCCAACATAATGGCCAAGGCCTTAATGTCCCCATAATTATTAAACTGTCTTTAAAATACTAGACTGGGAAAGAACACCTTAGGGGGCTAGTTAGGAATGAGGAGTTATTTATACTAGTTTGATAAGGGTATTTTTGTTGCTAGCCATGTCTATAATAATTCCTAAGTGAGCATCCCCCATGTCATGCTTACAAATTCAAAATTTGCTACAGTCCCAAAAGGCTATCTAACTCTGTTTAATTTTTCTTTGAGTGTTAATAAAAATTAGGAGTACAAGGACTGTTTTACACCACAATAAATCTTTGTCTATCAACTCTCTACTGTTCCATGTCAACAGCTTTTATATCATGTATTAAACTTGGTGATTTCTCTATGTAAACACATGCTTTCCCAATGAGCCTTTATTCTGAAAGTTGTTTCCTTTCCATAGTGGTCCCAAACCAGAATGTTTCCATGTCCATTAGACTAAGTAGGCTAGAGAAATGATAACAATTTACTCAGTGCTTGACACATTTTGTTCAGGGAACTTTTCGGTGGCTATTGCTGCTCACACACAACCTAAGATTTGAATATTCTAAAAATTTTAAGAAAAAAGTCTCACTGAGAAATGACCTGGCTTTCAAGGTTGGAGATTTATCTTTGCAGCAAGCCTTAAAATTCCATATTGGCTAGTGAATGTGCATTATAAAGTTTTATTGTTCTCTTCTAAATACCTGGACAATGTCACGTTCAGCAGTCCTTCCACGAGATGTGATCCGAACATCATCTCCATCCAATTCCACCATTGCTGTCCATTGGAGGAAGTGGAAATGAATGTTTATCAAACATTAAATATCCAATGAAGAGCCAAAAGTTCCAAAATTTTGCTTGTGCCACAGACAACTGATTGATTAATGGCTAGAGGGGAAAAACTTATTAAAAATTGCCACTGCTACAGGCATCTGTAGAAATGTGCCACAAAGAACTGATTGATTAATGGCTGGAGGGGAAAAACTTATTAAAAATAGCATTACTCTTTTTTCCAGAGTTGAACTGGAATCATATACTGAATATTCTCTTTGCATGTTGCAACTTGCTTTCTTAATGAACCAATCAATGTGAGGTCCCATTCTTCTCCACAAAGTATAATTAAGTCATTACACTTTACCTGTTGAATTGCTGCCTGAATTATTCAGATTTTCAGCAAATAATGATAGTTCTTGCACAGAAGATTATCAATAGAAGGCTTAAAAGTTGTTAATTGGAAGCTCAAGCAAATACATGACAGATTTTAACAGCTGCTCTGCAGAGCTTTAAATATTGTATATACTTTATTTGACAAATCATATTTCACTAAAAGAAGCTAGGATGTCTGTTCAAATCTTTAATCATAGAAATGTATATCTGCTAATTGCTCTAATTTCTTTAGATACTTTTATTTTTAATATTCATAGCCAAAGTATTTGGGTGATAAGAATTTAAGACATATGTTGCACATTACACACATTATAGAGGTAATATATTTTTACATCCCAAAAGATCTTCCAAAAGATCAGATCATGGAATAAACTGCTTAAGGAGATGGCAATATAATCCATTGCTCTAATCTATGTAATAGTTTATTTAGTAAGGTTTGTCTTAATACATTATTGTGTTTTTATTATACCTTTTCTCTGGGAGCTAAAGATTATACATGGGGAATTCTTCTAGATAGATTCCCACAGTAATAGTCCCATAAAATAGTTAGAAATAAATAAATAAATTGGTCTAAAGACATTCAGTGACATTCTATGCTCACATGAAGATATGAAGTTTAGTCAAGTCTAATGTTGTATGAAACCAATTTCTGTCCTGCTGTGTTTATGGGCATTGCAATGCTGATTGCCACTGCTACAGGCATCTGCAGAAAGTCATGATGTCATCATGTATGCCACAAGGGCATCACCATAAGTGATGGAAAAGGCACAACTTGTTCATTTGTGTAATGATATCATGATGCACCTGACGTCACCTCCTCCCTAAGGAATACCCATGGTTTAAGTGCAGAACTGAATTTATATTAGAGAAAAGGTAACACAACATAGATTCTTACCATCAAATTCAGCCTGTCCAACACCCACAATTATTATAGACATTGGAAGTTTGGCAGCCTGAGGACCAGCAGGAAACAAGTAAGAATAGAGGAGGACATGCAAAATGGAGATGGGAAGAAGAAACAAAGAAAGAGCCTGGATTTACAACACAGAACTGTAAAATAATATGGAAAAAGCTGAATTAAACAAATCCAGAAGTTCACTCCCTCCCTTCATGCAGACAGTCAACCTGCTGGCTGTACTCAATTCATCATAACGTCTTCACTGCACTTGGCTCCACAGCCCTCTGTATATGGAGGGCTGAATTTATTTATTTATATATATGTTTATTAAATTTACACGCCATTCATCTCACTATATGCAGTTCATCTGGGTGGCTTACAGCATGATAAAAAGAGAGTACAAAATGACTAAAAGTTCAGAAAAAATTAAATAAAGACTAAAAAACAAGAGGCAGGAGTCATTGCAAGAATACCCAAAAAATAAAATAAAAATAATAAATCAAAATCATAGTGATACTATGTGTTTCCCAGTCTGCCCGAGCTTGTCCTTAACATGCTGTCCTGTTATCAAATTATCTAACTTCTTTCTCTTCCCCTTCAGCAACCAGTGACTATTTTTGCTATTAAATGCAGAAGTGGCAATATAATCAGTGCACTTTGCTATAACAAATCTCTGGCAATGTTGAACAATGGACTGCAGCAACAATTTAATCAGGAGCACGCTCATCACTCATCACCACTGGAATCAAAAGCAGAGCACATGGCAGTGTCCTTAATGGCTGGAAACAGAATGGTGGGGAAGGGGGAGATTGCACACAGAAGCAAATGCTCCCATAACAAGAAGCTTTGTTTATTCATACAGTCCAGCTGATCTTCAAATCCCCTCTGGGAAACCTGAATACAAGGTTCATTGGAGCCATGGGAAGAGTAGCTTCGGGCAAATGATTTTTCTTCTTCCTTCCCATGATTTGTGGGGAAAGCCTACAGTGACCTCTTTCATTTGCTCTCACAGAATACAGAGGGCCACATTCTCAGTGTGGGCAGCAGAGGTGCTATTCAGCAGGTTCTGACCAGTTCTGGAGAACCGGTAGCGGAAATTTTGAGTAGTTTGGAGAACCGGCAAATCCCACTTCTGACTGCCCCCCCCCCATCTATTCTCTCCCAGCTGATTGGCTGGGTCTTCTTTTGTTGCCCTGCACAGGAGAACAGATCTGGAAAGCAGGTTAGTGGGGTGGGGAGGGAATGGGATTTTGCAGTATCCTTCCCCTGCCACACTCACCAAGGCACGCCCACCAAGCCATGCCATGCCCACCAAGTCACGCCCACAGTACCGGTAGTAAAAAAATTTAATCCCACCACTGGTGGGCAGGGCCAGGATACATTTGGGGGTGAGGTGGTTTGAAAAGAGTGCTTTAAACTTTTGCTTACACTCCCCACTTGGCAGAACCTCCTAAAACTGATCCAAACCCCAACCAAAATTAAAAAGAGGGGCTGTGAGTTTAAACCTTCTCCATGATGCCGTCCTCAGAAGGAATACTAGCAAGCCTTTGCTTTTTCTCTTGCTCTACGATTTGAGGCTGACTGCTGTTTATCTGCTTTGGCACCCCAATGGATGAGATGAGGCTAAATATTTGGTAGAACGAAGCATGGGGGATGTGTGGGCTTCCAGCCTTTGTTGAACAGCAGTCACACTAGCACAGCCACAGAGGTAGATGTTGTAGCTGAGCATCATCTGAAGGGATACAGATTCCCCCTTCCTGGTGAAAGGATTACTGAGACAATCCTGTAATGCACAGTGCACTTTAGGGTACGATGAACACATTAGTTAGAAGCTAATGCACTGGGTATGGACTTAGCTTGATGTCCATCCATTTTGGCTTGTAAACCATGGCTTCTTTCTTCTGGGCTGGCATTATGTACGAAGGAGGTATATGAATACTAAGCAGTGGCCTCAAAAGGATCTTGTTGCTTTTGTTAGAATAAGGAAAGAAACAAGCTTGATCTCTTTGGGGCATGTGTGCAACGTGACATCACAACACATGTACGAAAGGGGAAAGGCTAGTTTTATGATACCAGGATGATGTTTTAGTCAAGAGTGACTCACTTTCCTCCTTCCTGTGGAAGCCACTGATTCTAAATCTGATTGTAAATGCTGTATTAATATAATAATAGGATGGAACCAAAAACCAGTTGCCTGGAGAAAAGAATATAAACACAAAATCACAAAATTGGAAAGGGCCGTTTAGTACACTTGTTCAATACAGGAATTCCAATGAAAGCATTCCCAACAAATGTCTTTCCTGCCTCTGCACTTCCTCAGGGTTTCCCATATTTAGCAAAATATTATTCCAATTAGGGAATTCTTTGAATTCAATAGATTTACAACAGGGAAAACATGAATGTGCTGTGGCTAGCAGTAAATTCCAGGCGCTCAGCTTACTAATATGCTATGATACTGAACTGAAGCCATTTTCCCCACGTGGCACATATAAGAATTTGATAAAGCTGAAATCAGGCTGCTCCATTCCCCAGGTGAGCTACTCACATTGACAATTGCTTCTTTTGTCTGAGCCATGTCTGATATCACACCATCCGTGATGATGAGTAAAATGAAATACTGGGAGCCATCTTGCACAGCCGAGGCATATCTGATTTGGAAGGAAATAATATTGAATGCAGGAAGATACAGGTTCCTAGTGGACCCCTGAATCCTGAACTGAACACAAATGGTGCAATTAACTGTATCAAATTGTAATCTTACAAGCATTAGTAGAAATAATTCATTTCTCAAAAAAGTGTCCATTGCACTTTTTCCTGTAACTGTACAAGTCAGGAAGGTCTGTAGGATTCTGGGTATTATGAAAGAGATTTGCTTATGTTAAGTGTTGATGGGTAGTGCATCTTCACTGGATGTTCATGATAGTTGAAGCTGAGGGATGGGCTTGAGGCATATTAAGATGGATATAGGGAAGGGAATGTTGGGAAGCAGATGTGATAGTATGTGAAATGTTCTCTGATGCAGGGCACCTGGAAATAGTCAGATTGCAAGTGCCTTTGTGTGGAATTATGTAGCAAAGACAAGCCTGGGCTGCTGATGTATACAGATCATCTAAACACCAACCCTCTATTCATTCCTGGATGTTGTCTTGGGATTGGTGTTGGAATTCCACAGATTTCGTGGGGGATTTCAATCCTACATGCCCTAGGGGGACAGTCCATCAAGCTTGTGTGTACCAAGATAATTATGGGCTTGTCACATGAAAATGGGCCCACAACAGGTATGGGTGGACATGTTTGACTTGGTCTTTGTTTAGGAGCAGATAAGATGTCATCTGAAAAGGAAGGACAATGATACCTGCCCTGATCACAGCCAATTTTCTTGCCTATCAGACTGCATATCATGACATTGTGGACCTCCACACGCCCCAATTGATTTTTTGAATGCAGATTGATTTCCAATAAATGTATATGTGCATCTGTGACCATCTCCAATTCAGAGTTGCTCTCCTTTTTTGTGAATATGAATATGGGATATCTTCTGTCACTTGCCTATGTTCCCTTCTAATCCACTGAAATTGTCTGTTTATGTGGTTTCTGGCTTGTAAAACCAAATGGTATGAATTTGTGTGCCTGCTTTATGGCAAGAAGCTTTCAATGTCATGCTTTATAAAGTTCTTTATACTTGTATGGACCTACCCAGCCACATGGTTGACCACTGGTGCAAAGTTAGTTGGGCCATAGAGCTGCACAGTCTTGAGGCTCTGGTGATATGCTTCAAGGATTCCTTCTATTCCACTACAGTGAGGATTGTCACAGTTGCCATTCTGAAAACAGAGAAATGGAGACACAGCTAAAGGCAATCTCCAGGCAGAGGCTGCATCTTAACCATCTTTCTTTGGCTGCTTTAATCCTTCCACCTGCCTTTCATCTAATAATATGCCAGAACAAAGATAAAAATGCTAGACAGCAGGACGGTTACCTATGAATAATAGTTTTCTTTAAAGACTCAGTTATAAAATGTATGTTAAGACAGTTGAGCAGCTTGGCTTCCTTCTTAAAAGAAAGAGCATGTGACTGCTTCAGATTAGGATTTTATTGAGACAGATTAGGAGCTTTATCTTTGTGGCTCTCTACTGCAGCTCTGATCTATTACTGGGTGTGTTTCTTGCAATAGTATCTTATCTCTCTGTTAGATCACACCACATGCATGCATTTTTGCACATGGAATATGAAAAGACAAAACTATTTCTAGCTAACGTATTTCCCCCAAAATAAGATCAGGTCTTATATCAGGGGTGGGCAATTAATTTCTATCGGGGGCCACATGGAAAATCAGATCTGTGTTCGAGGGCCGAACCAATTTTATAAAAGGCCATTATAAAGGGCCCATTATAAAATGCAGCAAATTATATATAAGAATATTATATATATATATATATATATATATATATATATATATATATATATATATATATATATATATATATATATAATATTCTTATATATAATTTGCTGCATTTTATAATGGGCCCTTTATAATATATATATATATATATGTTATATATATAATATATATATTATATATAAGAAAAAGTAACACCGCGGCTGCTCCTGCTACTACTTTCCACGCTTTTCAAACGCGAGTCTCAGGAGAGAACAAACAGCAAACCGCGCTTAGGGGCATCCAAGCCCACCTAAAGCTCGGCCGCTGCTGCTGGAGCCTTGCCCTGCCTTGGTGCCCCATTTCCCAGCTCGGCGGTCCTGCTCGGGTGGCACTTTAAAAGCCCTCCTCCTTGCGTACGTGCCCGACGAGCCGCTCACCACAACAGCGGCTCCCAGCACCCGAGCAACTTCCCAGCAACTTGCAGCTTGCTTTTTCCTTTCGGGCGCTTGCGCCTGGCCCCAAGCCACACGGTGGAGGGGAAACCTGGAGCGCCGCCGGGTCGCCTCCTCCAAGCAGCCAGCCCGCCAGGCAGAACCCTTCCCGCTCATCCCTCGGGTGTCTGCCTCGTTCCTCTCTCAGTCGCTCTCTCGCTCCTCCACCAGCCCAGGAAAAAACTGCTTCAAAGAAGCTGGCAGGGTGGCTTCCTGTCAGCGCAGCTCCTCCGAAGTGCCTGTTCACCCCCACACAGCCGTCCACGGTTCAATCCAGTGCTCCGTTCTGCCTGCCTGCCTGCCTTCGTTTCTGGTTGTTTCGGCTGAGAATAATAACTATTCGCCTCTTTTTCTCTTTCTTTTCTGGGCTGGTGGAGGAGCGAGAGAGCGACTGAGAGAGGAACGAGGCAGACACCCAAGGGATGAGCGGGAAGAGTTCTGCCCGGCGGGCGGGCGGGCTGCTTGGAGGAGGCGACCCGGCGGCACTCCGGGCTTCCCTCCACCGCGCGGCTTGGGGCCAGGCGCGAGCACCCACGAGTTAAAAGGAAGCCGGAAGGGCTTCCAGGCTTAAACTTTGCACAGTGCGGTGGAGGGGAAACCCAGAGCGCCGCTGGGTCGCCTCCTCCAAGCAGCCCGTCCAACCGCCCACCGGGCGGAACCCTTCCCTTTCCTCGGCGGGAAGACGCTCCTGCCTGCAAACTTTGCCTGTGCAAAGTTTAAGCCTGGAAGCCCTTTCGGCTTCCTTTTAACTCGTGGGCGCTCGCGCCTGGCCCCGAGCCGCGCGGCAGAGGGAAGCCGAGTGGGTGAGCGGGCTGCTTGGAGGAGGCAACCCAGCGGCGCTCCGGGCTTCCCTCCACCACGCGACTCGGGGCCAGGTGCGAGTGCCCGCGAGTTAAAAGGAAGCCGGAAGGGCTTCCAGGCTTAAATTTTGCACAGGCAAAGTTTGCAGGCGGGACCGTCTTCCCGCCGAGGAAGGGGAAGGGTTCTGCTCGGCAGGCGGGTGGGTGGGCTGCTTGGAGGAGGCGACCCAGCCGCGCTCCAGGCTTCCCTCCACCGTGCGGCTCAGGGCCAGGCGCGAGCGCCCGTGAGTTAAAAGGAAGCCGAAAGGGCTTCCAGGCTTAAACTTTGCACAGCGCAGTGGAGGGGAAACCCGGAGCACCACCGGGTCGCCTCCTCCAAGCAGCCCGCCCACCCGCCCGCTGGGCGGAACCCTTCCCTTCCCTTGGTGGGAAGATGCTCCCACCTGCAAACTTTGCCTTTGCAAAGTTTAAGCCTGGAAGCCCCGGAAAAAAAAGGGGGATCGGCGGGGACTCACCTTCGGAGAGGTCACACTCGAAGGTGATTTCAAAATCTCAGCCGAGGCCTTTGCAACGTTCTTTTCTTTCCTACTCCGAGAGCGCTCCGCACTGTTTTGCAGCCTTGGGGGCCACACGGCGCAGGGCAATATGCCACGCCCAGCAATTTTTTTTCAGGGGCGGGCCGGATTGGACAGACCAACGGGCCGGATGTGGCCCGCGGGCCGTAGTTTGCCCACCCCTGTCTTATATTATTATGCAGCAGCAACAACAACAACAACAACAAAAATATTATTATTATTATTATTATTATTATTATTATTATTATTATTATTATTATTATTATTATTATTATTAATAATAATTCATTAGGGCTTATTTTCCAGTTAGATCTTATTTTGGAGGAAATATGGTATTAAATGTGTCCATCTGGCTGATGATTTTAACTGGGGCTTATTTTTGGAGTAGGGCTTATATTATGAGCATCCTGAAAAATCACGCTAGGGCTTATTTTCTGGTTAGGTCTTATTTTGGGGGAAACACAGTATGTCTAAGTAATGCATGCATCCTTAGATTTATCTTGAAGGACTCCATCCCTGTTGGAAGCAAAGATTAAGCAGATGCAACTGAAGCTCAATCTCTGGGGTTTAAAGGAATAGCAACAGTAGTGAAGACATTTTCTTGGGTTGAGGTTTCATCCTGATTTTACAGATACATCAACATTTAAAAAGGATAATGTTGCTTCTTTTGTTATTACTATAACCCTCAAGGTTTTAGCTCAGGAGTGGGCAATCTCTGACTTCCAGATGCTTCTGAATTATAGCTGAGCCTGCTAAAAGATGTAGTGGGGAAGACCTGGAGGCCCACAGGCTTTTTTGTAAGTAAATTCCAAGCTCCTTGAAAAGTCAGGCTATGACCAAGGAAAGCAAGACTGCCCAGTGCCAGCCATCCTATTCATTTTATCCAGGCACAAGGAGAAATAAACCATGTAGAAAACAGGGCTTATTCCCTAGTCAGTGTGTTTAGGATTGAAGTTTAAAAGATCCGTTGATTCTGCTGCCAATGAGGCAAAGTCTCTGCCAGCAGGATCATATGGCATTTTGCTCTCTCCAGAAAAGGCATCACAGAATGTGACCCATTGGACTCCTATGTCTGACACTTGATCTGATCTGAAATAAAGCGTCCCTTGGGAGCTGTTTTTTGAATGCTGGTGTGGCTCAAAGGGAAGTGTCAGTACCAAAGGGAACTCATGAGAGACACGCCCATCGGGGGGAATCTTGGCTCCAAACCCAAGCGCTGGGAACATTTTATCACTGTCATAGTCCTGGATGATCTCCCCAACAGCCTTCAGTGCCATGGCATATGCATTGAGCTGGTATGGATTCATGTAATGAAGGGAGGTAGACTGAGAAGGATTGCCTGCAGAAAATGAGAGAGAGAGAGAGAGAGAGAGAAAGAGGAAGAAGGAGAAGGAGGAAGAAGGAGAAGGAATAGCAGTGAATTCATTGACTTGGGAGCCAGCTGCATTGATGAAGTTTGCTTAAGGTCAACAAAAAACCTTATCTGGAATGCTGTAATTGGGAACCTCTACCTGAGGAGCTTCACCTGATGCTATTACATTATATTTCAGAGCTGGCAATCATGGAATTTTCATCCTCTCAAGCACTTTAGTGGCTGGTATTTTAAGTACTGAAAGGATGTTATATTCTAAATCCAGAAGCTGGAATTTGCATTGCTGTTTGAATTAGTATTGAATCTGTTATTCAGTTGTATTGCTGTACTATGCCTGCCCTTCCGATTTCAACATTATGCAGGGCCAAATGCTCTAAACAATTAAAACACATCAGGCCAATTATACACACCTTACATACTTGAATTGTCATACACTGTCTACAGGAATCTGCCATTATTTTCAGAGTTGCCTTAGGACACTACCAAATAAAATCTAAACAGAGCAGTCAATCATTTTTATATTGCTAATTTTCTATGGCAAAGGAAAAAAAGTTAGTAGATTCACAGGAAGATATTTATAAGGCCTAGAAGTTAGAAGAGGTAAAAACTGTCATTGCTATACAAGGTAGTCCTTAACCTTACAACAGTTCATTTAGTCAATTTTCAAAGTTACATCACTGAAAAAAGTGACTGATGACCGTTTTTCACACGACTGTTGTAGCATTCCCTTGGTCACTTGATCAAAATTCAGACAGTTGGTAACTGGCTCATATTTATGACGGTTGTAGTGGCCTGGGGTCATGAGATCCCCTTCTGCAACCTTTGACAAAGTCAGTGGAGAAGCCAGATTCATTTAATAACCGTATTACTAACTTAACAACTGAAATGATTCACTCAACAACTGTGACAAGAAAGGTCATAAAATGGGGCAAAGCCCACTTAACAAATGTCTCACTCAGCAACATAAATTTTGTGCTCCATTGAAGTCGTAAGTCAAGGACTGCCTGTATCTGGACATCTAATGAAATTTCATGAAAAAGACAGCAGGTGGCATAATAAGTCTTATCTTGCTATATCAAAATATTCTTGGATCTGCTTAAGAATTCAGCGATCTTATCTACAAGTACAAGCAGACGTGCGTTGTGTGCATGTACAAAAGAGAGCATTGGCTTCTTTATGCAGCTAAAATAAGGAAAGTTCTTAGCAATTATTTTCCAAGGCACACATGCTCATCTTTTACATTCGTATATATGCATCACCAGTCTTGCTCACCTAGTTTTGTCCCTGAACCCAGTTCATAAAAATCAGTACCACAAGAGACCACATTCATGTCTAAAGTGAATTGAGTCTGATTTTTAAAGCAAAAAGTGATGAGAGAAGCTGATTTTGCCTTTTTCTTTATTATCTCACCACGCTTTTCAAGGGTTCCTAGCTGAAGCTTGCTTCCAGCATGAAATATTTTGCTTTCTCATTTGACACTTAATTTGGTGCCTTTACAGGGCAGGCAAAGCAATCTGACCTTATGTTAGAAAACTCAGAATTAAAGAAAAACCATCGTCAGAAACTTCCATGGGTTTATTAGAGATATGCAAGATTGAATCACTCCCCTGAGAGGAGAGGGATAAGGTCAATATATTCTATAACCTCTTAGATAGCTTTTCTGAGGTCACCTTAGGTTATGATCTAATGAATGGTAGCTTCCTGGGGAAAGCCACCATTGAACACAATAGGCACTTTTATGCAATATGCTTCATGGTTAAGATTTAATGACTTTAATAAGAGTATAATGATCCAATTTTATTTTTAAACACTAATAAACTGTATAAGCAAATAAAACATTAAATGGATAGCACACTAACAACAATGAATAAATCAAAGCTTACCATTGGAAGCTGTGAAATCAATGGCCACTGTGAAATTGATCTGTGTCCTGGAGATAAAAAAAACCACAATATCATCATTTAGGCTGTAACTGTACAATCTATAATTGTAAATTATTTAGTAAATTATTTAGCCTTTGAGAAAAATGAAGTCTAGAGTTGTTGGAAACTATGTCCTCAACTTTCCTTCTAGTATTATATTTATTCCAACAATTGTGTTTATAATAATTAATTAGAATGGTAAACTGAAAGACAAAAGGGACAAGCATAAGAAATGGACAAAGGGATGCATAACTAAAACAGAATACCAGCAAATAGCCCTGGTCTTCAAGGATGAAGTCAGGAAAACTAAGGCTCTGAATCAACTAAGACTTGAAACAAATGCCAAAACTAATAATAAAAATTTCTTTCAACAAGTAAAAAGACAAGAAAAAAGTCAAGGAAACAACTGGTCCACCAACGAGAGAAGATTGCAAGGAGATGAGGGAGAAAGCAGAACTGCTTAATTAATTCTTTGCATCTGTTTTTACACAAAAGGAAAAAACAGACCAACCTATCAAAAGCAGAATAGCAGAAGACAGACAAGGAATACAAGTCCAAATAGGCAAGAAAAAATGATAAAGAGAACACCTAGCCCCATGATGGTGAACCTATGGCATGCATGCCACAAGTGGCATGCAGAGCCATTTATGCAGGTACATGAGCCCCAGCCAAACTTACCTGCACTGCACATGCACGCACTTCCCAACTGATTTTTGGCCCGTTTAAGGCCGTTTTTGTCCTCCTGGAGGCTAAAGGGAAGCCTCTGCAGCCTTGTGAGGCAGAAAAATGGCCTTCTGGAAATACCAGAAGTGCCTGTTTTCAGCCTCCAGAGGGCCTCTGAAGCTCGAGGGAAGCAGTTTTCACCCTCCTGGAGGGTGAGGGAAGCCTCTGCAGCCTCGGGAGGCTGAAAAATGGCTGAAAACCAGCTGGGAGGCACGTGTATGCACAATGCAGGTAAGTGGGAGGGGTGGGGGAGTTGCGCACACATGCGCAGAGGGGGCGGGGTGCATTATATAGTGGGTGCGTGCTTTTGGCACACCACGACAAAAAGGTTCGCCATCACTGACCTAGCCATTCTAGCTGAATTCAAACCATCAGGTTTGCCAGAGGACCGGAAAAGAGCTAATGTGGTTCCAATCTTCAAAAGGGAAAAAATGGATCCAGGAAACTACAGACCAACCAGCCTGACATTGATACCTGGGAAAATCCTGGAAAAGGTAATCAAGCAATGGGTCTGTGAACACCTAGAAATGAGCAGAAATATTCAGTGGTGGGCTGCAAATTTTTTAACAATGGTTCTCTGGCTGGGTAGGCATGGCCAATTGGTCATGTGACTGGGTGCGTGATGTCAATCATCACACCCAGCCCCGCCTCCCAGCCACTCCTCAAAGGCAGAGATAGGATTCAGCCGGTTGGGGCGAATCCCACCACTGGCTGGCCCTGCCCCCATCCATTTTTTGGCCTATATTTTGGGCATTTTCAGGCTGTTTTGGGGCCTTTTTCAGGCCATTTTTTGGGGTTGTGTCTTAGTCCCAGTTCTCTTCAACATATCCATAAATGATTTAGATAAAGGGATAAAAGGGGAATTCATCAAATTTGCAGAAAATACCAAGCTGGGAGGAATAGTCACACTTTAGAACATAGACTCAAGATACCGAAGGATCTTGACAGACTGGAACTTCTCCAAGAAAATGCAAATCAGAGATGAGAAAAGTAAGGCAAGAAAAACTAAATGTACAGGTGTAGAATAGGTGGTATCTAGCTCAACAGCAGTAACTTTAAGTGACCTAGTAGATGACAGCCATTTATGTATGAGTTAGCAATATACCACAACTGCCTTAAAACCAATGCAGTCCTAAGGCTTCATCAACAGAGTCAGTGGTGGGGTTCAATTTTTCACTGGTTTTGTGGGCATGGCTTGGTGGGCATGGCAGGGGAGAGATACTGTAAAATCTCCAGTCAGAGGTGGTATTTGCTGGCTCTCCAAACTACTTAAAATTTCCGGTACTGGTTCTCCAAAACAGGTCAGAACCTGCTGAATGCCACCTCTGAACAGAAGGATAGTATCAAGAGCACATGAAGTGATAGTTTCACTTTATACTGCACAAGTAAGATCACACTTGGAATACTGCACCCAGGTCTGGTTGCTGTGATACAAAAAAGATGTAGAGGCTCTAGAAAGAATGCAGAAAAGAGCAATAAAGATGATTAAGGGTCTAGAGGCTATGCTATGAACAGTTCCAGGGTTTAAATACAGTATGTCTAGGCTAGCAAAGAGAAGACCGATGGGTGATGTGAGAGCAGTCTTTCAATATTTGAGGGAATATCACAGAGAAGAGGCGGTCAACCTCTTCTCCAAAGCATCTGAGCATACGGCAAGAAGTAGCAGAAGATCCCTTATCAAAGAAGATCCAACCTAGAATTAAGGAGAACAAAGACAGTGAGAACAAACAATCAGTCTTGCCACAAGAAGTTGGGGGGGGGGCTCCATCACCTGAGAGTTTCCAGAAGAGATTGGATAACCATTTTCTGCAATGGTATAGGATCTACTGCTTGAGCAGAAGATTGGACTAGACCTCTAAAGTCCCTTCCAACTTGGTTATTCTATAGTTTATTCTATTCTCTGATTGTCTCAGAGTTTTGCCCCAAAGAGAAGAAAGAAGGGAGACTTTTTCAATGGTTGTCACATTCTGTGAAATAAGCAACCTCCTGAGGTGGGCTTGACCCTATCCTTCTGGTATTCAGGAAGACATTGAAAGACATCTCTAAAAGACACTCAGCATCTATCTATGTATGTTGGGAGGCTTTCAGTTACATTTAAAATGATTTTATGATTATATAATAACGATATAATAATAACTCTTTGTCGCTTCATGGGCTCCTATGAATCAGCGCAATTCTCAGCTCCAGGAGGACAAGGAACAGGGGTTTAAAGCACAGTGTGCCAAAGTGCCATTAAAATGAATGATTGAAAAAAGCTGTTTGCAGACATTTCCCTGGCAGCCTTCTCAGATGAGATTCCAAATCTGTCATCTCCCACCCTCCACCGAAAGCAATTGCTCCCATGACAGGTCTTTCCTTCAAATGTCATACAAGCCTTCAATGAAAGAATGCAGCTGTCAGTGGGAGATAATATTTTAAAATGCCTGGTGGAAAGGCAGAGACCAGGTTAAAGGGAAAGGCTTCTTTGTTTTGCTGCTTGGGAAACACATCCAAATTAGATTTAGCACCAGTCAGGGATGTACTTTTAACTCTAGAAAAGAGCACTAAGATGTTATCTGTGGCTATTCAAAACTGAGATCCCCATAGTTCCACTTCTTCAATTGGTAGTGTTTGAATTTTGCTAAAAGTCTTGTGGAAAGGCCTAAGGACACTCATTTCTGTTTATTTCCATATGACTCTCAGCCTGCAGTATGTGACAAATCCAATAACTAATAATAGAAATCTGTAAAATGTAAAATCAAAGTTATAAGAAGAAAAAACTCCTGCATAGATTGCAAATTTTTTCTCCAGGCCTTAAGCACTAGCTTTTCATACCAAGCTTACTGAGTTCAAAACAAACATCATAAGAATGAATTATTGTTGGTAACACAGCCAAATATTAGGCTGAATTTGGCATTTTTATCCATCTATTGAGTCCTTCAAAATGTGAGATAAGCAGATGTTGTTCGATGGTGTTAAATGTATCATTGCGAGATGTGAGCTGTTCCAAGTACAGTTGTCTTCTGCAATTGACTGATGATGATTTTGTCAATGCTGATGATGTTTATGTTGTGCTCCAGTAATTTTGGGATTGCGTCCAGAAAGTTATCATTATTGCTACTATCTTTGCAATGACACTGGAACTGCTGGCCAGAAATGGTCTGCACTCTGGTGGTTCAAACCCGGCTCTGTAAGATGGAGTGAATGCCTGTCGCTTGATCCCTAGCTTCTGCCCACACAGCAGTTCGGAAGCATGCAATATTACATATTACCCTACAAATAGAAACCACTTTGGTAGGAAAAAGAAACTCTAGCTGTTCTGTATAGTCATTTACATTCTTGTAAACGCCGCGCTGTGATTGGTCAAAGCGCACAGTGATCTGATTGGTTGAGCGAGCCGCACTGATTGGCCTGCTGTGGATCTCCCGTGATTGGTGGAAACTAATCGCGGGAGATTCAAAGTGGTGCCATTGGTCGCGGCCGCTGCGGCTTGGGCATAAAAAGCCGCTGTTTTCCCCTCGGAACCCGAGCCGTTCTCAGGATTAATAATCGAGCTGAACCAAGTCACTGACTCCTGGTTTCCTTGCCATGACGGACACAACACTGGTGACGAGGATGGGATTCCGAGGCTAATCCCCCATCAAACACGTGTCCGGAGGAAGCGAGACTGACGAGATGGCCAGCATCGCACCGCCCGTGCCCTTTAATCCCGCTACCAAGGACTGGGAATCATACACAGACAGATTCCTCATGTTCCTCGAATGTAGCAACACGAAGGATGCCGCCGGGCTGAAGAAAAGAGCCGTCTTCCTGACACACTGCGGGCCTGCAGTGTTCAAGATGGCAAAAGCTCTAGCGAAACCTGCGGACGTCAAGGAGATGGACTGGACCGACTTCGAACCATTGCTCTGGAACCACTATGCCCCCGCCGTGCCCACCCTCATCAGGCAGCACGATTTCTACCGGTGGGACCAGAGATCGGGTGAGAGCATCAGCGATTTTCTGGCTGAGCTATGGAGCCTAGGGGGCATGTGCGGGTTCTCGGACATGGATGAGGCTTTACGGGACCGTGTCATGCTTGGACTCCAAGACCCAGTCCTACAAAGCCAACTCATGGCCAAAGGTGACATCGCCCTCGCTGACGCCATCGCTGAAGCCACCGCAGCCGAGGCAACCCGGAAATCTGCGAACCGCATGCGGAGACCAGATACCGGAGAGCGCACCATGACCGCCGACCCAGGACTGGTGACTGAGGGCCACCCGGAAGCAAGTCACCGCGAGACCACCACCCATCATGGTGAATTCCACTCCGCCTCTGACACCACGGACGAGGAGGAGGAAATCCACCGGCTCCAGATGGGACGGGACCTGCACGATCGGCAGAGTTGTAAATCGGGGACCGCATGTGGTGGGTGCGGGGGCGACCACCCTCAATCAGAGTGCCGTTTTTTCGATGCAGTCTGCCGGCCCTGTGACAAAAAGGGTCACATTGCCTGAGTCTGCCGATTGAGGAAGGCCTACAGCCCCAGATGGTGGGACCACAGCAACCGGAGACGTGACGGTACACCCCCCAGGGCCAGAGATCGCCAAGCCGAAAGCCGATGGGACCGGGGCAGACGGAACCGACGAGGTGGCAAAACCCGGCAGAAAAAGGAAACCCACCAGACAGTCATCATCGGCCACGCATCAACCACCGACGCCTGAAAAGTCTACGTGGAGGTAGGCATCGAAGGCGAGCCATGCAAAATGGAGGTGGACTCCGAGTCCTACCTCTCCATGTTCGCCTGGCAAGAAATCAAACGCTTGGTGCCTACCATCTACAAGAAGGGACTGGAAAACCAGAAATTAATAATCAAGGACTACCAGGGAAACCGCATCCTGGTAGTCGGAACTGGACAATTCAAGGTAACATTCAAGGGCCACACAGCAAAGCTTCCCCTGACAATCGTGGACTGAGACCGCCCCAGCCTTTTGGGACTACAATGGTTCGCACCGCTCAGCATCGAGGTTACGGGCATAAACCACATCGCAGAGGCCAATTGGGAACAGCAACTGGCACGGGACTTCCAGGAAGTGTTCGACGGCACCCTAGGCAAGTACCGAGGGCCCCCTATTTCCTTCAGCCTAGATCCCAGCATTCCCCCGATACGCCTAAAACCAAGGCGGGTACCTTTTGCACTTCGGCCAAAAATAGACGAGCAAATTGACAAGCTCGTCAAACAAGGGGTCCTACAACCAATTGACCATGCCTGGTGGGAGACCCCAATAGTCACCCCAGTCAAGTCCAATGGGTCAGTAAGAATCTGCAGGGACTATAAGGCCACCCTAAATTGCGCCTTACAACAAAGCGCCTACCCCGTCCCAGTAGTGCAGCACCTTCTACACTCACTGGGGGGAGGCAAGGTTTTTGCGAAGCTTGACCTGGCGCAAGCCTACCAACAGCTGCTGGTTGACGCAGAAACCGCAGAGGGGCAAACCATAGTCACCCACCGGGGAGCGTTTCGCTGTAACCGACTCCAGTTTGGAGTCAGCGTGGTGCCGGGAATTTTCCAGAGCCTCATAGAGAGACTTTTGCAAGGAATTAAGGGGGTGGTGCACTACTTCGATGATGTGCTGGTGTCGGCAGCCAACCAGCTAGAACTAGAGGGTCGTCTAAGGGAGGTACTAACAAAATTCAAGGAAGCTGGGCTAAAAGTGAAGAAAGAGAAATGCCAGCTTTACACAGAGCAGGTCGAGTTCCTAGGATACCTCCTAGACCGGCACGGCATCCACCTAACCGCAAACAAAATCAGAGCCATTAAGGAGGCCCCCACGCCCAGGAATAAAACTGAACTGCAGGCATTTCTGGGACTGCTTAATTTTTACAATGTTTTCCTGCCCCAAAAGGCGACTGCGGCGGAGCCTTTGCATAGGCTTTTGGACAAGGCGGCCACATGGACTTGGGGGAAACGGGAGGAAGCCGCCTTCAGGAAAACCAAGGACCTGCTCACCTTGGATGTCGTCCTCATCCAAAACAATGAGACCCTACCACTTGCCGTCACATGCGATGCCTCACCCTTCGGCGTCGGCGCCGTCCTCAGCCACACACTCCCGGACGGAAAAGAAGCACTCATCGCTTTCTTTTCAAGGACACTCACCAAACCAGAGAGGAACTATAGCCAGCTGGACAAGGAGGCCCTGGCTTTCGTCGCAGCAGTGAAGAGGTTCCACGAGTACCTCTACGGCTGCACATTCACCATTATCACAGACCACAAGCCGCTGTTGGGAATCCTGGCAGGGAACAGGGCCACCCCGAGCATCCTATCTCCCAGAATGACAAGGTGATCTGAATTCCTTGCCGCCTACAGCTACCGGCTCACACACCGACCCGGTAAGACGATCACCCATGCAGACGCCCTGAGCCGCTCGCCGTTACCCAACCTAGACACCGACCCAGCACCCACAACGACCACCCTCAGCATAGAGACTCTGCCCGATCTACCCATAACCGCGTCAGACATTGCCCGAGAAACTAATAAAGACAAACATCTGGCACGGGTGTTACATTGGGTAGAAAAAGGGTGGCTGGAAAAAGATGACGAAGCATTCAGGACATTCCGGAACCGGCAAACAGAACTCTTGCTACAAAAAGGTTGTGTACTTTGGGGGGATAGGGTTGTTTTTCTGGAAAAGCTACAAGGGAAGGTATTAGAGTTGTTACACGAGGGGCACCCTGGCATAGTTAGAACAAAAGCCCTGGCCAGAAGTTACGCTTGGTGGCCAGGGATGGATAAGCAAATCGAGACTTGGGTGGCAAGATGTGAACACTGCCAAGAAACCAGACCGAGCCCTCCCGCGGCACCGATCCTGGAATGGGAAACCCCCAGGGGACCATGGTCCAGGATCCACATAGATTTTGCCGGGCCCACTAAGGGACATACATTCCTTATAACGGTAGATGCTTACTCCAACTGGTTGGAGGTAAGCAACATGAAAACCACCATCACGGAGGCCGTGACCAACGAACTTAGCAAGCTGTTCGCAACCCACAGCCTCCCAGATGTCATCGTGTCGGATAACGGGCCCCAATTCACCTCGTTAGAATTTGAAAAATTCCTAGTGGAATGGGGCATATGACATGCACTGACAGCTCTGGCACATCCGGCGGCAAATGGAAGGGTGGAACGGATGGTTCAATTCACGAAAAAAACCATCCAAAAAACCGAACATGGGGAAATCCAAGAAAAAATAAATAAAATGCTCTTCATAAAACATATAACCCCGAACACGACAACAAACAAAAGCCCGGCAGAGCTATTAATAGGGAGGAAAATAAGGTCCCCACTAGACAGACTGCACCCCACATACAACCCGGAAAACCCCCCAAACTCCTCTAGCAAGCACCGGTCCTTTGCGCCAGGCGACGCCGTCTATGCAAAGAACCTAACTGGAGACCCACTGTGGTTACCAGCAACCATAACCCAACTGACAGGTCCCCGCTCATACCGGCTGCAAACAACCGACGGATGAGCGTGGAAATGCCATATCGATCAATTAAGATCGAGAACAATCACAGGAAACACAACCGACATGCAATCAAACACAGACAATCCCCTTAATACAAGCCAAAAGGGGAGGGAATACCCCGGGAACCAAAACCCAATAGAAAGAAACCAGCAACACTTACCGACTAACAGCCAGCTCGAAGCCTCACCAGGAAGAATCAGCCAGGCCAGCTCAACCAGCCCAGAAAGACTAGGTGGGAGCGGCGAAAACCGCAGCTCAACCAGCGCGGGTAGACTGGGAGGGAGCTGCGACAAGAGGCCCGGTGACACCTTCCAGGCGGTTCCATCGACGAGGCCGAGAGCAACAGAGAACCCGACCGACCCGGCCGGGAGCCAAACAACAACTAACCTGCGTGGGTCCAGTAGGCAAGTACGGAGCCCCGCCTACTTACGGGACTACGTCACGTAGGACCGAACCAAGAGGGGAGAGGTGTTCTGTACAATCATTTACATTCTTGTAAATGCCGCGCTGTGATTGGTCAAAGCACGCTGCGCTGTAATTGGTCAAAGCACACAGTGATCCGATTGGTTGAGCGAGCCGCACTGATTGGCCCGCTGCGGTGGAAACTAATCGCGGGAGATTCAAAGCGGTGCCACTGGTTGCGGCCGCCGCGCCTCGGAACCCGAGCCATTCTCGGGACTAATAAAGAGCTGAACCAAGTCACTGACTCCTGGTCTCCTTGCCGCGACAGACACAACACTAGCTGTGGTTTGTGTATGTGGAGAATGGAAGCTGGCACTGGACCTGGCCAGATGCGAGACATCACAACATGAGGTGAGGTGAGGTGAGACCAGTGAAGAAACCCAGAAAAGCCAGCAACCTGAACACAGCTATTTAACTAGTATAAAGTAAACTGGTATAATCTTACAGTACACCAAGGACAGGCACACAAGCGCTGAACAGAATGAGCTAGCAATTTAGGCTGTCAGGACTGCATTATATCTAGCATGTGTATATTTCTCTGACACTGTATGTCATGCACTAAATAAATGCTTTTTTTTGTCACAGTCGTTCTACTTGTATTTTCAGGACATGTATTTTGTGATATTCCCCCATAATTATTAAATTATTAACGACTGTTCAGGATAATCCTTGAACCAGAATAGTAAGAAATCATCAGACAAGCTTGGCAGAGGAGCTCTGCTGGGAAGTTCACTTGACTTCTACCGAGAAAGAAAACAGATGGTCAAGGAAAGGAAGGAATAATTAATAAGATGTTAAACTAGGTAGCTTTCTCCTGAGATGAGAGGACCTTAAGAAAAAATTGGTCAATGAGAGGACTGAATGAGAGGAAACATGTTGAATTACTAATATGAAAAAGGTAACAGGATAATGAATTTCAAGAAAAAGAAGATTAAAACATACTTACCAATATATTTCAGAGAATGTATGCTAGTTTCCAAAAATTCAAGGTTTTCTTTAATGTTGAATAAATCTAAGAAATCTCTTTACCTTTACCTTACCAACCCATGTTGGTTGTTAAATGCTCTGAATGTGCTTGGGTTGATTTCTAGACTCTAGTACTTGTCAAAACCCACAAACTGAGCTCTGATGGATGCTTCAGTAGTTGGATATTTGCATCTGGAGAATGTGGGATTTTTATGGGCCAAGAATGGCTGGTAGATCCATCAGCTAAAATACTCTTGGCTGCAAACAAAGAGCCACTGCCCAACATCTAAACAAAAGCCAGCTCTCAGCAATTTATAGAAAATAACAACAACAAAGCAATAGCAAAGGGTGGAAATAACCTTCAGACTTGGGAAGCTGTAAGGGTTGCAGAAATACATAAAACCTATGCACACACCACTTGAAAAGTAGAAGATTGCAGAACAGCCTGATCCAGACTTCGCTTCTTAGTGATTATGAAATGATGACTGCTGTTACTTAGGGAAGGGAGCATTTTTAACATGAGGTCCCCATCATGCAACATTATCCTTCACATTGCCTAATCCAAATGCATTACGCTAAAATTAAATATGGTTAGCATTTTTCTAAACTAAACTATGTATTTGTACAGGTAGTCCTTGATTTACAATAGTTCATTTAGTGACCTTTCAAAGTTATAGCGACATTGAAAAAAGTGACATGACCGTTTTTCACACGACCGTTGTAGCATCTCCATAGTCACATGATCAAAATTCAGATGCTTGGCAACTGGCTGTGATGTTTGCAGTGTCCTGGGGTCACAATTACTTTTGCAACCTTCTGACAAGCAAAGTCAACAGGGAATTCAGGGAATCCAGATTCACGTAACCATATTACTAACTTAATAAATGCAATTATTCACTTAACAACCGTGGCAAGAATGCTGTAAAATGAGGCTTAACCAATGTTTCACTTAGCAACATACATTCCGGGCACAACTGTGGTTGTAACTCGAGGATTACCTACACTTCTAAGTGTGACTAAATAAGTTCAGCGAACCTTCAGGCAGAGCCCATCTCCAAATTTTGCAAAACCAAAATGTGCACCCTGGGGAAGGCCATCTATGAAATGCATTTGTTAGGAAAAGTTGCAGTTTATAAATGGATGGGAAAACTGATGCCTGAGAAAACTGAACAAAAGAGACATTTGATTAACTATACGAAAAAATGATGTGGACTGAATATAAAGAGATTTTTTTTAGCGAGAACTGGCTGTGATGACTCAGTATTTGGCAGGTAGAAGGGATTCTGCCTGAGACAAAATCTCTCCAAGGTATTTGAGTTTCTTTCTTCGCAATGACTTTGGACTTTTAGAGGTTTTTCTTCATTTTTTTTTCTGTTGCAGCTTGCAAGAAATAGGACATAATAAAACTATATTATGTAAGACGAACACAGAAAATGGTAATAACTAAGCCTCTCCTAATTTACCTTATTCCTTTTTTTTTTAACCCATCTTCAGTCTTTTATTAGCTTAGGCTTTAAGATTCTTGCCCAAATGCTTGTTTTATCTAAGGTAAGTTGTTATTCTTAGGTCTAATAAATCAGGCACTGGACCACGAGTTCTGTATTACACCCTCTTACACTGTCCCAAATATAAAGAGATTCTCTATTGTGTGTGCATATTTTGACATTAATTTTATATCTCGAAGCCCAGTAACTTCAGACTAAGAACCCCTTTTAGCAGGCATTCTCTATGCATGACAAAAATTAGACCCAACCCCGTGTATTTTCAGCAGTTTTTTTATGTTCTTGTGTAACAGTTCCACTTTCTAAAACATAATTTGCTCACCACAGTTGGGCATGGATTTCAGATCTTCTGTACCCAACAATTTTCTTTCCAGTATTCATTTGAATAATTTATCAGTAATTCAACATCTGATGGTGCAAATAAGCACAGTTTCAAATCAAGAGGCAGAGACATTTGTTCCACTGACATAATCAGGGGAATCTTATCTCTATCTCTTTCCATTTTATTATCATAAAATCCCATGCTCTAAGCTTTTTGAAAAAAGGATGGACAAAATGTGATAACAAATACAGCATTATAGAGATGTATCTGATACATGAGCTTGTTTCAGATGTTTAATTGTATGAATGGCAGGCATATGTGAAGTTTTAAATCCTAAATAGCTCAATGAGTGCTCTTCTGTGGCATTTTGGAATTGTTTATTTGGCAAGAAAACAGCAAATAACTAGTCATGTCAGAGAACCGCAGCATCTTCTTGATCGGTTCTAGTCACTCTGATGCAAGCTAAACTTCATATTGAAACAAAAAGGAAAATATTTCCCAGAAAGTGTAACATTCCATCAGTAGTCCTTGACTTATAATCATAATGGAACCTAACCCAATTTTATGACTTTTTTAATGGCAGTCTTTAAGTGAATTACCATGGTCATTAAGTAAATCTGTAGTCATTAACTGAACAACATGGTTGTTAAGTAAATTCATTGTTCACTAGGGAGTGCTTGCTAAAAACCATTTAAAAAATGCTGTTTTTTGGCAAAAATGTTGTAAATTGTGGTCACAGGATTGTGGGATGCTGCAAATGGCTATAAATGCAGGCTGGTTGCTGAACAACCGAAATGTCATCACTTGACCACAGGGGGCACAGCCCCCAGAACTTTGGAATCAATTTGTGAGTACTTTTTTGGGGGGAGGGGATATCTGTTGTAACTTTAAAAAGTCACTAAGCAACCCAAAGTAAGTCAAGGACTGCTATTTGGTCATTCTCAAAGTGGAAGAAGTCTAATTACTACCACTAGCTAAACTCAAACACTTGTGTTTAGTCCTTAACATTATGCCACCAGCCCAGTGCTTCATGGTATTGGTTAAATCTTTATCATCCATCTCTAATCCTACAACTTAGTTTTACAATGAAATCAGAGGTGGTATTCAGCAGGTTCTGACCAGTTCTGGAAAACCAGTAGTGGAAATTTTGAGTAGTTCGGAGAACTGGCAAATACCACCTCTGACTGGAGATTTTACAATATCCTTTGCCTGCCAGACCCACCAAGCCATGCCCACAGAACCGGTAGTAAAGTTTTTTGAATCCGACCACTGAATGAAATGCAAGAATCATCTATTGCATTCCCATGTCATATCAAGTCAGTATACTAAACCACTATTGGAACAAGAATCATGTTGGTTCAACAGTAGGATCCCTTCTATTTGCTTCTTCTCTTTGGAGAAATAAAGGAAGCAAAGAGAGCTTTATATGGGAGCCATCTTTTGATCTTGGAACCACAGTTGCAATGATGCCAATGATGTGATCAGAGGGACCGGGGATAAAAAAATCTTGGCTTGTTTTCTTTTCTTTTGTGTGTGTGGATTGGATTGGAAATGGGAGCATTTCACAAAACTACAACTTTATCCTTGCTTTTCCATCTCTATTTCTGTTTTGCAGCTGAAAATCTTTGGCCATTTTGATGCCATCTTTTGGCAGCATGATTTGGATCTGTTGTCTGAGGATTTCGGAAAATTTTAACAGGACATGATTTGTTTCATGGAAACTTGGGAAACATGCCCACTGCTTCTTTAGACATTTTCATACCTAAAATAATAAACATTATCATTTTGACACACTGTTTTGGCAGGATAAATATTTGGACATTTTAGAGGCTATAAATGAAGTGCCAGACTTACTAAAGCTGTAGCTGGCTGTAGCTTGCCGCTGAGGAGCATTTGAACCTATAATTAAAATTATGATTCTCAAACAAATCAGAATTCATAAACTAATAATGAACCTTGCTTTATAGCTTTTAAAAGTAATCCAGTGTTATCTGGACATTTTAAACCTAATTCTGATGTTGGGGTTAATCATACAAAGCGATGCCTTCTTCGAGATCTTGAAACGGGAAGAGCAAACTAACAGCAGTCAATTGCATAATTTATTCTATTTATTTGTTTTGGCTGAAGTACAATTCCATCCTAATTAGGCTATTAGGTTATAAATTGGTAGGAATACCAACAGTCTTTCCCATGATGTCTGGGGTAAATTTAAGTGTTTTAGCAGGAGAGACAACTTACCCTCCTTTGATGTAATCTAGAAACGTATGTTCTGATTCAGTGGCAAATGACAGCAATGTTACCTTGAAAAGGAAGAAACAGGTTGTATGTCACATAAGGACCAATGAAATAATTGTTAAAGGGGCAGGAGCAACTGATGCTAATTATGTGTCATGTCCAAGGCCATCCCATCTTTACTCTACTCCCAGTCCAATAGATTACCGCAACTCTGTTTTTTAAGATTATCAGATTTGGCTTGCAAAAATCCAGAAAAAAACATTTATTTCTTTACTGCAGATTTGAACTTAGATTCACAAGAACAGTTACAACAGTAGCCTAATAAAGTCTCACTCTGGTGAAGAATCTCTCACCATTTTTTTTTTTTGGGGGGGGGGTAGAATCCAAAGGGCAAACCTGAAAAAGGAGCAAGTCTGAAAGACATACACAAGGAAAAAAACAATTGATTATAACTTCGTTTTACAAAGGAAATTTCAAGAACTTTTCTGCTTTTAAAAAATACACTTTCTGATAAAAACATCTAAAGCCAAACAGTATATGTAAATTTGTTTTAAAAAGACAATTCAAATTTCATATTTTTCACACAAATGTGAAAAACTGTGTATTAAATGGTATTATTTCTACAGTAAAACTTAAATCAGGGATGTCCAACCTTAGCAACTTTAAGACTTGTGGACTTCAACTCCCAGAATTCCTCAGCTGGCTGAGGAATTCTGGGAGTTGAAGTCCACAAGTCTTAAAGTTGCTAAGGTTGGACACCCCTGACTTAAATGATCAAAATAAAGGTCAAAGGTCTTTTATTTTTTGGAAAATAAATGAATTTAAAAAGACAACTCTTTAAAATAAAGGGTGCCCTTTATAATAAGGGCCACATGGTCACTGTAATTAACAGTGGTCACCAGTATTTCAAACAAGAATCTCCCTGGTCCACAGGTTCATACTGGGAACTAAAGCTCAGCCTTTCTGTATGGGATCTACTACTTGGCCCTTCCTTATAAGTCTGACAATTTAATCATTTTCTCCTATGGACAAGGAAACATAATATATCATGCCAGAGGCATCAGCCAGATTTAACAATTACCAGGAGAATAATCTGAATTTATCTGGCAAATGTATCAGTCAGCCCAAACGTCCACGTTTTTCTTTGCATGTAGAAATTAACATTAATTCAAAACACTTTCTGTTCTGTTCGGAGCGTGGGCGCAAAGAACGGAGACGAGGCATCGGAAAGTGACTCAACTCTTTATTAGTGACTTCAGAACAGAGCTAAAATACTCGGGCAGCAGCAGCCCTTTTATAGGGCTCGCTGATGTCATAACAGCCAATGCTTTGAGTTTGCCGCACTGGCGGCGTCCAATCGGCAGCGCCCATTAACAACCAATCAGATCAGCCTGGGACAACCAATCAGGATCCGCTGCTGGCGGGCCAATCAGAAGTGAAGGATTTCGAGCCTGCTGTGGAAGTAAAACTATTTAAGCTTTTAATTAGCGCAATTGCTTAGTCCGTAACACCCCTCCCCCCTAGGTTCCGTCTGAGGGGTGGGGTTATGTATTCTCGCAAGTATGCAGGTCATTTCACCTGTCTGCCTGATCTGTGTTGCCCCAACAGTTCTTGCCTTGGCTCTGCTTCCGATGGGCTATTTGCTGGGCTGAACAGCACGGCTGGGTCAACCACTTTGCTGGGTAACACGGGGCTGTCATCCCTGCTTCTGTCAAGGCTGCCTCCTGAGTTTCTTGGGTTTGCTGCTGTCTCAGTGCTGCTTTGTGGCGAGGCACTCATCTGATCCAGTTCTTCCTCGGAACGTGATTATCCTGAGGTTGGTTGTGTTGATTTTTGGGTTTCACATACTGCATCGTATGTTGGCTCATTTTCGGCCCCCTTGCTTTCCCTCCCCCCCCAGGTTTGAGGTTCAGGGCTAGAGACAGGGGTAGGTGCCAGTTTGAACGAAGTTGGTCTATGTGGCTCTTCCACATATTCCCCTCAGTAGTTTGTAAATGGTAGGAACGAGGCCCCGTAAGTTGAATTATGGTAGCGGGGACCCACAATGGGTCACCTGAGAAATTCTTTGTGAAAACTGGGTTGCCTATCTTGAACGTGCGATACTTGCTGCTGGACCCTAGGGGTTGTTCTGGCGTGTAGGTAGGGTGTATGTGGTCAAGGTGTGATCAAAGTTTCCATCCCATCAGGAGTTTGGCTGGGGTTTTGTTTGTAGTACTGTGTGGTGTAATATGTTGGAGGAGGAGCATCCTGGTTACTTTATGATCGATGTCTCCTTGTTCCATTTTTTGTAAAGTTTTCTTCACGAATTGGACCATTTTCTCAGCCCTACCATTGGCTGCAGGGTGGGCAGGTGAGATCAAGGCATGGCATATCCCCCAATCCACTAGGTACTGTTCAAATGCGAGAGCAGTGAATTGGGGACCATTATCAGAAACCCGGACATCTGGTAGTCCATGTGTAGCAAATAGTTTATTTAATTTTTTAATGACTGCTTCTGTGGTGGTGCTCTTCATTTTGTGGACCTCTAGCCAATTTGAATAGGCGTCCACAGTTATGAGAAAGGTATGTCCTTTGGTGGATTCCGCAAAATCGAGGTGGATGCGAGACCAGGGACCCCGGGGTTCTCCCAGTCCATTGGTGGGGCTTTTGGTGGATCTGCGCGAGTTTTTTGACACTTGTTGCAAGTGGCCACCCAAGTTTCTATTTGTTTATCTATATCTGGCCACCATGCGTAGCTCCTGGCTAGTGCCTTCATTCGCACGATGCCAGGATGTCCATTGTGCAACAATTTCAGGACTTTCTGTTGTAGCCGCTCCGGAATGACAACTCTGTCTCCCCACAATATGCATCCTTTTTGGGAGAAAAGCTCTGTTTGTCGGTTTTTGAAGGGTTTGAAAATGTCACTAAGTTCGTTGTCAGGCCAACCTCTTTCCACCCAGATGAGGATTCGTGCTAAACAAGGATCTTTCCTTGTTTCTGTGGCGATGTCTCGTGCAGTCAGTGGTGGAGAAGGAAGGGTTTCGATTTGTAGCGTTGTTAGTGTTGGAGCCGGATCGTCTATGACTTTGGGTAGCGGTGAGCGGCTCAAAGCGTCAGCGTGGGGAATGGCTTTCCCCGGGTGGTGTAGCAATTGGTAATCGTATGCGGCTAGAAATTCCGACCAACGCGTCATTCTTGGCGATAAGATGTGGGGTGTTGGTTTGTCCCCTGCTAAAATGCCAAGTAATGGTTTGTGATCGGTGACTATGGAAAAGGGTCTTCCCCCTCATGGAAGCGTTTGACAGCAGCTACGATAGTGAGAGCCTCTTTATCAAGTTGGCTATAGTTCCTCTCAGCTTTAGCTAAAGTCTTTGAAAAAAATGCAATAGGTGCCTCAGTACCGTTTGGTAGGATGTGGCTCAGGATGGCTCCTACCCCAAATGGTGAGACATCGCAGGTGACGGTTAAAGGTAAGGTCTCATTATATTGTATCAATACAGCATCTGAGGTTAAAAGGTCTTTGACTTTCTGAAAAGCTCGTTCTTCGCGTTGTCCCCAGACCCAGGAAGCCGCCTTGTTGAGGAGCCTATGCAGGGGTTCGGCCACAGTTGCTTTCTGGGCCAAGAAGATGTTATAAAAGTTAATGAGTAGTAGGAAAGCTTGGAGGTCTGTTTTATTCCTAGGTCTTGGGGCATTTTTTATGGCAGTCAGTTTTTTTTCAGTAGGATGAATTCCCTGTTTGTCAAGTAGATAGCCCAGGAATTCAACCTTTTCTGTACAGAGTTGGCACTTGTCCTTCTTGACCTTTAGGCCAGCGTCTTTAAATTTCTGTAGAACCATTCGGAGTCATTTTTCTAAAATGCATCTAGTCGGGGCAGCTATCAGTACATCATCGAAGTAGGGCATGACCCCTTTTATGCCTTGTAGCAATCTTTCCATTGAGCTCTGGAAAATGCCAGGGGCTACACTTACTCCAAACTGGAGTCTGTTACACTTGAAAGCCCCTCTATGCGTGACTATAGTCTGGGCCTCTGCAGTCTGTGCATCTACGGGCAACTGCTGGTATGCCTGAGCTAAGTCCAATTTTGCAAATATTTTCCCACCTCCGAGGGAGTGAAGAAGGTGTTGGACCACAGGTACGGGGTAAGCACTCTGCTGGAGCAGATGATTCAGGGTGGCCCGGTAATCCCTGCAAATTCTCACCGATCCATCTGGTTTTATGGGGGTCATGATTGGGGTCTCCCATCGAGCGTGGTTAATCGGTTCCAACACACCTTATGCTATTAATTTGTCCAATTGTTCATCAATCTTTGATTTGAGTGCAAAGGGCACTCAATGAGGCTTAAGGAGAATGGGCGCAACTTCGGGGCTGAGGTTAAACGATATAGGGGATCCTTTGTACTTGCCTAGCTTCTCGCTGAACACGTCCTGGAATTCTTGGACGAGGGCCGCTTCCCAGTCATCACTGCCAGTCTGGTTGATGCCAGCTAGTTCAATTCCTAATGGCGCAAACCACTGTAGACCCAGAAGGCTGGGCCGATCTCGATTGACGATGGTCAATGGTAAGGTTGCGGTGTGGTCCTTGAAGGTGACTCGGATGTTGCTGGAACCGATGACCGGAATTCTATTTCCTTGGTAGTCTTTCAATATGATGTTTTGAGTGCTGAGGTCCTGGCGACGGATGTCAGGGATCAGCTGCTTGAAGGTTTTCCAGGATACCATTGATAGGGACGATCCAGAGTCGACCTCCATAATGCATGGTCGCTTCTCGATGGTGACCCTCACTCGGATTTTCCTTGCATCAAGGGATGAAGCGTGGCCTATGGTGATGGTCTGGTGTGCCTCTTCTCATCGGGATGAAGTGGTGGCTGCTCGGTTTCTGTACTGAAAGTTCCATTGGTTGTTTTGGCGGTCCCGATTAACTGGTGGGGTGCCTGTTGTCTGTCAGAAATTGTTTTCTCTCGGTTTCCGGTTTCACGTGGCTTCGGGGCAGCAGGAATTCGCGACAGCTCGCGATTCCTGCTGTGCTAGCCATCGAGGTACCCCCGATCCAGATGGGTCAGGGGGATATGGCTGCCCTGTAGGGACAGCTGAAGAGAGAGGGGAGTCGGATAGGGGGGTGGAGGTGTCGCAGACCCCCCCCTTCGCCGGAAAAACCCCTTTTTCCCAAGGCGGTGGAGTGGCGGTCAGCAATGGCCGCCATGAAGAAGCCAGCAACCGGGTAAGATTGCGCTGGAGGAGAAGAGTGAAAGTGATGTCTGAGCCAGGTCAAGTAACATCCTTTAAATTGCCTGGAACTGAGCTGTTTGAATTGCTGGAGGATACATTGTATCCCTAAGAAGAGCGAAAGCGGCGGAGAAGCTGTTAAAGGGAACTTTTTTTTTTTTTCTTCACTCTCCCACCCCATGGAAACAGCAGAAATGTTTGGATATATTGGACATTGAAAGTGAATTGTTTTGAGAGTTGAAGCTAAGGGACAAAAGGATTTTTGGACATTGAAAAATTTAAGAAATTGGAAAACCCTTGTTGGAGGTATGGATTTCTGATTATTTAAAATTGATATTGCAAGTGGGAAGGGAGAGGAGAAAAAATTGGAGCAGAAGCTGAAAAAGGAGGAGATTGCCTAGAATCCCAAAGAAAGATATATGGTAATTGGACCTCTTTGATTAAACATTAACCCCAGAAAGAGAAAGAGAAGAAGGAAGAAAAGTATTAACTTTTGGAACTTTTTTTTGAATTGTTTTTGATTAAAAATACTTGTGGTTGTTTTGGGAAAAGTTTCTCTTTTCATAATGGCATCGCTTGTGGATGAACTAAAGACTGAATATCAAAAATATAAAAAGGAAGATACTTTGGGCGCTTTGTTTCAATTTTTAGAAATGGCGTTATGTACTTATGAAAAGTTGATTACGCAGCAGAAGGACTGGGACAAGGAAGAAGAGGAAGAAGAAGCCATCTTTGATGAACAATGGGTCCTTTCCGGAGAGGAGGAGAAAAAGGATAAGAAAAAGGGGATTTTAAGAATTATAAAAACAACCAAAGAAGAGAAAAATGAGCGAAAAGGTGGAGGCAAAGTTAGAAAGCAAAGGAAAAGGAGTAAGAAAAGGGAGGAGGAAAAACAAAGGGGTAAAAAGGGCAAGGAGAAGAATAAGCAAGAGAGAAAGGGGGGGAGGAGAAGCCTCAATGGGGGGAAGCAAGATCTAAAGAAAAAAAGTTTATTTAGAGACAATGGGTGAATTTAATTTAGGATAAAAGAGGGATTCTGGAGGGTACATAAGATTGTGTTTTTATATGTGTATTTAGAGTATAAAATTTATTATGTAATTTTAGAATCTTTTAAACAGAATCCCAAGAAAAATTGTTATACGAAGTACTTTTAAGTTAGGGTAATGAGTTATAGACGTTATTCCAATTGGTGTATAGGAGAAGTATAGTAAAAGAAAAAAGATGAATGGATAGTTGGAAATAGAACAGACAAAGAATGTTATTGAAAATGGTAATAAGATATGAAAGGATATATAAAGGTTTTGTTATGGGTTTTTTTTTTGGATTTTGTATATTGATAAAAGGCAATAAAATTTTAATTAACAAGAAATAATTTGGATGAAAAGGAGAAGTAGGGATAAGATATGAAGTTAAATAGATAAAGTATTGATACTATAATTTGGAATTGTTATGTTCTATTGGTTTTTTATTATTATTTTTTCCTAGAAAAGAATTTATAAGCTGTTATGCCTTGATTTTTTGTGCATTGTTTTTATAAAATTGATAAAAATGGTTTATATATATATATATAAAAAGAAAATGATAATAAGATATGGAAGGATATACAAAGTGAATATGATGTTGGAATTTGTGTCTGTGTGAAGAGTTTTAACCCGGGATCAGACAACCTTCAGAAAAGATCTTTTAGTTTTGTTTATGTTTGTATTGTGTTTTCTGTAAAATTAATAAAATTTGTTTAAAAAAAAGAAAGAAATTGTTTTCTCTCCTGGTTGGGCTGGGTCCTCGCTTGCTTCTGCAGACCTTAGCGATATGGCCCCTCGGAATTTGCAGTCAGATCACAGGTGACTGTCCCCGCATCTGGAGCATTGGTACGGGCTGACTTCCTGGTTGCTTTTGCTGCAGTAGCATCGGCGATGACATCTGCGAGGGCGATGTCTCCCTTCACCATAATCTTGCTCTGGTTTGTGGGGTCTCTTAGGCCCAGAACAATTCGATCTCTCATGGCTTCCTCGAGATTTGCGAAGCCACAGAGTCCTCCTAGGTTTCTGAGGTCAGCGATGAAGTCCCCAACGCTTTCACTTTCCCATTGGTCCCTCTGGTAAAACTTGTGTCTTCTGATGAGTGTTGGCACCGCCGGTGCATAATGGGCCCAGGGACAACCTTGCCCCAATCCATTGTCTTGACTTCTGCTGGTTTCGCAAGTGATTTTGCCATCTTGAAAACGGCAGGTCCACAATGGGTCAGAAATACAGCTCGTTTCTTGCCAGGTGTAGCAACTTTCAGATTGTTGGTCTCCAGGAACATCTGGAGCCTGTCCATATACGAGTCCCAGTCTTCGCTAGCCGGGTCAAATGGAGCGGGTGGTATAGCGCTGCTGGTCATTCTGCCGCTTCTTCGGTATGCTCTTAGCCACGTGCTCTGTAGGGTTTGTTGAGTGTTTGATCAGCTCTTAAAGTCTCCGCATCCCATCCTCTCACCAGTGTTCTATTTGGAGCGTGGGCGCAAAGAATGGAGACGAGGCATCGGAAAGTGACTCAACTCTTTATTAGTGACTTCAGAACAGAGCTAAAATACTCGGGCAGCAGCAGCCCTTTTATAGGGCTCACTGATGTCATAACAGCCAATGCTTTGAGTTTGCCACGCTGGCAGCGTCCAATCGGCAGCGCCTGTTAACAGCCAATCAGATCGGCCTGGAATGACCAATCAGGATCCGCTGCTGGCGGGCCAATCAGAAGTGAAGGATTTCAAGCCTGCTGTGGAAGTAAAACTTAGCTTTTAATTAGCGCAATTGCTTAGTCTGTAACACTTTCTACATTTTGACTCTGTTGAAATATTTATCAGCTCTCTCTGTCTTTGATTCAAATCAGATTGCACTATTTTCTATAATTTTTAATTGTGGAATCCACCTGTTTTTACTGGCCATTCCTCCGGCTGGTATTTAAATAATGCCACTGCTTGGGCAAATACTAATAGTCATGCATTATTTTCTGTTTACATCAACACATGTAATTTTCTGTCTATTTCCTATTGTTGAGGCTCAAATAAAAAAGAAATCCCAACTTCAAAATTTCTCAGATGGCAAGTTGGGGAAATATTTTAATATATCAAGTGCATTTATAATAATGTTACTCACTGTTCCTGAATTAGAGTATTTCTTTTTCTTCATTTTCTTTTTGGGATTTACCACCTGAGAGAAAGAAGAAAAATAATGGTAATATAAATATCTCTGTGAGACATCTGGTCCGGCTGAGCCTGTAATGTACACCAGAAGCAGTAGATGCACTCCTGGTATATACTTATATGAATCCCATCTCTATACACGACACTTTGTAGAGGGATATTGCAAAACAAAATAAAATATGTGATGCTGCCCCAAGGAATTTAAACATTCTATTTAAACAAAAAGGAAGTCTAAGGCTGAAGAGGCAAGTGGGGAAAGGAGGCTCAGAGAACAAAATGTGGATATGCTGTAAACAACTTCATTTGCAAATAATCTGGCGTCTGCTTTAATTATATGTGTTAGGGTTTTATTTCAGCAATGCAGAGAGCAAGGACTTAAGCTAAAACTACAAACAAACATTTTTGAGAAGGGCTATGAAGAATTCTGCTTTTTTTGTTCCTTACAACTATCCCACAAGATGCTCATTATTATTCATCACGTACCAAATAGAATGAAAACTGAAACATAAGTTAAAACTTCTACAGGCAAGGAGATGGTGAAGCTGTGCCCCCTGAGCTCCAAAACAGATCAACACATCTGTTACACTCAACAGATCTTTCTTAAAAAGGCAAATGGTCTACCTTAATCCAGGCTGATCTTAATTAGTATACACTCCTTTTTGATGATACACACAAAAATAAGATTTTCTTTTAATACAGCACCAAAACCAACTTATACTGTTCTTGCCCTGTGAAGCAGATATCTTTTAAAGGATTGGGGTGTGTGCATGCTGTATTAAAATGGAGGTATTTTACTGTAATACCAATTTGTTTCTCATTTTAAATAAAAGCTTCTTTGTACAAATAAAATAAAATAAATAATAAAGAATGGTAGCAGGTGTAATTCTGAGCATGCCAAATATGAAACATGAAATAAATCAGTCGTAATATTGCAGGTATATGTTTTATTTCACTGCATTATAATGAACTTGGCAACTATGACTATCCAGTCCTTTATCACTCATACCAACTATATTTTCTCAACGTTTTTTTATTTCATGACCGAATTGATAAGATTTTAGTCTTATCAAACATCCATATCTGACAATGCACTCTGCATCAAGACTGCTATCATATGCTGCAGTATTCTGACACCCTTTCCTCCATCATAGGCTGCCAGAGATCAAGTTACATGTGTGCCACACTGCCTTACAAAAATATTAGTGCAGAATTAAAATTCTTCTTCTTCTTCTATGTTTGTCTACTTTTTTGTCTTAACCAAAGGCATATTTACAGAGCAGGTGTCCTGCTAATTTTTAGCCCACACCTATTAAATTTTAGCAGCTAGTAATGCAGCTGCACAAGGCTTTCAATGGTTGGGAATGAGATTAAAGTATCCTGCTTATCCTCTTCTCAAAGCCAGAATAAGTTCTTCAATGCAGTAAAAAGTAAAGAAAAAAAAGAGAGAAGTGTATAATTTATTCATATTAGGAAATTCAGATTTCCTTGCTAAAAGATTTGGGCTATTCTGGAGCAAAAGTTTCATTTTTAGCATGACATACAAACCAGATTGCTACCATCTCAGCAATTATGGCACTATTCTGGAGGCCATGGAGTCCTTCTACTTCAACAGATCATCAAGCTATTGGAATTACTAGATGCTTCGATGAAAGACAAAACTAGGTGTTTCCTTATGTTTCAAATGAGAAATGTCTCCTGGGATATAATCCATGCAAATGCAATTATGGAATAGAACATTATTTTAAAGAAAATAAACTGAAAATGCAAAGTAAGTACATTGTAAATGACCATAGGAAGTGTACAAATCTGACTTCTTCTTCAAATAGATTATTGAAGTATGATGGCTCTAAATTTAAAAGAAAATATTTCAGAATGAAGCTCTAATTCCAATGATCAAATTCGAAATTAACAATTCTGAGATATTTTTTCTACTTGCTGTGCAGTACTTCAATAAATGAGAATAGATATGAAGTTGGAAACATAAATGTAAGATAAATCCAGTTCTGAAGGATCTTTAGAAAGAAATTTGAAAATAAAGTTGTCACCTTATTTTTTTATACCAATTTATGACATAACTGTACTTGAAATGTATATGTGTTAGACAATTCACTGCATATTTGGCCTGTGCAAATCATTTGAAAGGAGTAGTTTTGCAAGCCACTTTGGTGCCAGAAAAATATCCCACTTCAAAGCATTAAAAGGGATTCAAACCTTTAAAAGGTTTACATGGCTATTTTGATAGATACATCCAGGTGCAGTGACCCCACTTCACTGAAAATCCCAGTAGGTCACAGTCTGCATACAAATGCATGCAGACAGACAAACTGGGAAAAGACCTGAAGCTTTTACATGAAACTTGAAAGTATTGTGACTTTTCCAAAACTTTGGCAAAGAATGCTTTATACATATCTGTCTATTTTTTTGAAGCGCTCATTTCCAAAGATTTATACAGGCCTATTGGACATCAAAAAAAGGTATAGCAGATTGGTGGGAGAGCCAAGGCTAATCAATGGAAATACCCTTCATAATGCATAGCCTCTCTTTAGAATTCACTAATCCATATACAACAGGGGTGGGGTAATTTTAAATGGGGATAGAGAAAAGAAGGGGAGTATTGTGAATGGGCAGGCTAAAATATAGCATTCTCAGGTGACTAGCATCACGTCAGATAGTTAATCCACATCCACAAATGAGATATGATTCTTGGCCACATTCAAAATTAGACTGAGTTCCTCTCCCTTCTAAAGACAAAAGGGATTTTTTTCTGAGCACAGTGTATAGTTGAACAAGGGAGAAGGGACTACAAAGATTGAGAGTTCAATACAAACAAAGCAATCTTTCTAAAAATAAGAATTTAAAATTGGATGTGTCTCATATGGGTTCGATTACAACAACAAAAGGCTACACATGAGGGAAAGTTGGTTCACTGCAGAATAAGTAAACATGTAAACTTCTCAAAGCTCTTGCTAATCTCAGCCAGCATAACCAGTGGTGAGGGATAGAAGGACTTACAGTTAAGCAATACTTGGAGACTCACAAGTTCTCCTATTAATGGCTTAAGAATAATTTTACATACAGGTTCCTTCATTCCTTTGAAAAGGAATAAAACAAATATCAGATTTGTTGTTTATGGCCCATTGCCTAAGAGAATGTCTTTCTTTTCATTATTATGAAAAACAGAAATGTATATTGCTTCTCCTATTTCATGGCATTCTGTTCTCCAGAAGAGCAGAGTTTATAAATTATATAAACTATGCAAATTTCTCAACTCTATTTTCTTCTCATCTCCTCACCATTTTTCCCTTACTGAGGAGAGAAACTAGGTTCTTTGAGAGGAGCAGCTGGGATCTCCCTATGCCCAGTCAGGCCAGTCATATGAGAAATTGCCCTAGAACTGTCACATTAGATACTATTATAGCAAAACTATCGAGCATAAGATATTAACATGCAAAAAATGATTGGTAATAACAAGAACCCCAGGGTCTGAAGTAACTGGCCACATATGTGGGGCAACAGGGCATGCACACTGCTGCAACTCTGTTCTTTAGCTTCAGGTGGGCTTTGTCATCTGTTGGTGAAGACAGATCTTCAACTTAAGAAGAAAGGCATATTACAATTAGAACTAGTGACAGGACACAAACTTTCTTGATTGAGAGCACCATGCCAAGATGTGATTTTTAAACCATGTTTTATTTAAAAGAATAATGGGTTGAATTTACATTTAATATTAAATTGTTCATTGTTGTGTCCGCGAAATGATGCCAGGAGTCGGTGACTTAGTGCAAAGCTCTTTATTGGCAAGTTGGAACCGAACTGGCGAAAGGAAAAAAGCCCGTGGCTTTTATTCCTTTCGCCGCGGCGGCCGCGGCCAATGGCACTGCTTTGAATCTTCCGCGATTCGAATGGACCAATCGCGGGAGGTTCTTAGCGAGCCAATCGGCGCGGCTCGCCTGACCAATCGGAGAGCCCCGCGCTTTGGCCAATCAAAGCGCGGGGATCTCGAGTATGTTAATTGAGGACAGAACACCCCTCCCCTCTTGGTTCAGTCCTTACGTTGCGTAGTCGCGTAGGTAGGCGGGGCTCCGTCTAGTCCTAGTTGACCTGCGCAACTCAGTTGTAGGCTGGATCCCGGCCGGTTCGGTCGGGGTCGCCGCTGCTCCTGCTGCTGTCGTGGGAACCGGCTGGTCGATCGGGCCGGTTCTTTCTCCGTAGCTCCCTCCTGGGCCTTCCGGGTTGGTTGAGCTGTGGGTTTCGCTGCTCCCGCTCGGTCTTCCCGGGTCGGTCGAGCTGGCTTGGCTGTTCCTTCCTGGCGAGGGGTCGCAATGGCTGCTTTCCAGTGAGTACTGCTGGTTTATTCTTTTTTGGCGTCGGTCCCCTGGGTATTCCCTCCCCCCTTGGTCTGTGTTGTGGGGGTTGGTTTCGCTTGTTTGTGCGTCGGTGGTTCTCGACCTTAGTTGGTTGATGTGGCGTTTCCACGCTCGTCCGTCTGCTGTTTGTAGCCGGTACGAGTGTGGGCCTGTTGCTTGTGGGATCCATAGCGGGTCTCCCGTCAGGTTCTTTGCGTATACGGGGTCGCCGGGTGCGAAGGTTCGTTGTTTGCTGTTCGAGTCTGGGGGCCTCTCCGGGTTATACGTGGGGTGTAACCTGTCGAGTGGGGACCTTAGTTTTCTGCCCATTAATAGTTCGGCTGGGCTTTTATTGGTTGTGGTGTTTGGGGTTATGTGTTGGGTGAAGAGTAGCCTGTTTATTTTTTCCTGGATCTCCCCGTGGTCTATTTTCCGGATGGTCTTTTTAGTGAATTGGACCATCCGTTCCGCCCTACCATTCGCCGCCGGGTGCGCCGGTGCTGTCAGTGCATGGCGGATGCCCCTTTCCGCTAGGAATTTTTCGAATTCCAGCGAGGTGAACTGGGGCCCGTTGTTGGAGACGACGACGTCTGGGAGGCCGTGTGTTGCAAAGAGTTTGCAGAGTTCCTTGATCACGGCCTCCGTGGTTGTCGTCTTCATGTTGCTTACCTCCAGCCAGTTGGAGTAAGCGTCAACTGTTATGAGGAAGGTGTGTCCTTTTGTGGGCCCGGCGAAGTCTATATGGATTCTAGACCAAGGTCCCCTTGGGGTTTCCCACTCTAGGACGGGTGCTGTGGGTGGGCTGGGCCTAGTTTCCTGGCATCGTTGGCACCTAGCTACCCAGGCCTCTATTTGTTTGTCCATCCCTGGCCACCACACGTAACTTCTGGCCAGGGCTTTAGTCCTAACGATGCCAGGGTGCCCCTCGTGTAGTAGTTCCAAAACCTTCCCCTGTAGCTTTTCCGGAATTACCACCCTGTCCCCCCATAGTATGCACCCTTTTAACAAAGATAGTTCCGTATGGCGGTTTCGGAACGTTTTGACGGACTCATCGTTGTCCCTTTCCGGCCACTCTTTCTCCACTCAATGCAACACCCGCGCCAGACGTTTGTCTTTATTAGTCTCTCGGGCAATGTCTGACGCGGTTATGGGCAGGTTGGGTAGAGTCTCTATGCTGAGGGTGGTCGTCGTGGGCGCCGGGTCGGTGTCGGGTTCCGGTAGCGGCGAGCGGCTTAAGGCGTCTGCATGGGAGATCGTCTTACCCGGTCTGTGTATGAGTTCGTAGTTGTAGACTGCCAGGAACTCGGACCACCTTGTCATTCGGGGAGACAGAATGTTCGGGGTGGCCCAGTTTCCTGCAAGGATTCCCAGCAGCGGCTTGTGATCCGTTACGATAGTGAAAGTCCGGCCGTAGAGGTATTCGTGGAACCGTTTTATGGCGGCGACTATAACCAGAGCCTCTTTGTCCAGTTGGCTATAGTTCCGCTCCGGTTTGGTGAGGGTCCTTGAAAAGAACGCGATGGGCGCTTCTTTTCTGTCGGGAAGGGTATGGCTGAGGACAGCGCCGATGCCGAAGGGTGATGCATCGCATGTAACGGCCAGAGGTAGAGTCTCGTTGAATTGTATGAGGACGGCGTCGGAGGTGAGGAGGTCCTTCGTTCTTTGGAAGGCGGCTTGCTCCCGTTTCCCCCAAGTCCAGGTCGCTGCCTTGTCCAGGAGTCTATGCAAGGGCTCCGCCGCCGTCGCCTTTTGGGGTAGGAAAACATTGTAAAAGTTCAGTAACCCCAAGAACGCCTGTAGTTCAGTCTTTGATTTGGGGGTGGGGGCTTCTTTGATGGCCTTGATTTTTTTGCTTGTGGGGTGAATGCCGTGCCGGTCTAGGAGGTAGCCCAGGAATTCCACTCATTCCATGCAAAGCTGGCATTTTTCCCTCTTTACTTTTAGTCCGGTTTCTTTAAATTTAGTTAGGACCTCCCTTAGTCGACCTTCTAGTTCGGCTTGGTTGGCTGCCGACACTAGGACGTCGTCGAAATAGGTACCACCCCCTTGATACCTTGCAATAGTCTCTCCATTAGGCTTTGGAATATGCCCGGTGCCACGCTGACTCCGAATTGGAGTCGGTTGCATTTGAATGCCCCCCAGTGGGTGACAATGGTCTGCGCTTCTGCCGTTTGCTCGTCGACCGGCAACTGTTGGTATGTCTGGGCGAGGTCGAGCTTGGCGAAAACCTTGCCCCCTCCCAGTGAGTGCAGTAGGTGTTGTACTACTGGGACGGGGTAGGCGCTTTGTTGCAGCGCGCCATTTAGGGTGGCCTTATAGTCCCCACAGATCCTCACTGACCCATCGGGCTTGATCGGGGTGACTATGGGGGTCTCCCACCGGGCGTGGTCTATGGGCTGCAGGACCCCTTGTTTGACGAGCTTGTCAATTTGCTCGTCTATTTTGGGTTTAAGTGCGAATGGCACCCGCCTTGGTTCAGGCGTTTGGGGGGGACGTTAGGGTCTAGGTCGAATGATATAAGGGGCCCTCGGTACTTGCCTAGGTTTCCGTCGAAGACCTCTTGGAACTCCCGGGCTAGTTGCTGCTCCCAGCCGTCGTCAGTGATGTGGTCGACTCCCGTGAGGGCGATGTCGAGCGGGGCGAACCATTGCAGTCCCAGTAGGCTTGGGTGGTCGCGGTCGACGATCGTTAGTGGGAGTCGTTCGGTGCGCCCCTTATAAGTGATGTTAAAGCTTTTGGTGCCGACTACCGGGATGCAGTTTCCCTGGTAGTCCTTTACAATGAGTCTCTGGCTGTCTACGTTCCTCCTTTGGAGGGTAGGCACCAACCGCTTTATCTCGTGCCATGTAATCATGGAGAGGTAGGACCCGGAGTCCACCTCCATTTTGCATGGCTGGCCCTCAATGCATACCTTGACGTGGACCTTCCGGGCGTCGTTGGTGATGGCGTGGCCGATGGTGACCGTCTGGTGGGTCTCCTCTCTCCGCCGGTTGTCGCCGCCTCGCGAGGATCGTCCGTTCCGGTCCCATCGGCTGTCCGAGGGGTGATCTCTGGTCCGGGGTGGTGTGCTTTCCCTCCTCCGGTCGCTCTGGTCCCATCGTGCCAGACTGCGGTTTTTCTTCAGGTGGCAGACACGGGCGATGTGTCCCTTTTTGTCGCAATGCCGGCAGATTGATTCAAAAAACCGGCATTCCGACCTGGGGTGGTCGCCGCCGCAGCCGGCACAGTTGGTCCTTGACTTACGACCTCGCCGGTTCCGTGGGTTGCGCCCTGTCTGGAGTCGATGGATGTCCTCCTCGTCATCGGACGTGCCGGATGCCGAGTGGAAGTCGCCCTGGTGGGTGGTCGTCTCGGTTTTGGGCTCGGTCGACCTCGCCGGGTTGTTTCTGCTGCGGTCCCCCGTGTTCGGTCTGCGCATGTTGTCGGCAGAAGTTCGGGTTGCTTCGGCGGCTGCGGCTGCGGTGAGGGTGTCTGCTAGGCTGATGTCGCCCTTAGCCATCAGCCGGCTCTGGCGGGCGGGGTCCCACAAACCGAGCACGATTCGGTCTCTCAGAGCGTTGTTTAGGTTATCGAATTCGCAGAGCTCCCCTAGGTGCCACAGCTCGGCGACGAAGTCGCTGAAGCTCTCGCCCGACCTCTGGTCCCGCCGGTAGAACTCGTTGCGCCAGATCAGGATAGGTACCTCTGGAGCGTAGTGCCGCCGAAGAATGGGTTCGAGGACGTCCCAGTCCATCGCGGTCGCATCGGCGGGCTTGGCCAGCGCTTTGGCCATCTGGAAGACCTCGGTCCTGCAGTGGGTCAGGAAGACGGCGCGTTTCATTGGGCCGGAGGCGTCCTTCATGCCGGTGCACTCGAGGTACATGCGGAATCGGTCGGAGAACGATTCCCAGTCCTCGGTGGTGGGGTTGAAGGGGGCGGGCGGTGCGATTTTCGCCATCTTGGTGGTTCGTCTGGCTTCCGTCGGACACGTGGTTCAGTTCAGGGTCTGGATCCCATCCTCGTCGCCAGTGTTGTGTCCGTGAAATGATGCCAGGAGTCGGTGACTTAGTGCAAAGCTCTTTATTGGCAAGTTGGAACCGAACTGGCGAAAGGAAAAAAGCCCGCGGCTTTTATTCCTTTCGCCGCGGCGGCCGCGGCCAATGGCACCACTTTGAATCTCCTGCGATTCGAATGGACCAATCGCGGGAGGTTCTTAGCGAGCCAATCGGCGCAGCTCGCCTGACCAATCGGAGAGCCCCGCGCTTTGGCCAATCAAAGCGCGGGGATCTCGAGTATGTTAATTGAGGACAGAACATTCATCATTGTTTAAAAGGTACTATGGCAGGATTCAATTAACAATGTGTAATATCTTGGAGGATGGGCGTAATAACGGAGACGAGACATCGGATAGTAACTTCAACTCTTTATTAGTGACTTCAGAACAGAGCAATGAGCCTGGCAGCAGCAGCTCCTTTTATAGAGCTGGCTGCTGCCAAAGTGTCCAATGACAATGATTCAAGCTTGCCGCGCTTGGAGAGTCCAATCGTGGCAGCCCGTTAACTAGCCAATTGGATCAGTCTGGAGTGACCAATCACGACCCGCTGTTGATGGACCAATCAGGTTTGCAGGATTACGAGCCTGCTAGTTTGGAACACAATGGTTTACCTCACCATACCTAGAGAGCATGGAAGATGACCCTGGCAGAGATATTGAAACAACTGTTACCTAGGTAAAAGAGGCTGAGGCATTTTTAAGTCTAGAACATCCAGATAGCATTCAGAAGCTGCTCAGACAGATACTATACCTCTTGAATTCACTGAATTGTAAGAAGGAAGATGAAGCACAGCGCACTTATGTTTGTGAGAGTCTGTTATAGTAATCACCTTCAATAAAAGCAGTTTTTGTCATCTTACAGAATTGATTTCATGGTCTGGTCTGGTCTGCTTAAGAGGGGCTGGTATTATGTATTTAGTATTTTTAGTATTTATTTGATTTGTCAATCGCTTACAAGATACAGGTATAAGAAAAAACATAGTTTTGAATACATGAGATAGATACTTATAAGAAAAATAAAAGAAACAATAGGACAGGGACGGTAGGCACGATTGGTGCGCTTATGCCTACAGGCCTCTTAGGAAGGGGGTGAGGTCAATAGTAGACAGTCTAAGGTTAAAGTTTTGGGGGTTTGGGAAAGAAACCACAGAATCAGGTAGAGTAGACATTGACCACTCTGTTGCTGAAGTTGTATCTTCTACAGTCAAGTTTGGTGCAGTTAACATTGAGTTTGTATCTATTGTGTGCTCTTGTATTGTTATGACTGAAGCTGAAGTATTCATTTGCAGGTAGGACATTGCAATGTATGATTTTATGTACTATATTTAGATCGGACCGGAGGCAGCATAGTTCTAGGTTTTCTAAGTCTAAACTCAGTCAAAACTAGTTCCAGCCTCTTGGCACTTATTCAGTGCTATTTAAACCTCAATATTAACATTACATGTTAGTAGTCTCAAGAGGTATGTAGATATGCATGAGCCTCTGTGCATATCATGATGCTATCACACAAATTATACCAATTATATAACATCATCAGAGCTTTTACCAAATGCTGTACAGATAAAGGAAATATATATTCTTCAACTTGGAAACTGTGAAAAGCTTTTTCCATTGACTCCTATGGTGACCTATAAATTATCTCTGAGGATCCAGATTATTGGGGGCAATATGCTGACTCTGTAAACTGCTTAGAGAGGGCTGTAAAGCACTATGAAGTGGTATGTAAGTCTAAGTGCTATTGCTATCTTGTAAGAAAAATAACTTTTGTACATGAAGAGAGAATTATATAGTTTTCACAATGGAACAAATGGTTACCTCCCTACTTCTCTCCCACATACCCTCCCCTCATGTTTTGCATTTTATTTATCAATGATTTGAGGTCAGGAAACCAGCCCTAACGATGCCAAGTTTGTAGAGGACACTAAATTATTCAAGGTGGTGAAAATACAATTTGATAAATGTCAAAGCAACCTCTTCAAAATGGATTAGGAAAACAAGAGGGTTTTTTTGCCACATTTACAGGTAGCCTAAGCTCTAGTGATTCCACAGGAAAGAGATATTTTGGTTGTGGTGGATAGGTTTAAAAAATGTCTACATCATCTCAGCATGCAGTCGCAGAAATGAAAAAGGCAAACGCTGGGTTTGGGAAGATCAGGAAATAGGTTAAAAATAGAACAGCCAATGTTATAATGCTTTTATATAACTCAGTATTAAGAGTGCAACTGAACTGTTGCATAAAATTCAGGTAGTCCCATTTCAAACAATGGGATGTTCAGGCTGAAAAGTCTGAAAATTTTTAGGTCAGAAGAAGAATTGTAATTGGGGAAACATCACTGAGTCTTTACAATATCTGAGAAAAAAAATGTATAAAAGTCATAAAAAGTGGAAAGAATCCATGATAATTTCTTGAGCTCCTGACAAATTGGGACAAAAAATTAGCAAATGCTTTCCCTAAAGGAGAAATAGGGCAGAAAGCCTGGTAATCATATAGTTGAAGTGGATAATAGCCAAGCTACTGATTCATCCTAATTATGATACTGCACATAATCTGCCTGAAATTCCTTCTCTCCACTCTCATACTGACAATCCCTTTTTTATGTTTTTATTGAGATCTGAAATTAGCACAGTACTGTGGTTGCCAATGCCCTAGCAATGGTTTTTTTTTTTTAACAAGTTTTATTTTCAAAACAAACAATACATAAATAGACATAAATACAAAACATAAAAGCATAAAAAATCTCTTTTCTGAAAGTTGCTTAGTCCCGGGTTAAAACTCTTGATACAGACACAAATTCAAATTCATATTCATTTTACATACCATTTCATATCTTATTAACATTTTCAATTTTCTATATAACTTCTTCTCTCATTTAAATTTTCTCAATTTTATTTTATTTTAATTATCTCCTCTCAATTCATATCATAATATTTATTATTCTTTGTCTGTTCTATTCCAGCCAACCATTTATTTTTCTTCTTTAAAAAAAAGAAGTATTTCTCCTGTACACTATATGGAGTATGACGCCTTTATCTCTTTCCCCTATATTTATAATACTTAATATAAAACACATAACATACATTGGGATTCCATCTGGTACATTTTAAAATTATACTATATTATCAAAAATAATACAAATCTATTCATTGGTATTGATATTCATTCATATCTTAAACATTTAACTCATTGCTTTTCAATTAAATCACATACTCTTATGGGAGCCCTATTTTCCATAATTATTCCCCCCCTCATCACATATTATAGCTATATTTCATTAAAATGTTCCTCCTTCTTCTACTTCAAATCTCATTTCACGAAGATTTTGCTAATCATTAATATTAATAATCATTTATATCTTGAACATTTTATCCATTTCAATAAGATATCATACCTTTGTGGGAACACTTATGCTTTCCAAAGATTATTACCCCCCCCCCCCCCCCACATCACAATCTTAAATTATGTTTCATTACAGTACTCCCTTTTCTTAACCAAAAATTTCACTAATTTATGTTAAATATTTCATCACGTTTTAAGTTACATATTATTTCTAATTTTCTATGATTACTTCTAAATACAAGTATAAGAATGCAGTCTTATGTACCTTTCTAGAATCCCTTTAACAATAAAATTTATCCATTATTTCTAAAAAACTTTTGCTTCTTAATATCTTGCTCCCCACCATTAAGATTTCTCATCCCTTCCTTTCTCCCTTGCTTCTTCTCCTCCTTGTCTTCTTTAACCCCTTGTCTCTCCGCTTGCCTTTTGTTCTGCTTTCCCCCTTTCTGTTGTTTCTTAACACAATGTCCCCTTTTCACCTTATTCTTCTTTTTTCGGGCTGTTTTTCCAGATCTCAAAGACCATTTTTCTTTTTTCTCTTGCTTTTTCCCTTCTCCAGTCAAAGTCATTTGTTCATCAAAGATGGCTCCTTCTTCTTCTTTTTCCCCTTCATCCTCATTCTGCTTCACATAAATATAAACCGCCATTTCTAAGTATTGAACAATAGTGCCAAGACCATCTTCCCCTCCTTGTTTTTCTCTTTCATATTTTTGATATATAAGTTTCAATTCATCTATAGATGATGCCATTGTGTAGAGAAAAAGTTTTCCCAAAAAACCACCCAGATGATTTAACCAGAAGTAATTTCCAAAGGTTCCAAAATCACCAAACAATCCAAACAGACTGTTTCTTTTAGATACCTTTGTTGTGAATGAATAATGCCAAATAAAGTTATCTTGAGCTTGAAGTCAAGTGCAGGGTTCTGGCCAACCGACCACTCCCCATGGGAAACACCAATCGTGACCCCAATTAAGCCGGATGGCTCCATTAGAATTTGTGCGGCTACCGAGCCACCCTAAACCACGCGCTGCAACAGAACCCATATCCGGTGCCGGTGGTGCAACACCTCCTCCATTCCCTGGGGGGCGGAAAAGTCTTTGCTAAACTAGACTTAGCTCAGGCTTATCAGAAACTGTCAGTTGATGAAAAAACGGTGCACAGGCACAGACTATTGTAACACACCGAGGTGCCTTTAAGTGTACGCGGCTTCAATTCGGAGTCAGTGTAGCCCCAGGGATCTTTCAGAGCCTAATGGAGAGACTATTGCAGGGGATCAAAGGCGTTGTCCCCTATTTTGACGATGTGCTCATTGCTGCTTCCACTCCAAAAATTTTACGGGATCGTTTAAGACTGGTTTTACAAAAATTCCAAGAAGCAGGCCTGAAAGTGAAAAAAAATAAGTGCAAACTGTGTACAGATCGTGTTGAATTTTTAGGGTACTTAATTGACAGTCAGGGTATTCACCCTACAGATAGCAAATTGAGAGCAATAAAAAATGCTCCCAGACCCCGGAACAAAGCCGACCTCCAGGTGTTCTTAGGCCTCATCAATTTCTATAATGTATTCTTGCCACACAAGGCGACTGTCGCTGAACCTTTACATCGCCTACTGGATAAAAAAGCAATTTGGGTACGGGGTCACAGAGAAGAGCAGGCGTTCCGTAATGTAAAACAACTACTGACTTCTGACGCCGTACTAATGCAGTACAATGAGACCTTACCGTTAAATATCACATGTGATGCATCACCTTTTGGAGTGGGCGCCATTTTGAGCCATGTATTACCTAATGGTAGCGAAGCCCCTGTTGCTTACTTTTCAAAAACGCTCTCGAAAACCGAGAGAAATTACAGCCAGATCGATAAAGAGGCCCTGGCAATTGTATCAGCTGTTAAAAGATTCCATGAGTACGTATATGGCCAGGCTTTTACCATTGTAACTGACCACAAACCATTGCTGGGGATCATCGCTGGGGACAAGCCAACTCCCTACATACTTTCTCCCAGGATGATCCGCTGGTCAGAATTCTTGGCTGCCTCCAATTATCAGCTACAATATTGTCCCGGGCCATTCCGCACGCCGACGCGTTGAGCCGTGCACTGCTCCCTGAAACCATCAACGATCCTGCACCAACGATGACAACGTTGCAGATCGAGACACTCCATACGCCGCCATTAATTGCCCGTGACATCGCGAGAGAAACAAAACACGACCCCATCTTAGCACGAGTCCTCACATGGGTGGAATGCGGATGGCCATTGGATAGACTACCAGACGACTTTGCACCATTCAAAAGCCATCAAACAGAGTTGTTCTCGCAGAAGGGCTGTATCATCTGGGGCGATAGAGCCGTTATCCCAGAACGACTCCAACAGGCACTGCTAAGAACCTTGCACGATGGCCACCCTGGCATCGTGCGCATGAAGGTCCTCACACGAAGCTACGCGTGATGGCCAGGCATCGACAGACAATTCGAATCGTGGGTTAAAACTTGCCAGAGATGCCAAGAAGTAAGCAATGCTCCACCAAAGGCAACCCCAACTGAATGGGAGACGCCGCGGGGACCCTGGTCCCGCATCCATCTGGACTTTGCTGGGCCGACCAAAGGCCACACGTTTTTGCTAACCGTTGACGCCTACTCGAATTGGCTCGAGATTCACCGAATGAGGAATACGACCACCGAAGCAGTCATCAAAAGACTGGAAAGACTGTTTGCAACCCACGGATTACCAGACGTTCTGGTATTCGACAACGGGCCCCAATTTACCACGCTGTCTTTTGAACAGTACCTGGCTGACCGCGGTATCCGACATGCGCTTACTTCGCCTGCGCACCCTGCGGCCAACGGTAGGGCTGAGCGCATGGTACAATTCGTCAAAAGATAGACTACGACAACATCGACGAGAAAATCAACTGAATCCTTTTCCTACAGCACATCACACCTCACAGCGTCACCAACAAAACTCCCGCCGAGCTGCTAATGGGACGAAAGCTCCACTCCCACCTCGATCGGTTACACCCAGCCTACAAACCAGAAAAGCCATTCGGATCCAGCAGCCAATGCCGTACCTTCCAGGTAGGCGATTTAGTATTCGCTAAAAACCTATCGGGCAATCCGCTGTGGGTAGAAGCAACCGTAATCCATATAACCGGCCCAAGATCATACCTCGTTCAGTGCCCTGACGATAGACTTTGGAAGTGCCACATAGATCAACTACGATCGTGGCTACCGTCACGCAATTCCAAACTCCCTTATGACCAAACTGGGGGGGGGGAGAGATACAGAGGAAAACGAATTGCAACTAGAGGAAAACCTTTTTGAAGGGACTGAAAATGGAACTGAAACGCAGGAACAGGAACTGGGGACTGGAGTGAGTTCACCTCAGGGAGTGGCCAGTGATATCGGTGATGACGGGAACGCGAACTCAGAACCAGAGGCACCCCTACCGTTAAACAACGATCTGCCTCAACAGAAGTGCAGCCAACCACCAGGCACTTTGCGAAAATCAAAAAGACTGATAAAACAACTGTCCTACCTCAAGGACTATGTAACCGCACCCCATGGGCAGAAGCCAGGGGAAAGGGATGTTGTGAATGAATAATGCCAAATAAAGTTATCCTGAGCTTGAAGTCAAGTGCAGGGTTCTGGCCCTGCACTTCTGATTGGCTGTTAATGGCAGGATCGGATTGGTCCGTTCAGGAGCATCTGATTGGCCATTAACAGGCCATTTTCATTGGTTAACGGAGCTAGCGCTCCAGGATTGCTATTGGTTGAATAGTTAATAAGTTTCCTATATAAGGAAGGCTATAGCAGCCCTCCAGTTTGAGCTGTCACACCATGTAAATAAAGAGTTTGAAGTTCACTGTTTCTACTGGCTCGTCTCCATTATTCGCACCCATGCTCCAGACTGAACAACCTTCTTCTTCTTCACTTTCTCTTTCTGGGGTTAAAGTAGTCACAAATCCTTTTCAAATATATTTTTTGGAAGTTTTTAAACTCTTTGCAATTCTAGGCAATCTTCTCCTTATTTTCAAATTTGGCTCTTATTTTTTTCACTCTCCCTTCCCACTCACAGCCAAAAGGTTTTTTCTTTCTTTCTTTTTTTTCCCGCTGTCACTTTAGGAAGGAGAGTAGAACAAGGAAAAAACTTTCCCTGTTAGAGTATTCGCAGATTATAACTCTCACAAGGAACAATATATACTTAGCAGCCTTCCAGGTTCCAAGTCACTTTCTCCCGTCTTGTCCCAGTTAGAAGCAGCTTTCACTTTTCTTCTAGCTTTCTCCCTCCTGCACCTGCTTACCTGGCTGCAGCTTTCTTCGTGGCGGCCATTGCTGACCGCCGTTCCTCCGCCTTGGGAAAAGGGGGTTTAGCCAGCTGGGGAGGGGGTTTGTGACACCCCCAAACCCCTTGCCGGATCCCCCCTGTCTTCAGCTGCCTCTACGGGGCAACTATATCCCCCAAATCCAGATGGATCGGGGGAACCTTGGTGGGGAACGCAGCAGGGATCGTGTGGTCGTGAATCCCTGCCACCACCGAAAGCTTGCAAACTGGAAGTGGGTCCCCTAGCAATGGTTTTGTACTACAACTGGGCATACTAAACCAGATCTACACCATGACCTGCTTAGCCCTAGAGCAGATACACCTCTTGGTCTTTTAGTTGGAGAAGGGCTTTAGTGTAAAGTCATATTCAAAAGTTATGTTCATTTTTAGTCTAACAGATTGTAATCTAAAATGACAGGTATATACTTCAGAGAATACTCTCTATTTGAACACCTGATCGTAAATATTTTTTGCTTCTTCTTGGAGGACTATGAAAGCTCCTAATGTAATATATGGAAGCAATGGTCTAAAACTGGTCTAAATAAAAGATTTGGGAGAATTTGAAGAGTTTGTTTCTCCCAACTGAAAAATGGAAAAAAATATTGCTTTTATAAATACAAGGAATGCTACATGTGCATATACAGTATTTTTAGGAACCAAGTGCAATTTATAGCAGTGGTCCCCAACCACCGGGCCCTGGACTGGTACCGGTCCGTGGATCATTTTTTACTGGGCCGCAAAGAAGTGGGCGCCGCCATCTTGTTTCGACGGCGCTTGAGAAAGTGCTTCTGGGTGAGCTTGTCAGTCATCGGTTGGAAAGCGGCATTTGGGTGCTGAAGGAATCCTCGCACCTTAGTTTTGTCGAGGGGGGGGCGGCTTCGAACAAAGAGCCATCCCGATGGCGGTGGAGTGTCGCATTAGGAGGAGATTAAGAAAGAGCCCGAAAAGCCCATTAACAAAGGTACAAAGGAGGAGTTGAAGGTGGCAGGGAGAAGCGGGGGACGGCTGGCTGGCCAGTCGCTCGGCCCACCTTGCCTTGGTTGTGCGTGCTGATGCCGGTACCAGTCCGTGGATCATTTTGTGATGCCGCTACCGGTCCATGGGACAAAAAAGGTTGGGGGCCACTGATTTATAGGGTAGAAAATTTATTTGTTATAGGCTAACAATTCTGGAGGCACCAAATTTAAAAACTGGTTAATGTACCAGATAAACATTTCATGCTTAGAGCCTCAATATTTCAGGAATAATAGATGGTTTTTGAAAGATTTATATTTATAATTTTTTTCCTAGCAGAGGAAAAAAATTACATTGATACATGATGCATTGAAAAGGAAATGATGGCTGTGGTCTTAAAATAGACTGATTGTAAGAGGTAAGACAGTATTTCTACCTGTGTTGGGATTATTCAGCAAGAGATAAGGTTATTTATCAAAATTTAGTTATTTTGATGAGAAAGTTGTCATAAGTACAAAAATGTGGTTCAAGGAGAGTATGTAACTATTGGGAATGGAATGGAAGAGAATAGAATAGAATAATTTTTTATTGGCCAAGAGTGATTGGACAGACAAGGAAATTGTCTCTGGTGCATAAGCTCACAGTGTTCATATAAACAGCAAGTAATAGGTCATAGATCATAAATCATAGTTACAATGTTTAATCGTAAGTTACAAATACAATCGATAAATTGTAAGAAACCAGTAGGAGAAGATAGTAGGAAAGATGAAGAGATGAGAAAAGATTAAAAATGAGACAGTGCTGTGGGAATTTAGTGTTCAGCAGAGTGATGGCATGTGGTTAAAAACATGATTTTAATCAAAGCACACAGAATGCAGGGGTCTTAATAGAAAGGACCATATGGGTCATAAAATTGGGCTGTTTGCTCAAGGCAAGAATTTGTTGAAACATTTCAACCATTTTTTTTCCAGTCATCCATCAATATAAATTAACTTTGGATGCTAATATTAATGGGCATCTGAAGAAGCTACTCACCTCATAGACATTAAACTGGCTTTGTCCTCGTGCCAGTTCTCTATAGCTGGTTGTAAACTCTCCAATGAAATCATGACTGTTAATAGAAAATAAGATTGTGAGAGATGACATACAACAAAGATTCCTATTTCTTTATAACTTGATGGTCCAAGATGAGGAATAATAAAATGTCATAGCCAATCAGTGGTAATTCTGCCTATTCCTCACTTCCTTAATTTGTATATTTTTGGTCCAGCTACCAATATATGGAGTTTCTTTTCTTTTTTTTATTAATTATTTTTATTGATTTTTCTTTTTTTGCATGTCTCAATCAATAATAAACAGTACTGTGACACATCTTATACAGCTACATTACATATCATTATTGTCTATATGTTCTATTTCTATACTTTTTACAACTATATAATACATTTCCTTTTCTTATTTCTTTCCCTAATCTAGTCATACCATTTTCCTCATATTGCATAGAATTCAGAATCTTCTTTTCCTTTTAATTCGATAATCATCCTGCACATTTCCGCACACTTGAGAATTTTATTCTTTTATTATATTTATCTATAATTACCCCTAGGAGAAATAGTTCGGGGGTAAATTCTATCTGATTTCCAATTAAATCCTGTATCCATTTTTGTATTTTCTTCCAATATTTTTTCGCTTCAGCGCATAACCACCATGTATGATAGAAGGTACCTTGTTTTTGTCCGCATTTCCAGCATTTTGGATCTAGGTTAGGGTAAATCTTAGCCAATCTTGAGGGCACCAAGTGCCAGCAGTAAAATATTTTATATTGATTTTCTTCATAGGCCGCCGATTTTGTTATCTTATGATTTATGTTCCATATTTTTCCCACTCCTCTAACTCAATATTAGTCCCAAAGTCTACTTTTCATTCTTCTGTCATTTATTTAGGCAACAGATTATTTATTAAATAAAGTGATTCATAAGGCAAAGCCAGCTTTTCCAAATCTAGGGGCTGTAGTTTAGTTTACTTTATTGTCATTGCACCTTGTACAATGAAATCAAACACCATCTTCAGTGCACATCATTACCATGACCATGACCATGAAAATAAACACAAACACACATCCTTCACCCTTCACACATTGAACCAGAAACCCCCGACACCACACCAACACTGCACTATGCAGCAGAATTCAAAACAGCTAAGCTGTTTTTCAGCCTATTTGTCCTTGTTTTTATTATTCTGTACCATCTGCCAGATGGTAATAGTTAAAAAAAAAAAGGGTTCCCAGGATGAGATGGATCTTTGAGAATGTTTTGAACTTTCTTAAGGCAGTGGAAGCTATAAAGCTCTTCCAAAGAGGGGAAAGGGCAACCAATTATCTTCTGGGCAATGATGTTAACCCTCTGGAGTGCTTTCCTATCTGCCACTGTGCAACTGACAAACAATATGTGCAGTATGTTAAAATGCTCTCAATGGTGCAGCAATAGAAGGTCACCAGCAGTTTTTCATTCAGTTGTTGCTTTCTGAGAAGGCTCAGGTAGTATAATCTCTGCTAGGCCCTTTTGACCAGGGCTGCAATGTGGGCACCCAGGTCATGTCCTCTTTTAGGGTAACACCCAGAAACTTAAAACTGGCCACTTGCTCCACTTGGACTCCATTGATAAGCAAGGGCTGGATGTCTGATCTGTTCCTTCTATAATCCACTATAATTTCTTCCTAATGATTTCCTAATAATATATGTAGAGATACGTTTGGATTTATAATTCTCATCATTCTCAACATCACAGTTGGAATTCTGGTGATTATAGTCTCAATACATATGGAAGACTGGGATAGCAAGTCTTTTCTCTTTTGTGCAGAACAAAAGGACTTTTTACCTCAAGCTCCATAAATTCAAGTATGCTACATGCTCTTGTTGCATTTTCTTTTCATTTAATTTTTATCAGTGTAGTTTTTTAATGACTAAATGCAAGGAACTAAATGCTACTTACCTACCATCTCGATCCCAGTCATATACCTCGACTTTTATGGTTCTGCAAAAGAGGACATTGATGATCAAGTTGCAATTCTTATTACAGTTTTTTTCTGAGAAAACCACTGACATGAAAAAGTGTCAAGCTGTGCATTAGAGATAACATTCTTTCTTTTAAAAAAGCTGAGCAAGTAACCCAAGTGGGATTTAGGGAACATTAAGATTACTCCAGCTACCCTACATAGGACAAAATCTTCCAAGTAGGCCTATAACTGTCCTTCTAGCCTTTTCTGGATAAGCATCTTGGAACTGATCTATTAAATAAGCATATGTTTACATCAAAGTCATGTAGAGAAAATGGAATTGCCAGGAGATAAACAACAGCCTATGTTTATTCTGACTGAACACAGAACATGATATGGTTGGGCAAGGAGTTCACTAGCCATTTAATAGATTGTAAAGATTTTTTTAAAAGGTAAGTCTTTTTGGCTTCCTTTGGACCATTCTACTTGGCCAATTAAAGTATCTCCTTTATCCAGAGAGTTGGGATGCCCAGGATGACACACAGTTCTGTTGGAAAAATGGCTGCCCAGAATGTGCTTGAAGCGCAGTCATTAAAAGCTTAATTTAGATAAAGCAGATCATTTCTTCCTTTTTTTCTTTCTGGGTGGTAGAGTTAGTTTTGTTAATGAGGGAGTTTATTGCATTCTTCCATAGAATTCTCCCCCACGTGAAATTAAACACATAGTTTGGGAGTTCTCTTGGTAGTTATGGTAATTAATGTTCAGATAACAGCTGTGGCCAAAAGGTTTCCATGTGGAATGCAACAAAGTAGGTATATTACTCCCATTTCAAAAGAGGAAATGAAGAAACACTGTTAGCAATATGCATCTAGGCAGAAATCAAAATAATTTTCTTTTAAACCCAGGCTCTATCCAGTCTGTGCCCTAGTGTCTTTGGACCATTTTCCTGCCAATACATAAAATTGAAAGTTATTTTTATGTGTTCCAAGATGAATAGGTGTAGAATTAATCAGCACACGTGATTTGGCATCCCAAAATACTCCAAGGAAGCATTTCCTCTCTCTGAAGGTCTGATTTCCTGTCTTTTTAAGCTTTTTCTGGCAAGTGAAGACAACTTCAGACAGAATTTTGAACAGCTCTGGTATTTCACACCGCATCCCAATTCTCAACTTTTAGTTACATGTGATTTTTTTTGTATCTCTTATCAGCTCTTATTCTGTTTTCCTGTGTTTTTGTAATGTTTTAGTTACTTATATGTTTCTCTGTGAAGTTGAAAGATGAGATACACATTATTCTAATAAATCATATAATCTGTGGTTTGTCTTTAAGTATGAGGAAGAAAGGAGGTTGCCACATATGTATTTCATATACAGGTATTTTGCCTGGGTTACATTGGAAAAATGTGAACCATTTAAATGTTGACAAATGGACAGTCTTCTGAGACAAAACTTACCAATGTCTGGTAGATATTATTTAACCCCAACAGTTTAATATATGCCTTACAAGGATGCCAGAGGTATTTGTTGTTTTCAAGTAGACAGTAGGGACATTGGCACTTTTACCTTTAACTCCAATGCAATTTTCAATGTCAGGCACCCATTATTCTCAGTAAATACTCCAGGCTAGTAGCTTCTTAAACTCTTGTTAGCAAAATGACAGTGATTAAATTGCCTGTGGCAATATGTATGCTGACATGTGACATTTGAATTCTCAGAGGCACAGGAATGAGTGGAGTGTCAGACCAGACTTGAGTTCCATTTGGAGCTAATTTGCAGAGACTCTGCTACATCTCCTCACCCACTTCTGTGACTTGAGAATTGCTTTCTCAATATTTTCAGTGCTTCTTGAAGTCAACCAAACTTCTAAACTATTGCACATACCAGCAATTTATAGAAAAGGCTCATGTTATAAAAGCAAAGCAAAACAGAAAAATGGCAAACTATCCCAATATTTCAACAAGATTATCAGGGATGGGCAACAATGAAAAAAAAAAACAATTTTTTTTCATTGTTGCCCATCCCTGATAATCTTACTCAACTTTAATGAGTATTCACTCATCTTACTTACTCAACTTTAATGAGTATTCACTGAAATCATTAAACACATCTGATGTGTTTATCACAATTATCAATCATAGGACTAGATCTCACACACAAATGCCTTGAAAATGGCAAGTCATACTCTGGTGGAAACTCACATTCAAGAAGAGTGTCCTTTTAGAGCAGGGGTGTCCAACCCTGGCTGAGGAATTCTGGGAGTTGAAGTCCACAAGTCTTAAAGTTGCCAAGGTTGGACACCCCTGTTTTAGAGCATTAAGTGCCCAGTGACTGATTCCAAGGTTTTTCATTCAATTACTGCATTCTACAAAATATGCTCAAAGTGACTGATAGCTTGAGTTTTACTCCCTTCCCCAAAACAGAGAATAATCCTTTTTAAAAAAACAAACAAACAACAAGCTTGAGGTGATTTTGTTGGTAAACAGCAATTCAGAGAGATCACGTGAAGAATTTGCTGAACTCCACTGTGGGAATAAACTTTGGCCTGAGCTTGAGCAATGATTAATATAATGCCTTATACATTCATGCCTGTCTAAAGGTCACTAAGATAGTGCAAAGAAAAGAGAACAATAAGAACAAATACAAACAAAGAGGCAGCTTAGACAACTGCAAACAAGCCTGTACTATATCTAATTATTAATCCACAATGTAATTGCTTACTATGCACAAAAATCTCAATAAAATGAAGCACTGGAATTTTATTCTGGGCTCCCATCCCGAGTACACCAGCCTGTGTCTCATTCTTTCCATGGGAGACCACCACAAGTGGTAACCCCAACGTGATCCACTGCAAGTGGTACGTGTCCAGACCTCTGTGTTTCCTCGCCTGGAATAGGTAAAGTACGTACTTAACTATTGCTGGACAATAGGATTATTCAGGGAACATGGGGGAAAACTTTCTCAGCCACAGGAATGTCATGTTAGTGAGCTGCTGAAGTTAGTCAGGACAAACTTCTTTATCTTTAAACCCTCTGGGGGGGGAGCAAATAGTTCTTTCAAAAGGTAATGTGAAAGAGCTGCTGCAAGAAATCTGGCGACAATGTCCCTGGTACTCAGAGAAGGGCTCTTTAAACGTGGAGGAAAATTGGAACTATCCTTCATGAAGAGCCAAGAGTAACAGCTGAAATTTTGATATATTGGAAGGTTGTTATGACTGCTTTAGAGACCCAGCAACAACCTCTTTTAAAACCTTTAGCAGAACCTCTTCCTTATGAAGGAGTTGTGTTGCACCCCCCAATTTCAAAACTGGAATATGCATTCTCAACCCCAACTGCACCTACACCTGTAGAGGAGAAAATCCAACCACAAATGGGGAAAGTTCAAGCAATGATGCATCAGGCTTTCAATGAAGGGAAATTAGAGCCTGATGAGATTCCCCAGATGAATTTGTTTCCAGTTAATAGGCAAGTGAATGCTCAAGGCAATCTGCAGGCTGAATGGGTTCTGATTCCTTTGTCAGTACTTAGGGAGATTAAGAAAGCTGTTAAAGATTATGATATTCAAAGTCCCTTTACAAAGGGTCTCCTGACAAGTTTGGCTACCTCACGCATGATTCCTAATGACTGGAAAGATTTAATGAGAATGATATTGAGTTCTACTCAGTATGTGGTTTTTAATTCAGAATATCAAAGAGAAGCTATCACCAGGGGACGGAATTCAGGGGGGCTGTATACGCCAGACCAAATCTATGGGGCAGGCTTGTTTGAATCCACTGCTGATCAAGTTACTAATTTGCCTGATCACGCACTTCCCGTGGTTATGGCAGCTGTCCTTGGGGCATTGTCCCACATCCAGGATGTGGGAACCCCGGCACAGTCTTTTTCTCAAATTAAGCAAACAGCACCTGAGTCTTATAACGATTTTGTGGAAAGGCTACAATTGGCTATTACCCAGCAAATTTCAAATGAGGAAGCAGCAAAGGAACCTTTAGTGAGATTAGCAATTGAAAATGCAAACATTGACTGCAAGCGTATCTCACAGCCTTTGATGGCTAGAGGTGAGGTTACTCTGGCTGATCTGTTAAAGGCATGTGCAGTGGTGGGTTCTCAGGCTTACAACATGGAGACTTTGGCTATGGCATTGCAAAAAGGGATGAAGCCTATGGGGAATTTTTTTAATTGTGGGAAGCCTGGCCATTTTAAAGCCCAGTGCCATGCCCCTGGGGGTGGGGTGGGGAAATGGCATTTAACAAAAATAAAAATAGGGACATCCGCCCGAAGTCGGTCTGTCCAAAATGCAAAAAAGGGTTTCATTGGGCAAATCAATGTCGCTCTGATCAGAACCAAAATTCGGGAAACTAAATTTGGGGCGTGCAGCTAGCTCCGCTCCCAAGGCTGTCACAAAAGCATCGCCTGCAACTACCAGGAGTGCAGGTTTGGATTTAAAAATGTTGAACTCAATTGATGTGACTTTTCTTAATCAAGTGTACATTGAGGACACTCATTTGCATGGGCCACTGCCAGAAAAAACAGTGGGATTGGTACTTCCCAGGTCTTCTGCATCAGAAAAAGGGTTGTTATTCCAGGGGTTATTAATCAAGATTATAAAAGGATTATTAAGGTACAATTGTACACTGATACTCCTGCATCATTAATGGCCAGTGACTCTATTGCCCAGTTATTATTGCTTCCATACATTCCTATAAATCCTTTCATTGGGATCCCACGAACTGGCAGTTTTGGGTCCACTGAAATGGCCAGTTCTCCAGTTGCTGCAGAATTACTAGCGCTGACAAAAAATTTGACTACAGATCAACCAAAAATGACAATTGAAATTCAGGGAAAATCATTTTCTGGCCTTATAGATTCCAGAACAGATGTCTCTGTGATACGCCAAAAGGAGTGGCCAAATGAATGGGCACTGAAGGATTCTCTGGCTGTTCGTGGGGTAGGTGGTATGCAGCTTGCAAGAAGTAGTGTACATTGGTTGAAGGCATTGCATAAAGAAACTGGCGAGACTGCAAGAATTCAACCTCTTGTGTTGCCCCTGCATATAAACTTGTGGGGTAGAGATTTGCTGTCACAATTTTGCACAAAAATTGTTATTGGATAATGGAAAAATTACAATTGTTAACCTCTCAGCCAGTTTGGATTGACCAATGGCCACTTCCAAAGGAAAAGCTTATAGCTTTACATCAATTGGTAGCTGAGCAGCTACAATCAGGCCATTGTGGAACGAGCTCATCAGACGCTCAAACAAGCACTCCTTCACATAAAAACAAAAACGGGGGAAGTGGATGGATATGGTTTGCCTTACATACAAAACATTCTTAATATTACTTTATATACTTTAAATTTTTAAAACATGACAGGATCTCCTGCTGCTACGGCAGCCAGTAGGCATTTTGCTTTCTCCCCTTCTGCAGGTAAGCCAAGACCAAAAGTTCAGTATATGCCAGATCCAACGTGGAAAGGACCTGTCCCTCTGATAACTTGGGGCCAAGGATATGCTGCTGTTGAAGATGAGGGGACAGTTGTTTGGGTTCCTGCTCGTTGTGTGCGTCCTTATCATCCAAAGGGGCAAGGGGGTGGATTTGGGGGAATGGAAAAGAAACACATTGATCCAGGACATGGAGAAGCTAGCAAACCTCCATAATAAAACTGATTGTTGAGTATGTATGCTCATGCCAACTCACAAAACATCAGGGCTTCCAATGGTTGCAGTACCTCTGGCCGAAGGTGACTGGTAAAAGGACAATGCTATGGTTGTTCAAGGATGTGGTCTAACAGTTGGACTACAAGTAACATAAATACCTTACACCTTGGAAGCCGGATCCAAGAGGTGGCGGGTATCTGCTGGACCCACAATGAGACGGTAGAGAATATGACTTACTTGGGAACATATCCATTTTGTAACAAAACAATTGTCATTGGCAATGGAAGTCGGGTTTATCCGGATGACATGAAAACTAAAAATCTCACTTACTTTGTACATAACATTTCTAAATTTGATATAATATCTTTGATCAATGAAAATGGGTGTCCATTTATCCCTGCCACATGTTGTCCCACCACGAGAAAAAAACAGCTGCCTAAATGTGCGAATGGGAAATACGCACCACCACCCACTTATTTGCTATGTTAATGGAATCCTTTGCACAATTAATCTATGCTGAGCCAAATAAGGTTGGTCATCTCCTGGGAGCAAATCTATGGTTGCTGTGTGGATGGATGGCCTATGATCGCATGCCAGCATGATGGAAAGGGGTCTGCACCTTTGAGAAAGTAATCCCATCTCATTTCATTCAAAAATCATTGGGGACTGCTCATATCTGCAATGTGCGTTCTGCAACGGAAGTAAACTCTGTTTTGACTCATGACTACTGGACACAGATATCAAGGGGAGTTATTCCTCCTTTAGGAGTCATGAGGAACTATAGAGATTTGCATCATTTAAACAATTGGACAGTTATTATGTTTAAAGACATCATTAAAACTCTAAAGCTGCTTGAAGAAGAGCAAGGAAAAATCCTTGACTTTGTCCTGCAAACCAGATATGCGGTGGACACTATTTTGGCTGTGCAAGGGGGAGTTTGCACTGTGATTCATACGCATTGTTGCATGTATATCACTGATTATTCTCCAAACATTACAGCTACTATACAGAATATGGAACAAACCCTGAATGAGAATCCATTACAATCGGAGGACGAGGGACTGGACATGTGGTCTGCACTTTGGTCCTGGTTGCCAGATGGTTCATGGATTCATCACCTAATTGTTGGAGCGATATTGCTTATTATATTTCTCTCTGTGTATGCTGTTGTATTCAATGTCTCCCTGGACTTTTAGGAATGTGTTGGGTAAAGCCTACAGAAGGAGAACTGCTATTACAGATGGTGAAAAGCTACCGAGGCATCCGCGATCATCAAAAAACTAAAACCGGGGAGATGTGGGAATAAACTTTGGCCTGAGCTTGAACAATGATTAATATAATGCCTTATACATTCATGCCTGTCTAAAGGTCCCTAAGATAGTGCAAAGAAAAGAGAACAATAAGAACAAATACAAACAAAGAGGCAGCTTAGACAACTGCAAACAAGCCTGTACTATATCTAATTATTAATTCACAATGCAATTACTTACTATGCACAAAAATCTCAATAAAATGAAGCACTGGAATTTTATTCTGGGCTCCCATCCCGACTACACCAGCCTGTGTCTCATTCTTTCCATGGGAGACCACCACACTCCACTAAAGGCAGTTTTCTAAGCAGCCAAAATGGGGTTGGCAACCTTTTCTTGGGTTGCTTAGTAAATGTGTACTTTTGAGTGTGGAAATTTGGGTAGATTTTAAAGAGAACAATTTACTGTGAATAATGTAGAATGCAGATCTGAACTATGTTCAGTACATTTGACAGAAAAAAAAATCTTCAGAAAATCAGGAAATCAGGTCTACCTGTGTTTATATTTCATTTTCTTGATATAGTTTGCTGGCAAATTTCACAATCAGATCTTAGACAAACCAAACTCATTTATGCTCATGTCCCTCTCAATTTCTTGATTGAAAACCTGCCATTTGATTTTTACTGCTAGAATAAACAGTATGTGCCATTCCCTTAGTAGCAGTCTATGAGTAAAATACTGGAAAACCAAGTGTCATTGGCAAATACAAAACTCTGACGGCCCCAAAACGTGAAATAAATGCAATCCAAGGATATAGATTTTTGAGGGAAAAATAATATGACAAGTACCTGGGAATTGGGCAGCATATATATTTAATAAACTATAATGAGGATGGAACATGTCTTGTGTGCATATGAGTAAGGCAATTGTCACATGGATGGGACATAAAAGCCATCCAGCTTTCACTTAGATCCAAGCTTTTTGTACAAAATCTCAAGATGATTTGCATTGTTCTTGGTCCTACTTTCCTCACTCTAGTTTATGAAGTAGGTTGGGTTGAGAATAATTTTCAACGAGCTTTCGTGGCTAAGGGGGAACTATAATTTAAATCTCCCAGATCCTGGTTCAGTATTTTAACCACTACAAAGTATTCACTGGATCTGCCTCTAGAAACTCTTCAATTTCTTTCTTCCAGTTTTATATTTACAGGTGGTCCTTGAAGTCCCATGATGATGATGGGAAAAGTGGCTTATAACCAGTCCTTGCACATATAATTGTTGCATCATCCTTGCAGTCACATAACTATTATCCAGATATTTGGCCTCTGGCTTGTTCTTAAAAACAATAGCTTTCAGCTTCCTACAGACAGTCATGTGACTGTCATTTGTGACTTTCCCAGTTGCCTTCCAACAAGCACAATCAAAGGGGAAGCTGGCAAGACACTGAGAGTTGTAGTTGTATGGGGTGTTGCTTAACAAGCAGGTGATTCACTTACAGCAAAAAGTTCATAAAATTGGGTGCAGTCACATTATGTCTCACTTAATGACTGAACCACAATGAATTTTCTGGCTCTTATTGTGACTGTAAGTCAAGGACTACCTACATTAATAATCAAATCAACCCATTCCCCCCCCCCCCAGTTTTCATCCATTTTTTTCTCTTTGCAGATTGGGTTTTCTCCCCCAATCAATATGTCTTTTAGGGCGGGTAATGGTTAAAGAATGGTTAAAGAATGGAAAGTAAATGAGAATAAAAGGCTTTCAATTAGATAAGTATACAAAAGAGGGTCTAACTGCATTTAGACTGCAGCTTTGTTTTATTTCAAATGTTGATAAGTTGCCAAGATTTTCGATGATCTCAATTTACTCAGGTTGGTAATACTAAAAAAGGATTAGAGAGAGCTTTCAAAAAACCCCTCACTTCCAGCAAATAGGGTTTAAGTTGAAAATCCAGTTTAATGTAAACAAGTGCAAAGCAATGGCATCCTATTGCAACACTTCTTGCCCTCAGATTTCATATATACAAAAGTGGGGGCTGAGTTGGCAGTAACTGATCGGAAAAGATCAAGAAAGGGAATTTAGTATCATCAGTTCCATGAAAATGTCAACCCACATTAATCCTTGAAATCATTAGGAAGAAAGCAGAAAATAAGACTGCCATCAAGTGCTTGCAAAAAGCCTTGGGCTGAGACAGCACTCAAATTAAGTGTCCAGTTCTGTTCATTGCCCCTCAAAAATGATGTTGTGAACCTGGAAAAAATATAAGAAAAGCAACCAATATTATAAAGAACCTAAGGAGCAATTATTGGAACTGCTAACAAGCACAATGAAGGAAACCTCAAACATGGGAAATAGCATATATAATTTTGATTTTACACAGAAGGGAATAATCTGGAAAAACCAGTCATAAAGATGTTTGGATTGAACCAGACTATAATTTTTCTAACAATATTAGACATGGGAAATATGGCGATGTATATACCATTTTATACTATGCAGAAAATGTGATCGTTTCTCTAACAATATTAGATCCTAAAGTGATCCAATTAATGTTACCACTGGAGGAATTCAAGACTTTCCTCAATAAAAGGAAGTAATAATTTACCCAACAAATAGTTTTCTGTTATCAGATATGCCTACTGGCATTGAATTAACTGGCTTTCAAAGGAGCAAAAACAATTCATGGAATAGCTACACGTTAATGCATCCACAGATTGTTTCCTTGAACAACAGGGAATATTCTTTTAGTACAGTATCAGCTAAGGAATAATAATGGAAGAGGGTATCATTCCCATATTTTGATTGTGAGGTTTTAGGATAATCCTTTGGTTGTAATACAGAATGCTAGGATAAGGGAGCCTTTAGCCCCAAGCTGGCGGTGTGATTGTGTTGCTCTGGTTACAGAGGGACTGGGGCTCAGATGATGATAAGGAAGAGATTTCGGAGCATGGCACACAGAGAATATGCCAAATAAAGGTATCATAATTCCTCTTACTTTTATAAATATCGATTCTTCAGATAGCAAGGATTTGTAACAGCTTTATAATTCATCCACCGGACTAGGAAAAGGTTAATATTTTAAAGCATACTTTCAATCAGGAAACAGGATGAGACTATTGCGTCTGTTGTCTTGATCTGTGACTAGCTTGGTCCCAATGTCATACGTTTCCATAGCAACAAAAGCTAAAAATATACCATCTAAAATGGGGGAAAGGCCCACGCAGCAGTCAAAACAAACTAAATAAAGCTCAAATTGCAATCATAATAGGGGAAAAAAGTAATTTTAATAATTTCTCTGGACTTGTTCAGGAGGTGATGAAACAAGATGGAAGAAAATAATGATTCTGGAGATAGGAAGCTTGCAGTTCCATCAACTACTTGGAAAGGAGGCTCAGCTGTGCCTGAAAATGGGATTCCTCAGGCTGCTTTCCATATGAGTGTGATTAAGTGAAAAAGCTTTTAATTCTTCAATAGTGATTTTTGGTTTAAGATATCTGGCATTGTGCAGCAAACAGTGGAGCCTCATATGGTCCAAATTCAATGATTGAACAGATTACAAAGTATAATTATAAATAAATGCACATATACACAGGGAGACACATACACCACTTTACTTTAGCAAATAGTTAAAAATGATTCCACTTGTACTTTTTATATCTCTGGGGTAATGTATCGAACAGCAAGAGGCAGAAAAAATTAAACTGAAAAAGTATTGGGTGTTAAAAGTAAACTTTGGCAATAATATTACAATGTTTAAGGGTAATATGATATTGGTATCACAATAGGCTACCCAAAAGCTATCTTGTTATTTGTTATCTTAATAATTGATAAGAGCAATATGTAGAAACCTGAGAATTTGTTTCTGGTCAGGAGAACAAAGAAAATAGAGCTTTATGTTCAACTGGGGTATTTCTTCTTTGAAAAGAATCATATTATTCCACTGTCAATGTCATATATGTTTCGCAAGAATAATAAAGAGTTATTTTGCAACATTGTTATAAAAATTACAATAGTACAATAAACTAGTGGAATTTTTTCAACTTCCTAAATTATTCCATGCAACCACATATTTTGACTACATACATCTAGTTAAGTGTCAAACTTAATGTATCAATTTACAAAGACTCACATTCAAGTCTCTAACAATCCATGTTGGGCCATTTGTTCTCTTACTCCAATCTACCTAAGAAGATCTTTGTTATAAAATAAAGAAAATTAGAAGATCTAGATATAAATGTTCTGGACATACCAGAGAAATTGTGAATTGAGTAATGCAAACAATAACAACTGTACCATATAGGAAACTGATAGCCTAAGTTAATATCCTTAACCTAAGCCTAAGTTAATATCCTTAACTTAGGACAAAGTATAGAAAAAGTATACTTGGAAATACAAAAACTGAAGCTGTTGTCCTTAAACTCCCACAAAGAGCTAAGATCAAGGAATGTCCACCAGTTTCTAAATTTTTCCAAATTTTACTTTGAGATTGCAACTGGAAGCCTAAGATGAAGCAACCTTTTTTGTTTTCAACTTTTTGTCCCAAAACAGATCGTTTTACCTTAGGCAACATTACGAAAAAGCATTCTTTCATTCAGACCTTAGAAGCATGTTCATATGTGTATATATTTGCGGCTCTCTATGCACACATACAGTATGTATGTATGTTCAATATAGACTAAAATGTAAGTACAGTAATAAGGTAAACAGCTTTTCAAACTTTTAGAAAATGGATCCAATTTAAAAGAGATTATTATCAGCACATTATGCATGTTTATTCAGAATAAATTCCATTAAGGTGGACAAGTTTTAATCCCAGTGTATATACAGTATTCATGCATATAATTCTCTAGGAGTAAATTCCACTGAACTCAGACAAGAGTCAATGTCACTATTTCAGTTTTAAGGGGACATATTCAGATTGTATTTACATATCTTATTGCCTTCAGTAAAAAAGAATACTAAATATAGGAATCTCACATGGATTTTACAAAAGAGAACTTTTAACGATATAGTCTTTTGGTGAGAGTGTACAGTATTAGCATACTCAGAAACCCTCGCACCCGATTGGTCCGGACCAGTGGAGACCTGATTGGTCAACAGGTCGGCCGTGATTGGAGCACTAGGAATCTACCGTGATTGGCTGTGCCGATCGCGGGAGATTCAAAGTGCTGTCATTGGCTGCAGAGCCGCGAGCCAGCCCTATATGAAGGGCTGCCGCGGCTCGCATTCTCAGACCCTTTACCTATACCTGATAAAGAGCTGAACTCACGTAAATGGTCTCGTGTCTCTGTCGAACCGATCCGCCTCAGATCTAACACTGGTGACGAGGGTGGGATTGTGAGACAAAGAGACCATCCAGCACGTGGCGAGGTGTGCCACAACCAGCAGCATGGCCGGAATCAACTCACCACCTACTCCCTTCAACCCTGTTACTGAGGATTGGGAATCCTATACCGATAGGTTCCAAATGTTCCTCGAGAGTAGCAACCTCAAGGATGCCAATGGCCACAAGAAACAAGCCGTGTTCCTCACGCACTGCGGGCCCACAGTCTTCAAAATGGCCAAAGCCTTTGCCAAACCAATGGACGTCAAGGCGATGGAGTGGGACGATCTCGAGCCCCTGCTGCGGAGCCACTACGCACCTGTCGTGCCCATCCTCATCCGGTGGCACGACTTCTACAGGCAGGATCAACGCGAGAGCGAAGGGTTGGCCAACTTCATAGCGGCACTACGGGACCTGGGGGGTCTGTGCGAGTTCACCGACCTGGACGAGGCCCTGTGAGACCACGTCGTCCTGGGACTCCGAGACCCCGTCCTCCAGAGCTTCATCATGGCAAAAGGAGACATCTCTCTCACCGATGCCCTCACTGAAGCCGCTGCAGCAGAAGCGGCCAAGAAATCAGTGGCTCGGATGCAACAATTGAGCATCATGCCGCGAGCGGCGACCGGAGAGGCAACGTCGACCCCTGAGAGGAGGCCAGTGACAGACCACACAACCACACACCACGGCGACATCGACTCCTTCTCAGAAACCAAAGACGAGGAAGAGGAGATCCACCGTCTCCAATCAGCGTGGGAGCGGCGGGAACCACGAGGTCATAAGTCGAGGTTCCAGTGTGCCGGCTGTGGCGGCAATCACCCCCGAGCGGACTGTCATTTTCTTGAAGCCATTTGCAGGCATTGCGAGAAACGGGGGCACATCGCCAAAGTGTGCCAGAATAAGAAGCACTACAGCCCGCGGCGACGAGATGCCAGCCCCCAACGGAGACACAGCACCCCCACCAGGACCCGAGATCGCCAGATGGAGAACCGCTGGAGCCGGGAAGGTCGGAACAGGAGACTCCAGGAGACGAGACAGAGAGAGGAAACGTACCAGGCTGTCGTCATTGGCCATTCCTCCACCAGCAACGCCAGAAAGGTATACGTGACGGTCGGGATAGAAGACCAGCAATGCGACATGGAGGTGCACTCAGGGTCTTTCCTCTCAATGGTCTCCTGGCGTACATTCAAGCGCCTGGTACCCACCATCCGCCGCCAAGAACTGTAAGACCAAACAATAACCCTCAAAGACTATCAGGGAAACCGAATCCCTGTAGTTGGTAGAGGCCATTTTAAAGTCACCTTCAAGGGCCACACAGAAGTGCTACCCCTGACAATCGTCGATCGAGATCGGCCAAGCCTGTTGGGACTGCAGTGGTTCGCACCCTTGGGCATCAAAGTAACAGGCATACACCACATCGGAGAGGCAGACTGGGAAGCGGTGCTCGTGAGGGACTTCCGGGAAGTCTTCAACGACCGTTTAGGCAAGTACCGGGGGTCCCCTATTTCATTTAACATAGACCCAAGCATCGCGCCAATCCGCCTTAAGCCCAGGCGAGTGCCATTTGCACTCAAGCCCAAGATCGATGAGCAACTCGATAAGCTCATCGCGCAAGGGTGCTGGAACCGATCGATCATGCCCGGTGGGAGACCCCAATTGTCACCCCCATCAAGCCAGATGGGTCAGTGAGAATTTGTGGTGACTACAAGGCCATCCTAAACCATGCGCTCCAACAAAGCGCATACCCCGTCCCAGTAGTCCAGCATCTTCTGCACTCACTGGGGGGAGGCCGGATCTTCGCAAAGCTCGACCTGGCGCAAGCCTACCAGCAACTGCCAGTCGACGCCACAACAGCAGAAGCCCAAACCATCGTAACGCACCGAGGAGCTTTCCGCTGTAACCGGCTCCAGTTTGGAGTCAGCGTGGCACCTGGGGTCTTCCAAAGCCTTATGGAAAGACTCCTCCAGGGAATAGAAGGGGTGGTGCCCTACTTTGATGACGTCTTGGTGGCCGCGAAAAATGAGAAACAACTAGAAGCCAGGTTGAGGGAGGTACTGCAGAAGTTCACAGACTCAGGACTTAAAGTCAAGAAAGGGAAGTGCCAGCTACGGGCCGAAAGGGTCGAATTTCTGGGGTACCTCCTAGACAAACAAGGGATTCACCCCACAGAAAAGAAACTGAGAGCCATAAGGGAAGCACCGTGACCAAAAAACAAAACGGAATTACAGGCTTTCTTGGGACTGTTAAACTTTTACAATGTCTTCCTACCTCAAAAGGCGACCGTGGCGGAACCGCTTCATAGGCTGTTAGATAAAACAGCCACCTGGACCTGGGGAGCATGGGAGGAGAGCGCCTTCAACAACACAAAGAACCTGCTAACATCCGACACGGTACTAATCCAGTACAGCGAGACTCTGCCATTGACGGTAACTTGCGACGCGTCACCATTTGGAATTGGCGCCATCCTCAGCCACCAGCTACCAGACGGGAGGGAAGCACCCATTGCTTTCTCATCAAGGACACTTTCAAAGCCAGAGCGGAACTACAGCCAGCTCGACAAAGAGGCCCTAGCAGTCGTCGCCGGCGTCAAGAAATTCCAAGAATACCTTTACGGTAGGACTTTTACAATCATCACGGATCACAAGCCACTGCTAGGAATCCTGGCGGGGAACAGGGCCACACCAAACATTCTATCACCAAGAATGATGAGGTGGTCCGAATTCCTAGCAGCATACAATTACCAGCTGATACACCGACCCGGCAAGGACATCGCCCATGCAGACGCCCTAATCCGGTCACCCTTACCGGACTGGGAAGACGACCCGGCACCCACAACAGAGGTACTCCAAATAAAGACAATATCCAACCCACTTGTGACCGTGCCAGACATTGCCAGAGAAACAAATAAAGACAAACGGCTGGCGCGAGTCTTGAGCTGGGTGGGAAAAGGGTGGCCAGAAGGGGATATAGACGAACTATTCAGACCCTTCCGGAACAGACAAACCGAACTGTTTACTGAAAAGGGCTGCATACTTTTGGGGGACAGAGTGGTAATTCCTGAAAAATTACAGGAAAAGGTATTGGGAATGTTGCATGAGGGTCACCCGGGGATGGTTAAGATGAAAAGCCTGGCCAGAAGTACGCATGGTGGCCAGGAATGGATAAACAGATCGAAACCTGGGTTGCCAAATGTAAACAATGCCAAGAGTCCAGATCCAATCCACCTGCTGCCCCAACCCAAGAATGGGAAAAACCAAGAGGTCCGTGGTCCAGAATTCATATAGATTTCGCGATCCGCCTCAGATCTAACAGAGAGTGCATTTATTCAGATGTCAAGACGCTAAAAAGAAAGTATCAGATGAAATAAAATGAACACTTTCCAAATCATTTTCTGATATCAAACATTTGAAAAGATAATTTAAGGTTTTAAAAAAAGGACTAACACACATTTTTATTTGTTTCTTAATCTAACAACACAATGAAAATTGTATCATAAGATCAGTGAATACTTCAAAATCTGAGGATCCAACAACCTTTAATTAAGTAGTTATCACTTTACATACAAAAATAAAAAATGTTGCATTAACATTGGGAAATGTCTGTCACCTTGCTGGATAATTAATAATTACTTCAGAATTTGAGTTTGGAGAAAGTCAAGATCAAAGATGAAACTTTCTTCCTTTACATGTACTATTAAGGCTTCAACTGAATGCACACAGCATATTTTTCAGTGAGCCTTATTTCCAATAAAAATATATCGAGCTGTAACTTTCAAGAGTTTACTTTGGAATCATATACATATATAGCAATGATGAACTGTAAGAATAATTGGGGACTCCAACCAACCTGCTACATAGGCTTCTGCAGCCAATAGGGAGGTCAAAGATCTCTTCCTGTGCCATCCCTCCTTCACATTTCTGTGCCTAGCACTTAAAAGGTTTATAAAATATAAATATGGTTGCTAATTACTTCATTAGTGTAATGTGTAGTTTTGTTTTCTGTGTTCACATTTCTGAAGACTGTTTACCTCCTGGGAAATACTACCACAAAGATCTAATTCAGATAGCTTTTGCGAAACTATTGTGGTTAAATATTTTGCATATTTAAACAGGCTCCATAGTATCTTGGAAAAATGCTGGCAATACTGGAGGAATGTTCTGAGCTACAGCTTTGGATGGAAGCCTTGGCATGAATCCAGAAACTTCCCCCTGGCAAATATACTGATTTATTTTCTTTTAGTAAGTATTTCGGGATTTCATTTAGCACTTTATGGCTGTATTCAAACAGCACATTTACCCAATGATATGTTTAGCACGTTATGGCTCTATTCCCACAGCACATTTACCCAATGATACCTGAGCGATGGTTTATTCAATTGACTCAATGTTCTGATTCTCATAAATCACTGAATTAGAGGCTAACCATATAGGGTGGATTGTCCCAACATGCACCTGATTAATCTGCGATCTTTTGAGCCATAAGAACCAACTTAAGGGTGAAATGTTGGCTAAAGAGATTCAAGTTAGGTATCTGACTCTCACTTTTATCATGAATACAAGTAGATTTAGCAAGCCACTTTTGGTTACAATGCACCCATCCAAAATAGCAGTCACTAATATTACTAGTGCTCTAGTTTAATGGCTTCTTGATAGAATCTCAACCAGATAATGTAGTTTATATACTACAGATGTTTGAAACTTCATAAAAATATTCATAGTCATTTCCAATACTTTAACAATAGTGTGTAAGGGAGGGAGATGGGCAGTTAAGAAATATAAAAATACTGTATAAAAATAAATAAAGTGGGCTATACCATTATCAATAAATGGAACCCACAAAGGGTGGGAGCAGAACACATTCTTCTCCTGGCTTCCAATGTGCCACTGGTTTAATTTGCACCTCATATCAGCTTTGCTAATAGAAAAAGTGTCTCTACAGGCAGGGTTAAAAAAAAAAAAAGGAAAGATGGTGTCCACAATCATGTTGAAAGTTTTACCCCTTTTTAATGTATTCTGCATGAAAAGGGGATGAGACGTCAATCTTGCCGTTGTGGTTGCCACCTTGAATGTTTAGCGCATTTGCATGTGCATACCTGTGCATGCACATATACACACTGTAGATTGGGGTGGGATATGACAGGGTTAACTATCGGTTCGGTGATTTATGAGGTTCGGTGATTTATGAGGTTTGGTGATTTATGATGTGCTTCCCTGCATGCTGCGAGCACACACCTGTAAATCATCATCAGCATGCTGCGTGCAGAGAAGCAGCCTTTGAAACAGCCCTCTTTTCCTGCTTTTTAAACTGCAGCTGTGCCTCATTCAGCAGCTGAAGTTGAAAAATCAGGAAATAAAGGTCAGGTAAGAGCCCGGGTGGGCAGGTGGGCAAAAACATCAGCAGATATAGAACCAGTTCTATGTTTGCTGCTCTTCAGAGTTACCAGTTCTACAGAGGTGGACAGAACCAGTAGAAACCCAGCCCTGCTGTAGATGCGCCTGCACATCTAGGAAAGTGAATGTAGATGTACCTGCACATCTAGGAAGATGAATGATCTGGGGAAAACAATAAACAAGCAATGAAGAATGGAGAAGATGGAGAAAAACCAGATTTAGTCCCCATTCTTCTAGATTCCATTTTGTAAATAAGGCAGATTCTTGACTACTTTAGAGCTAAATTAATGACTCCAATTTTATGAAACGTACACATTTCCAGAGTAGCTAGGGTAAATCTAAGTTCATACATTAGGTTATTAAAAATGGATTTTAGTAATATTAAGCCACAACTACAAAACTACCAAGGTGTGGTTCTCTGATGTAAAGGTATGCAACCTTTGGCTCATGGCTGTTATGTAATCCTGAAGCAACAAGCACCATATTGTTTGTTTGGGTTTTTTCCCAACATTTTTTAGATGGTAATAAGAATGGGTTTAATTTTTTTTTTCCTCTAGGAAGAAAACTATATTCTTTCTGACCCTTAAAATCCCCACAGCCACCTCAAATAGTTCGAAATGAGTCAGCAACATTTAGCAATTGATTTGCTAAGTTTCAATAACATTTTTTCCGGACACATAAAGAGGAAGGGAAGGAGGGAAGGGGAAATGGGAGTTCTTTGCTTTCCAAAGATTTCTTATTCGCCTTTCCAAGATTAAATCTCCATTGACACCAGGAAAAGGCTGGGAAAGGCCATTGACACCAATTGCAGCCATCTATCAGCCATCTCACATAAAGTTGTCCATCAACATGGCTTAGTCCAATACATAAACCAGTCTTATTCAAATTAGTTACAAAGCTTCATGCTCCACATGGCACATTTGCCAGCATAAACACAGCTGGTATGAAGATACAGCATGGAACCCAATTTTCCCAAGCCACTGGATTACTTAATCAGATATTCTAATTAATTACGGAAGGAAGTCTTAGGGACAGAAGGTTTAAATTCTTAGCACTTCTAACTTTTGCCAATTCAAAATGCTACTCTGAATACATAGAGTTGGCAGGTAAATTACATCCTCACTGTTCAAGTTTAGCTCCATTAGGTGAACATAGCATAGAAACCAGCACAAATGTCAGTCCCTGTAACTAAAGGCTTACTTTAAGCCAGTCTCTGCAGCAGATGAGAATAATCTAAAAGTGCATCTAGGGCATTTTAGGAAAATAAAATCTATTAGTAATAAATAGATTTTCTATACATTTTATTTATTTACATATTTGTTAGATTTATGCTTGCCTCTTCTCAGGGGCTCAAGGTGATGTACGTAGCATTGCATCCTCTTATTTCTCCTGTAACCATCCTGTTGGTAAGGCTGCATCATAACAAAATGACTGGCCCCAAATCATCCGATCAATTTCCATGGTAGAGAGTGGACTTGAACCAGGACTCATCAACCCCAGTTCAACAGATTCATCAGAACACAACCCTGACATTTGTATGAAATTGATTAAGAGAGGAATTTGGTTTGCTTTCATCTCTTCAAAATCTCTGAAGTTTTCTAAGAAAAATTTACAGGGATTAAAAAAGATTCTTTTAAAAACAAAACAAAATGAATTTAAGTTAAATCTAGTGCAGCTCTTTAAATGATTTACTTTCCTCCTGAAAATGTCAGAGGGCATTTCTTGCTTTTGATTCATTCAGAGCTTTCTCAGAACTAAGCTGTGTGTTATTAACAGAAAGCATTGATGTGAAACAGTGTAGCAGGGCTGAGCTACTAATCAACAAAAATATGCTGATAAAAGCTACAATTAATGCACAGCTCTCAAACGAACACAGATGCAGAGATTCAATTGTGATATAGGAAATCATCAAGCTGAGTGAAGAGTATATTACTCTGATAATGGACGTCCCTCATCAGCAAGACTCTCGCTCCTGAATTGAAACAGACCTTTGCTGTGGACTGACAGCAGTGGCAGTTTCTATCAATATAGTAGTAATCTATTGCCAGTGTTCCTCCCAACAAACCTTTTCTATTTTTCGAATTCATCCCCATCCATTCATCATTCCCTAAGTACATTTCCATTCCATCTGCGAAGCGGAGAGACAACCTTCCCAAGGAGCCCTCCCCACTTTTGTCTCTTCACTAATGCTGACAGAATAACAGCTCCCTAATTTAGAACAGCTCTCAGGACTGTCCATGTTTTTTTAAGCCCCCTTAAAAATCTTAAGAGAGGAAAAGTCTTTTGTATCCCTAAATTTCTGGATGTGACAGCTTCTGCCATGTTCGGTGCAAATTCGTGGAGCCATGGAAGTTGTTGAGTTTAATATTTAAAATATTGAGATATTAAGGTGAAATACTAAACCTGTTATCTTTTTCCCTTCTATACTTACAATAAAGTGAACCTCAGTCTGGGGACAATTCTAACCCTTACCTAACCAAGCCATCTTTGCAGGAATCTCCTTATCTCCCATTAATTCTTTCTACAACCAGGTTCAATAAATTCATCCTTGGCTTAAGCCCCATTTCCTTTTCTTTGTAGATTTTTAAGTCAAGGTCTACGTTTGGTAGTCAGTGCTTATAGGTGACTGCAGATATGAATTTTTCATCTAAAAGCAGATGATAATACCGAGCCAACTTTGGCTGATCTAGAAATTGAAGCATGGCTGGTTCTAGTTTGTTCCAGATGGCTGAGGAACATCTGGAAAATCTAAACTGGGTGGTGGTGGTGGTGTTGTAATTGATTTCTTCTAACCTGATCTTTTCCAAACTGGTCCCTCTAGGTATGTTTGGATTACAACTCTTAAATCTCCAGCTATTCTAGGAACTAAGAACTGTGATGGTAATTTGGTGGACCAGTTCTAACATCACTTTTAATGAACAAATCATGCCAGATGTTAACACTAATTCTGTGAAACTTGTACCTGTCATAGTCTCCATTGCACAAGGCTCGCACAGGGATAGCGAATGATTGCCATACTGGATTCAGAGTGTTCTTCACCACTTCAGTTTTATGACAAATGGTAAATCTAGAAAGATACATAATGTCCATTTAGTTATAAGTTAATTCTCAGAAACTGAAGAATGCCTTGGGTTGGACAACAATAGAGAAGAAAGGAAAAATCTCATTGTATTTTGAAATATGCTTCTCCAAATCACCATGGACAATGAAAATTGGCATTGGGTTGGATCAAGATAAAAATGGATCACTTTAATAGCTGTAAACACTGGCATTCTCCAAGCGCTTGCAGCAGAAATAAGCACCAACTTCATGCAATATTAGCTAACATTTTTCACAGAGGATATAAGTATTTCCTATTAAAATTATACTTTCATTAGCACAAGTAGTGCAATATCCATTCCCACAGAGAGAAAACTTGCTGAAAGCAGAACAAACTATATTGGAAATCAGTTTAAAACAATACCCAGCAATATATGGCAATATCTCTAAAAAGTAGAAGCTCGTGTTCTCTCAAAACAAGGCAGGAGATTTTTTTTTTCCAGGCAGGTCCTGTGTTTTTAAGAAATAATCTGCTGGGAGCCATGTTCCAATAATGACCAGAGCCAAAACTGGGCAGATCACTCTCTTCTTCTCTTTTTCTAATTAGCTCAACTTTCCATGATGTCCATCCTTGCTCCTACCCAACCTACTATTGGAAGAAGGACAGATCATTCTTGCTACAGATTTAAAGTGATCTTTTGCAAAGATCCTCTGATGTTTAAGGCTACATGACTCATAGACATGAATTACACAAATCTAGCATTCTGATCATCCTTGCTGTAATTTGGGGGGGGGGCATTTCAATGAGAGTTTGCCTAGCACAGTGGTAGCCTATCTTAGCTCTAAACTCCCCAACTGTCAGATTTTGATTTTGGGAATATGGATCTCCACCCTGCTCAAATAAAAAAAATGTTACGGTCTAAGCCTGGGAATTTGGATGCAAACTAATATTTTATTTTGGCATCAGCCTTGCACTTTGAAAATTGAGGAAAATGTTCTCAATTTCAAGGAGATCTGACTTTCATTTACCTATTTAATTATTCTGAATGGTCAGCTAGGGAATTGTCTTGATGTTAGTTAACTTTCGCCCAGACCCTTTCTATTAAACATAACATCTCATTTCACTTCTTGCTGGTTTAGTGAACAACTTCAGGAATATTCATAAATCATCTTTTTAAAATGATCCTGAAAATTTAGCATACTTAAGTCTTTTTATTTTCTTGTATCAGCTAAAAACATTAATCAACACAGTTTTTTTACTTGAACTGGTCCAAAAAAAATATTTCCAACTCACAAGAAATGTTTGGTCAATTGACATGGTGGCCATCATAGTATGATCACACATAAGAACACATAAAGCTTAAATCACACAATCATAGCCATCATCTTGATTTTTTTTTAACCACTTTCTATAGATACCCTAATAATTGTTAAGACTGCAAAACTGGAAGAATGCTAAAAAAACCAAAATTCTTATCCACACTGAGTTTAATAATCCAAGCCTCACCTAGTCAAGTTTTGTTTTTGATGTACTCTCAGACTGATGGTCTTTCCAATGGCTGTATTTTTGGATGGAATGTGAAAGAACATTTAAGAAGAAGGGACCCATTGTTTTGGTGTCAAGGCAGATTATATATGGCTACAATAGTCTTGTCCATGATACGCATTAGCCTGCACAAATTCTTTATATGAAGCTTTTAAAAATTTGCTTACTAAGGAAAGCCTAAGCAGAGAGCAGCAACCAGCTGCACTGGTTGACTTAAACAAAACCTGTTGGATATGACTGGTATTTGAAAGAATTATCATCAGAAAATGCAGACTTATAAGCTAGACTGGGAAATCACAAACAAAATTCCAGAATAACCAGCAAAGTATTAGTGGAAAATTTCACTATGTGCTAGTGAAGAGTCAGTTAAAATGGGGCAAATCTGTTCCCAGATAAAAACCACTTGTACTCACGTTCCATCTTCGTTACTTCTGAAGAATACCATGAAAGGGTCTGATTTCCCAAAGAAGTCTTTCTTGTCCAGCTTGTTGGCACAGAACTGCATTGTGGCCACATCCTTGGAATTGGAAGCAGAAAATATATTGTCTAACAGCATTGCTGCTGAGCTAACAGAGCAATTTTAAGAAGCTGTACAGTAAAGCACTAAACATAAAACAGACTTTGCAATTAACCCAATAGGAAATTGAAAAAGAAAGAAAGAGGCTCATCACTGAAGAAATTCTAATCCAGTGTATAACTGAAAGGACTATAATAGCATGAGCAAGGCATGAAAAATCTGGGAAAGCTATCAGCTTGGCATCAAACAAGGATACTGCACCTACAGCTAAGATTTTTAATCATAGACTTTGGTACTTGGGTATTTTCTTTCCCCATCACCAGTCTCTTGAACATGCACTAAAGCATGTTAAACTTTACAGAAGAGTTACAGCTTGCCAATGATTTTCGTAGTAGATAAAACATCCACTACACTTTTCACTGCCATTTAAATCAATCCAGACCATTAGGATTATAATGGAACTAGCTACTTTCGTGAGTTAAAAAAATATAAACAACTTCATATGTTTATCAAAGCGTCACTTCTGCTCTGTGAACACACACACACACATCTTGTTAGGATTGGCATTCTATAAATACAATAAACATATTTCACTTGCTAAAATATCCCCCAATTCACCTATAGGTTGCATTTTGATTTGCAAGAATGTGTGGGTTTTATGTAAAATTTCCCCTACTCTGCATTTTATGCATATTTTTTTCCTAATGTAGACAAATCTCTTCTGGAGCACTCCTAGACCCTCTGTACATTGCTGTTAAATCAGGTCTCCCTAATCTCTTACCTATTTGCCACAGTTCAAATCATCCTGTGGATTAGGTCAATGCTCAACTTTATCAAAGTAGCTGTGATTTTGTGCTCTGAGATATTTCTCAATTAGCTCTGTATCTACAGATTTGATAAGTATGCCTTCCATTGAATTTCTAGGCTATTTATCTAGATACGGAGTAGCAGGAGGCCAAGGATAGAGTCCTGGGGAATTTCATTTAATCCTTCCCACTGGGATAACACAAAACTACTCACAAACTACTTGGATGTGATTGTTCAGCCAGTTAAAGACCTAACAGACCACAGTATCATCTAGCTCAGGGGTCTCCAACCTTGGCAATTTTAACACTTGTGGACTTCAACTCCCAGAATTCCTCAGCCAGCTTTCCTGACTGAGGAATTCTGGGAGTTGAAGTCCACAAGTCTTAAAGTTGCCAAGGTTGGAGACCCGTGACTAGCCCACATTTATCCTTTCTGTCCACAAAAATATCATGAACATCCGTGACAAATGCTTTTCTGAGATCAAAGTATATTACATTTATGTACATTGCATCCTCAGTCTTCCAAACTATTCATGTTTCATGAAAAGAGGAAAGACCAGAACAGTATTTCTCTACGTTGGCAACTTGAAAATATGTGGATTTCAACTCCCAGAGTTGAATTGAATACATCTTCAAGTTGGAATAGAAAGACAGCACACAACTAACAACCACAGTTAACTCCTGGTAACGATAACATCCTTTTAAAAATGTTTATAGCCATGCTTCCTGACAATTTATTCAGCAGTGATGCTAAATAATAGGTGCATATTTTCTCAGGTGCTCCCTCTACCATTTTGGATATTGGTTGCTCTTATCCAGTCTTCCAGCACTACCAGGAGTTTTCAAAGATCACAATCAGTCGGCAGGAGTTCATGTATAATACATTTTTTTCCATTTCATGCTCGCCAGGACCAACTAATTTGGCCTGAACTATCTGCAGATACAACATAAGATATTCTTATGTTAAGGAAATAATAGCCTTGCCGTTGTAAGCCAAATGTTTCAAGCTGTAAAATATTGAAGATCACACTGTGTCTTGAAGTGTCATGTTAGAGATGAAAAGTCAGTTTGATGAGACTTTTTCTACCAGTAGGAAACTGTTATGAACTAATAAAGCACTTAAATAAAGTTTTAACAAACCTTAAGAAAAAGCAGGGTTCTAATCCTGCACTTCTGATTGGCCGATAATAGCGATATCGGCTTGGTCCATTCTGGGGAATCTGATTGGCTGTTAACAAGCCATTCTCATTGGTTCAAGGGTTTAACACTTCCAAGTTCTCATTGGCTAATAGGTCAGCAGCCTGCCCTATAAAAGGGCTGCTGCTGCCCTAGGGTTTTTGCTCTGTTCAGAATGATTAATAAAGAGTTGAAGTTCACTGTTCACTGCTTCGTCTCCATTCCTTGCACCCATGCGCAGAACTAACACTGGCGACGAGGGTGGGATACGGAGACATCAGAGCTGACTGAACACTACAGAGCACCAAACAGAGCACATGGCTGAAGGCACATCGACAACGGAAACTATGTCCGGCGGCGCCATACCATCCGCTCCATTTGACCCAGCACAAGAAGACTGGGACTCGTACATAGACCGGTTCCAGATGTTTCTGGAGACCAATAACTTGAAGGATGCCACTACGGGGAAAAAGCGAGCAGTGTTCCTGACCCATTGCGGGCCTGCCATCTTTAAGATGGCCAAGGCACTAGCGAAACCGGCTGAGGTGAAAACCATGGACTGGGACGTCCTCACGCCCCTTCTACAGGCCCACTATGCACCCGCCATACCAACGCTTGTCTGAAGACATGAATTTTACCAGAGGGACCAGCGGAAAAGAGAGAGCGTTACAGATTTCATCGTGGATCTCCGGAACCTGGAAGGCCTCTGTGGGTTTACAGACCTCGAAGAAGCTCTGAGAGACTGAATAATTCTGGGATTAGATGACCCCACTGCGCAGAGCAAGATCATGGTCAAAGGGGACATCGACCTTGCTGATGTTATCAAGGACACTACTGCAGCAGAAGCAACCAGGAAGTCGGCTGCCCAAATGCACCGCACCAACGCACCGCTCCATCAATTCGCCAGCGATACCTCACCTCGCCTAGAGAGGCACACAACAGCGACCCACCATGAGGACCTCGAATCGCCATCAGAAAGTAATGAGGAGGAGGTCAACCGGCTCCGGTCTGAATGTGACCAATGCCATCAGCGGAATCAAAGACTACCACACCAATGCACGGGTTGTGGGGCAAACCACCCGCGACTGCAAATTCCTCAACGCGCTCTGCCATTTCTGTGGGAAAAGAGGCCACATCGGGAAGGTCTGTAGAAGCAAGCAAGGATCCAGCCCACTTCAGAGGGGAAACAACTACCGCCAGACCACAGGGAATCGCCCTGTGAGTCAGGAACATTTGAACCACCAATGGAACAACCACTCCTACAGAAATAAAAACCGGCCATTTTATCGAGAAGAGAAGAGGCACACCAAACCATTACAATCGGTCATGCCTCATCGCTAGATGAAAAGAAGATCCGAGTGAAGGTCGCCATCAAAAACCAGCCTTGCGTGATGGAAGTCGATTCAGGATCGTCCCTCTCGATGGTTTCCTGGAAGACTCTTAAACAATTAATCTCTGCTGTCCAGCGTCAAGACCTCAGAGCCCAAAGAATCATACTCAAAGATTATCAGGGGAACCGAATTCTGGTCGTTGGATCCAGCCAAGTCCAAGTATCATTCAAAAATCGTACTGCGCCATTACCTCTGACCGTTGTCGACCGTGACCAGCCTAGCTTGTTAGGCCTTCAATGGTTTGCCCCACTCGGGATCGAGGTAGCCGGCATTCACCAAACCAGAAGCAACGACTGGGAGGAGGCCATCGTCCAGGAATTCCAGGACGTTTTTGCAGACAAACTAGGCGAGTACAAGGAGACCCCGATATCATTTAACCTTAACCCTGAAGTAGCCCCCATCCGCCTTAAGCCTCATCGGGTACCTTTTGCCCTTAAACCAAAAATTGACGAGCAGCTCGATAAATTAATAGCCCAGGGTGTTTTAGAACCAACTGACCACGCTCGTTGGGAAACCCCAATTGTAACACCCATCAAACCGGATGGATCGTAAAGGATTTGTGGGGACTACCGGGCCACCCTGAATCACACCCTTCAACAGAACGCTTACCCGGTGCCGGTGGTACAACACCTTCTCCATTCCCTGGGGGGAGGAAAAGTCTTCGCTAAATTGGATTTAGCACAGGCATACCAACAACAGCCTGTAGATAAAAAAACCCGCAGAGGCACAGATGATCGTTACGCACCGAGGCGCCTTTAAGTGCAACCAACTCCAATTCGGAGTGAGCATAGCCCCAGGGATTTTTCAAAGTCTGATGGAGAGACTCTTGCAAGGGATCAAGGGGGTTATGCTGTACTTTGATGATGTTTTAATTGCTGCCCCGAATAGAGAAATACTAGAAGATCGTCTTAAAATGGTCCTCCAGAAATTTAAAGACTCTGGCCTTCAGGTTAAAAAAAATAAATGTCAACTGTGTACAGATAAAGTAGAGTTCCTGAGGTACCTAATTGATAAACAAGGCATTCACCCCACAAATAGCAAACTCAGGGCAATCAAAAACACCCCAAGACCCAGAAATAGGACTGATCTCCAAGCTTTCCTGGGGCTCATTAACTTTTACAACATCTTCTTGCCCCAGAAAGAGACCGCAGCTGAGCCCCTACATAGACTTCTCGACGAAAAAGCAACCTGGGTCTGGGGACACCGCGAGGAGCACGCATTCCGACAAGTGAAAAACTTACTAACCTCAGATGCTGTTTTAATGCAGTATAACGAGACTCTGCCTTTAACAATTATATGTGATGCATCACCATTTGGAGTAGGAGCCATTTTGAGTCATGTGTTACCAAATGGTAGTGAGGCCCCTATTGCCTATTTTTCAAGGACCCTATCAAAGGCTGAACGTAACTGTAGCCAGATCGACAAAGAGGCTCTTGCTGTTTTATCTGCTGTGAAACGGTTTCATGAATATGTACATTTGCTAGGGATTATAGTGGGAGACAAGCCAACCCGCTATATATTGTCACCTGGAATGACTCACTGGTCATTCCAGTTTTTAGCTGCGTACAACTATAAATTACAACACTGCCCGGGGAAAGCCATTTCCCCACGCTGATGCATTGAGCCGTGCCCCACTTCCGGAAACCGCCGACGACCAACCCTTACGACACTTCAGATTGAAATGCTACATTCACCACTGCTAACAGCCAGAGACATTGCAATCGAAACAAAACGAGATCCTGTCTTGGCACGAGTTCTTAGCTGGGTCGAATGAGGATGGCCAATAGAACAAACCCCTGACGACTTCACCCCTTTCAGAAACCGGCAAACAGAACTTTTTTCGCAAAAGGGCTGCATCCTATGGGGAGATAGAGTCGTCGTTCCAGAGCAGTTACAACGAGCAGTATTTAAAACATTGCATGACGGTCACCCCGGCATCGTGCGTATGAAAGCGCTTGCACGAAGCTATGCGTGGTGGCTGGGCATCAACAAACAGATCGAAGCCTGGGTAAAGACTTGTTTAAAGTGCCAAGAAGTAAGCAATGCCCCACCTAGAGAAACTCCAACAGAATGGGAACCCCCCCGGGGGCCGTGGTCCCGCATCCACATTGATTTTGCGGGACCTACTAAAGGACATACGTTCCTCCTAACAGTGGATGCCTATTCCAACTGGCTCGAGATCCACGAAATGAAGAAAACTACAACGGAATCCGTCATCCGAAAATTGAACAGGCTATTCGCAACGCACGGGCTGCCAGACGTTCTGGTCTCCGACAATGGACCCGAGTTCACCGCCCTGGCATTTGAACAATACTTAGTGGATCAGGGCATCTGCCATGCGCTAACTTCGCCAGCGCACCCTGTGGCTAACGGCAGGGCCGAGCGCATGGTACAATTTGTCAAAAAAACTCTCCACAAAATGGACTATGGGGACATTGATGACAAAATAAACAGAATACTCCTACTCCAACACATTACTCCGCACAGCATTACCAACAAGACCCCAGCTGAACTGTTGATGGGACGCAAGCTCCGTTCCCACCTTGACCGGCTTCACCCATCCTACGAGCCAGAGAAACCCTGTGGATCTACCAGAAAATGCCGCAAGTTCAAGGTAGGCAACTTAGTTTTCGCCAAAAACCTCTCTGGCGAACCATTATGAGTCGAAGCAACCGTAATTCAAACTACCGGGCCCAGATCGTATCGTGTGCAAACCTGCGATGGAAAAATATGGAAACGCCATATAGATCAGCTTCGCTCTAGGCTACAACCCAGTTCCCGCGACTTCTGTGACTCCCAAACTGAGGGGGGAGGGGATGTCGAAGAAACCAAATTTGAAATGGTAGAAAGCAGAAGCGAAGGAAGTCAGCAATCGGGCGTGATAAATGAAGAAGAATCAGGGAGGGGACTCTCCTCGTTACAGAGGAATACCTCAACGGAGGCGAGCCCGCAAAGATCAGAGGACAACAATGACAGCATTAGCGGCACCGAGTCGTCCAGTGAGGATGCGGAACCGCCTGTACCAGATATGTCCAAAAACGTCCCGCCGAAACCGGATGACAGAAAGGTACTGGTGGGACAGCGCAAATCCAATAGACAGTTAAAACAACCTACATATCTTAGGGATTACGTCACCGCACCCCTCAAATGGAACCCAGGGGGAAGGGGTGTTATGAACTAATAAAGCGCTTAAATAAAGTTTTAACAAACCTTAAGAAAAAGCAGGGTTCTAATCCTGCTCTTCTGATTGGCCGATAACAGCGATATCGGATTGGTCCGTTCTGGGGAATCTGATTGGCTGTTAATGAGCCACTCTCATTGGTTCAAGGGTTTAACACTTCCAAGTTCTCATTGGCTAATAGGTCAGCAGCCTGCCCTATAAAAGGGCTACTGCTGCCCTAGGGTTTTTGCTCTGTTCAGAATGATTAATAAAGAGTTGAAGTTCACTGTTCACTGCTTCGTCTCCGTTCTTTGCGCCCATGCGCAGAACTAACAGAAACCATGAAAGGAAGTCAGAAGAGATTAGTACCGCACTTATCAATACTTTCTGATTCCAACTCAAGGCATTTTCATTCTACAAAATTCTCTGCCAGTGCTGCTGGAGGCAGACAGCAGTGGTTATTTTCCAGGAGAAAATGAGTGAATTACTATGTGTGTATGAACACTGCATTTTTACAAAGGTACCATTTTAACTGGGAGAAAAATGTGAGTACAGCATGCAGGGTAAAATAAAAAGAGGACAGTCAGGATGTCTTTGCTTCTTTGAAGAGTTGTTATTACCTAGTAAGGCATTTCTAATTTTTTTTCTTTTTAATTTTTATTTACTAACTTGGACTTCATAGATTATAAACAAATATCTAGGGTTGTTTGAAGCTTAAGGTGCAGAAAAAGATAAAAAAAGAAAAAACAGATCAGAAATGTAGATGGTAGAATTCCAAAAGAAGCAAAAGTCCAGGCAGGTTGACTTATGAAAACACGAGCAAACTTCCTTATATCTGCTTGTGGTATATGTTTTCATGCTTCCTGAGGGAGTTTGGAAAGCATTAAGAAATGGAATATCACTGCTCTTTCTGGTTAATGTACCTTGCAAATCATACAGGAAAATGCATAAGGAATGAAGCATTGAACTTGCACAACAGGGTAACAAATAGCATTAATATAAGATATATCTCAGGAGTTCTTATGTCTCAGGAGCAATGATATATGAATAAGCACTTAGGATGCAAGAATACACAAAATGCCTCTTTCCATTTAGTAAAGCTGCCCTTCATCCTAAAAATATCCTTGGGGATTAGAGATGGAAGAGAATCTTGATCAATTTGCATTCGGAGATAAATGTAATAAATTTACCCTTCCTAAATCAATATGGAACTAGGATCCAATTATCCTGTGATATTAACACTTTTCAGAATCTTGCAGTACAATCTCCTACATTAAAAAAAAATATGAAAAATGTGTATTTCAGGGGGATATGCATGTGTAAAATACCTTTAAGGGAAACACCTTATATAAATTAGCAAATAATCAGACCTTGTTCCTTGCCTTGTGGATGTGCTCACTGAAAACAAATATCCTAGGGAAGATCATTAGAGTGACTCCTTAAGGCTGTTGGCTCTCCAGTACAATGGTTTCTTCACTGACATTGTTTGAGATCAATGAATATGGATGAATCACATGAGCTTCAGTGGAAGAAGCATCTTGCAACATTATCTAGTCTCCTTAGCAAGTTTCTTGTCCATTTGACTGACCTCCTTTTCCAAGCTATAGTCATGAATAGACCTTTGAAGTTACAGTGATGTTAGTAAGCCACAGGCAGGAAGATATGGCTTTAGCAGAAGAAATAGAACCCCTTCCTGCTTCTAAGCATCTTCTTTGCGCAAGGGAAAGAGTTAAGCCAACTTCTAGCACAGGCTGCAGGACTGCTCATGTAAAGCTAATTGCTTAGGTTTCGGTTTATTGTGATGGAAAAGGGAGTTAAATTCCCTTTACAGCACAACAGATGGGCTGCTTTGAATGCATTCAAGCATACCCCTGAAATTCGGAGTGGATCTTATGTCTAAAGTAGCATGCAATAACATGCTACAAAGGTTGTGCATTTTGTGAATTGAAAGAGTGAATACAAACATGCAAATCTTTCCATATACGATACTTTAGATAATATACAGGGCATGTGTGTCAGCATTTAAGCCCAAAAATAAGCAATAGAGATAAAATACAACATGATGTAATTCACGTAAACTTTCACCATATACTGTACCATGGTATGTGCATCCATTTCTACAGATATACATGCAAAACACTTGTCCATGGACGCATGGGTGAGAAAGTGCTGATCTGCATGCATTTTTGAAGGCATGGGAATTTAACACAAGTTATGTCTGAGGACAAAGAATTGCACAATCATGTGTAGGAGAAGAAATTAGGATTTTATCCCTCTTGTAGATGTCAGACTTGTGCGTGAAATGAGGTGAGATTGTGATATTGTTTGTGTTAACTTCTGTATGAGGAGAAAAGGAGATTGAAAATGTCTGGCTTTGCTGGAATTTAGACAGGCTGATCTTTTCCAGAAAAACAGCCACAGGTTTGTTTTGCTCTCTTTGGTTTCAGCAACAAATTGGCTGTGGCTATAAAGAGATAATAAACCTCTACTGGCCCACCAATACTTGACTGTTGGGAATCACCCAAGCATTGTCTCTTTGTCTTATATGTCATCAACACAACTCAGCCATAACACTTAAAGTCCCAGATGCTCTGAACCTTTTCCTTGGAAGAAAGCATGTTTTTCTTCTGTCTATGGCAAAAACAAGGTTGAGGGCATCTTTTAGGTCAATTTACTGTAATGGAAACAGGCTGTGAAAAAAATCTGTAGCAGCTTTCCCCAGATGGAATAAACTGCAACTATATATTTAGCTTGACCAGCTCTCAGACAAGAGTGAAACTCTGCCTTTTATGATGTAGGTTCACTGAGAATAATTGTTCCAAGTTGATCTTGTGAGCTTCCTAAGTAGAGGATGAAATCGTGGCCTTTCTATTCTTAGTGCAGCACTCCAACACAACCTCTGTGCCTTCGAGTCAACACTATTCCCTGGCAATGGCTTGGACTAGTAGTTTTTGTGACAAGATTGCAAAGTAGTTTGTCTTTGTGTACTTCCTAGGGCTGAGAAAGAATGACTGGCCCAAAATCACACAGCTAGCTTTGTGACATAGTCTGCAGGTTTCCAGCCTAGTGCCTTAACTGTTGCACCGAATGGATTTTATATTGCCTGTCTGTAGCACAGTTCACTATATATCCCCTACATCTTGCAGATATTATTTCATCCAGATGAAGAATGAAACATTTCTTCAGTATTGGATATATCACAGCACACCCATTTAACTCTAATATGAGATCTACTATCTCCCAGGGGACTTCTGGGTGTGCTGTGATATATAACAAAAAGGAAAGCAGGACTTGGCCCCCACCCCAATATTCATGCTCTAATTTCCAGTGCCATGATAACCTGGAATATGAAGTTACACAACTCAATAGATTTATATCTGTTTCTCTTCAAATACCCTGTTAGCTATTGAGCCCATAATCTTCCTTTCTCCATTTTTTAAAAAGATATTCATAAATTTTTGGTAATCATCTATTATTATCTTTTAAGCAGAACAAATCTCAGCTTCCAGCTATAAGAATTCTTCAGGTACTAATTTGACTGTAATCTTGGTTCATGTTCCCAGAATTATGATGGGAAATATTCAGCTAATAATTACATAGATTTCCCTCTTGGAGAAGTAGGGTAAAATATCTTGCTGCAGCCTCATGACTCCCTGGAACTGCCCAGTTTACTTTTCTGCATATATTTTATTTCTGCTAATCTACAAGTGAGGGTTCATTTAATTTACTTCAGCATGGTACATGCTGAGAGTTCTACCAAGATCATGTTGCTGGCCACTATCAAAGTATTTAACTAGGAAAGTATGTTATATTTAATTTAGAACTAGGCCTTTTTCTGCTGCAGCCCTGCCTTGTAGAATATTCTCTACTTGAAGATAAGAATAGCCCCAATGCTGTTGGCTTTTCGCAAAACTTCAAAAACTTGGCTATGTAACCAGGCCTGGGGCTTGGAATGTGTTAGGGTCTTGTTACTTGGCTTACTCAGTATTAGTTAATTAACCATCATGGCTAATTTTTCTACTCAATTATTTTGTAGATGTTTTCATTGCTGTACAGTTTTTAAAATTGTTCAAGTGTTTTATAATTTTAGAATTGTAAACCATCCAGAGTCACTTGGTTGAACTGAGTGGCTATAGAAATTGAATAAATAAATTAGTAAATTTCAATGGTTTTACTAAATATCCATAGGTCTGTATGTATACATGCAGCTAGCATTTTCTCCCAGAAGGAGAAGAGATCTCCAGCATTCTAATACTGAAGTTGTGTGGATCAGGACATATAATAAAAACTTTTAAGAATAGCAGTTTTTAGATGCAACTTGCTTAAATAAATAACTTATGTGTGGTTCTGCATCACCAAAAATAATATCAGAGTCTCTCATTATCTTCCACAACATGATATCTCTGAGTTGGATGCAGCATGGCATATCTGTGTAACTTTAACAAAACAACTTTCCAAACCATCAGGGACTCCATAGCAGGGCTGCCAACCTTGAGTGATAGTTCGGAGTGAGACACTGCGAGAGAGCGGAGCGACCGAGGGGGGGGGATGGTGTGGAAGGGGGGTGTCCCCCCTTCCACGGTAGGGAGCTTTGACAATTTTACATTTTAAATGGTGCAATCTGATGCATACTTTAGTCATGATTTGGACATATACATACATACATACATGCAAGCAGCACCAATGTACTTGAACCGGATTTGTAAGATATTAATAATGCAGTTCACTGACCATGAATAATTGAAGTTCCTGACTTGTAACTGCAGTATTCTACCTCAACTGACTTTATTAGCTTAGTGATGTACTATAGACCACTATAGGATGAATTCAATGTGCAACAAAAAGACAAAAACCCGAAACAACTACAGAGATAATGCAAATACATCAATGGGTATTCTTCTTTCTGTATCAAATACCATACTACATGCCAATATCAAATGCTATAGTCTCAGTCTTTAATTATATACTAACTTGTTGACTGAAATAGGGGTTCATAATTTCAGACATGTATAAACTAAACATTTAATCAAATAATGAGTGCTTCATATAAATATACATATTGTTAACTGTAAAACTCATCTACTGTATTCTGAAGCTTGAGCACAGTGAGGAAACAGTATATTATTTATTGGGTAAGTTTAGATTCTGAACTTAATGGTCTTACTGCTCTTTGGATGGTAAATTGTGTTAAGATTAGAATATGTTCTAGTTGAGTCAGGGCTATCCCAATTTGGGGCTGAGAAGCCTACTGGCATCAAAAAAAGTCCTTATTGAGTCCTTATCTAAGGGTTTGAAAATATGATAATAATGTAGTACAGTCCTGTCGATCTGGTGCATGGAGACCTAGGATTTAAACTCAAAGGAGAAAGAGGAAAAAGTGATTCCTTCATCCACTGCCAGAGATGTAATCCTGTCAGTCCTCCAACCTTTCTATTAAGTATTTTGCAAAAAAGCTGCCCAGCCCCTTTATAGATCAGACTGGCGCGCTTCTCGCCTTGCTGGTTTGGGAAGACTCTTTTGGATCAGCTAAAAGAGAGCATAAGGCGTGTAAAGGGGTGGTAATAATAATTATAATAATAATAAAATTTAAAATAATAATAATTTTATTCAGAGTTGTGTTGGATCTCTTTTTTTTGGGGGGGGGGGGGTTTGTCCCATTCTTTCTTGGTGTTCTTTCTGTCCTTTTTGCTTTTTTAAATGGTCTTTCTCCCCTGGGTCAGAAATCCAGCCAGAGAAAATAAAGAAACATCACCAAAGATTTAAACACCAAAGGGTTAAATGGAAGCCACTCCGTTGGCTTTGCTTACCATTGTTATTACTGGCCGAGGCTGTAAAGAGGCTTTGCCAGCCCCCTCGTGTCCTTCTTTGGAAAGCCTAGGGCAGCTGGCTTGTCCCAGAGGACATTGCAGAGAGGGAGAGGGCGGGGCAAAGTGGCTGCGAGCGCCCCGGGCGGCGAAGAAGCCTCCTGCTCTTCGCTTTCCTGAAGCGATAATGATCGGCATCGTGACAGTTACGGGACGCCGGCAGAAGGATTAAGGCGGGAAAAGAGGCGCGGTGGGGTGGCTGGGCAGGGTGGGGTGGCTGGGCAGGGCGGCGCGGCGCTGGGAGCTCATCCTTCTCCTAAGCTAAGGGGAATATTCGGAATATAATCAGAGAATGTAGGGATATTTTTGTACATTCCATGATTTTGGGGGTTTAGCGTGAGATTTTGTTTATCAGAGTGAGACAGTCAAAATTGATTGAATTGCGTGAGTCTCACGCTGATTGCGTGAGAGTTGGCAGCCCTGCCATAGCACTGGAGCTTTTGAATTCAAGGCATATTTTCTTCTTTTGATGAGCTTTTTGAAAGCAAAGACATGAACAAAAATTCAAAGATAAAAGAATGACTCACCCTACAATTGCCCAGTTCTTCAGCTGAGAGAATAATGGTGCCACACTTTTTCCCCGGAATTTCTCTATAATAAGAGACAAAATAGTTTATGAAGTGGGTAGAAAGGGGAGGAAAGAGACATCCATCTTTGCCCCCAATGCAAAATAATGTTAAATTTATTTTTTCGGTTCCATTTGCAGTGCCTCCTTTTAGGAAATCCCAAAATGTCAGTAAGTTTGAACTTTCCATACCTGTAACTCCTGTTATACATTCTGCAGTGGAGTAGAAGGGAGACGGGATAGCTTTGAGGGGCAGGCTAAACAGCCACTACCAAGTCAAAGGCCAGATAGAGGATGTGTCAATGTAATATGTAATATGAGTAAACAAACCCATAGTTCACATGAAAACACAGGGAGGAAAGGGGGGAAGTGTGTTCAGACTTGCTCAAATTTTGTCATTAGTGCTGACAGTACTGTGTTTTGATTAAGGATTTGACAAAGCACACTTTTAGTGCAGCTCCATGAAGCATAAAGGTGCTCTGTATTTGGTGCTGTGAGAAAACAACCTATGAAATCAACCCCAGAAAATCTCTGATGAATGTGTGTGTATGCAAAGAAGATATATTTGCCAAAGCAAAGCAGCCAGGGTAAGCAAGATGGCCCAGCATAGAGTTGAAGTGTTTAACTTTTCCTTGTAAAGACACTGCCTTAAAATCCAAAGCTCCATTTCCATAAAGTGATACTGGGCCACATAACTCAATTTAAGAGTGACTACTGAGTGCCTATTTAGATGAGGATAGTAGGTTTTATTTTTAGTTTAGCTTACTTTAATGTCATTGCACCTTGTACAATGAAATCAAATACCATCTTCAGTGCATATCATGACCATGAAAATAAACACAAACACACATCCTTCACCCTTCACACATTGACCCGGAAACCCCCGACACCACACCAACACTGCACTATACAGTACTGCCTATCCCCATAAATAATAATAAGTGCGTTCTTTCATGTTCTGTTTATTAATTACTTTACTATTGTATTGTTTGGATTCTCTTATAAAATGTCTCAGTAACCCTGTACTTCTTTCAGCGAACTCTGGTCGGCGGATTAAATAAACTAAGACATCCCAAAGTATTTAGCTTTTTCAAGCATTGGACCTGTTCTTAGCCCTCTTTGAAATATTGTATGCATTTCTAGACCTTTCAATTACTCTATTATTGATGGTTAACTTTGTGTGTATTTCTATGTGGAATTGGTTGTTGGCTTGCTGCAAGCTATCATGGACATTATGCCCACAATTGACATTGCAAAAATATCTTAAATATTACAAATTAAAATGAGTTCTTTCAAACATTAAATACGTTCAAAGGTGGTATAAAAAATGAGAACCAAAGAAAGTTTTTTTCCCAAGTTAAAACTATATGAGGGTTTGGGACAAATTAAACCATTGCCTGAATGTACAGCAACTGAACTGAAATATTTATTTGAATGCTTATATCGTTGATTACTGAGAGGTATCACTCAAGATAGAACAAAGCTAAGAAAAAAAGCAGTTTACCTGAAACCCCCTTTTTTCTTTTTAAAAAAGTGTCAGTTTTATGATTTTGTCCATCTAATTCCACACAGACAGATGATGTCTTGGATAATGATGGCTCAAAATGGATTTAATCTTCAGAGCTGATGACAAGTCTATTTGTTCATGGTGCTTGGAAATTAGAAGTATGACATATGATCTTTCTCAGGCCAGAAATATAAATCATATAAAGCCCTAAATTATATCAAAAGGATTACCCTACTTATGACTCCTATTATTTTCATTCACCAGTAGATGAAATAAGGATTGGGTTTAGAAAAATGATATGGTTATACAAACAGATTCAACTAAGAATGAATGGAAATGTGAAAATATTCTACTTCTTATTCTATATAGCGATTGATGCCTAATAATCACAACTCCAAACACTAAACTCTCTTCATAATCAAAGTCAGAACTAAGGTGGTCAGTATAAACAATTTGCGTTACTTTCATAGGCAAGGTTTGCTTTTAATTATCATCCCTCCGATAAATGGCAAATGGAGTGATGGACTCAAAAACCTAGTATGTGGTAATGGCCACCAACTGTGAAGAGTTTTCCCATGTATCAATTTGAACATGGCCCAGCAGGTGGCAGCACATAGCCAGATTTGGTTGATCTCAAATCCACTAAGAAGAACTGGATGCAATTTATTCTTGGATGGGAGACCACTAGAATGTTTTGAGATCCCAGGCGAGATTGGGAAGTCAAAACATTCCTCGAAGGAAACAATGGCTTCTATATGAACAGAAACTATCTGAGTTGTCCATGTAGTAACATGACCTTAAGCAAAACAAGGCAACTCTAGTATTACGTGCTGGTTGATGAAATAGATGTCATAAAACTTTGCTACAATTTTGGATATTATTTCTTATAGGTTGTTATTGTTTTCTTTCTGTTTCCTTTCACCATCATTTTTCTTTAAAGGGCATCTTTCAATCTGGAGCTGTCCCAATCAAAGTTCCTCCGAAAGATGGGAAGAGACCTTTTTTGCTCATTCTGTTCTGACCTTGGCTTCCCAAGATCATGAAGCAGACTCCTCATCCCAATAAAAGCCTTTTTATTTAGGTTAAAGTGAATTCCACTTCAGCAAAGTCCTGGCAAACAGTCTTTCATGACATTTCAGACCTTTATCAGGCTTGGAGAGTTGCCAGGCTGATATCTTCTATCTGACACAGCAATTGTAGCAGCAATTACTTGATAAGAAGTTAGGGACAGATCTTCACTCTAATGAATTGAACTAATTGTCCCCTGCAAACACCACTCCCCTTTTGTTCCTCTTTATTCCCTATGAAATAAAGGGACCATTCACCATTCACCTGAGCTTTTACTCCCGAGTCAACCCTTGGTTCCTTAACCGTTCCTTTCTCCTGGCAGCTCTGCACATGCGTACATTGGGAACAGGCTCCAGCTGTTCTTCTGCCCCACTGATCTCTGACTCTGAAGGCAGCTGATAACTGTCAGAAGACCCTGGCCCCATCTCTGCCTCTGACACAGAGCACTTGTCAGAGCCTTCCCCAAACTCCAGGACTGGCCCAGGTTCCTCCCCAACCTCCTCACTATCTGATTCTGCCACCAGCTTGCTGGCCGCTGGCAGGCCACAAGACACTCATTCATATTACAGGGCTACACTCACCTGCTGACTGTGGTTGTGTGTGTGTGTGTGCACTAAACTTGTCTTATATTTCCATATAATAGAAAACACTGCCATACAGTTGTAAGGTTGTAGTTGGACATATTATGTATTTGAAGGGAAGCCAGTATCAATTAGCCTGTCCACACATATCAGCAGAGGTGACTTCCAGTCGGAATGGGATAACTCACCACAGCCAACTCATCATGGCCAATTCACCACAGCCAGCTCAGCACAGGACAACTTGCCACGACCAACTTGCCATGGGACAACTCATTGCATGACAATTAAACAATTCAATTTAATTATTTAAAATAGCTAAAACATTTTAATTTTCATCATTCACATTTTATTTTGTCCCTCCTTTGCCATCTTTTTTTAAATGATTCTGATCCATTATTTCTTCAACACTAGTGCAACTCTTGTCTGCAATGAGTTTATCGGTAACAAGTTGGCCATGGCAAGTTGCCCCATGGTGAGTTGGCCATGGCGAGTTGTTGTAGACCTCCCAGTAGCCCATACCTGGCTTTTTCCTTAGAAGGAAGATTCAAGAGATGTCCATATTTACTGCATTTCAGCTTTCTATTGCAGATTTAATAAAAGAAGAGCAATTCAAGACCACAAGGAATTCTAAATCAAGCTTAGAAGATATTTTGTTAATGTTATTGTCTGGCAAAAACACTCACCTCTGAATGTTTTTTTAGACAATACATATCTAGAATTGGCCACATGCTTAACAATCCATTTGTTTGGGCTTCTTCAGTGACAGACCGAAACAATCCATTTATTTGCCTAATATATGTGATTATTCAGATGACTTTGTGAACATACATCTTTAAATACTGATGACTCAATATTCAAGATCCTTGCTCAATCAAGATCCACACTGGATATTATGTATTCTGGAAGGAGAAGAAGCTCAACAGATTTAACATTACCCGATTTGAATATTAAATGGTGAGGTGTGCCTTCCTCTCTCCCTTCTCTCGTGATTTATTAATTGTGTTATGAGCACAAATGAGAGAAGAGTTGTTGAGTTCTCACTAAAAACAACAAGAATGACAGAAAGAGCCAACAATAATAGGCTGAGCTTGTCAAGATCAAATCAGAGCTATTGTGGACTAGGCTCAGGATACCACTGTAGGAATTTTTATTAAAAAAAAAAATTAAGTGGCTATCTCATAATTCGGTAAGAAAGGCTTTAGTTCCTCACACAGTTTATATTGATACTTTGAAGAGGTGGAATGCACTGATCCTCCCCTCTTTTCTTATCTGTAGGAGAGCTTAAATATGACTTACCCATTGGAGACAGATGGCATAGGCTTCCCAGTTTTGGAATGTAATGTAAATGCTCCCATTCTGAAAAAAAAAGAATAAAACAGACTTAAAATGATAATGTAGTTATGTTATTCAATATATATGGCTGCATATCCCACATAAATCATTCCAGGGGGCGAACACAGTTAAATATGTTAATGTACAAATACAAAATGAATATGAAAAACAGTATATGAGAACAAAACAAAAAAGCAGCATTAAGTTCCACAAATATCACTTTTGCTCTTTTCACTCCACAACACCTTGCATGATTTCCCCCCCATTCTCAACTAATACATTATCATAACCCAAGGCTGGTTTGTTTTCTCATTTTGCACAGAGCACTAAAGTAATAAACATTCAGCAATAAAATCACATATAATTCAACACTATAAACCAGAGATTGTCAGCTTCTTTTGAACCAATAAGCATTTCTGAAGAGCCTGTCATGGGTGCTCTCCTAAAATGGCAGTTGCAAAATGGTGAATTATCAAATGTGAATAACAGGTAGTCCTCAACTTACAAGCTACAACCATAACTGAGCCCAAAATTTATGTTGCTAAGTGAGAAATTGGAAAGTGAGTTTTGCCCCATTTTTTTCACTTTTCTTGCCACGTTTGTTAGGTGAATTAGTTAAATCAGTAATGTGGTTGGTATGAGAATCTGGTTTCCCCACCGATTTTGCTTGTCAGAAGGTTGCAAAAGATGATGACACGACCCTGGGACACGGCAACCATCACAAATGTAAATCAGTTGTCAAGCATCTGAATATAAATCACATGGCTGCAATGGTTATCAGTGTGAAAAATGGTCGCAAGTAATTTTTATAAATGCCATTATAACTTCAAAAAGTCACTAAATGAATTGTTGTCACTTGAGGAATATCTGTACTCAGTATTTATCTTACCATCTTCTTCCATTCCCCCCGCCAAAAAAATACTTCCTGCCACCTTCCTTCCAAAGCATTAAGGTTTGGCTATCCACCATTTTCATTTCCCAAGAATGTCTATAGGAATTTTGCAGGATCAGAGACATCTGAGAAATTTAAAAAAAATCATACTTTGATTTGTCAGATGCGAACTTCTCTAATCAAAAGGGTAAAAAAAGTGAGTTAGTGAACCTGATGGTGTCTAATAATCTCTATTCATAAATATTCCCAGATGAAATAAAAATATAAACATCTGTATTCTTTGGCAACATCTTCAATACACATTGACTTCACTGAGATTCATTGGAATAGGAAAGTAAGAAACATCTGCTTAATTGTGATATTTCTTATTTCCAGAAACCATCCATGCCCTATTTTTGATGACCACTTAAAACTCTTCTACCCCATCTATCTTGGCTTGAAAAGTGTTTGACAGTTTTACATTGAACTTCCTTACGACTTTTGAGTCTGTCAGTTGCATTGTGGCTATGTTTTCTGTTATAAAACTGATCACATTTACTGATGATTGTCATGGGCAACTTTGGATGTGGGCTTGGTTAAGAGATTCAATGCAACATTCCACTTTTAAGGGCAGTCTGAGCTTGTCACGGTGTAAATTAATGCAGTGCGCTTGTGTGAAACATTTTCTCAGTCTATATGGCTCAAGAAGCCATAAACTAACTAGATTCATTTAATATCCCAGGCTAAGATTTTTGTGACATCCCAGGCTAAAACATTTAGCTAATTTGTGATTTTATATGCTATTGAATAAACCAATATCAAGCAGCATACATCAAAGACTCAATTTAGTGCAAGTAACTGAAATTGTAAAGCGAGTGATACAGAACTCCAAAAATTGATTAAAAAAAACATTTTATAACAAATAATATGAGCTTCTGAAAGGATAAACAGAAATTCCAATAAGATTTGAGTATGTTGCTTGAACACAAGCTGAAGTCATCAACTGCAACATAAATCCAGAAGTGAAGTTCCCTTATTGGATCAGTAACACCTCCCAGTATGAAGTTATACAATGGACGAGAAAGGAGACTCTTCTGGCCTGCAGTAATGAATCAACAAGTTTCAGTACATGCCAGGCCTCAAGGCCTCACGTAGGCTGAAAGCGTGTACCAGGAACAAAGAACATCAATCAGCAATACAACATCAACTGGACTGCAGGCGTTGATTGGCTACTTTGTACCTACTAAAACTGACCATATAATACTGTGATTTGATGCTACTATGTGTCCACTAATATTTCTAACATAATGATTGGATAGAGTTCACCGCTTGTGACGTATTACTGTGTGTTTTTAATAAAAGAGCTTCCCGAGCTCGTGATCGGGGTAGCTCACCTGAGATAGAACCAGCCTGGTGTCTTTCTTGATGCATTTGACCACCCAGTGAGAAGCCTTCCAAATGTGGAGCAAAGCCACATCTGGTGACCCTGACGTGATCCGTTAAAAGAAACGGGTGCGTCTGTCTTCGACTGCTTATCTCATCTGGCCGGACAAGCCAGTTGCAACTCAGGGACGCCGTCTCATGTCACGGATCCCTCCCTAGGAATCTTCCCTAAAGAAGACATCCTCCCTTCAGGTGAGTATGGGCGGAAAGTTCTCCAAAGCGCAGATAGCACATTTGCAGGAATTAGGAGAATTAACGAAGAGCTCAATTCTTATTCTTAGGAATCAGGGCAAAACGCTCCCGGTTCCAACTAAAAAGGACCTTATCACCCTTTTGACTTACATCTATACACAATGTCTGGCTTATCCAGAGAAAGGGTCCTTGAAAGTCTCCACATGGCAACATTTGGGTGACTATTTTCATTGTAATCCCAGGGCTCTGCCAAAAATTCTGACCACATGGCAGATAGTCATAGAATGCTTAAAAATCCATGGCTCAGCACTGACCAATGTCCCCTCCCCTAAGGAGGGTCCTCCTCCTTATACAGCTGAAACCAAGACAAAGGACGCTCTCCCATTAGAAGCTTCCTCCCCCACTGCTCCTGAACCCATAAATCCTCCTGACTCAAATCCAGCGGAGAATCAGACACCCATGGGAGCGATCGCACAAGCCATGGCGTAGGGACGCAGGGAGGGCTCTCTTACTCTGGAGGAGCTCTCTCTCTGTTCCGTTGAATATATAGGGAATGGAGCCAGAAATATGGTGCCTAGACTTGAACTTTTACCCATGAAATTAATTAGAGATTTAAAACAAGCCGTGGCCATGTACGGCATCCAGGCACCATATGTCAGAGGCTTTATTAACACCATCAGCACCTCCTTTTTCATGTTACCCCAAGATTGGAAAGATCTTTTCCATATGATACTGACGGGACCGCAGTATGTTGTTTGGGAGTCAGACTTTCGCGCCAAAGCTGAAAAATTTGCCCGCGATCATGGTGCGGCCACGAGAGCGGATTAAATTTTCGGTTTGGGCCGATTTACGGACTTAACAGCTCAGATGGTGCTCCCACCATGTATCCTTGCCCTTATCAGTATCATAGTGGTCAAAGCCTTTGACAAAGTTGATGATTCTACCTCTGGCATCATAGGATCTTTTTCAAAAATTACTCAAGGCTCATATCAGCCTTATGCTGAGTTCATAGAGGAACTTCAGAAAGCCATTCAGAGACAAATCTCAAATGAAGAAGTCCGTAAAGAGCTTCTGTTAAAACTGGCCGTTGAAAATGCTAATGAGGATTGCAAGAGGATTCTGCAGCCTCTATCTGCACAAGAGGGGGCTTCCCTCTTGAACTATCTAAAAGCTTGCAGAATCATGGGAACTGTCTCCTACAATATGGAGCATCTGGCCATGGCCTTGTAGCAAGCAAATTCTCAAAACAGGCCAGCCAGAAACTGCTTCAATTGTGGGAAGCCAGGCCATTTCAAAGCACAATGCAGAGCCAGAGACAATACACAAAACAACACCAAGCCTAAGATGATATGCCCAAGGTGCAAGAAAGGGTACCACTGGGCAAACCAGTGTCACAGCAACATTCCTCAGCCACAGGGAAACTAGAGGAGGGGCGATCAGCCAGCCCCACTCCAAAGGCTGACTCCATATCTTTCCAACTAATTGCCTCCGAAGATATGGAAATTGACATCCCAGGCACTGTTTACTTTCTCCCCACATGCCTGAAAATGATCCCTCCTGCCATGACGCCCCTCATAATTTATCCCATCCAAGACCTCATGGCAAGGGGAATCATTGCTTCTCCATTTCTGAGAGATTCCAACGACTTTTCCTCAGTGGCCATGGCAGTAATTGGAAACACTCCCACAAAATTTAGCAAGGGAGAATTAGTAGCAACGGCTATCCCGGTACCTGTTAAAAAGGCTGATGCATGGGCATTTACTGTCCATCAGACAGTGGAACAAGCCAGGCCTGTGTTACAATTCACAATCCATAACAAAGTCTTTTCGGGTCTCCTAGATACTGGAGCTGATGTAAGTGTCATCCGAACGGCTGAGTGGCCGGACGATTGGCCTTTGGAAACTGCCCCAGCTGTTTGGGGAGTGGGAGGAGTTCAGCACGCCCACCGTAGCAAACACTGGCTACCGGTGAGTTCCTCTGATATTTCTCGCACTGCCTACCTCCAACCCTTGGTCCTTCCACTACATACTAACCTGTGGGGCTGTGATCTTATGTCTCAACTTAACGCAAAACTCATTATCGATTAATGGAATCTTTTGCTAGAACTCCACTGCGGCTACAATTAAAAACCACAGAACCTGTTTGGGTAGATTAATGGCCCCTCACTATAGACAAACTATCCCTCTGCATGAACAAGATCGTGCCTTATTCGCTTTTACACTACCTCGCTTAAACAACTCCTCTCCCTCCTCCCGCTTTCAGTGGAAAGTCCTACCTCAAAGTATGCTCAATAGCTCCACCATGTGTCAACACTATGTCAATAATGTCTTGCTACCCTATCGTTCTGCTTTTCCACAATTTCTGGTGTATCATTACATGGACAATATCCTTTTTGTTGCTCCTGGGCCACCGGGTACGGTGTTCACTTCATTTTCCTTCCTGAAAGCCGTTCTTGCAAAAGGAGGCTTGCATATAGCACCTGAAAAGGTGCAAGTACTAACTCCATATGCATATCTGGGCTATAAAATGCTTTCTGCTGCTGCCTATCCTTCACTTCCCTCTCTGTCTCTGCCTTCTCAACCCACCCTGGTTCAACTTCAGCAATATCTGGGTACCATTAACTGGGCTCGACCTTTCCTGTCTTTAACCACTGATATTCTTTCTCCATTGTTTGAAGCTCTTACCTGGGGAAAAAAGCCTGCTGACATAATATCCTTGCAGCAACCTCAGCTTCAAGCAATAACTCAAATAGAACAGAATATCCGAAAAATATGGGTAGACAGAGCTGCTGCCAATACTCCTTTAGATATGGTCATTTTAGCCACCCCAAGGCTTATGACCATGGCAGTAACTCAAAAGGACCAAAAAGTCCACATCATAGAGTGGATCCATCTTTCCCATATGCCACGACGCTCCATCACTTCCAAATCAGCTCAATTGATCATAAAAGGCAGGAGTCGTGCAAAATTACTTATGGGAATAGATGTCTCCACACTTTTTATCCCTTTTTCACTATAAATATGGGAATCTCTATTCCAAAACTCCCAGGAAATTCAGTTTGCCTTAGCTGACTGGCCTGGACTAGTTTCCTGCCACCCGTCCGCTGATCCACATTTTCAAATCATTCGGACAATACCCATTTCTTTCTCCTCTCCCATCAGCAAAAGGCCTTTGGTCAACGCCTTGACTATATTTGCTGATGGGCAGTAGGGAACGAGGGGCATGCACTTGGCAAAAGAATGGGGTGTGGCACACTAAAACCACCCCTGTGCAAACATCACCACAAAGGGCTGAGCTTGCTGCAACCATATTAGTTCTCCAGAATTTTAACAAACCCCTCAACTTAATCCTAGACAGCCTATATGTTACCCAAATAGTCTCTACTATTCACGATTCTTACCTCTCTCCCGCTATTGATAAAAACTCTCTCTCTCTTTTTGTTACATTGCAACACCTTGTTGCACAGCGTCAGCATCCCTTCTTTTAGCACAATCCGCAGCCACCAACCCTTCCCAGGAATCCTCCAGGAAGGCAATGATGTGGCTGATCAAGCGGCTGCAGGTATCATGACCTCACACACATTAACTCCTTGGGAGAGTCATTCATACTTCCATCAAAACACTAAAGCTCTCATGAAACATTTCAACCTTACTATGGCCGAAGCCTCAGCCATTAGACAGCAGTGCCCCACCTGCAGTCAACAAGCCCATTCCATTCCCTTAGGGGTAAATCCCCGCGGGTTGAAAGCCTGTGAAATATGGCAGATGGACGTTACTCAGTTTCCTCCGTTTGTCCCCTGGAAGTATCTGCATGTCACAATTGATACTTATTCAGGGTTTATAATGGCAACCCCGCAAAGAGGAGAAGCCTCCAAACATGTCATCAACCATTGCATTCGCACCTTTGCATCGTTGGGACGCCCAAATGAAAAAAAAAAACAGATAATGGTCCTGCATACACTAGCACAGCCATGTCAGAATTTTGCGCTAAGTGGCAAATTACCCACAAATTCGGAATCCCTTATAACAGTCAAGGACAAGCTCTGGTAGAGAGAGCCAACCTAATGCTAAAAACAGCGTTAGAACGACATTTGATCAAAGGGAAAAAAGCCCTTGGCCTCCCGGTGATGCAAGACACCCTTAATCTCTGTCTTTATACACTCAACTTCCTCAATCTCTCCGGCACCCCTGCTACAACGGCAGCGGAGCAACATTTTTCTTCCCCCCCTTCCCCTGATTCTCCCAAACCACAGATATACTACCGCCAACTGCCAGACCCTATTTGGAAGGGCCCTGCTGCTCTCCTCACCTGGGGTCGTGGCTACGCAGCTATCCAGCTTCCAGATCGTGTCCTGTGGGTTCCTGGATGGCACTTCAGACCATACCACCCCAAAGTAGAAAAATCACCACCCGCAGACATATCAACATGATTCGTCCCATTGCCTTGCCGACCCTCTTCCTCCTTCTTGCCACATGCCTCCAAGGTCTCCATTCTGTCTCGAGTGACGTACTTCACGCCAGGTACTCCCCTCCTGCTGACCTGCACCGCATCTGGTGACATTTTCCCCCCTACCTCAGATGGTCAACACTCCCTCAGCCATGGCTCCATATCTCCAGCAATGCTTCTTTCTGGATCAACACCTTTGAACACCCTCCTCGGACTACACTCCTCATACTTCGCCCTACTGCCACCACCTATTATTGCTCCGGTCGACGCCTCTATGATTCCATACGCAACATTTATGAATCCTGGACAGTCCTCAGACCCCGTTCACCTCGTCATCATCACAGACAATTTGCAAATCAACCTGATGTTCAGGCCACCCCCTTTCTACATCGGGTTAAGAGATTACAGGACCCCACCAGCGCATCAGATGGCTGCGCCCCCTGCCTGACCAAAACCACGCAAGCAGGCTCCATTCAACTAACTCTCATCTACCATACCCAACAACCGCAGAAGTGCCTTCCTACGGGAAAAACTTGCCAAAACAATGGGACCATGTACTATCTATGTAAGAAGAACTCAAAAACCATTTGCTACGATCCCAAGACAGCTGTACGTCTCAACTTTACCTTATGGGCGGGACTTCCAAGAACCTCTGGCAGATCTGATCCTGAGGGGGAGGGAAAACTTTATTACCTAAACCACACCTCCGTGCTCAAGGATGGTACTAACCCAATTGTTTTAATCTTTGATGTTTGTGTTGCTTGTTCTAAACCAGGGGGACATTCATGCGGGTCGGCTGACTGGAAAACAACGTACGCCCACAATCATAAATATTTGTGTCATACGCCCATTAACTGGGCCATAGGGAACCTCAACCAATGGATCCCTTGTGGAGATTATGTCGAGTGTTCAGGTTGGTCTTGTGTCTGTGATTATACCGGGGGAGGGTACTCAGGCTACAATCATCTGTCACATTTCAAACAAATATCAGGGTCTACCACAGACAATAAGGTAGAAATCACCATCTCCAGGCAACACCCTGCCTTGGATACTTATGGTACAGGGATTGATGGCACAGGATCAGATCCAAACACTGACATTACCATAAAAACTGAAGTAATATATGAAGGTAAGGAAACATCCTTAGGTTGGTCGGTATATAATAATTTAAGGAAATTAGAAAAAGCCCCTGATACCAGTGTTATTGCAAAAAACTTGTTCATGGATATGGCAGAAAAAATTGCAAAACAACTTGCAATAATCAATTGTTTTGTCTGGGGGGAAACACCACAGGAGAACAATGGCCGTGGCAAGCCTTAGAAGCCTCGCCATAACTGTTTAATAACATGTCTTCTGTAGGAAACATAACAGCTAGAACAGCTTCTGATCCACTTATCTGGACAATTACCACCAACTTAATTGGTAGAAACTGCTTTTCCTGAAATGGGTCCACTCCAGTAGGACACCTCCTTTGCTTAGGTACATGGGATAACTCCTACCAGACTTGGACTGCACCTGACAATACCACCACCACACTTGCTAAATTCAACACCTCCCTCCTTCCTTATCTCAATGACACAACATCTTCCCAAATAACATGTATTGGATTTGTGGTAACCTAGCCTATCCATCCCTTCCAGCAGATTGGCAAGGATCATGTGTATTGGGGTGGATAAGACCTTCCTTTTTCCTCCTACCGATCTCCATTAAGCAAGAACTAGGCATCCCTGTGTATGATACATTATCCCGCAAGAAAAGAGACACCGACAATGCCTTTGCAGGTTTCCCCTGTCAAACAGAATACACAGGGGATATCTGGACCTCAGAACAAATCGTCTGCACCTACAGCGTGGCCACTTGGGCCCAGGATGGGTCCAGGGGGTACAGAACCCCCATATATATGATTAATAGAATTATTCGTTTACAAGTTGTTTTAGATTTAGCAGGCCAATGAATAGACAAAGCTCTAAATACTCTAGTGACTACTATAGACAAATTACGCACAGCTATCTACCAAAATCGCTTAGCTTTAGATTACATACTAGCCAAAGAAGGAGGGGTATGTGGTAGGTTCAATCTCACAAATTGTTGTCTTCAAATTGATAAGGTTGGCAAAGTAGTAGCACAATTAACAACTGAGATGCGACAATTAACCTATAATCCTAATCAAGTATGGCAAGGTATTGATTTTAAGAATATTTTTAGTTCCTGGTTCCCAAAACTACCAGGATTACAAGCCATAGTAGCTCTCATTGGTATGATTGCTGCAGGATGTGTTATTCTTCCATGTGTGTTACCAATTTTTGTTCGCACTATCTCCAATAGTCTGTCTTTATTAGCTGAAAAGCGCGCCATTGCACAGGTTAATGCCCTCTGGGAAAAAGAACCTCTGTACAAAGTCATACACTCAGAAGACCCTGATGCGTACGCTCGCACAAGTTTTTGCATGGGCAGTGACGAAGATCCAGAAGAATTTCCTCCATATAAAACTAAAACAGAGGAGATGCAGTAATGAATCAACAAGTTTCAGTACATGCCAGGCCTCAAAGCCTCACGTAGGCTGAAAGCGTGTACCAGGAACAAAGAACATCAATCAGCAATACAACATCATGGGCTGCTAACTGGACTGCAGGCAGTGATTGGCTACTTTGTACTTACTAAAACTGACCATATAACACTGTGATTTGATGCTACTATGTGTCCACTAATATTTCTACTCATGTAACATAATGATTGGATAGAGTTCACTGCTTGTGACGTATTACGGTGTGTTTTTAATAAAAGAACTTCCTGAGCTCGTGATCGGGGTAGCTCACCTGAGATAGAACCAGCCTGGTGTCTTTCTTGATGCATTCGACCACTCAGTGAGAAGCCTTCCAAATGCGGAGCAAAGCCGCACTGGCCATGGTGCCCTGAGACCTGTATTTGTTCGTGAGCACTCACCCTTCCAGATACTCCTTCTTTACAAAGATCCCCTGAGGTCATGTGCAGCACAGAGATATGATAATTGTAGAATCTGCATGCCTGCCAATGCTTAATACACAATCCTGTATTGCATGACCTTGATAAAGGTCTCAATGCTGGGCATTTTGCACATAGCAGGCACTTAATGTTGCCAGTCACATTATACCATTCAGCTGTTCTGTATTCCCCTCTCTGATGAATTTTTTACAGAAGAAAAAGTAGATTAGATGCTGTAATGGCACTTCCATCTCCCCAACAAAATTTTGTAAGACATGACAATTGCACCATAAAAATCCTTGCAAGCAGCACCTCTAGTCCTTAAGTATACGAGAAAAGATAATCACTACAATAGGGTCTGAATTTCCCCCTCCAGCATCTCCCCTGGGAGCAACAATGATACCTTCTAAATTTCCTTGGCATGGGGCCATAGCTACAGAGACTGTGACTAATTCCCTTCTTTCATTGATACAGTTCCCTTGACAATATTTATAGAACTTGACTGAGGTTTCTTCTTCCTCCTCCTCCTCTCCTGGAAGGTTCAACAATAGAAGCCGCTTCTCTCTGGCTGCCTCTGCTCATATATTCAGTCGAATGGGAGACAACTGGGGAAAAAAGTAGTTTCTACTGTCAGTGGGAGTGTCTTCCATTTCTTTTATTCATTTCCAGGATTGGTTCAGCAAATACTATTGGACTGGAACGGATTAAACCATTGTTTTCTTCTAATGGTCAATTGAATCAATAGGTATGAGTAGAGAGGTATTACCTGGTAGGTGGCAGTCTCTTCAGCTAGCTACTAGGAACCTATGCCTTCAGGTTTATTATATTCATAAACTGTGCTTTCAGGAGCTCAGGACAGACATAGTACTTCTCCTTCCCCAACTTTACACCTACAATAGCAACCCTTTAAGGTAGGCTAAGCTGAGATAATACCTGTCCCAAAGTCACTTAATGAACTTCCATAGCTAAGGGCAGAGTTGAATTTGGATCTCCCTAGTCTCAAAGTTTTCAATCTGCAAAAATATTCAGCTGTTTTATTTTTCCCCCTTCCTCTTTCATTCTGCTCCTTCAATGGCATAACCTAATACTCATTGTTTTCTCTCAGCCCCCTTTGTAGTTTCAAAGTTTGAGGCTATGCAGGGATGGTACCATCAAGCATCTCGACTGCTTATTTTGCACATAATGTCAAACAGGCTTTACCCACTGATGCCTTCTCCTTCAAATATGCTGACTTATAAGTTCCAGAATTTCCAGCCCACCAGACCAGTGGAAGTATTGAATTCCAACACATCTGGATAACACCAAATTGGGGACATGCTCTGAATCAAAACTTTGTAAGCTTTAAGTCCACATGTTCTTCCCATCCTATTTCCAGTGGGGCAATGAGATGGAGAACAGTAGAAGCAATCCCTTCTCTATAAATGTTCTAAAGGTTTATGTCGTGTCCGTTCGGCAAGGAGACCAGGAGGCAGTGACTGTGGTTTCAGCTCTTTATTAGGCCCCTGGAACCGATCTGCTCCAAGGGAAAACTTGTGGCTTTTTATTCTCAAGCTGTGGCGGCCGCGGCCAATGGCATCGCTTTGAATCTCCCGTGATTCGTATCCACCAATCACAGGAGATTCTCAGCGGGCCAATCAGCGCAGCTCGCTAAACCAATCAGATCACCCCGCGCTTTGACCAATCAAAACATGGGGTTTCAAGAATGCAAATGAAGGTACAGAACACCCCTCCCCTCTTGGTTGGTCCTGCGTAATGTAGTCCCGTAAGTAGGCGGGGCTCCGCACTTGCCAACTGGACCTGCGCAGGTCAGTCGTTGGTTGGCTCCCGGCCGGTTCGGTCGGGTTCTCTGTGTCTCTCGGCCTCGTCGAGGGAACTGCCTGGTAGGCCTTGCCGGGCCGCTTGTCGCAACTCCCTCCCGGTCTACCCGGGCTGGTTGAGCTGCGGTTCTCGCCGCTCCCGCCCGGTCTTTCTGGGCTGGTCGAGCTGGCCTGGCTGCTTCTCCCTGGTGAGGCTTCGAGCTGGCTGCTTGCTGGTGAGTATGGTTGGTTTTCTTCTGGGTTTTGGTTCCCGGGGTATTCCCTCCCCTCTTGGCTTGTGTTAAGGGGATTTTCTGTGTCTGGTTTCGTGTCGGTTGTGTTTCTTGTGGCCGTTCTCGATCTTATTTGATCGATGTGGCGTTTCCACGCTCGTCCGTTGGTTGTTTGTAGCTGGTACGAGTGGGGACCTGTCAGTTGGGTTATGGTTGCTGGTACCCATAGTGGGTCTACGGTTAGGTTTTTTGCGTAGACAGCGTCGCCTGGCGGAAAAGACCAGTGCTTGCTGGAGGAGTTTGGGGGTTTTTCCGGGTTGTGTGTGGGGTGCAGTCTGTCGAATGGGGACCTTATTTTCCTCCCCATCAGTAGCTCTGCCGGGCTTTTCTTCGTTGTTGTGTTCGGGGTTATATGTTGTATAAAAAGCATTTTATTTATTTTGTCTTGGATTTCCCCGTGTTCAATTTTCTGGATGGTTTTTTTCGTGAATTGAACCATCCGTTCCGCCCTTCCGTTCGCCGCCAGATGCGCCGGAGCTGTCAGTGCGTGTCGTAAGCCCCGTTCCGCTAGGAATTTTTCAAATTCCAGCGAGGTGAATTGGGGCCCGTTGTCTGACATGATGACATCTGGGAGGCCATGGGTTGCGAATAGTTTGCAAAGTTCCTTGGTTACGGCCTCTGTGGTGGTGGATTTCATGTTGCTTACCTCCAGCCAGTTGGAGTAAGCATCTATGGTTACTAGGAATGTATGTCCCTTAGTGGGCCCGGCAAAATCTATGTGGATCCTAGACCAGGGTCCCCTGGGGGTTTCCCATTCCAGGATCGGTGCCGCGGGAGGGCTCGGTCTGGTTTCTTGGCAGCATTGACACCTTGCCATCCAGGCCTCGATTTGCTTATCCATCCCTGGCCACCAAGTGTAACTTCTGGCCAGGGCTTTTGTTCTAACTATGCCTGGGTGCCCCTCGTGTAACAACCCCAATACCTTCCCTTGCAGTTATTCTGGGATAACTACCTTATCCCCCCACAGTACACACCCTTTTTGCAGCAAAAGTTCCGCTTGCCAGTTCCGGAATGTTTTGAATGCTTCGTCGTTGTCCTTTTCCGGCCACCCTTTCTCTACCCAATGTAACACCCGCGCCAGACGTTTGTCTTTTTTGGTTTCTCAGGCAATGTCTGATGCGGTTATGGTTAGATCGGGCAGAGTCTCTATGCTGAGGGTGCTCGTTGTGGGTGCTGGGTCGGTGTCTAGGTTGGGTAGCAGTGAGCGGCTCAAAGCGTCTGCATGTGTAATAGTCTTACCGGGTCGGTGTGTGAGCCGGTAGCTGTAGGCAGCAAGGAATTCGGACCACCTTGTCATCCTGGGAGATAAAATGTTCGGGGTGGCCCAGTTTCCTGCCAGGATGCCCAGCAACGGCTTGTGGTCCATGATGATTGTGAAGGTGCGGCCGTAGAGGTACTCGTGGAACCTCTTCACTGCTGCGACGATGGCTAGGGCCTCCTTGTCCAGCTGGCTATAGTTCCGCTCCGGTTTGGTGAGTGTCCTGGAGAAGAAAGCGATGGGTGCTTCTCTTCCATCCAGGATTGTGTGGCTGAGGATGGCGCCGACGCCGAAGGGTGAGGCGTCGCATGTGACGGGGAGTGGTAGGGTCTCATTGTATTGGATGAGGATGGCATCCGAGGTGAGCAGGTCCTTGGTTCTCCTGAAGGCGACTTCCTTGCGTTTCCCCCAAGTCCAGGTAGCCGCCTTGTCCAAGAGCCTACGCAAAGGCTCCGCCACGGTCGCCTTCTGGGGCAGGAAAACATTGTAAAAATTAAGCAGTCCCAGAAATGCCTGCAGTTCTGTTTTATTCCTGGGTGTGGGAGCCTCCTTAATGGCTCTGATTTTAGTTTCGGTGGGGTGAATGCCGTGCTGGTCTAGGAGGTATCCCAGGAACTCGACCTGCTCTGTGTAAAGTTGGCACTTTTCCCTCTTCACTTTTAGCCCGGTTTCCTTGAATTTAGTTAACACCTCCCTTAGCCGACCCTCTAGTTCTCGCTGGTTGGTTGCTGATACCAGCACATCGTCGAAGTAGGGCACCACCCCCTTGATGCCCTGCAAGAGTCTCTCCATGAGGCTCTGGAAAATTCCAGGCGCCATGCTGACTCCAAACTGGAGTCGGTTACATCGGAAAGCTCCCCGGTGGGTGACCATGGTTTGTGCCTCCGCGGTTTCTGCATCGACCGGCAGCTGTTGGTATGCTTGGGCCAGGTCGAGCTTCGCAAAAACCTTGCCTCCCCCCAGTGAGTGTAGAAGGTGCTGCACTTCTGGGACGGGGTAGGTGCTTTGTTGCAAGGTGCAATTTAGGGTGGCCTTATAGTCCCCGCAGATTCTCACCGACCCATCGGGCTTGACTGGGGTGACTATTGGGGTCTCCCACCGGGCATGATCAATTGGTTGTAGGACCCCTTGCTTGATGAGCTTGTCAATTTGCTCGTCAATTTTTAGCCGGAGTGCAAAGGGTACCCGCCGTAGTTTTAGGCTTCTCGGGGGAATGTTAGGGTCTAGGCTGAAGGAGATGGGGGGCCCTCGGTACTTGCCTAGGGTGCCGTCGAATACTTCCTGGAAGTCACGTGCCAGTTGCTGCTCCCAATCGGTCTCGGTGATGTGGTTGATGCCCGTGACTTCGATGCCAAGCGGCGTGAACCATTGCAGTCCCAAAAGGCTGGGCCGGTCTCGGTCCACGATTGTTAGGGGAAGCTTTGCCGTGTGGCCCTTAAATGTTACTTTGAATTGTCCGGTTCCAACTACTGGGATGCGGTTTCCCTGGCAGTCTTTGATGATTAGTCTCTGGTTCTCCAGTCCCTTCTTGTGGATGGTAGGCACCAAGCATTTGATTTCTTGCCAGGCGACCATGGAGAGGTAGGACCCGGAATCCACCTCCATCCTGCATGGCTTGCCTTCGATGCCTTCCTCCACGTAGAATTTTTGGGCGTCGGTGGTTGATGCGTGGCCAATGATGACCGTCTGGTGGGTTTCCTCCTTCCGCCGGGTCTCTCCGCATCATCAGGTTCGCCCGCTCCGGTCCCATCGGCTGTCGGCTGGGCGATCTCTGGCTCTGGGAGGTGTACTGTCCCGTCTCCGCTCGCTGTGGTCCCGCCGTCTGGGGCTGTAGGCTTTCTTTAGTCGGCAGACGCGGGCAATGTGGCCCTTTTTGTCGCAATGGCGGCAGACTGCATCGAAGAAACGGCACTCCGATCTCGGGTGGTCGCCTCTGCAACCGGCACATGCGGTCCCCGACTTACGACCCCGCCGTTTGCACTGGTCGCATCCCGCCTGGAGCCGGTGGATTTCCTCCTCCTCGTCCGAGGTGTCGGAGGCGGAGTGGAATTCACCATGGTGGGTGGTGGTCTCGCAGTCACTTGCTTCCAGTTGGGCCTCGGTCGCCTGTCCCGAGTCGGTGGTCGCGGTGCGGTCCCCGGCGTCCGATCTCCGCATGTGGTTCGCCGACTTCCGGGTAGCCTCGGCTGTGGTGGCTTCAGCGATGGCGTTGGCGAGGGCAATGTTGCCTTTGGCCATCAGTCGGCTCTGGAGGACTGGATCCTGAAGTCCGAGCATGAATCGGTCCTGTAGGGCCTCGTCCATGTCGGAGAATCTGCACATGCCTCCTAGGTTCCGCAACTCGGCAACAAAGTCGCTGATGCTTTCGCCCAGTCTCTGGTCCCACCGGTAGAAGTCATGCCGCCTGATGAGCGTGGGCACGGTGGGGGCGTAGTGGTTGCAGAGCAAGGGCTCGAGGTCGTCCCAGTCCATCGCTTTGACGTCGGCGGGTTTCACGAGGGCTTTCACCATCTTGAACACTGCGGGCCCGCAGTGTGTCAGGAAAACAGCTCGTTTTTTCGGCCCAGTGGCGTCCTTCATGTTGCTGCATTCGAGGAACATGAGGAATCTGTCCATGTAGGATTTCCAGTCCTTGCTAGCAGGGTTGTAGGGCGCAGGCAGAGTGATGCTGGCCATCTCGTCGGTCTTGCTTCCGGCGGACACATGCTCGATGGGGTTCAGCCTTGGGATCCCATCCTCGTCGCCAGTGTCGTGTCCGTTCGGCAAGGAGACCAGGAGGCAGTGACTGTGGTTTCAGCCCTTTATTAGGCCCCCGGAACCGATCTGCTCCAAGGGAAAACTTTCAGCTTTTTATTCTCAAGCCGCGATGGCCGCGGCCAATGGCACCGCTTTGAATCTCTCACAATTCATATCCGCCAATCGCGGGAGATTCTCAGCGGGCCAATCAGCGCAGCTCGCTAAACCAATCAGATCACCCTGCGCTTTGACCAATCAAAACGCGGGGTTTCAAGAATGCAAATGAAGGTACAGAACAATTTACTTAGCAAAAGCTATGGTTTGTTGAGACTTATCATTAATTTTTGTTTAAATCTTCTCCAACTTGGACATCTTTCAAATGTGGGGACTTCAGTTCCAGGAAACTATTCCAATGGCAATGCTGTCTATACAAAATTTCAGAGCTGAAGTCCACAAATCAGAGTGCATTCAGTGTTGTCCCCGGATTCTGAGCCCAGCAATCAGGAACTCAGGTTAGATGTATCTCAGAGACCACAATGACTGGTAGACGGACTCTGCAAAATAAGCAGCGAGGCTTTCCCCATATAATACCATTCCCTTATTTAGCAATATGGGAGCAAATTCACCAAGGCTAGTTCCTGTTACTGAGCCCCAGAGAGGCTTATTAAGAATGTGATCACCAGGCTGCCTGAGTAACAACAGTGGCAAACGAGCAGAGATGACAGATTGCCCTAGCTGCAGTTACTTGACAGTGAAGCGTGGCAACCTTTCTCCTACCAGCTGGAGAGCACTGACTAACAAATTGCAGAGACAAAGGACATGGCTTTGCCAGCTGCCATTTCTCTAGCAAAAACTGAAAATCTATCCAGACCTTGCCATTAACTCATAAGGCCAAAAACCAATTAGTCTAGAAGGAACTGCTGAGAAAATGACTGCTCTACTGAATATCTCCCCAATTACCCACACCAGCTTTCCTCAAAGAGATGCCCTCCAAGTGGGTTGAATTTCACCCACCCACCCCATAATCACCCAGCAAGACTACAGAAAGTTGCCCGACACTGAGATTAATGAGTCTATTTGGGAAAGCAAATTCTGTCTGGATTGTTGCAAATTTGTACATATTAAGCAGTGGTGGGATTCAAAAAAATTTTTACAACCGGTTCTGTGGGCATGGCTTGGTGCGTGTGGCTTGATGGGCATGGCAGGGGAAGAATACTGTAAAATCTCCATTCCCTCCCCACTCCAGGGGAAGGATACTGCAAAATCCCATTCCCTCCCCACCCCACTAACCTGCTTTCCAGCTCTGTTCTCCTGTGCAGGGCAACAAAAGAAGACCCAGCTGATCAATTGGGACTCGGGAGGCAGAGAATAGATGGGGGTGGGGCCAGTCAGAGGTGGTATTTGCCAATTCTCTGAACTACTCAAAATTTCCGCTACCAGTTCTCCAGAACTGGTTAGAATCTGCTGAATACCACCTCTGATATTAAGAATCTGGTGAATTGTACATGCAGGAGCAAGTCCAAAGAAGCTTATCTTCAGTACAATCAGACTTCCTGCAGAACTGGGCTCAGGAAAGAAGGAAGGGACAGGTTCTGAATCACCAAAACACGGAAATGGCTAACTGTAGAAGATGGGAAAGAAAAGAAAGAAACCTATTTGCAGAAAATATATTTTTTTAAAAACAATTTCAGGTGCAACCAAGATTAGCTATGTGCAAATGGTTGGCCAGAATCTTCTCAGGCTTCCTTTTTCATGGACTGAAGGGACAAGTTGAATTTAAGACAGAGGAAATCAGTCACAGCTTGTCTTTTTGCAGATCAGCAAACTGGAACAAAGATAATGCACTGAATGCTTTCAAATGTCAAATGGTCACATAAAATCAGCACCCCATCACTGTGGAAGTAAGCTGGCAGGGATAGCAAAGAATAATTATTCCTTATTGTAAATGGAATTTTCCCTGCTTGCTCCACTTTTTTATTGAGTCAGCACAGGATTAAGGATTGCTTCCTTCAGCTATTTCTCTCTTATACATAAACAGATTGTTTAAGAAATCATTCTCTGAATTTCATGCCCTTTCCTCATTTTGGTCACAGTGATATATGGCCATTTTGGCCATTGTTAAAAGAACCCTTGAAAAAAATGTAAGAAATCCCCCGCCACACACAGTTCAACTTTTCAAGGGAGGCCTCCCTAGGCAAAATAGGTATTGAAACCCTGGTGGTTCAATGGTCAGAATGCAGTATTGCAGGCTAACTCTGCCTGTCTGGAGTTCGATCTTGATTGACTCAAGGTTGACTCAGCCTTGCATCCTTCCAAGGTTGATAAAATGAAGAGCCAGATTGTTAGGATTAAGAGACTGACATTGTAAACCACTTAGAAAATGCTGTAAAGCATTATGGAGTGATATATCAGTCTAAGTGCTATTGTGGAGCAAGCACATGGAAAAAATATTCTTCAGAGCACCCACAGCCAATTGGAACAGAGAAAATATAAAGAATCTAAACGTCTGCGCTAGAAAGAGCTAATGAAAGAGATCCCACATCATCATATTTCATATGGGAACCAGCTACAGAAGCAACCAGAATTGTCTCCCTTTTTCTGATTATCTAAAGAGGAGCTGACAGATTGATTCCATGCCTGCCCTCACCTTCAAGACATCCTGCAAAATTAGCCCTGAGGCTGAAGTGTGCTCCCATCCCACATGGCCCTTTTGTAGCCTTCATGAATACGGCTTCTTTCCCTTTTAATGATGGGAGGTAGCATTCTTTCACTACCACATCTAAATACAGTGGGCCTGAACATTGCACAGGGCAGCAATCAGCTAATAACTAAGGGTAGCTGTGAAGAATTATCTGCATAATGAAACTTGAGGTTCCCATAACAAATAACTGTTCTGCAGAGAAGTTGTGTTTTGCATGTATATGTTGTGTGTGAAAGAGAGGGGGATGGAGAAAAATGAACAGTTGGATAGATAAATTTAAGGGATGGCTGAAGGAGATTGGACCATTTGCCCCGTGTTTTCAAAAAAAAAATTGACTGAAAAAAGGAAAATTTAAAAATAATCATCTTATGAGGAAATAATCTTGAATTAACTTAGCCCAAATCATATTTAACCATACTGCTGCCTTCAGGGCACCATTTTATTAGTAAAGTGTGTTGGAATTATAATGAGAAACATAATTCTAGGGGGAGAATGCCATTTTCACTACCAGCATGTTTTCTGTTGTTGCCAGAGGGAGGGACAAATGAAAAAATAAAATTCACTGAGAACCAGCGTACACCCACAATAAGTAAAAGATCTCCAGGTCATCCAGTATCTTTTGCCAAGATGTTCTGAGCTTCTGATCTAATACGAAACATCCTGTTCAGCCAGAAGCTGAGCAGCCTCCTAATTCCAAAGCCTCTTAATTCTTAAATGATAATAATTAACTGCAACCCAGAAAAGTGTACATGATTGTTCTTCCCCTAAGGAGGATGGAACTTGAGCGTTCTGCTTCATCTTCCCAAGTCTATGGGACTTCTGTGATGGAGTTGTAAATTAGTACACTGACATCCTTGTCCTGTGATGCCCTCTCAGCTTTACTGAAGCAAGCAGCAGACAGGGGTTTGGAACCAGAGGTCCAAGCAGGTCTTCACAGGGTACCCAGGTCCTCCAAATTGTCCAACTTTATTATGCCAGGTCCTTGAAGTGAAACACAAGGGAGCAGGAGCACTGTCAGGAGAAAATGCTAGGGTTGCAGCTGTGCTTGAAAGACCTGCTCACACCTCCAGGAAATCCAAACAGAACATAAGTTGTGACAATATAGAGTCAGCTCTTTTGCTCCCATCTATGCTTCTTATTATATCAATACTATTGTGATTTTGCTTTGAGAAACCTCAGCCTCCCAGCTATGGCTCTTGTGGAGCAATCAAGGAGTCTATGCTGAGATCAGACTGATTGGACCATATGAACTGGGAAGGAAAGAACATTAGTCTACACTGGTTCCTTGGAAGGCGGCTTCTAATGTCATCTATTCATTAGGATCCACAAGTCATTCCTATGAATGAGAGACTTAAAGAGGCCATAGACTGAAGGCGAAGGGGCTGCCAGCCTGGGACAGCTTGTATTTTGGCTGGGTGCATCTCTATGCCCTCATTTGAGATTCAGTAACCCAAGTACAAGACTCTGCCCAGGACAACCCCTACAGTGGGACCTAACCCGTCAAAAGGCATTTGAAACACTCAAACAACTGTTTGCAAAAGAACCAGCACTGAAGCATCCTGACCCCAAACAACCCTTCGTCATCCAAGCAGACGTCAGTGACGTGGTAGTGGGAGCAATATTACTCCAAAGAAACAGTCAAGGAAGACTTCAGGCTACAGCAACAAATTCCAGATGATACCACATTCTACAGGTGACTCAGCTGACTCACCGATTTTTTTCTTTTTTAGATTTGTAGAAGGGTATACTGCCCTTTAGACAGACACTCAAGCCCTGGTCACCTCATGATTGGATAACTGTAACATGCACTACATGGGCTGCATTGAATATCATCCAGAAGCTACAGCTGGTTCAGAATTTGGCAGTGTGGACGGCAATGGGAATATTGCACTGCGCTCATGTGAGTCCAGTACTCCATGAGCTACACTGATTACCAGTTGGCTTCTGGGTAATTATCATGGCAGAACTCCTGTCTTTTTGAGGGATCACTTATTTCTGATTAATTCGAGATAGCAAATGTGCTCCAGGTCCCATTGATTAAACAGTGTCATCTTACAAAACTCAGGAGGAATGCTTTCTCTGTTGTGATACCTGCAAACTCCACCTCCCCCAGAGAGCCATACATTTCTCACCCTTTTGAAAAATCATTAAAAACTTGGCTGTTTGCCCAGACCTTTGGAAACTATAATTGTGGAGTTTCTACAAGTTGGATTTTTTTTCTCTCTCCTGTTATAAAATTAGTCTTTTGGTCAACTACACATTTTTTTCTATATGTAAAGTTGCTAAAGTGCCTGGCTTCGAGCTGAATTGATAAAATTGTTATTTAATTAACTTTATTTTTCTCTCATAATAGCAACTCAGTGAAGTAGCTTGGTCTGAGAGAAAATAACTGATCCCAGTCATCTAAGGAGAGTCTAATGGCTTCTGGTGGACATCTATGGCTGATGGTTTTTATTATCCTAATTTAATATACTAAATTGACTTTGGGAACCCCTGAGAGCAATTGCTTAGGTAATCCACTAAGATATATCCATAACTGGGTAGAACTTTTTTAAAGTGTAACAAATGAATATTGTATGCAGATGCCACAGTATGACATCTAGGCTGAGATCAGTGTATAGCATTGACTGGCATAGTTATTTTCAGCTTAGATTCAGGATGACACGACCATAAATCAGCATGTACTGTATTCCTACAAGTAGATAACTTAGGAGTGACACTCCATAAGAATATCCATGAGCCAACAAAAACTAAGTTTTATTTGATATATGTTCATTTGCACATTTGATTAATTTTTTTACATGTGTAATTGTTATTATTTTGCAAACTGTGCCTCTACCAGAACACAGTTTGCAAAATAATAGAATGGACAGAATGGATAGTTTAGTTTCAGTAGCTACCAGCTACTGGTCTCCAGCTTTGGTTCTTAAGAGAATTTGGATTATGAGAATGAATCTATAAAGAGGAATCATCTGGTGATGGTCTATTTCCAAAATTTATATTTGCATCTATCCTATACATGTGCCATATTGTTCACCAAATGTATTCCTCCTTTCCGTAACTTTCATTTGTACTATTCATTTCTACCTGGCAGCCAGCTAATTGTGTTGGAACTAAAGCTTGATTTGAGGACACTGGAGAGTCCAAAACATTTGGAACAACTTCCCAAATAAGTGTGGGACATGCTTAGGCACTACTGGAAGGAAAAGTCTACCTTGCATTGATGAGGGTGTGAAATAGTCTGGAGATCTGAACTAATCATTACATTCTGAAGGACTTCAGGAAAATCAATTCTTGACAAAAGGGACCTCTATGCTTTAGAGAAAACTGCTTGGAGCCCCATGTCCTGCAGCTCACCTGCACAACTTAGGTGAGCAGCAAGACAATATATAGTATTTTGAGCAGGCTTCCAAAAAGTTCTGAAACAAATCCCTTAATTAAAAAAAATATTCTTAACACCCATCGGGACTTCATATTAATATCCGATCTTTCATATTTAAACGTTTTTGATACTTGTATGTAACAAAGCCCATTTTTGTGAACTTCTTTCCGCAGTATTTATTGTGTTCAGAATCCCGAGCTCTCTGCCTCTCTTTATGTCCCCCCTCCCCCCGCTTTCTATCTGCTGCTTCTCTGGGGAGCAGCCTTGGGCTTTGGCTTGTTTCCAACAGCAATGATAATTAATTCCACAGTGGGCTTCTGTAACGCCCCCACCACTTGTACATGCTGCTTTGTACCTTGCATTTACCCTCCCATGGTGCATCTGAATTAATAAGCTGCTTCTCAAAAGACAGTAGAGAGAGCTTTTTCACTATATATATATATAGATATATATATATATATATATCCTTTCCAATTATGGCTGGCAATTGCAAGAGGAGCGTTGGCACCTGGTTCCTTCCGGAAGCTCTGGAACTGTTTTCAGACAATGAGGAAAAAGATGTTATTTTCTGGGCCTGGAAAGTGCATGTGCACTGCTGTATTAGTGATGTTTTGCACTCTTAACATCATCTTCTCAGCAAGGATTTGATGAGACTTGACTTAGCCCAGTACAAGAAGTTGGGATCTCCCTCGAGGATGTTAAGTGGAGAACAGCAGAGCAGCAAATGATAATATGTCAATAACAAAATCATTATACAAATACTGTAAACTGAGTATTTGCATAAAACATCAGGATGTAATTTTGGCATTGCTATGGTTTGCCTTGGATGTCACTGAGCCCATTTTGCTTCTCCTAAAAATACTAGTGGCTTTGACCCAACATACTGGTATTATGAATCATAATGATAAATTTTAACTGGCAACAGCTTGCTCCCTAGATGTGATCAACCCCAGAAGACACGGTCAAATGTGGAAGATGTAGTCTAAAATCTCTGCAGGCCTTGCTGTGTCCTGTTTTCCTAAGGGATTCTGAGTTCAAATTTTTAAACTTTACAGAGGATGGTACAATAGGAAAAATTCCATCCAGTGAAGATGATCTTTAACCACTGCAGCACATTGATATGATGCATGGTAGCAATAGATAACAAATGCAGAATGCTATGTGTTCAAAATGTTCTATTATATTTATTTGTTAAGCAGAGTCTTGACTGTCCTTCAAATCTAACAGCTCCCAATTTGCAAAACAAATTAAAAAGAATCCACAGTAAAACCAATCAAATCTAAAAATAAATCCCAAATTCCAGCAAGTAGTGAAACCAAAGAGAAGCATCAGGAGTGCAACCAAAATAAAACATCAGAATAAGCAAAACAAACAGCAAAAGTAAATTGCTTAAGGCTACACTAGATAGGACTTCAGGCTTGTTTCAGAATAATGCCTGTATATTAAAGATGTGGTCTGCAATCCAGATTACCTGTAGCAGGAGAACTGACTTTTCTTTACATTTCCCCCCCCAGAAAATGGCTCCATCATACTTCTGCCTCATATTTAAAAATAATCTACTACAAATAGTTCTCAATTTACAGCCATTTGTATACCAATGCTTCAAAGTTACAATGGCACTGAAAAAAGTGACTTACACTTATGACCATAGCAACAATGGTCACAATGTTCAAAATTCAAGTGCTTGGTAACTGGCATGTATTTATGGCGATTGCAGCAGTCCAGGGACATTTAATCACCATTTCTGATCTTCCCAGCCAACTTCCATGAAGGAAAAGTAAATGGGGGAAGCCAGAGTCCTTTAATGACTGTATAATTCGCTTAACAATTGCTTAACAACAGTGGCAAAAATGGTTGTAAAATTGGGTGCAACTCACTTAACAACCACCTTGGGTTAGCAATGGAAATTCTAATTCCAATTCTGGTCCTAAGACAAGGACTACCTTTATGTTAAGGAGCCATGTATTCTATAAACCACTGTTCAACATATTTGGATGTCACTGCAAAGAGCAATTCGTTGTAATTTACACAGCCATCATTTTCATGCTTCCGTTCCTTTTCTTTGGGAGATCATAAGTCTAGGCTTCTTGTTAATGTTCTGGCTACAGAAGGAGACAGTATACAGTTTAAAATGTGCCAAAAATTGAAATTGGAATTAGCTGTGAATCCATTTGACCTATAGACTCAGAACTAAAAATAATTTTAAAACTGAAGTGCTATACTGTATTAAAAAAAACAATCATGTTTCTCTACAAAATGAAGAAAAAGTAGCTAACAGAGCTAGTTCTAAAACAAGTTAATGCAGATGGTGAAGTCAGTAAAAGGCAGATGTCCTTGAGATGAATATTAATGCATTTGAGAGGGAATATAAAAAGTTATAAAGTATGCCAATTACATATATAAGAAATACGATAAAAGTTTCAAGATATAGATATTGTCTGAGGTGAACCCAAGTTCACTAGAGATAAAAATAGACTTTTAGATTTACTATTTTTAAACATGTTTATATAACTAAACTGTTTTGGTAACTTTATTTTCAGTGTGTTTAGGTTTAGAACAAAATATTACACACTGTCTTCCACAAACTTGAGAAGAATTTATGACATATGGGCTTGATATTTTGCTTTTCTCCATGCATCAGTGACCTATGTTCATCTAGGAGAGCATCATGATATAGACATAATAACAGGAACCAGAAAGAAGCTAATATCTAGTTGCTGGTTTTGCCCAAAGTTAAATTAGTCTATCTCTGTGAAATGAAGACTCCCCTTTCATAGGATTTATCTAAAAATGTATGCTTTATACATTGCTTGGTATAGTAGAATGAGCCCACTACGGAGGAGGAGGAGGAGGAGGAGGAGGAGGAGGAGGAGGAGGAGGAGGAGGAGGAGGAGGAGGAGGAGGAGGAGGAGGAGGAGGAGGAGGAAGAAGAAGAAGAAGAAGAAGAAGAAGAAGAAGAAGAAGAAGAAGAAGAAGAAGAAGAAGAAGAAGAAGCTTGAAGTCCCACTAATGACATCACAAATGGCATTGACTAGTGACTCACATCAAAGGCTTCTCCAAGCGACTTCCTGGTGATCCAACAATCTCCCCCAGAGTACAGAATGTTTGACCAAGGAAATCCTGATGAAAGAAATAGACATGAATGTTATGAAACTTCTCCTTACAGGGTTTCCCCCTCTGTTTAAAGCTCCTAGAGACTGAAGGCAAGACATTATTAAAAACTTAACTTCTGCTCTGGTTAATTTATAGAGGACAGTCCTTCAGTCAACTCATGTAGCTCCTTTCTACAGTTTTTGCAACAAAAGTTTGGGACTAAGTGGCTAGGAATTTATGAATCTGGTCATAGATTATAAACACTGAGTTATAAACATTGGTGAATTTTAAAAAATCAGGCTGGTGGAAAGACAGTAGCATCAGGATAATTGCATGGAACAAGAACATCATATATCAGGCTCAGTGTCTAGTCAGTGTCTGTCCAGGTGGAACAGGTGCTTCAGCCTTTAGCATCCTTAATACTGTTCTGCAGATCCAGAATGCAGCAGAATTGAGATCATTTTGATTGTCATATTCTCATAAATTAAATCTGCTGGTAATGTTAGTAAAATAGAAGATTAAAAAAATAGGCTCCTATTTTTTTCTCCAGCATAACTTGACTATATCTGTTTCCTCAAAGCATGCCAATTTATTATAATTTACCTTGTCACCCCATAAGCCTACACTGTACAATGAGTACCTACCAAAATTATTTAAACATGCTTTAAGCAGTTAGCAAAAATAAAAACTGAGATTCACTATATACTTTTTGCAGTTTTTTACTTATTTGAAATGTAAAACATTATAATAATTCAGGATAAAGCAATAGTATGAATCAAAGTATGTGCAGAATGGGCAGAAATAAAATGCAGTTTTAGCAATATTTCACAACTTTATTCAATGGATTACCTTACATTGGCTGCATTCTGAATGACATAGATTCAGTCCCCATACTATAAGCATAAAAGTCCCTGCAGTACATGCACTGTACATGGTATTTGTGATGCCCCACAATTAAATACAATATATTAAAATGATTCTATTAAAATAATTCTTAAAAATTCATCTTTTGGTTTGTTGTTCTTACATAAATTCTTAAAGATTTTGAAGCAAGAATGTTGAAATTTGAATTTTTCTCCCCATTTTTAATGGTAGATGACCATGATGTTAGGATTCTTGAGGGAGATCTCTGGCAAAATCTTTTCACTATTTGTCTATTTTGCAATATTTCAGCCATTTTATATAATTTCATAATTAATTGGGGCATCTGCAAGCTTATGTGATGCTTCCTGAACCTGAGACAATTGTAACTCTGTAGGAATCTAGCCTAGCATCTTTAGTTTAGCTGAGTCTGGAAGCAATCAATAGCAAACATCTCTGCCAGTATTCCTAGCCAACTGCCTTAAATCACAATTGGTGTTATTATCCAATGCATAATAGATAGATTAATCCAAAATTGGGAACCTTCACATGGTAAAGAAGTTTAATTTAATAATTATCATGCTCATACCCAATTCATAATCGCATTTGGCTTCCATTCTTAATGGGAGTGGATTTTGAAACTTGGATAACTCAGTCCATTGTTTATTTAGAATTAAATGTGAACCAAGGACTTGATTTATTTATTTCTGGAAAAACAGAATCAGAAGCTAAGAGAAAAACATAGTTTTAGATCCTAGCTTGTAAGAGAAGAACAAATCAGAGATTTTGATTTGCACACAATTCTAAACAAAACAGAGTGATCTAGGCATATTTGAGCACTCAATTAAAGGTACAGCTAAGTGGAAGCAAGTAAAAGCCTGCATAGCATCTATCATATGGGTGATCAATCAAAGGTGGTTTGTTTTTTGTTTTTTTTACAATTCTGGTTCATTGCATTACATCAGGGGTCCCCAAACCTGGCAACTTTAAGATTTGTGGACTATAATTCCCAGAATTGTCCAGACAGCATAGCTGGCTGGAGAATTCTGGCAGTTGAAGTCCACAGGTCTTAAAGTTGCCAAGTTTGGAGACCTCTGCATTAAATGAATATGAGGCAACAAAAAATTGGATCAAAGAGTAAGTATCTCAAGAACATATAAACGAAGAAGAAAATGTGTACTTAGCTTACATGTTTGGTCAGGTCTGGACTCTTGGAATCTACATCATAACTGCAGGAAAGAAGAAGCAGAGATCACACACTGCATTTCAATCATGTAGAATCTTGGTATTTCTCTTTTGCAAAACCTACTCAACAGGGACAATGCACAATATCTATGAAGAAGGAAACAGAGTCAGGGTTGGACAGTAAGATTTTGATTCTTCTGCATGGGTTTCTGAGTTTAGCTTTTTGATGTTAAAGCAGCATCCTTTTTCTGTCCATTATTTTAAAATAGTGTTCTCCAATCATGTGTACACCTCATTTCCCATATCCACAATCCTAAAGATAATATTGCTGGATTATTATGCCAGCTGAAGTCTAATGCATCTGGAAAAAGTAGATTAGGGGAAAATGGCAAATCAAATAAATGGAAACAAGACTACAGCTGATGGAATATGACAAAGATTGTAATATAGGCAGTCCTGGATTTACTACCACAATGGAAGCCAAACATTCTGTTGCTAAGCAAGACAGTTGTTGTGAGTTTTGCTCCACTTTACAACTTTTCTTGCCACAATTGTTAAGTGAATCACTGAAGTTATTAAGTTAGTAACATGGATGTTGACTGAATTTGGTTTTCCGATTGATAAGTCACTAATTTCAGTGTCGTTGTAACTTTGAACACTCATTAAACAAATGGTTGTAAGTTGAGGACTACCTGTATACATGTTAAGGAAGCTTCATTTTTCTAGTAGTATTTTATATTCATATGCACTACTCCTAATCCTTCACTCTAAAGCTGAAACAAATATTTTTCAAATAAATGTATGTTTTTTCTGAATGTCTTAACATCGAAACCTAAATTCATACTTGAATTTTGAAAAGTTAAACTGAAAAGTTGAATGCTGTAAGAACTGTTAATATCCCTCTGATTTATATTGATAAAGATTCTCAGTCATCCAAATAGAGTCATGGCAACTGAACTCTTTTTTCCTTGTAGGTTTGAAATTTTTAGCTTATCCAGACAGCTTCTTCAATCTGAGCATGTTGGTTAGGAGGATCTCAAATATGTCCTCCAGGGAGGTTTCATTTCTCACCTAATTTGGATAGGGTCTTGGGATAGAAATGTTCCAATTCCTAAATCCTTTATCCTAGGTGGGCTATTAAGTGTGAATTCTCTCATGAACCTGTGAAGTGGTCCTGTTTCTCTTGGGGACTGATGAAAGAGATAAAAAATGAAGAACATTTTTCTGAAGCCTCCACTCCTGTCTCCTGATAGATGTTGAGAAATTCTGAGCTACCATTCTATATTAACAACAAATTATCTAGACACTTAATAGTTTTCATATAATTCCATTATCTTTTTAATTATCAAATGCTATTTATTATAAATACCATTATATGTGACTCATTTAACAAATATATTATGCTTATAGACTTCTAAATATTCCCTGGAGAACTCTGAGTCTGGGAAACTTTCAGAAGCTGAGCATTGGATGTGTTCTGGGATGAATCTTTCTTTATTTAGACTGAGTAATGTAGCCAGCATTGTTCTATATGAAGTAGCTAGAACTGGGAATTTCCCTGAAGACTCTGAGCTCTTATGGGGACTAAGGTAGAAAACAGAATATTGAGAAATGTACTTTATAGAAACATTTCTGCAAATAATGACGAATGTGGTTAAATTTTTCAATATTATTACACAATAAATATTAACTATCATCTAGTATCATTCACTAACAGACACTAAGATAAAATATTATTAGATGGTAAAATAAGGGATAGTTATTTGTTCATTCCAAGCATACAAGGAGAACAATTTGCCATAAAATTCTTTCTCTTCTCTTTCAGCAATAGTTCACATGTATTTACTAAGACTCAAACAATACCAAGGCATTTTTGCACAAGTTAGGAAGGCATCATTTGTAACAATCCAAATCTGAGAAGTTAGCTGCAAGGTATATATTGTTTTTTCCCTTCCTATGTTGCTGAATACATGAATATAAAAATCCTTTTTTTATATAGTTTTCTCCTCTTCTATTTATAACTAAACTTTTGAAGCTACTGTAAGTTCAATACTACAGAATGTATAAATTACTTCCTTTGTTAAAAGTGGATGCTACAATATTGGCAAATCTTTGGTCTATAGCAGGAATATCAAACTCATGTTGTCATGGCGGTGTCACATGACATATCAGGACTTTCCCCCCCTTCACTAAACCAGGCACGGGCATGGCCAGCGCGTGACACATCCAGCCCCTGGCTGTAAGGTATACAACCTTTGAGACCTCATCTGGAACAATCTGATTCCACTAAAGGATGCCAAGCAACAGACAATATTCAATAATTGGTGGATATAATAGATATACAATTGGATATATTGGATTTGATGACATTTGTTTCATTGAATGCCAAGGAAGTTTTTGATACGATATAGTCCTTGACTTATAACCATTTAGTGACCAAAGTTACAACGGCACTAAAAAAAGTGACCTATAGTCATTTTTCCCATTTATGACCATTGCAGCATCCTCATGGTCACATGATCAAAATTTGGATGCTTGGAAACTGGTTCATATTTATGACAGTTACATTGTCATGCGATCACCTTTTGTGACCTCTGACAAGTAAAGTCAATGGGGAAGCCAGATTCACTTAACAACCGTGGCAAGAAAGCAGCAAAACTCACTTCAACAACTATCTTGCTTAGCAACAGAAATTCTGGGCTCGGTTGTAGTAGTAAATTGAGACTACCTGTTTTTGGTTTTCCTTTCAAATTTTAAAAATTGGAGTAAAGTTGGTTCTCTAGCCCATTGCAAGGATTATCACAAGTGGAATTATTTCTTCACCTATTAGAATGCTATGAGGAATTCATCAAGAGTGTTTCCTTTAATACTTCTACTTTACTTTTATTTAATGTGATGTTGGCACTATTGACCTCTATATAAACATCGAAGAATATTTCAGGTATCAAATGAGTAGAGATGGAACATTGTGAAAGAAAGATCTGCATTGGGAATGAATAACAAACTCTTAGGGGAGAAGCAAAAAAATCACTTAAAACCAAGAAAGAGAAAAAGTGTGAAAAAGAAACTCAAAATAACTCCTAAACTACTGATATTATTAGAAATGTTCTCAAAATTGCTAAACCTGTAGTTAATTTATTTATAACTAAAATGATGTATTTAGATAAATATGGGCTTATTTGGAGACAATTTAGACCAGGGGTGTCCAACCTTGGCAACTTTAAGACTTGTGGACTTCAACTCCCAGTCCACAAGTCTTAAAGTTGCCAAGGTTGGACACCCCTGATTTAGACTAATGAGTTGGACTATTCTATCTTAAGAAATCAATAAGTTAGTATTTTACTGATTGTTAAATCAGTATGCAATAATTTGATAATAAAACAGCAGAATATTTCCTATGGCTAGTAGAGGGTCCAAAGGATGTCTGGCAAGAGTTATGTTTCAACATCTGCATGAGGCAAGGGGAGCACCTCAGAAGAAAGTTAAGACACCTATATCTGGTTCTATTTTACACTGACATTATATAAGTTTAATGTCAGCGTAAAATAGACCACATGTAAGTGTCTTAACTTTCTTCTGACATGCAGCCTTTGCATCATGCAGATATTGAAACATAACCCTATACTAATTATAATACAATATGGGGGGGGGGAGATAATTTTTGAAAGTAATGTATTATATTCACAAATTTTGGAACTTACTGAAAAGTGAAAACTCTGCCTTTAATGTGCATAGAATTATTGATGCCCTTGGAGCTCAGCATAAAGAAACCCCCTTTAGATCTCATCTCACATCACTGTTTTTCCCCCCAGTGCACCCCCTGTTAAGGCAAAGCACTTTCATATTCTTCACAGAATCTCACCAATTACAGGATATAGCCAAATGGAGAAGTCCTATAGGTGCACACTGGTTTTCCCTTCACACGCTCACTCTTTAGAAGACCAAGAAATATGTCACTCACAGATCAAAGCGCAAATTCTGCTTCTCTTCAAAAAAGTAATCGAGGATGAACTTCCGCACAAAGTCGGGGTTCAAGGTGTTGTCAATGACTTCTGTCCTGCCAAACTGAAAAGGGAAAGGGAACCAAATGAGTGCGACAAGTCTAGTAGCATTATGACCATTAGCATGAAGACTTGAAAAGAAATAGTATTTTTATCACACTCCAAACTGATTCTGAGATGAAGGCAAGGCTGGATACATTTAAATAAGATCTACCATTAAATATTTTTGTTTTATGCTCTTACAAACATCATTAATTGCCTCCTTCCAGGCTTAAGAGCAGGAAATAATTCTTTCATCTCTTAAGTCTCCAGAGTGAGTAACTTTCAGATGTGCTGACTTCAACTTCTAGCATGCTCAGAAATAGCCACACTGGCTGGTGAGAGGCTTCTTTCAGAGATCTGATAACTTACAAAGACAGTTCAGAAATTGGGCTGAATGTCACGGTTTGCCTATTTCTGCTTCAGGACAAAGATTTTAGTCTTGGCAGGTGAAAAGAAACAACATCAACAGAAGAGAAGAAAGAGGGTGCATGGAGGATTTGTCAACTTTCCCTCCCTCCTTATCAAAAATCATTTCCTTGAACAGCATGGTTCTTTTGCACTTTACATGCAATGGTCAAGATTGAGTTATTAAAGCTGGATATACTAGCACTTTCTAGATATGCAGCACTGCAGATAATACCTATGAAGGTAGAAACAGGTAAAATATGCATCAATTAGCTCAGGAAAGAAACGAAAGACAGCAAAGCAAAACAAGAAAATATTTAATTGATTTGAGTTTCAGCCAAATTATTGTTTTTATAATATTTCAATTATCAAAAATCTGTGCCACCTCTGGCATGTCAGAATTTCCAAACTCGGCAGTCAAAGTTGTTTGATTTGTTTCCAAAAAGCAAGAACTCTGCCAAGCCAGCAGGCACATTTGGAAGAAACGTTCCACATTTAGGTGAAAGCTAAAAGGAGATACCAGTTTTAAACTGATAACATCTAAAAAGCCATGAAAGAAAGCATTGCAGATGAAATAAAGAGAAAGTAGAAAACTGAGCAAAGAGCAGATAGTAATCATTCAAAAACATTCAGGACAGAACTTAAGCTTTAACCATGTGAATGAAAAGACAGCCTCTAATTCTGCTATTAAGTCCAATGTGTCCGTCAGGCTGTAGTCACCTGAATATGTTAAGGATGACACAAATGCTTACACAGAAAGGAAGATATTCACTCACAAATGAAAAATATGTGTTCCAGGATAATGTTGCAGGATCCAATCTGGATCACCGGGACCAGAGAATTAGTTTTCTGAGCGTTTGGACTCAATGCTGGAGGCCATCCTCAGGGAATTTCTATCTCACCAGAATGCGAGAAGGGCACATTTTGGTGAGATAGAATCTCCTTGAAGATGAGCTCCAACATGAGACTGAAAGCTCAGAAGATTGACCCTCTGGTCCCGGTGATCCAGATTGGATCCTGCAGAATATTTACTGTTAAAGAACACAAGATAAAAACTGATACTGCCTAACACTGCTTAGATATAGTTTTATAAACTATGTTGATGAAGAACCAGAAACTTGGGTTCAAGTCACCCTTAGCTGAGTGATATTGGGTTGATATGTGTTAACCCAGTCTCTCAGTTTTGATGTAGTGGGGGGAAACTGGAGGCAGGACTTGTTATACTGAGTTCTTTAAGGGAAAGTAGGATATAATGTATAGCAAAATAAAAAATAAACTGAGTAAATACTTTTTGCTCCCTCTGCTTTCCAGTAGTTCTGATAATGCCAGCAAGAGGTTGGCATTTAAGATCATTTGCAGCTGGAGGGCAAACAGTGTTCCCAAGAACAGTTGATTCATAGGGACAATGAATTAGTCAAATAAAGCCAGAATGTCAAAAACAATCATAACCATTGTACTAAATGTCCAGGTTTCTAGACCAGATTTTAGCATTTCTGGTCAACATAAGTAGAAACTTCCTCAGGTTTAAGCAAGACAATATGTATATATATTGATGGGAAGTCTGCAAATCTAGCTTTTCCCTATGATGTGCAATGCTGTGAAATAAGAGGCAGACAAATAGTTCATAATTAATTGTGCTGGTAAAGCATGTTGGTCTTTAGTCCATCATATTCCAGCACAGGTTGAACCCTCTCTATTTTACCTGTATAATTTATGCTGGCAGATGCCTCAGTAATAGGAGTACAGCAGCACTTATTTTTTATGACCATTTCAAGAGCAAAGGAAAGGAAGTAAAATCAATGGGAAAAAGAGCAAGATATAAATATGTTAAGAAAATATACCAGGCATACTATTTACACATGTGGTCTGGGTTATTTATTATGTGCTGTAAAAATGTTATCCTGTCAGTTTCCTTCAAAGAAAAAAATGCCTGCATGTTGTAGAATGCACTTTCCTGCTATGCCCAGACACAGTTTGCAATACAAGGGTTATCAGTGCTTAAAATATTACATGGTGCCAACATGCTTACCAACAACTTACTTGATTCCCCTTCACCTGATTTGTGCATTTCAAAAAACATTCGCGGATGTGTTTGTACTTTATATTAGAATGGTATTCCTTAAGCTGGTGTTTCTCAGACTTGTTAACTTTTAAGATGTGATTTCAACTTCTAGAATTTCCCAGCCAGGCTGAGAGTTGAAGTCCATCCATTTTAAAGTTGCCATGTTTGGGAAACCCTGCCTAAACTGCCTTCCAGATTTGTTAAGTCTGTAATTTTCTGAGTTGGATGTTAGCTTGAGAATACCTAAATAGCATTTTCTTGGGGAAGGTGGGTCAAACACAACTTTGTTATATTATTATAAATTTAGCCTTAACCCTAATAAAGCTGAAAGAGAGGCTGATATTCCAACATGTGAACACGAGACAGCTAATAATAGAGGTATATAATGGGGTACCCAAGTTTTGGAATAATTCTCCCACATAGGTATATTTGCCAGAATAATTCTATTTTTAAGTTATTTTGTGTAATTCAAGCAATTTAAGCCTTCATATTTTAAAAGACATACATTTAATATGTGATTGTTGTAAGCTTTGATTATTATTGTATTTCATATAGCTTTTATTTTTTCTAAAATATATTTTGTTAAGTGTGGAGCATGGGTGTGAATAATGGAGACGAGCCGGTGAAAACAGTGAACTTCAACTCTTTATTTACATGGTGTGACAGCTCAAACTGGATGGCTGATATAGCCTTCCTTATATAGACAACTTATTAACTATTCAACCAATAGCAACCTGGGAGTGCTAGCTCCGTTAACCAATGAGAACGGCCTGCTAATGGCCAATCAGATTCTCCTGAACGGACCAATCTGATCTCGCCATTTAACAGCCAATCAGAAATGTAGGGCCAGAACCCTGCACTTGACTTCAAGCTCTAGATAACTTTATTAAACATTTATTCATTCACAACAGATTTTATTCAAATATTTTACATATGTAAGTACCTTTTTAAAAAAGATGTTGTAAATGTGAAAGAGAAAAAAGAAAAGAAAGGTAAAAAGAGAAGGTGTTGAACATGCTCTAATAAAGTAGTTCAAAATTGATACCTATAGGGCTCCTGAGAGGGGTGAGTGGCTGCAATAGGTCCCAATAGATCCCAAGAACAATATCAGAGCTCTCTGTTTTTCTCGCATTCTCCTTCACCATTTTGTTTATCAAAGAATCCATGTTTATTCAAAATATTTACACTTTGTTGACTGAAGAAGTAGCTAAATACAATATATAATTAAAACTAATTTCCATAGAGTTGGTGTGCTTGCCATGTAGAGATGCTGAGCTTCATTACAGTAACTGAGTCATTTTCAGTATGCATCTGTTAGCAGGAAAACACAGAGCTTAAAATAATAATAATAATAATATGGGATGTTTTTAGCAAATCCCCCAAAGGATTGTGTTGCTATGGGCTGAGCATCTGTTATTTTGGGGAAGGCAGAGGCACCGTATGTTGGTCTGAGGCTGATTTCTGCAGTTTTTAAGCTCGATGCTAGCTGGCAACCTACTTGGGGCAGGTGACTTGATCTAATCTTGAACTCAGTGGCGGGATTCCAAATTTTTTACTACCGGTTCTGTGAGCGTGGCTTGGTGAGCGTGGCAGGAGAAGGATACTGTAAAATCTCCATTCCCATCCCACTCCTGGGGGAAGGTTACTGCAAAATCCAATCCCTCCCCATCCCACTAACCTGCTTTCCAGCTCCGTTCTCCTGTGCAGGGCAACAAAAGAAGACCCAACCGATCAGCTGGGACTCGGAAGGCAGAGAATAGATGGGGGCAGGACCAGTCAGGTGGTATTTGCCGGTTCTCTGAACTTCTCAAAATTTCCACTACCAATTCTCCAGAACTGGCCAAAACCTGCTGAATACTACCCCTGCTTAAACTGCAACATGGTTCACTACCCAGTTACAATATCTATGACTGCAGTGAAAATAAAAACACCCTTGAGTCAAGTTTAATTCCTAATGACTTCACAAATCTAACCATGTATTTTTCTTAGCAGCAATGGGTTTCTACCACCAATGCTTTTTCCACAGATTTGGGGTTGGTGGGGAAAGGGTGCCTCCTCTATTTTGCCTACAGATCAATTTTGCTTAGGATTCCCAGGTGGTCTCCTTTCTGAGTCCTAATAGACTTGACCCCCTTTAGTTCCTGAGCAGAGACTAAGTTGGCTACATGCTGCTATCTGTGGAGGAAAACAAAGTAAATTGATTCCCCCAGAGGGTTAATATTTAAACCTTCTTACTTCTTCAGAAAAGGTTAAACCTGTCAGTGTGGCATTCACTTTCCACCAACATCCTATTCTATTAAGATGAGAAGAGATGAATTGAGATTCTCTGTGACTTCTATAAATGCCACTAATAAAGCCTCAGAATTGTCCTCCAAGTGAACCTTTTCATATCTACGTGTATCTAGTTACTCGTATAAACCAGCCTTGCCCAACCTGAACCCTCCAGATGATTAGAATCAGAAGTCTTTGCCAATCTGGTCCATGGAATTCAGGAATTGTGGGAACTGTAAAGATAACCAGATCTAGGAAGACTCCATTGTAGCCTAAGCTTAGCAAGAACCAAGCATTAAATGCAAATTTAAGGAAATAGTAAAACATGATCCCTTAAACACAAATTCCCCCCCACCCCTCTTCTTCACCAAAGTATTTTCCAGAATCTTTCCAGGGAAGGAAAGGTTTAAATTTCCTCCATCACAATTGCTTTGACAGTCCCTCCTACCCACCAACTGCTATTTGCAATTTTAAAAATATCCGCCTTCAATACAGACACATTTAGTTCAACTTTTATTAAGAGGTAACAAATGATCAGCTGGGTTCAGTTCATACGAGGAAAGGACTCTCCCCCCTCTCTGACTTTATATGAAAAACAAGTACAAATATCCTTCACTCTTCTAACAATGGAGATATTTATGTTTAGCCATCTGGTTAGACTAAGAGCAAAACTCATTGCCAACAATCATGCCTACCATCTAAGGCAGTTTTCTATTCCTTCTATAGAATTGCTTTTGATTTGAGGCATTCCCCCATCCTTGAACTAAACGTGCTAACTTCATAACTCCAATCTCATAGACATTAATACCACCACAACCACCATCTCTCCCCACTCTGTATGTGTATAATATGTATGTATGTATGTATGTATGTATGTATGTATGTATGTATATATATATATATATGTACGTATGTATATATGTATATATGTTTCATCTAACCCAAATCCTGCCATTAGTTTGGAAACCAAGGACAATGAAAGATATCCCTCTTCCCAGATATTCCAGATATCAAACTGGTATAATATCTCAGGCATCCCCAGTCACCTTAAACTTCAATTGGCTTCTTTCTATGACCCAAGACAGCATTTTTCAAGCTTAGCATCTTTTGTTGTGGAATTATGCCAACTGAAATCCACACATCTTAAAGTTGATAAGGCTGAGAAATACTGATCTATAATAGATAATAGAAGCACTTCTGAACTACTGTAGTGGCAAATAAATTGTTCTGAATGTCTGATTATAACTGGGGGCTGTAATTAAGCCAGGGGCATTTGTTCAGGTACTGAACAAGCTTAATTTCTTAGTTTATTCTCCATGTCCATGGTGGTTACTGCCTTTTAATTTTTTCCAGGCTTTTTTAATGCATCTGTTTGGAAGTGAGTTGCTAGGGATTGACAAAGAATAGCAATATACACAGATTAGCTATATGACAGTTGGGAAGAGAAAAATAAGGACGAAATAAGCCTCAAATGTTATCTTCAAATATGAAGCAATACTTTAGGGAACTATGTCTGTGATGAGTTATAATATTAATAACCATTTCATTTTAGTAATCTATGTCCGCAGCAGAGAAATGTAAAAAGCTATAAAACATTCTGACAAGCAGCAGATGAGTTGTTCGGTGTTGTGTGTGGGAAGGCTGCATTTAATAATTAAAGTTAATTTTATACCAATGGAATTTTGTATTGCAACAGCAGCATAAAATGGACTAAATTCTCAAATTAGGAAAATGATGGGTGTTAGGGATAACATTGGTTACCTAACTTAGTTTGGGTAAAAATAATATATAAACTATGTTAGTGAGTTTAAGTGTATGTATCACTTTAAATGTTAAAACATGTATTATGGGTGCGGTTGTAAAATCACCATAAGAGGGGGCAAGAGAGCTCGCTGTTTGCTGGCTTTTTACTGGAGAGCTGACAATGATGAATTGATGGTAATAACTGCGTGTGTTTCCCTGCTGTTGCTGAAACGAAGAAAAGGGGTTTGATTTTCTTCATATCTCTGACTGCAAAAGAGATATATTGCTGGACTGATTATTTGTAAGTTTACTGACCTCTATTTTGACACTGGACTTTGCAACTGATTAATCCCTGGATGGACTGAACTAGTGTATAACATATGGACTGTTTGACTATGCTATAACTCTTGCTGGAATAAAAAACTATTTAACTGGCACAGTGTATCTGTCTTACTGAGTGTAAACTACAACAACGTTTATCTCACATAATTTGCCTGCCTGCTAGACTGCCGTTGCACGTTCTGCTAGGGTGTGTATCCCTAACACCGGGCAATTCGGTTTTGTAATATATGAATCAAAGGGAATAAATTTGAATCTAAGAGAAGTAACAAGAAAAGATGCCTAATAGGTGATGCCTATCAGCTAATTTTGCCCATGTACATGTTGGAGAATCAAGTGATAAAAACTTTTCTGGATCATGTCACTTCAGAGAGCAAGCTTGAATATTTCATTTCTAATTTCATCTCATCCACCAAATGAAAAAAATGAAATGTTGGAGGAAAAATTTAACTTGTCTCTCTCTTTCTCTCTCATTCACACTATTTTATATTTGAATAGGGGGCTTTATTCTCACAGTTTTCCAGTGGGACAGTCGAGGAGAAGTTTCAGGATTAGAAAGGGATGTATTATTGGGAGAAAAGGAAAAGGGGCAAGGAGCAAGGGGTGGAAAGGAAAGGAAAGATATATATGCAAATATGTTTCAAGTCATGATTTTATTAGTGCAGAATCAAATAACATATAACTCAGTGAATCCGCAACATATTCAGATACAGGGCAGAGCATGTGGAATTTTTATCTATGACTCATATGGGAAAAAGTATAGCACTTGATTTTAGTTGTCCAAAGCACAGCAATGAAAGAACAAACACAGAGCAACTGGAGAAAGGCAGCAGCTTGGCTCTAGGAAAGAGAAAGGATCCCAGAAGGCAGTTTCCATTGGGAAATTGCCCACTTTAATATTCCAGAGAAAATGCAGCAAACTGATCTTGATCCAACAGTTCATCAGCTCAGCTGCTCAGTCAGCAGTGTTGAGGAGATACCTGATTTCAGCAACAGAGATTTTGTATCTTTGTATCTTAGCTCAATCCCCTTATATTTCTATTACAAAAGAAGGGAGGAGAAGCCTTGCTGAACTCAACCAAGTTCACATTTGCTGTGAGATCTGAATCAGGAACTTCTTGGTTAAACACCTTGTATTTTGCTCTCCGTTACTGTTGTGTATGCAATATAATGAATAAAGTGTGAGCTTGGAGTAAATGAAGGGTTCTGGCCCTGCACTTCTGATTGGCTGTTAAGTGGCCAGACCGGATTGGCCCGTTCCGGGGAATCTGATTAGCCCTTAACAGAGAGTTCTCATTGGTCATAAAAGCTAGTGTTCCTAGCTTGTTATTGGTTAAACGTTACAAGGTTTGCCAATATAAGGCGGGTTTTACTGATATTAAATGAGCAAGTCACGATGTAAATAAAGAGCTGAAGTTCACCGTTCAGAAACTTGTCTCCATTCTTTCTCGCCCATGCTCAAACTTAACACTGGCGACGAAGGTGGGATTTGGAGACATCTGAACCAACGAAACTTCAAAGAACACTGAGCACGTGACAGATGACGCCAACAACGGAACCATGTCCGGCGGCATTGTACCACCCGCTCCATTCGATCCAACCCAAGAGGACTGGGAGTCCTACATGGATCGCTTCCAAATGTTCCTAGAGACAAACAATTTAAAGGACGTCACACCAGGAAAGAAACGGGCGGTGTTCCTAACGCATTGCGGTCCGACCGTATTTAAGATGGCTAAAGCACTAGCCAAACCCTGAGAAGTGAAGGCCATGGATTGGGACGACCTCGACCCTATCCTGCAAGACCACTACGCTCCGACCGTGCCTACACTCGTGAGACGCCACAAGTTTTATCAAAGAAGCCAGCGAAAAGGAGAAAGCGTGGCCGACTTCATAGCAGACCTCCGAAATTGGGAGGCCTCTGCGGATTCACCGATCTAGAAGAAGCACTAAGAGATCGCATAGTTCTGGGATTAGATGCTCCAGGCGTCCAAAGCAAGCTGATGGTGAAAAGCAACATCAGCCTTGCCGACGCCATCGCCAATGCTACCGCAGCGGAAGCAACCAAGAAGTCGGCTGCACAACTACGCCGAAACCACACTCCGGTACCACCACCGGCCAGCGAAATCTCACCTAGTTCAGAAGGGCAGCTCGCGACAACGCACCACGAGGACCTCTCTTCGTCGTCAGACAGCGACGAAGGGGTCCATCAACTGCGGTCCGACCGGGACCCTCAGCCAAAGCCCTTACGCCCTTGCGCTGGCTGTGGAGCCAACCATGCCAGGTCCGAATGCAAATTCCGCGACGCACTCTGCCATGAGTGCGGGAAACGAGGCCACATCGGACGGGTCTGCCGCAGCTTGCCAAGACTCAGCCAGGCCTCAAAAGGGGCTAACTATCACCAATCGACAGGAAACCGTCCTGTAAGGCGAGAGCCAGTAAACCACTCCTACAGAAATCGAGCTTTGCAAAGAGAAGAGGCTCACCATACTATTACTATCAGTCACGCCTCAGCCTTGGACACTAAGAAAATCCGAGTCACGGTAGCCATCGAGAACCAGCCTTGCCACATGGAGGTCGATTCAGGATCGTCCCTCTCGATGGTGTCTTGGAAGACACTCAAGCAACTCATCCCCACAATTCAACGCCAAGATCTCCATTTCCAACGCCTGATCCTCAAGGACTACCAAGGGAATTGAATCCCCATCATCGGGTCCTGCCGAGTCTGAGTCTCCTTCAAGAAGCACACAGCATACTTACCTTTAACGGTCATCGATAGAGATAGGCCTAGCCTACTGGGCCTCCAATGGTTCGCACCACTTGGCATTGAAGTGGCCGACGTAAACCGAGTCGGTGGCTGTGACTGGGAGGAAGACCTTATTTCTGAGTTCAGGGACGTCTTCGCGGACAGCTTAGGCGAGTACAAGGGGAACCCGATCTCATTCAGCTTAGATCCAAAAATAGCTCCCATTCGCCTAAAGCCCCGTCGAGTTCCGTTTGCCTTAAAATCGAAAATCGACGAACAACTCGACAAACTGATGGCTCAGGGGGTGTTGGAGCCCATCGATCACTCCCCGTAGGAAACCCCTATTGTAACACCCATTAAGCCAGACGGGTCAATCCGAATTTGTGGGGACTACCGGGCCACTTTGAACTACGCCCTGCAGCAGAACGCATATCCAGTTCTGGTGGTGCAGCACCTCCTCCATTCCCTGGGGGGCGGGAAAGTTTTCGCTAAATTGGATTTAGCTCAGGCATATCAGCAATTACCAGTAGATGAAAAAATGGCACAGGCCCAAACTATTGTGACGCACCGAGGTGCCTTTAAATGTACCCGGCTGCAATTCGGAGTAAGTGTAGCCCCGGGGATTTTTCAGAGCCTTATGGAAAGGTTATTGCAAGGGATTAAGGGCGTGGTCCCGTATTTTGACAATGTATTAATTGCAGCCCCTACAAAAAAAATCTTACAGCACCGGTTAAAATTAGTCCTAAAAAAATTCCAAGAGGCCGGTCTTAAGGTTAAAAAAAAACAAATGTAAATTGTGTACTGACAGTGTTGAGTTTTTAGGGTACCTGATTGATAGCCAGGGCATTCACCCTACCGAAAGTAAATTAAAAGCGATCAAAAACGCTCCCAGGCCACGAAACAAGGCCGATCTCCAGGCGTTCCTAGGCCTCGTCAATTTTTATAATGTATTTTTACCGCACAAAGCAACTCTTGCTGAACCATTACACCGATTGTTAGATAAAAGAGCAAATTGGTTATGGGGTTACCGTGAAGAACAGGCGTTCCAAAATGTTAAAAAACTGCTCACTTCTGACTCTGTACTCATGCAGTATAACGAGACTTTGCCGTTAGTTATAACCTGTGATGCATCGCCTTTCGGGGTGGGCGCCATTTTGAGCCACGTACTGCCTAATGGGAACGAAGCCCCTGTTGCATATTTTTCAAAGACTCTTTCAAAGACTGAGCGGAACTATGGACAAATTGATAAAGAAGCCCTCGCAATTGTCTCAGCTGTGAAAAGATTTCACGAATACGTGTATGGTAGGGTTTTTACTATTGTGACTGACCACAAGGCTTTGTTGGGGATAATAGCCAGAGATAAGCCGACTCCCTACATATTATCCCCTAGGATGACCCGATGGTCAGAATTCTTAGCTGCTTATAACTATCGGCTGCAATACTGCCCGGGGAAAGCCATTCCCCACGCCGACGCATTGAGCCGAGCACCGCTTCCAGAGACTCTCGACGATCCGGCACCAATGGTAACCACGTTGCAAATCGAAGCGCTCAACTCGCCGCCACTGACCGCCCGAGATATCGTGAGAGAAACCAAACGCGACCACACCCTAGCACGAGTCTTAGGCTGGGTAGAACGCGGATGGCCATTGGACTTCACACCATTCAAAACTCAACAGACCGAACTCTTCTCCCAGAAAGGCTGTGTCATCTGGAGCGATAGAGTCGTTATTCCAGAACGGCTCCGAAAAGCACTGCTGAGAACTTTGCATGATGGCCACCCCGACATCGTGCGAATGAAAGCCCTTGCGCAAAGCTACGCATGGTGGCCAGGCATTGACAAGAAAATCGAACAGTGGGTTAAAGCTTGTCCCAAATGCCAAAAAGTCAGCAATGCCCCACCAAAAGCCATGCCTATTGAATGGGAGACACCACGTGGACCCTGGTCCCGAATTCACCTGGACTTCGCGGGGCCAACCAAGGGCCACACCTTCCTGCTTACCGTCGATGCCTACTCCAATTGGCTCGAAATTCATCACATGACGACTACGACCTCCGAGGCGGTCATCAAGATTCTAAATAGATTCTTTGCAACCCACAGATTACCAGATGTCCTGGTATCCGATAACGGCCCACAATTTACTGCATAGTGTTCGAGCAGTACCTCGCTGACCGCGGCATCCGCCATGCGCTCACCTCGCCTGTCACCCTGCGAGCAATGGCCGAGCAGAACGCATGGTTCAATTTGTGAAGAAAACCTTGCAAAAGGTAGACTACGACAACATTGACGACAAGGTCAACCAAATCTTCTTTTTGCAACACATCACCCCACATAGCATCACCAACAAAACTCCCGCTGAACTGCTAATGGGACGAAAGCTCCGCTCCCACCTTGACCGGTTGCACCCTGCGTATGAACCAGAGAAACCACTAGGATCTAGTGGCCGCTGTCGCACCTTCCAGGTAGGAGACCTGGTTTATGCAAAAAACCTATCGGGTGACCCATTGTGGGTGGAAGCAACAGTAGTACGTGTAACTGGCCCTAGATCCTACCTAGTGCAATGCCTTGATGATAAACTTTGGAAACGGCATATCAACCAATTACGGTCGCGGCTTGCAGCGGCCAATTCACAACTCCCCTATGACCAAACTGAGTGGGGGGAGGTACGGAAGAAGATGAAGCCCTAGGAAACCCGTTCAAAGGAAACGACGATTTAATTGAAACTCAGGAAGTGGAGCCGGAGGGAGAAACGTCTGCACCTCAGGGAATCGAAGAAAATGTGGGCAACGACGTAGAAGTGAACTCTGAACCAGAGACAGCCCCACTGCCAGACAATGATCTACCTCAGCGAGATTGCAACCAGCCGATACAATGAAAATCAAAGAGACTAAAAAGACAACCATCCTATTTAAGGGACTATGTAACTGCGCCTTGAACTAAGGAACCAGGGGGAAGGGGTGTTGTGTATGTAATATAATTAATAAAGTGTGAGCTTGGAGTAAGTGCAGGGTTCTGGCCCTGCACTTCTGATTGGCTGTTAAGTGGCTGGACCGGATTGGCCCGTTCCGGGGAATCCGATTGGCCCTTAACAGAGAGTTCTTATTGGTTATAAAAGCTAGCGTTCCTAGCTTGTTATTGGTTAAACGTTACAAGGTTTGCCTATATAAGGTGGGTTTTACTGATATTAAATGAGCAAGTCACGATGTAAATAAAGAGCTGAAGTTCACCGTTCAGAAACTTGTCTCCATTCTTTCTCGCCCATGCTCAAACTTAACAGTTACTTCTTTAGATCTCAGTAAAAGAGTAGCCAGTGATATGGTGCAGTGATTACACAGATTGTGACACCAATTTTGAGAGACAATTGTCAGTTGAGGAAAAATGCTGGATGACTAACATACTGCCAACAGCCAGAAAGTTTCTTTTGGGACTTGGGAATTTGATAATGATAAGGAAATACACACATGCTCATACTTTGATTGCAACTATTGGCTCCAAATTCTCCAAAGAAGCCTTCTTGTGCACAGATGCACTTCGTATGTGTTGTATTAGTTCCAACCACTCGTAGCCAATAATGACTAAGGATGGTGGCAGCTATAGTCAAAAACATTTACAATACTTCAAACCTGGAAAAGCCATAGCGATTGATCTGAAACATTCACCATAAGGCCCATCCAACAATCAGGAATCTGTTCCACTTTTGAAGTTTAGCTTAGTAAAATGAGAGAATCCCAAGATAAAACGGGGCACACAGCCTCCATATTGCTTATTGTCCAGGTGCAAAAGGAACATATGAGTGAACCTTGCCCTTAAAAGTTCTAAAGGAATGGCACATTCTTTTGAACTGGGTAAATGACAGATCAGAGAAGCAAGCTTTTCCCAAAATGAGGGATTCCAGATGCATTGCCTTTACTGGCTGGGAATTCTGGGATCCAAAATAACAACATTACAAAGCCTGATCTGATCTGTTGCTTTGCCAGCTGGGATGTAGTTGCTAAGCCAGCCTTAAGTGCTTATAGAAAAATAATGGGGCCCTTTTCTTCTGCAGAAAGAATGGAATTGCTCCTGAGAAAGAAATAACAAAACCTCAGTGGTGCTGTTTCCAAATAGTTAATTTCATAGAACAGAGAGATTCTCTTCTTACTTGAAGTCTTTATGAAAAACACTCAGGGGAGTGCAACAGTCACGCAACTGAGCGAAACAGAGATATACTTCAACATTATTAGAATGGGATGGTGGGGGTGAGAGAAACCATCTGCTCTTTTTCATATTGTGGCAACATCACACAAATTCCCTTCTTGCTCTTCTACAAAAAGTAACTACATTGGCAATCAGCAAAATTATTGAGACCTTTCCCTTTCCATTGTATAAGCAGTGGTAGGAAATCCACTGCTTATACAGCCATTACACAGAACTGCATGCTTCCAAGAATGCATGATTCATAAACTTGTGTTGAATAAACCATACTCATCAGGAAAAGAGTATTGTGTGACTCTAAAAATAGATTAATTTACTAATCAAATAAGTCTACATGAGCCCAGCTTTTAAGGCATTCAATGTGGAGCGATGTCACTTTTCTTCTTCTACTTTGAATGGGGAAGTAGTATTTTATTTATTTATTCTATTGTTTTTTTTTACCCCATCTTGCCATTAGAGCTTGCAAGTTAGATCAGTTCAGGATATCAATTTCATAACAAAATACAAAACAATAAAATAACCACAATGATTCACTAAAGCAAGTTAAGGTCCTTAGATAAAAGGAAAAGCAGTGGAAAGCTACTCTTCCCCCAATGCAACATAGCAGGTATATCCCTGCTAACCATCTTGCTCTAAGTGCCCTAAAACCTCTTGCAAGGGCACTGAGTCACTTGGGCAGCTCAGCTACTTATGGGCGGGGGGAGAGGAAAGACCTCAGGGGCCAGATATCCTCTCATAAGGAAAATTGTCTTCCACAAGTTCTACAATCCTCCAGGGTCTGCAAACTGCTAAACCGTGCAACAGTTCATGTGTAAGTGTCCGTCTCTTGTGATGAAGGCTTTGATAAGTGCCAAGAACAATTTACAGATCCAAAATTAAAACATCTACAGGTTTCTTCTTCATGGGTTTTTTTTTTTGGGTGGGGGGGGGGAGAGAGAGACAGCAAAACCTGTGAGGAAAATCGGGAGGTTTGTAAAGAGAAAGGACCCTTCAAGTACAATTTGCATTTAAGGGCAAATATCTTTCTCCTTCACATCTTTCCCACTCATAATGTTACATCACGGAACTGAAGAAATAAGGCATAGGATTCCCCCCAGCACCCACACAGCAGCAGTTGTGCGTGAAAATATATAAGAGTAGGAAGAGAGGAGTAGGAGGTCTTATTTTTAAAAGCAACAAGTTTGTGTTTCAGGGAGAGGATAGGAACGGAAACCTGCCCACCCATCTACAGCTTCTATCTCTTCTGTTTCTCATTCCAGGTGCCCTTTTCTCTTCTGGCATTTCAATCCCAGAAATGACCTAGCAGGAAGTAAAGTTGAGAGTCTGCAGAACAACCTACAAAAGTTGATTGAATTTTGCTTTCTCGCCCCACCCCGATGTCTTAAATTCAGCCCCTTAATTCGTCTTCTTATGTGGCTCCTATGTGCTGGGTTTCAACGTCCAGAGTTACTGTTCTCATGTCTCACTTTGGCCTTAACTTCTGTCCTTCTGCATCGTATTTTCAATTCTAGCCATATTCACATCAACTGGATGAATTGGAACCTTTCCATCAGCCTATGCAGCTTTATGCCAGCTACACCAATGTCATGTTTCAGTGTTTCTCAACTTTGGCCACTTGAAAACGTCTGGACTTCAACTCCCAGAATTTTTCAAGCAGCCAAGATTGAGAAACACTGCCACTATGTGCTATGCTAGCACAAGGGAATGTAAAAGCAATCCAATGGACACATATTGAGTGTGAGTGAGGCTTTCTAAGTGAAGCTTTCACACCCTTCAGCGGTGCCACAACAAATAAACAAGACATCTCAGCCATTTTTAACCAACAGAATTTTCATCCAATGCCTTTAACCTAGTCTACTTTTCAGATGATAAAGAAGCACACACACACACTCACTCTCTCTCTCACTCTCTCTCTCTCTCACATACACAATTTCCAAGGCACAAAGCAAGAAGGTGACTTGCAATAATTGTAAGAGGCAGTAAAGCAGAATGAAATCCAGGAGATACGATCTGCTGGAGAGTCACCACTTTTCTGAGATATGAATTTTTCCATTAACACACTAGTTACATACCTCTCTCCACTGCTTGGTCTCTATGCCCTGAGTATACAGCACACACACTGTAAAAGAAAAAAAACAACAACCACAAGTTAACTAAGCCACTGGCACAGAGAAAAGAATTTAGCTCTAGTGCCACACAGCACAGATTGTATTAGGCAGACTTCACAAGCTTCTGCAAGATCAAAAGCTAAATGAAACTACTGAAGCTTGATCTCCCTCACTGATGAGGTGGGTGAAGTGGGGGTGGGACTGGATTCCTGAAAATTGTAAAGCTATGGTTCATTATTTCTTTAACTTCTCCTTTTTCTTTTAAAATGTTGTTTATTGCCATGTACACAAAGATATCATCTAACCTTTTTCCATTTTGCTATTAATGAAAAACATTTTCCTGCAAACTAAAAAAGATAAGAATGGGGAGGATTTGAGGTCTACGTTATAATGAAAAACTGAAAAGGAAACTAATTGCAACAAATGCTAGAACTTTTGATTTGATCAGGCCTTAGGTGCAAATCACATTTAAGAAGCACATTTTGAACTGTGTGACATCTTAAGCATCCATCATCGTGGGGTTTTTTTTGTATTTGTGTTTGATCTTCACAATAATCTTATGAGATAAACTGACCGACAGAAAATGGCTAAGCAAGTATTTCAACTCAACATCCCAACCATTCTGCCCCATCAGCTCCAAAGAGTGGATCTATTTCTGTTACTTTTGCATCTCAGCTCCAATAATCTGCATAACATCAATTTCATACGTATGACTGATTGCTATTGTTCTCCCACATGATGGAATAGCATAAGAGTTATTTGCCTTAGCTTACATGAGGAAAAAGAGAGGCTGTTTTGGAATCAGAAGTTATATCACATTCAACTGGGAACTACAGCATGCCAAGCCTAGTTTTATACTAAAATTAGTGTCTCTAGAATTCTTGTCAGAAAGAACACAAAACACTGTAGCTTAATTCCACCCAAATTCATTAGATTCACTGGATTTACCCTGTTGAATCAAACTAGATTTGGCAAGATGGGTAGCATAGCACTTTAATAAATAAACAAACATGGAAAATTCAATCCCCAATTCCTCAAAAAAAAAAAAAGTAAATGATTTAGGATTCACTGTTTTCTCTCAGCTATATATTTTTCTGAAGACTTCTCAGCTTAACCTATTTTTTGTGTAGATAATACAAAGTAGGGGGGAAAGACTCATGTTTATCACATTGAGTTCCTAGAATAAAAATAGAATATAAATAAAAGGAATAATTAAACCAATAACCTTTGGGTTCTGGCCTTATTTTACTGTCCAAACCCATAAAGAGAAACCTTTGCTGCCTTTTCTGGGTTGGACCCTCCCTACAATACACATTTTTTTCCTTGCTTTCCCTTCTGTATAAGTAGCAATGAAGCAACTGCACTCTAAAGAAACACAGGAGAGGTTCTCATAAACTACCCTGTTTTCTTCCCCTCAGAGGTGGATACTTCCTTCAATAAATCCAGGCCAAATCTCATGCTTTCATCAAAATGACAAAAGAGACAAGAGACCCAGTGTGATCTAGTGGTTAAGCCATGAGCCTAGAAACAAGAAAAATGTGAGTTCTAGTCCTAATGTAGGCATGAAAAACAATAGGGTGACTTTGGGCCACTCATTCTCTCTTAGCCCAATTCCTTTCATAGGGTGGCTGTTGTGGGAACAAAATAGGAGGACAAAGAATATTAGGAATGTTTGTGCCTCGAGTTATTTAAACAAATAATAAAGGCAGGATAAAAAAGAAACACTACAAGACTGTATATGACATTTTAAAAAACACACAATTTGAATTGGGACACAGTGATGCCATTTTCATCATCTGATCTCCTTGTGGCTACCTCTGAAAAATCTACGCTACTAGGCACTATGCTAAATACAGAATCAAAGAACTATAGCTCCTTCATGATTTAGCACAGAAAACCAAACAAGACTTTTAAATTACCCAACAATGTATTTCACTAATGTACTTGGCTCACTTTCAATTGCTCCCCATTATTAAAGCATAGCAAAACATGTAAAAATGATTAATGAGATTTTAATGAAGAGAAGCTGCCAGAGAGCAAATGATGTCCCACTAAGCTTTTTGTTTCCTAGGTTCTGCTGATCATGTCTTTTATCTGCCGCAGGATCTATACACATTAGTTGTAACCTCAGTGCTAATCAAAGGAACTAGAACTTCACAAGGTGAATCCGCAATAATGTGCTACAGTGCAAAATGCTACTGTTCAGAAATCTAGACTGTCACGATATCTTCACATCTTTTCCAAGCTACTCCACAATATCCTACTATGCTAATTACATTCTAAAACCAAAAAGTTTGTCTTATCTTTATTGCAGAAGTGGGAAACTCTGGCCCCTTTATGACTTATGGACTTTAACTCCCAGAATTCCTGAACCAGCATGGCTGACTCAGGAATTCTGGGTGCTGAAGTTCACAAGTCATGAAAGGGCCATTGTTCCCCAGATTTGCTTTCGTGGGTTGTCTCCCTTCCAGTGGTGGGATTCAAATTTTTTTACTACCAGTTCTGTGACTGTGACTTGGTGGGCGTGGCAGGGAGTGGTGGGATTCAAATTTTTTTTACTACTGGTTCTGTGGGTATGGCTTGGTGGGCATGGCAGATCTTGGTGGGTGTGGCTTGGTAGGCATGGCAGGGAAAGGATACTGTAAAATCTCCATTCCCTCCCCATTCCTGGGGGAAGGTTACTGCAAACTCCATTCCCTCTAACCTGCTTTCCAGCTCTGTTCTCCTGTGCAGGGCAACAAAAGAAGATCCAGCCGATCAGCTGGACTCAGGAGGCAGATAATAGATGGGGGCGGGGCCAGTCAGAGGTGGTATTTGCCAGTTCTCTGAACTACTCAAAATTTCCACTCCTGGTTCTCCAAAACTGATCAGAACCTGCTGAATACCACCTCTGCTCCCTTCCCACTATTAGGAGATATAATTTTAAAAATCTAACTTATTTTGGCATTTCTGCCAACTTTTCTCCTACACCTAATATTATTTGTTGTCTTCCTGTTTATTCTGGCCCCCAAGGTAATTTGGGTTGGGCTTCTCCAAAACCAGTTATTTCCCTCGTCATACATATAGATGGTGATGTTTTGCATATATAAGAATCAGTCTAGGAGAATCAGTTAAAATATATTTACAATCAATGCACCATTATCTCCACTCTACTGGGAGAAAAGATTATAGAAAACTAAAATAAAATAAAATACACTGGACAGCACATATCAGAAATGTAGGCAATGTAATTGTTCAAGCTGAAGAAAGGAGGGTCAGAGATAATAAATTATTAATTCAGGTTTTCAAATTCATTAGAAGTACATACCAGAATGTTATATATACAGTATAATCTATGCTGGGTTTAATAATTGCTATGTAGGAATGAATATCTATCTTTCAGAGCTTTTTCTGTTTAATACAAAGGAGAAACTCACTCTGTCTCTGCTCATTTTATACATTCAAAGCAAGTCACTAGTGAAAACAGAAATCATCCACATACTTAATACATTTCTCTGTGTTTATTAACATGAATTTCTTGACCAACATGATTATGTTGTATAAATATGTGAGAGCATGAGGTCATTCGGATTATAAAGATGTAAGAATGAAAGTTTAAAACCAATAAGACATTTTAAATTGGTAAATATTTTTTATTTTACACCAGGAATTATTTAAATTCTGTGATTAGCAAATCCCAGTAATTACAATTATGTATTATGCTTCCCAGATTTAAATTAATGATTCTTAAAATATTTAATTTGGCTTTTATTTTGCCTTAAGATTGTAATTTGCATATATTCGCAATATAGAACTTGACAGATCCATAAATTGGGGACAAGAAATTTCATGAACAAAGCCCAAATAGTATAATCAAAACTCATCTTGAAGAAAAGTAAAAGTTCATGCAACACTTACGTACATGGGTCAGACTTGGAGAATGTATCTTTATCCAAAAGATTCCTGGGAGGGTGGGGGAGGAAAAAATAGAAAGGATTATTTAGGACCTGAATAGATGAGTTTTCAGTTGAAAACTGAAAAAACCCTCCCTAGCTGCTTTTTTCTCACCGATTCTCAACTATTTTTTTTAAATAATAATATTAACTGTTTGTTTTTCAAGCAATTATATATAACCTCTAATCTTTGAGCTCTGTTGAAATTGCCAAAGCAGCTATTAGAAGTAACCTAGATAATCAGAGCTGCAGAATCAGACCATATAAATAAATACACCAAAGATAAAGGAGAATGGGTTTCTCAGACAAAGTCTCATTCAAACAAGGTGCCTTTTTGCTTACAATGAGTCAGTAGCCATGCTGACTCAGCAGGCAAGTCTACAGGCTAAGAATATTTGATTGCCCAAGGAAATACTCCAATCCAGGGGTGTCAAACTCATGGCCCGCGGGCCAGATGCATTACCTGCCCGGTTTAGCAAAAGGGAAAGAAGTCCCGATACATCATGTGACAACACTGTGAGGCCGTGAGTTTGACACCCCTGCTCCAAATCATAGTTACCATGCTTGGTATACAGAAGAACTGTATTTGTAACAGAATGGCTACTTCTAGTTTATATGCTGCCTAACATTAGCCAAGCATTTTCTCATTCACTATTGCTTATGAACATGTTTTCTCTCCAGAAAAAAACACTTCCTTGCAATCTATTCAGTGCTTCATATTATCTCCCAGGGCCAGTTTAATCAACTTCCCTTAATTGGCACTTTTCAGATAAGCTGGAAAACAGCTCTAATAATTTCAATTAGTATTGCCTTTGCCTGTTATGGCCAGGGAAGAAGAAAGTTGAAATCTAACACATCTGCAGAACACCAATTCAAACTATGGCCAAAGTATAGGTATCAATACTAAAGCACATGCAAATGAACCCAACTGGAGGAAATATCATTAACATAATATTAAAGTAGTTGCTTTGCAAAATGAGCCAGCACTGAAAGCACATTAGTTAAGATGTTTGATTTCTTTTCTGCTTTAGCTATTATTCTCTAAAAGAAATTGTCAAGGAATTATTCCAAATTTCATTATAATTTAGAAACCATTAATTCATCCTTAATGGAAATTCACATGTCTCAATCTTCAAAATGTTTACTCCTGACCTTCTAGAACCCACACAAAATTTTAATCATCCTGAACCAATATGCTTAGTAATCATTCAAGAATAGTTTAAGCAATAGCTTCATATAGTGTTGCCTTGGATCATTCTGTAAGTAGTAGAGAAAGAAAGAATTATCTAGCCAGGTAAGAAATTACGTTGCTTTGGCACCAGTGTTACTACTGCCCAATTCACACTGTCCTTTTCACAGCAGATTCACAAAATTTTGATGGCTAAAATGGACTGTATATTTTCACAAGTTATATCTTGATAACTGATGATGTAAAAAATGTTAAAGTTGTTTCTTTCTTTAAAAGTTAGGGGGCATTTTTATTCTCTGCCAGATGGTGTAATCTTTCTTAAACTTGTCATAAATCTCACAATTCTAAAATTTTGTCTCAGGAAACTTTCAAATAACTTTATTTCCTTCAAGAATGTGCCTGTTATAAAAATTCTAATAACAAGTATGGTAACTTTTCTAAGAGCTGCCAGGCACTTTGCAGTGCTGAATATAGTCTAAAAACATCAAAATAAGACATAGTAGTGTTTTATTGTAATGTTTTCAGGCTATATTCAGCAGTGTAAGTGCTGGACAGCTCTTAAAGTTACAGTACTCATTACTGGGATTTATATTTGAAAATAGGCAAATTCTTGAAGGAAGTAAAGATCATAAAAGTGTATAGGATTCTTTGCTGAAGTGGTTAAATTTTAGATTCTGCACTAATGGCATATTGTGCCATCAATGAATAGCAGAAATAATGAAGGATTAGAAAGAGCTTAAGAGCATCCAGTTTCAGAGCCAGGCCTTTCAATAGCTTATCTTTTAAGCACACAAGAACACCAATTAAATGTAAGACGATACACATACTGAATGCAGAGGGAGTTTGTTTCAACTCCTTGGCACACTTCTTTCTAGAAGAAATCTTTCACTACTTTAAAGACAAAAAAAAAAAAAACAACAACTTCAGGGATCACAGCAGGTCAGGCATTTGGGCAAAAGAGGAGGCAGCTCTGAGTCAAAAGAACTGGGTAGATCAGTAACCAGGGCACTCAAATAAGACTTATCTGTTTCCTATGTGATTCCCACTAGGGGAGTCTTCCTCAGTGTGGTATTCTCAAAGAGTTTTGGGAATACAGTTCCCAGGATTTATAGCCAGCATAGCTGAAATCCTGGGAGTTGTAATTTCAGCTCTTCTAGAAGACACTGTGGTGATGAAATCCAAGGCAAGGTGGGAATGCTGAAGGCAGTAGAAAATGCATCAGTCATATTGGGGAGATCAATATTCAGATTCAGGTACAAGAAAGTGAGTCACTCATTATTATTCATTCTTAAGACTCAAATATTTAGCATCCAGAGAATAATTATTTATCCTCTTCTTCTAGGATGTGATACCCAGCTATTAACCAAGAAAACCTTCCTCCTCTTTTTAATTTTTTTAAATAAAATTATAATCAAGGGAGGTGGGAAGTCCCCTTGGGATTCTGGAGAAGCTGACTCTCCAGGAGTACAAATAGAAGAGAACAGACTAGAAAGGTTAGGTCTGCATATCTCTATGCGTGTATGCATGGTGCCTGTGTGTACGTGAAGAGCTATGAAGGATGTCCCAGAACTTATCGTAGAGAACAGAGCTCATCTTTGAGCTTTCATGCTTAAGCTACACATTTGATCTGCAAGCAAAGATATAGACAGTATAAAGAAGGAGCATGATTTCTAAGTAATGCCCCAGATGCTCTCTTCCACATGACCCCTGGCATTCCGATTGAAGATAGGGGACCATGTGGGCCAGGCACTTAAAACAGCTCTGCTTTTCCCCCTGGAGAATCCCAGGACTTTCAATTATAATTCGCTTTCGTTGAACAGGATGCCCTATCCCGTACTGACAAGCTGTACTCACTGCTTGGGTATTATGAACTGAAACAGGAAAATGTGTGTAGGCGGCTGCTATGTATTACTCGAATGACCCACAAATCAAGACAAAGGCACAAATCAAGAGGGGAAAAAATAAATAAGCCATGCTGCTTCCCTTCTGCATTAATATGGCTACTTTACAAGCAGATTTTTAAATACCAGAAAGTGTGGGGCAAAGAATGGCACTGGAAAAAGAAATCCAAATAAATACAAAGGATGAAAATTTAGACTTATAATAATTTCATTGTTAGGAGATCCATTTGTTCTACTGTTATTAAAGTTGGCTTAATTACTGCCAGCCCTACTACTGAACAGAATGAGGCACTGCATTTGTCAGACTTAACACTCAGGCTTGGCAGGAAACCACAGATTTCTAGACCCTTAGCTCAGTTCTTGGCTAGAGTTGACAGAAGCCTTCAAGACACAGCACAACTAGTTTAGAATTTTTATTGCAGAGAAGAAGAAGAAGAAGAAGAAGAAGAAGGAGAAGGAGAAGGAGAAGGAGAAGGAGAAGGAGAAGGAGAAGGAGAAGGAGAAGGAGAAGGAGAAGGAGAAGGAGAAGGAGAAGGAGAAGGAGAAGGAGAAGGAGAAGGAGAAGGAGAAGGAGAAGGAGAAGAAGAAGAAGAAGAAGAAGAAGAAGAAGAAGAAGAAGAAGAAGAAGAAGAAGAAGAAGAAGAAGAAGAAGAAGAAGAAGAAGAAGAAGAAGAAGAAGAAGCTGCCTTAACACAAGAGTTGATTGCTTATAGAACATCAAGAATTCAGGGCCTTTATAAACCTATGCTTGGACATTTTAACATTTCTTCTTTTGGGCTTTCCAAGATAATGGACAGTTGGCAGGTCCCTGAATGGTCTTTGGCACCTGATTTGAGGGTCATTAACATAGTAGAAAGTGGTCATGTAATATTTTATGCTATCAAGGAAGAGATTTTCTGCTGAGCTTACAAAATTCCCTTACACGCCTTAAGTACTTTGAGCAATCATTTTCTCTTCTGTCTCTGGCAGTAAAATATTCTAGGCTAGTGCCGCTGTCTAGAGATCTTTCTTATCCTGATGATTCTTGGAAAGTTCAGAATTCTACTATGAAGTTCCCCATCCCATTTCTTACCAGTTTGGTCACATTATACCACAATGTGCCCTAAATCAGGCTACCAGATTTGGGCTGTAAAATTTCAGAAGACCACCAGATAGTAGCAAAGAGGTATAGAAAGTTCTAATGCTTTGTTGCCACCTACTGGTTATCCATACTTTGAAGCCCTGGTCTGCAACCCTATCTAAGTTTTAACCTCAATGGAAAACACTGAGCTAGGTTTTCCTCTTCTACCCCCATGAATATTCATAGCTTTTAAAAACATTGTTACTGCTCCCTAGTCATTTTCATTATTTAAAAGCATGCTTGGTGCATTCCTTCCAACCTTACCATTTATTACAAAAAAGGTGATGATCTGATGAAGTTAAAATCTTGAAAAAAGTTCATTCCACCCCAATGCTATTTCATTTTATCTTCTTTGCTTCCTCTACTCTCATCCTCCTTAAAGCATCCTGTGCTTTTTAATCCTAGTGTCTGTAGTGGCCCACTTATTTTTGTTTACATGCAACCATTATAAGATCGGGCATATGATCTGAAGACATTATTAATAACATTATGGGCTCTGTATAATGAATCCCATTAGATGGAATTTTAAATTTAAAAACCTGGGTAGAAAAAGAGAGTGATGGGAAATGACATCAAGAAGGGCAGCATTTCAGCAATCATGTAATAAAAACACAACCAAGTAACCACAGCAAAGAAACTTTTTCTCAAAGCTGGAAAAAAATGAACACAAACTTGGGTAAGTCATTTTGGCTCAGATTTAATTATCTTTAATGTCAACTTTAAAAACAATTTGAATGAATGTTTAATTTAAAAAGTCCCTCATATGTTTATAAAATTGTCTGAAATTTTATAGCTTACGTTTTGCCGAGTAAATTACACATATGCACCTATGGGACAGTAAGAAACTAGCTGGAAGGATCTGCTTCCTATGAACCTCCAGTGCCATCCCTGGTAGAAATTGCTTGGGAATCCTGGGAGTTGGAACCACAACACTGCAGACAAGCATCAAGCCAGACATGTACAAAGGAGCAGGGCTTTAGTTACACAGTCATGGTTGCCAGTGTCACTTTTTAAAATTTTCCCCTGAAGACATACCCCTGTGGGGAAGGCCGCAGCTATACAGGTTTCTTATAGCATTATAATAGGGTTGCATAAATACTCTCCTGAAAAGCAGTGAGCTCTGAATACATTTTGTATTTATCACACTATTCAAGAACATCACAGCCTGTAATTAGCATCTTACATTTCTCAGTCTTCTATTTGCAGACCATAACAGTGGGATACTCCAGCAACCCTTGGTTTCCAACTCAGTTCCACGTCTCTTATTTTCTGCTTAACTTTGCATTCTGAGAAAGTGCAGGCTGGTGCCCTGATAAAAGTATCTTCCCAAGATAATCAGTTTTTGCTCTGCCTGCAATATTGCTTAAATCTCAGTATAATTGCCTATTTCTCGTTGATTAACTCAAGACTCTTCAACCCATCAAATACCTTCTGCTTTGTTATAAACAAAATACCTCATCCAGCTTTTCAATTTTCTGACACCAAGTGCCGGAGAAAGAGTTGTTTCATTCTCTCCCGTTGCTTTCCACATTTCTAAGGGGAGTCAGTGTTGCTTTGCTAATTGCTTTATTATTCATTCTGGATGTTTACTCCTTGTCATTTTTAAAACTCATGCTTCTATATCCATGTTAATGAATAAGCAAAGACAGAACTGGTAGGATGTGCTTTCTTCAAAAATGGCTCTAGAGTAGTTGTTTCTCGACATAACAAGACCTCCACTCAGGCAACCTGATTACCTTCCTTTTCCACCATGCTGCAAACTCAGGACTGGTTCGGGGAGGGCAGGCTTTGAGCTGATCTAGCAAGCCGTCCTTTATGTTCTTAAATTTATTCAAATAATATTAAAAATGGCAAACAATAGTAGCCATGTTGTACATGAGAAAAACAATTCAAAATCCACAAAAGTGGTACATTTATTATTTCTAAAGCACTGCAGCCCTTTGACTGTCAGGAGTTTTTATCTAGTCAAATACTGTAGTTGGAGGAAGGGATTGGACAATATAACTGAACAATTTAAAATAAAAGGAAATGTTTGTAAGCTTTCCATTTTTGGAAATAGAAAATGTAGCTGTTAAATCAGAATTACAGGACCATCTTCCCCCAGTATCCTAATAATACTGCCTTGCCTCAAGTTAAGGAGACTCCATGGGCAGGAAACTCAGAAACATTCCCTTTCAGATGTGGTTCTGTTCCTCTGGAATAATTGCTTCCAGACATCAGAATAGTCTCTTCTCAGCAGGCTTTTCAAAAATCTGTAAAATTGTGACTGTTTCATCAAGCCATAGAAAACGGAATGCTACTGCTCCTCACTCTGGTGAAGAGTAGGGTTTTCATTTTTGATCCATTCCCATTCTTTTCCTTTCTTCTTCTTTTTCCTATTGATGTGTTCTATCAATATTATTTATATGTTTAGTTGTTTGTTTTTAATCTGAATATGGAAATTGTACGACATTCCAAGTTGGCTTTAAGCTTGTAAACAAATAAAATCAGTTCTGTTAGCTTTGAAACTTGACCCAGAAAATCTGATTCGGCAGGGTTTTTTAAAAAAAAATTACACCAGCTAACTAGTTTAGAGACACATTGTGCATACGGAGTTTGTATTGGTGCCACACAGACATCATCATTCCAAAAGTAGATTTGCCAACCAAAAGAGAGCATATGGAAAGACAAATAGAGCTGAGTGACTGAGCAGACAAACCATTCAGGCAAGACTTCACCATTTGTCTTCTCATTTGTAGCCAATAAATATTAACTAAAAACGTGGTGGGTCTCCCCCTTCCCCTTCAAACTGTTTGTATATCACAAAGAATCAACAGTAAAAATTCCATGCAAATTTTTGTGACAAGTCACTTCTGTAAGTAAAAAAAAAAAAAGAATTTCAGCAAGACTTTATAGTTCTTTCCTCCTTGTCATAAATATTATTGTTTACTTCACTTATTACACGTAATGGCTATTATATGCAATTGTGGCTTCGTATAATGAGTGACTATAATCACATAATAACTTTATCCCTGCACATAATTTTATCCCTGATTTGTTTCCAACCTCTTTTCCTATCTTTAAATCAACAGAATATCAAAATTGGGAAGTTAAAAAGGAGGAAAAACTGAAATTTGGTTACAAAATTAAAACAAATCATGATTTTTTTTCCTCTATATGACTGACTTTGGCTTGGTTTTGGCTTCGTCAATAAAACATGCTAAATTAGGTTAGGACTTTGGTGATATATGAATGAGTGCTACTTCATACATTACAAAATTCAGACATGACAGTGAATTTTATGTTGAAATGTTCAGCAAATGTACGTTTTATAAATATAAAATATACAACTTGCTTGCCCTGGGACTCTATAATCATAGTCCACTCATACTTTTTAACACCATCATTTGTTAGACTCTATATATAACTTCTCCACATGAAACAGTTCCTGATCCTCATTCATCAATCTGCAATTGAGTTTTATAATTTAATCCAATGGGAAATTTAGAAAAGCAGTTCAAAATATGGCTCTTTTAAGGGGAAGCTCTCCAGTTTTTCCTGCAATGTTGTCTCTCCTTTAAGAGAAAAATGGGAAGCTTCAACAGACCCTTTCCTTGCTATGCATGATGAAGCTGTAAATCCTCTCTCTGCAAGTTGCCAAAAGTTCAGCAGAAACATTACAATTAATTGCAGATGAATCACAGCTCAGAGGTAGAGGTCCTAATTTACAGCTTTAGCATCCATGTTCAGTCAGTGGCATTCCCACTTAGATCTGAAAAGACTCACTGCTCTAAAACCTTGGTTGCTGGCTGTGACTGTAAATAAAACTCTGATGGAACTATTCAACTAACACAAGAAAGGCAGCCAGTCTGTAACTGACTACAAGTAAGTCAAGAACAGCCTTAGCCTGCTCAGACAATACAGGTTACTAGATTAAAATTAATTTGAACTTCATCTAACTCCCAGCCGGGAAGCAGACCTAGATAATGTTAGCTAAGCAGCATTGGATCTTGTCGGTGCTTGGATGAGAGACCCCAGAAGATCCTAGCGAAGAAATGGGGGAAATGGTCTAGATTAGAAGAAGGAAATTAATACTCTTTCTGTCTTATTTTCATAAAAACTATCAGGAGTTGGGCTTGACTCAAATGACATAACAATTTTAATAAAGGCATGTGTGTATATTTATTAGATAGATAGATTAGAGGGGGGGGAGGGAGTGGGAGGGACGGAGAGGGAGAAAGATTTGGAAAAGAAATGAAGAACAATATTTGATTCAGGAGGAACAATCACAAGAATAATAAAGTACAAGCTAGGGATATTCCTCAGTCACAGGATTGATTTTCACTTTGACAAACTGAGAATGATGACTGAGTCCAGGAAAGTTTTCATTTCATCTCATCCTGTAAAAGCCACAGAAGAAAAATGTAACATTAATTCATCCCCAACTTTCCATGAGAAAGAGGCCACCATCAAGAGTCATGAATTCAGAATTCAGAAGGACTCACCAGAGACTCACCAGAGAAGCAATATTATGGGATTGTTCTACAGCCGATATCAAATAGATAATAGCTGTATTGCAGCAATTCGTCCCGTAACATACATCAGACAAAGCTACAAACTAATCTTAGAAAGATATGAAATAATAAAAAAATAACATTCAGATTGCAAATGCTAAACTAATACTGCAAATTCTTCCAGGACCCATAACAATTTTGTAATCACATCCATGGTAATGAAGCTATTTTTAATGAGGAAACAGAATAAATAGGAACAGAAAATACCATTATGATGTGTTATGATGAGCAACTGTGATGTGGCTGAATATTAATATAACATCTAAATAAAGAAAAGCATTGGTTTTGCCATGCCATATCTACCTAATTGCCTCTTTGTCCCTGAAAACATTGAACAGTTACTTGCTATAATCTAATCTTGGAAAGATATGAAATAATAAAAAAATAACATTCAGATTGCAAATGCAGTAAACAAAAGCATAAAGTTATTAATTTTAGGCCAAACAAAACTGACATTTACTCTTAGAACTGGAATCTGTGGTCATTCAGAAGCTCTAAACTATAGTTCCCAGTAGCCATAAGCAACATGGCCAATAAGGAGACATGGTGGAAATTATAGTTCAGGAACATCTAGAATAGAGCTGTCAAACTCGCAGCCTGCAGAGCAGATGGGTCATGCACTGGCCATGTCCATGCCTGGTTTAGCAAAAGGGAGGAAAGTCCTGATATGTCATGTGACAATGCTGTGCCAATGTGAGTTTGACACCCCTCATCTAGAAGCTCACAAGCCTATTCTTCAAGCCTATTTAATTACATCAACCTGTTCTTCCTCAAGAAATCCATCAGGCTCTGAACGTGTAGGTCGCCTGTAGAAGCCATAATTTAATTTAATTAATTTAAGTATTGACCAACTCCAGAATTGCTTCTACGGGCTCACAACATAATAAAGAAAATAAATAATATAATTGAACCAAATAGAGTAAGAATGAGCGAAAACAATTGCTTTCACTGCTGCCTTCTAGACTAGTTGAAACCTCCAGCTGAACTTCAAGGGAAGTCCCATATACAGCACAATGCAGTAGTTGACCTTTGAGGTGCTTAGGACATGAAAAAGGGATGTATATCTGAAGGGTATCCCGATCCAAGAAAGGATGCAACTAGTGCATTGAGTAAGAGCTCAGGTTAGAACAATGAGTCCAAGAAGACCCCCAGATTGTACACCACTCTGAATAAAGAAGTGCAACCCCACTGAAAGTTAAATTTGGAACTTTCCCAGAACTAGGTGACATTAATATCTACAGCTACCCAGTCTTAGTGAGACTTAGATGATTCCTCCCCATTCAGGTTTGTAAGCACTGGGATAAGTCATTCACAGCTGCACTTAGCTGGTCTGGAGTCATAAGATATAACTAATTAACATCATCATGATGCTGAACCATCAGGTATTCCCACCAGTATTTCATGTAGATGTTGAAGAGGAATAAAGAGAGCATTAAGCCCTGTGGAATACCACAGAAGAGGGACCTGGAGAGTGGGCGTTGGTCCTTACCTGACACGCCATTTCTCTTCGAGCCGCGAGGATCATCCAGAGAGCGGGAGGTGCTTCAGTCTGCATCATTGAAGGCTGAGCTTAATTACTGAGGAATGCTCCGCCCTTCATCACGTGACTCCCTCATAGCATTCCCCAGTTTATGCGAAGTCGAGAGTGAAGAGAAGGTCGTACTCTCATCTTACTAGACTTTAAGGGTTCATTGGCCGAAACAAGACCCCACCAGATGGTGAAATAATAAGGGTGGGGCTAGATGATCCTCGTGGCTCAAAGAGAAATGGCGTGTCAGGTAAGGACCAACGCCCATTCTCCTTAGAGACGCTCGGATCATCCAGAGAGTGGGACATACCAAAGCTTGGCTGTCCTACGGGAGGGACTCCGTCTGGTTCGGGAGTCTCTGTGGGTCCTTGAGGACTCGCTGAAGGACTCGTCTGCCAAACGAAGCCTCCACCGAGGCAAATATGTCAATCTTATAATGCCTAATGAAGGGAGATGGGGAGGCCCAGGTGGCCGCCTGACAAATATCAGTGATTGGAGCTTGGGTGGCCCAAGCTGCCGAGGTAGCTGCACTTCTGGTGGAGTGTGCTGTTATTCCACTGAGTACCGGCAGAGCCAGAGACAAATAAGCTTTGGAAATAGTAGCTCTGATCCAGCGGCTGATGGTTGAAGGGGACACTTTGTGGCCCAATGTTTTGGGCTGAAAGGAAAGGAATAGGGATTTGGACCTCCTAAAGGGCTGGGTACGCTTAATGTAAATGCGGAGGGCACGTCTCACGTCCAGGGTGTGCCAAAGCTTCTCCCTCTCCTGTGAGGAATTGGGGCAGAAGTTCGGAAGCGTGAGCTCCTGTGCCTTGTGGAAGGCTGAGTTGACCTTGGGCGAGAAAGTGGGGTCCGGCTGGAGAACTACCCGGTCGGCATGGAAGATGCAAAGGTCCTTCCTCACCGACAAGGCTGCTATCTCCGATATTTGGCGAGCTGAAGTAATGGCCACCAGGAACACAACTTTGAATGTTAAAAACTGGAGGGTGGATTCCCTGAGAGGCTCAAAGGGGTGTTTAGTAAGGGACACAAGGACTTTATTGAGGTCCCAGGTAGGATATCGGTGAACGGTTGGGGGGGGCACAGGTTAGTGGCTCCTCTGAGGAATGTCCTAATGCGAGGGTGGAGGGAAAGGGAACCCAGGTTGTCACAAGCGATGACAGTTGAGAGGGCTGCGACCTGATGCCTCAAGGTATTAGGGGAAAGTCCTTTCCTCAGACCTTCTTGGAGGTATTCCAAGACTTGAGCGATGGAGGGTGAAAGCGGGTTGACCTGGAACTTATGGCACCACTTGCAGAAACTATTCCAAGTGGCATTGTATATTCGGGTAGTTGAGGGCTGCCTGGCAGCTAAAATGGTATCAATAACCTGGTCAGAGAGCTTCTCCTTTCTTAGACGTTCCCGCTCAACCTCCAAATGGCTAACTGGAGTCACTGAGGATCCGGTGCTGGAGGGGGCCCTGAAAAAGGGAGATCCTGTTCGGGGGGATTTTCCAGGGAGGGGCCACCTATAGGTTGCGGAGGTCTGCAAACCATGGGCATCTGGGCCAGTAGGGGGCCACCAGAATCAGTTCTGCCTTCTTGTAAATGAGCTTCTGGATGACTCTGGGGACTAGGGCTAATGGAGGGAATACATATAGAAGCCCTGTGGGCCAGGGGCAATGGAGGGCGTTGTAATTCTTGGCCCCATGGGAGGGGTACCTCAAGAAAAACCTTGGGAGTTGTGTGTTGAGGGGAGATGCGAAGAGGTCCACTGTCGGGAGACCGAACATCATGGTCGCCTCCTTGAACAGAGACAGGTGGATGCGCCACTTGGACTGGTCCACCGTGGCCCTGCTCAGCAAGTCTGCTTGGGTATTTGAAGCCCCTGAGATGTGTTCAGCTTTGAGGGAGAGGAGATTGCACTCCGCCCAACGGCAGAGGCACTCGGCCTCTCTCATCAACTGTATGGACTGGGTACCCCCTTGCCGGTTGATGTGAGCCTTGGCGGTGACGTTGTCCATGAGTATAAGGACATGCTGCCCATGTACTTGAGGGAGGAAGTTGCGCAGGGCCAGGTGGATGGCATGGAATTCCAACCAGTTTATACTGCCTGCCTGTTCTGCCTGCGACCATCTGCCCTGTGTCGTGAGCGAGTGGATGTAAGCGCCCATCCGGACAGGCTGGCATCTGTGGTGAGGGTGAGGCGTTGGGGCTCTTTGAAGCAATGGCCCTTGTTGATGGCGGGACTGGTCCACCAGAGGAGAGATGTGAGGACCCTTGGAGGCACCTTGACCGTGGCCTTTGAATTGCTTCTGCCGGACCTTTGGAACAGGAGCAGGAACCACTGTAGGGATCTGGTGTGCAAACGGGCCCAGGGAACAATGGAAATGCATGAGACCATTTTACCTAGTAATTTAGACAATTCTAAGAGTGTTACCTTTTTTGATCGTCTGATGTGTTTGACGGTTTCCTGGATGCTAAGGAATCTTTCCGAGGAAAGGAAGACCTTTCCTTGAACTGAGTCAATGACAGACCCCAAGTGGGTTATCCGTGTAGATGGTAACAGCTGGCTCTTTTGCCAGTTTACTAGGAATCCATGGTCTTGGAGGGCAGAGAGAGTAACCCTGGTGTCCTTCTCTGCTTGGTGTCTGGAATGAGACAGGATGAGGATGTCATCCAGGTAGCAGTGGAGACGAACCGGGAGGTTCCTGAGGTGAGCCGCTAGAGCCGCAAGGACCTTAGTGAAGGTTCTCGGGGCAGAAGCCAACCCAAAAGGAAGGGCCACATATTGGAAGTGGTGGTGGTTGGAACAGAACCTGAGGAATTTGGAATGGGAGGGCCGGATTGGTATGTGAAGATACGCTCCTGAAAGGTCTATAGAGGATAGCCAGTCCCCCCTGCCTGATGCCCAGTAGAATGGACTGTAAGGTGTGCATCTTAAACCTGTGGTGGACCAGGTAACTGTTAAGGCGTTTCAGGTCTAGAATAGCCCTCCATCCACCTGAGGATTTGGGAACCACGAAAAGGTGGGAGTAAAAGCCTTGCCCTCGTTGGGAGGATGGGATGGGTTGGATAGCCTGTATGTTGAGGAGATGATGGATAGCAGAATCCATCAAGCTGTGTTTGGTGGGATCCCTCGAGGGGGGGGGGGATGCCATAAAAAAGTCAGGGGACGCGTGCTGAAATTCAAGAGCGAGACCAAATCTGATGGTGTCCTTGACCCAGGCATCAGAAGTGGAGGAGTCCCATCGGTTGGCGAAATGCTTGAGACGTCCGCCGATAGGAAGGGAGGGACAGGATCTATCTGGGGCACTGGAAGGGCTTCCCTCCTGAACCCCTGAAGGGATGCTTGTAGCTGCTGCCCCTCCTGTTCCTGTCGCCCGGATCGGCTTGATCCTGGGGTTGGATTGGCCGGAAGGAGGGGGGTCTTGGGTACCTGGGCGGGAAGGGTGACTGGTAGAAAGGTCAGGAGGAACCTCTCCAAAATGGCTGAGGGGCTCTTGGCTCTGACCTCCGAAAAAGAGAAGGAAGAAATTTTTTCTCGCTTCAGGTTTTGGCTAGCAAGGCCTCCAGGGCCGTGCCAAATAGTTTGTCCCTCTTGATGGGGGCAGTGGCCAACTTAACCTTGTTTTTCACATCTGCCTGCCAGTGTTTGAGCCAGAGCAGGTGGCGGGCAGTAACGTGAGAGGTTATTGCTCGAGTAGAGAACTTAACTGCATGGTAGTTGGCGTCGGCCGAGAATTCCGCCATGGCCATCAGTTTGGCGATGTCCTGATGTGCCCTTGTGTTAGAGGGGGGGACATGCTGTTTTAGTTGGCGGAGCCACCGGATCGAAGACCTGGTGAAGAAGGAGGCGGCTATGGCCGATCTAATGGCCCAAGTGTCGGCTTGGTGAGCCTGATGTAAGGCTAGTTCAGACCTCTTGTCCTCGGGTTTCAGTGCTCCAGAGGATCACTAGGGGAGGAGGAGGATGCTAAGCCAACGATGGACTCATCTACCTTGAGGGTGTTAAACAGGTTGCAGAAGCTTGAATCAAGGTTAAAGAACCTCTTGTCCTGGCTGGATGGGGCAGGAGGGGCCCTTGTAGAGTCCAACTGGTTTGAGACTAGGTCGTGAAAGATGGGTGGAGCTGGAATAACCTCCACTTCCACAACGGGCTGCCTAAAAATGGTGTCCTCTTGTCCCTCCGCCAGGGAAGGGAGAGCAGAGGGAGACTGTATAGACAGGCCGTATATGTTCTTGGCCTTAAATAGGAGTGATTTGAACATGTGTGGCTTGAACAAACCCCCAAAGTGAGACCCTCATCCTCGGGCATGTCCCGTTCCATAGGGTCTATCTCCGATAGGGGCTCACCATGGTGTGTAGACCCCCATTCAAATTCCTCCTCCTCCTCCCTGGACTGCTCCAGGTCCTCTATGGCCTCCTCCAGTTCCCCTTCTGGGAGAGGGCTGTCCCTCTGTAAAGGTACCTGACCATGAGGAGGGTCCGATCTAGGCGAGGACCTGACTGATAGCGACTCGTGTTCGGGCGCCATCGGGAGGGGACCGGGCCTGGACATCTGTTGGAGACCCTCTGCAATCCCCTGGCGGATAGCCCATTCCATCCATGCCCTCATTTGTGCAGGGATCTCGACTGTGGCGGGCTCCTCCTGGCGCAGACCAGCGGCCGTGGGCATGAATGTAGCTTTGGGCGTCCGCCTGGTCGTTGGTCCGGGGACCTGATGCCCCTGGGATGAGCTGTGCCTGGAGAGGGAAGAGCAATCTGGATGAGGGGGGGTGTCTGGAGGTAGAGGGAATGGAGGGTGGGAGGGCTGGAGGCACCGGTTGTGACTCCCTGGATCGCCTGTCGAATTCTTTCTCCAGTGCCTTATGGCGTCTTAGGGCGTCTCTTTGAGAGGCCTTGGAAGTTTCCTTGGAAGTTTCCTTCGCCTGCCTGTGCAAGTGGTAGGATTTAGATCTGGCCTTCAAGGAAGGGCCTTTAGCGGAATTGTCATCTGCCATTTTAGAAGTAAGGACTGTATATAAGGTTCTAAAGGCGGTTGGCTCACCAAGGGTTCGACCTACAACAAAGGCCGGGTGTCCTTTCAGCTGGCCCGTGCCCCCTTTTGGAATTTAGATGTATATAATCTATAATACTATTGTTGTTATTGTTATTATTATTAATATACATATACGTATCTGCGTATAAATAAATGTATAATCCTATTAATATTGGTCATGTTATTATTGATATATATATATAATTTATTTACTTTTTAATTAACCAATATCTAATTAGTGAACTGGGTTCAGAGCTCCCAGGAGGGAGTGACCCCAAAGATTGTTATTATTAGAATCCAATTCGCCAAATGAACGCCTGAGGCTGGAAATAAGGCCTCTAGCAGCTAGAGCTCCCAGACAACAACTGGGAGGGATAGGCTGCTAATCCTTGCCCTGAGCGCTGCTGTGGAAAACCAACAAGTTTGCTAATTTTAATTAAATTCACAGTATAGCACAGTAACAGCTCTCACAGGCTGGAAGGCCTGTGAATAGAACTAGCCTCTTCGCAGCCGCAATGAGGCTGGGAAAATGGTGCCTAAGCACACGGTGGCACCCAAAATGGTGGCCGCCCACGATCTTCTTATCGGGCTGCTCAGAGAGAAACTAGGCCTCTCCGGCAAGTTTAGAGGCCGAGAGAGGTAGCCAAGAGAAATTCGTCCCTTCCTGGGGCAATCGGTGTTCACGGTGGGGGGAAACCAGCTGCACTCTTAACAGCGCGATCAGATCGAGCCGCAATGAGGGCGGCGTAGAGAAGTAGCAGGAATAAAAGCCAAATCGAGGGTGGGGGGATAGCGCAGGAGCGCTGATAAAACCACCCACTCTTTATCCCCCCTGGGGGTGAGGAATACGCTCCCCTTGCTACAGAGACACCCCAGATGCGCAGAGGCTAAGGAAAGAATACAATAATAAGTCAAACCTGAAAAATAAGGAAAGTCTTGAATCGGCTAAGGAGTAGGAGAAAACACAGCCTATTCTCACGAAGGCTGAGGATAAACTGTAGAACGCCACGAGGGAGTCACGTGATGAAGGGCGGAGCGTTCCTCAGTAATTAAGCTCAGCCTTCAATGACGCAGACTGAAGCACCTCCCACTCTCTGGATGATCCGAGCGGCTCTAAGGAGAATGACCTTTCTATCCTCAACCATCACTAACTCAAACTGAACCTGAAGAAACAATTGCAAGATGTTGTCCTCAATTTCCAATTGCCCAGTCTAGAAGGATACTGAGGTTGGTGATATTGAAAGCAGCTGAGAAATCAAGAAGCAAATCACCTCCATCCCAGCTTTGCCAAAGGTCATCAACAAGCATAATAACATGGGTAAAAGAATGGAGATATAAGGGAAGATGAGAGTATTGCTGGCATGAAGATTAAAAAAGAAACTTAACACTTTAAAGGTTTTTGCTAATGACCTTGTGATTATTTTGGAAGATCCTCTGGAAGGAATAGAAATATTAATGGAAAAAATATGGACTTGGTGGTATTAGCTAGCTTTAAAATTTATAACCAAAAGACAAATGTATTAGTAAGGAATATGAATATCAAAAAACCAAATGGAATTGACGTTGAAATGGTTTTAACATTGAGAAAAGGTTAAATACTTTGGTATTACTATGACTAATATGAATTGCATGTTATACCATAATAATTATGTTAAGACATGGAATGAAATGAAGAAGAACATGTTAACACAGGAGAAATTACAATAGTCATTGTTCTGTGATAAAAATGAATGTTTTGCTAAGAAAGAGTTTTTATTTCAAACAATACCTATAATGACAACAGATGTACCATTTAAACAATGGCAGAAAGATATATCTAATTTTTAATGGCAAGCGGGGGAAACCAAGAGTTAAACATAAAATACTTCAACATGCAAAAGAACAAGGAAGGGCACAATCTGAGGTACAGAGGTTATCGTATAATAAAGTTAATGTAGATTTTAAGATTCATAATATTAGAAGTGCTACTATATTAAGAATATGGAATATAAATCCAGACTGTGCCTGTGCCTAAGAATATGGATATAAATCCAGACTGTGCCTGAAAATACTTTTATGGGTTTCAGCATTTTACAAGAAAGAAACAGTAGGTAAAGAAAAATGTTTATCTTCTCAAGAATTGCTAAATTGATGAATTGCTAGTAAATGATGAAGAAAATGAACTTATGATTTATGGTCTTGAATATTAGAAAAGATAATTTATGGAAAGAAGGAAACTTTGATGTAATCTTAGAGAGAGAGATGGTAGACAATGATAGCATGGGCAAAGATTTTTGGTTATATAATAGCACTTGATGACTGGCAGAAACTATGGAATAGAAATTGTAAGATAACAATGTCAACCGCATACAAAGAGAATTTATACAAAATGTTTTATAGATGGCATTATGCGCCAAGAAGGTTGGCGAAGATATTTAAAGATAAATCAGCGAAATGTTGGAAATGCCGCCAAACACCTGGCACATATTACTATATGTGGTGGACATGTGATGAAACTAAAATATATTGAACAAAAAAATATGCTCATGGTTGGAAGAGATGATAAACAACGTATTGATTTAAAACTAGAAATATTCCTGCTGGGGATCTTACCTGAAATTTATAGCAAATAAAATGTATATTTGATTATTCATGTGATAACTGCAGCGAGAATTGTATTTGCTCAAAATTGGAAAAAGGAACAGACTCCTACTGAAGAAAATGAGATTAGGAAAATACTAGAATGTGCGGAAATGAATAGAGTAACACTTTTGGTTAAAGAAAGAGAGCAAACTGAATATTATAAGGTATGGGAATTATTCTATCAATGGCTGGAGAAAAATATGAAAGCTAGATTTAATTAATGGATTAGCCACGAAGGACAATAGATATTTTTAACAGAAACAAATAAGCTAAGAAGAAAGATAAAGAGATAGTGATATTAAGTACAATAAGTATAATAAGGTAAGACTAGAGCAGTGGTTCCCAAAGTGGGTGGTACCACACCCTGGGGGGGATGCCTTAGGGGGGCACTAAGAGGTGGCAGGGGGGTGTTCGAGGTGCCGGCCCCGCAGGCTCACTGACTGCCTGAAGTTGGGAGTCTCTGAGCATGGGCAGAGCACCTCCCCTTGCTTGGCCCAATGGAAGTAGACCTTGGGTTGCAGCAAAGAGGGTGAAGTCAGCCACATTGCTGCCCCAGGGAGGTTGGCATTGCAAAATTGGATGCCAAAGAAAGAACTGGGGCAGGGGACTGGAGAAGGGGCAGAGGGGCAGCTGCATTAAGGAGCAAGAAGATCTTAGCCATGGTTTATTGACTAAGCCGGAATCAAACAGCATGCTAAACTCTAACCAGAATGGCTGGATTGATATATTCAGCCCATGTTTCTCAACCTTGGCAACTTGTGTGGATTTCAATTCCTACTCTGGCTTTACTCTACTTTCCCAAAGTGCCACCACTGTCCCATTCTTTCTGTCTGTCTGCCTCTGTTTGTCTGTCTGCCTATACATACATACATACATACATACATACATACATACATACATAAGGTCTGCCTGTCTTCCTGCCTACCTACCGACCTATCTAGCAATATAGATCTATCTACCTATCTACCTACCTACTTATCTACCAATATATCTACCTACCTATCCAAAAATTCTGCCTGCCTACCTGCCTACCTGCCTACCTGCCTACCTGCCTATCTATCTATCTATCTATCTATCTATCTATCTATCTATCTATCTATCTATCTATCTATCTATCTCCTTACCTCTGTTTGTCTCTCTCCATCCATCCATCCATCCATGTTCGAAGCACCCCCACCCCCCAGGCACATCGGGAAAATAGAGCAAAGCCAGTCTGGGAGGGAGGGAGGGGGAGACAGAGAGAGACAGAGAGACAGAGAGAGAGACAGAGACAGAGAGAGAGCTGATGCATCAGATTGAAATGAGGCCTAGTTTAGACTGAGGCCCTTTTCCACATTGAAACATCTTTGCCAGCACATTGAAACCTCTTTGGCTTCTATTAAAGGTTTTGTGGACGAAACATGGTCAAGACTATCAGGAAGCTCTCACATTTTGTTGAGGCTTTAAACAGGATCTATTGGACCAGATCTCCACCCTAAAAATTACTTTTCCCCAACGTATTAGAGTGCCAATTCTGAAGAAGGCAAAACCAAAATGTACTGGTAAATTACAAGGAGAACACATGCACACACACACACACACACACACACACACACTTCTAACCCTGCTGGAGCAGGTGATTGGACTAGAATAGATATCGCATTATCTTTCTCCTCCCTCCCTCCTTTATTTCTTTTTCTTTCTGTCCCTTTCTTCCATCCCCCCTCTTCTTTTGTCCCTTTTTCTTCCTTTCCCTTTTCTCTTTTTTTTCTTCCTCCTCTCTTTCCCCCTCTCAGGCTTACCCCATTGACTTGGGCAGGTCCCTCCAGTGCAGCGGGCGAATGGGGTGGATCTGCAGGGCCGGCACCTAGAACGCGGCAGTGGTAGCACATTTGAAAAGTACAGCAAAGTAATTTTTGCTGTAAAGAATCACAAAAGCTTCTGGGTTGTGCACAAGAAGGGATACACATGTCAATGCAATTCAGCAACATAAAATAAAGAGATACAAATAAAACAAATCAACAAGAATCAGCAAAGCATCTGTGTTTCGATTTTATTCATTATCAGAATCTAATCAGAGATGCTTTGCCGATTCTAGTCCAATGACCTGCTCCACCCAGTCATGTGACCAGCAAGCCATGACCAGCCAGTCACATGACCAGCAAGCTACACTCTCAAATTATGCCATGCCCACAGAAATTTGAATCCCACTCCTGGGTGGGGGGCACCGAGGATTAGTTTGTAGCACTAAGGGGGAGGTGGACTGAAAAAGTTTGGGAACCACTGGACTAGAGAATAATACTATGTAATTAATATGACTGTAAACATTAACTGTATTGCAGAAGATATTTGTATCCAAATGACCCTCTGTCAAATGGAATAAGATATGTTTGTAATAAAAATAAAATTAAAAATTTATTAAAGGGGGGGAGAGGGGGATATGGTAAAATTTAAATGCATTTATAACTGCTGTCAAAAAGATCAGTTGCTTCTTGGGGAGAAGGCGGAGCTTCGTCACGGCAATACAGCTGCAATCTTGGGGCTCTGTGATTGCAGCTGATATTTTCGCCCCTGGTCGGTCCCAACGGACCTAAACCGTCCCGTAGAGATGGTGCCCGTGAAGGGCACACTCTGTGGATTCCAGGGACATCACAAAGTCCCTGGTTGATCCAGGAGAAGTCCTTTTGTCGGCGGCGGAGAGGCAGCCTCCATAGCTGCTGAAGTCGGGACAGCTCCGGAAAGGAAGAGGCTGAAAGTGAAAGTGTGTCGGCCGGGTGAGAAATTTCTTTTTTTTTGCTAACTTGCTGAGATATGAAAGGACACTCTGAATATGAGAAGAAACCTGTGAGATTTTTTGACAAAACTGTATGAGCAGCGTTTTTTAAAGGGACGTCAAATTGAGGCTTGGATTTTTTTTTTTCTTTCTCTTACTTTTTTTTTTACTGGACTTTAGCATGATTTTGTAGTTAACTGGACTGAATTTTCTCTTATATATATATTTACTTCTTATGCTCCTTTTTGATTTTTTAATTTTCTTTTAGGAAAGAGGCTCCCTTTGGTTATTTTCTCTTCTTTTTTTATAGATATATATACATGTAAATATTTTCTCTTTTTTCTCAACTTAAACTATGTTTTTCTGGCTGGGAGGGGGGAAGTGTATTAAGAAATTTTGTAACACTGCCAACTAGAGGCTTGAAAATATTTTATTTGAATTGGAGAGAACTGTGGAAAGACTCCTTCTCAAGGACATTTTAATTTGATAAGATAGAGGGAAGAGCGCAGCAGAATATTATTACAGGTGCTTTCCTGGACTCTTATCAACATTTTAACACTTGAGGCTTGTGGAGAAGCTTGTGGAGAAGAGAGTCATAATAAGAGCCTTGGACAATTAAACAAAGTGCAGTGTGTTTTTCTTATCTCTTTTCAGTTGTGGTACCCCTCCTTACCAGCTTCTCTGTAAATTTTAATTTTAGTAATATTCTTATTTTTGCTTTTTATTTTAAAGGGAAAGCCTCAGAATTTTTTCTTTATTTTTCTTTTCTTTTCCTTCTTTTTACTGGGATTTTTTGCTTTTTCCATCCATGTTTTTGGACCATTCTGCCTTTTCCTTTTTATTATTGAGATTTCCTAATTGGATTAAGGTGTGAAGAATCTGAAGGAATTTTTTCTTTTTTTCCTTACTTTTGTTCTTTTTTATTATTATTATTATTATTATCTTTGGGCCTTTTTCTTCTTTCTATTTTTCATTTTTTTACTGTGGACTACTTCATAATTGGATTAGGGTCTAGAAGAACCTGAAGATTTTTCTTCTTCTTTTTCTCCTTTTTCCTTTTTGCCATCGGGCTTTTTACTATTGCATATTTCCATTTTGGATTATAATTGGCTATTCTACCAGTTGGATTAAAATTTAAAAAGAATTTGAAGATTTTGAAGTGTCTAAAATGAGCAGGAAACCCATACCTTCTGGCGTTTCTACCTCTACCTCTGCCTCCCCACCAGCTGGAGGAAAACGTTTAATTCAGACAATGTTGAAGCAAGATAAAGAACAAGAAAAAGTGACCTTACAGATGATTATGCAAGGAATCCAAGATCTCAAGATAAAAACAGATACTATTGAACAAAGAACAGAGAAGACTGATGAAAAAGTGGAAAATATTCAACAAATGATGGCGAAGTATGATGAGAGATTCCAAAAAATTGAAGAAGAAGGTAAACAAAGAGAGAAGATTGGAAATATTGACAGCAGATTAACAGTGGTTGAACAAGATAAAAGTGGGATGTTGAGGTGGGAGATAGAGAGGTCAGATTTCTATCTCAGATTTCAAAATATAGAATAAGAAAAAGGACAAAACTTGGCTGCAATAATGATAGAAATTTTGGTGGATGCTTTGGAAATTATAGAGGAAAAGATGATGGATGGAGTAGATGAGGTATACCGAGTTTTTACAAGATATGCAATGAGAAATAACTTACCAAGGGAAGTCCATATCAGATTTACCAAAAAATCCATCAAAACACAAATATTACAAGCTGTAAGAGAGAAGACGTTGAAATACAAAGGCAAAGAGATTGTGGTTTTAAAACAAATACCCAGAAGAGTGAGAGAGATGAGAAGAGAATATCGATTCCTGACCAAAGTGCTATTGAAAAAGGAAGTGAATTATAGATGGCTGATTCCAGAAGGATTAATGTTTACGTGGCAAGAACAGAGACATAGAATTGATTCAATTGAGAAAGAAGAACTTTTCCATGCAGAATTTTTTTGGAAGGAGAGAAGAAGAGGCAGAGAAAAAGGTCTCATTAATTGAGTTTCAAGAGGAACAACTGGAGACTGAAAAAGAGAAAGGCGCAGTAGGTGGATAGTAAAAAACAACATGAAGTAAGATCCACAAGAGCTGTTAGACCTAAATATATAGCATAATCATGGAAGAAAAAAAATTGATTACAATGAATATAAATGGACTCAATTCAGCTGTTAAAAGAAGGAAAACCTTTCATAAATTAGAGAAATTAAAATTTGATATAATTTGTCTACAAGAAGTACATATTAAAAAGCAACATGAGCAATTGTTAGTACAGCCAAAATTAGGGAAAATATTTACTTCTTTGACTCAATGTAAGAAAAGAGGAGTGGTTCTATACATTAAAAAGGCCATCCCAGCAAAATTGATTTATACTGATGAAGACAGAAGAGTATTAATGGTGGAAATAATGGACAACAATATAAAAATACTCTTGATTGCAATTTATGCTCTGAATGATAAACAAGAAGAATTCTATAAAAAATTACATATGAAAATAACTGGACTGGACTATGTTAATATAATTATGATGGGAGACTTTAATGGAATTGTGGACAATAAACTGGACTATATAGCAACAACAACAAAGCAAAATAGAAAGACTTTCCCTAAATCCTTTTTTAAAATGACAGACGAATTAACCTTAAAAGACATTTGGAGAGAAAGAAATGTCAAAACTAAACAATACACTTTCTATTCAAATAGACATTTATCATGGTCCAGATTGGATATGATTTGGATCTCAACAGAATTAATATCTAATATTCAAGAAACAAATATTGAAACAAGTACTTGGGCAAATCATAGCCCAATGACAATTAAATGGAAGGGACAAAAAAAAAGATTGAGGTGGACATTAAACAATACTATCTTAAAGGAAAAAGATTTTACACAATGGATGGAGAAAGAATTGGCTTTTTTCTTTAGAGAAAATAAAAAAGAAGATACTTCAACGCAGAATGTTTGGGATACAATGAAGGCATATGCTAGAGGTTTGATAATAGATTATATAAGAAAAAAGAATATTAGGAAAAGGCAAGCTACTAAGGCCTTGGAAGATGAGTATAAAAGACTTGAAAAAGAATTACAGAAAACGCCACAGAAAAAGGATATTAAATTGAAGTTGGACATAACTAAATATAAAATGGAATTAATAGAGAAAGAAGAATTGGCACAGAAAATTAGAAATGCTAAACAGAATTATTTTGAAGATGCAAATAAACCAGGTAGATGGCTAGCATGTAAATTGAGAAAGGAGAAAGAATCAAGAAAAATATTGAAGTTAATAGATGACCAAGGCCAAGTTTGTCATGGTAATAAGGAGAAAAAGGAAATTATTCGAGACTTCTATGGGCAACTATATAAACAAGAGAAAATTGATGAGGAAAAAGTCAAACAGTATCTACAGAATGCTAACCTACCTAAGATATCTAAAGAGACTGAAGAAATGTTAGAAAGCAACATAACAATGATAGAACTAACTGAAGCACTTAAGAAACAAAATAATGGGAAAGCACCAGGTCCAGATGGGCTTCTGGCAGAATTCTATAAAACATTACAAGAGCATTGAGCATTCCATTGCTAGAAGTTATGAACAAAGCTATGTCAAAGAAGATGATACCCAAAACATGGTCAGAGGCTTATATTACACTTATTCCAAAAGAAGAGGCTGATCCACTGCAAATTAAGAACTATAGACCTATTTCTTTATTAAATGCAGACTATAAAATCTTTGCTTCAATTTTAGCAGAAAGACTTAAAGAATACTTAAATAATTTCATTCATCCAGATCAAAATGGATTTCTGCCAAAGAGACAAATTAGAGACAATAGGAGAGTAATCCTGGATACTTTGGAATACTATGAGGCACATCCTGAAAAGCAAATGGCTTTGATATTCCTAGATGCTCAAAAGGCATTTTGTCGTGTCCGTTCGGCAAGGAGACCAGGAGGCAGTGACTGTGGTTTCAGCTCTTTATTAGGCCCCCGGAACCAATCTGGCTCCAAGGGAAAACTTGCGGCTTTTTATTCTCAAGCCGCGGCGGCCGCGGCCAATGGCACCACTTTGAATCTCCCGCGATTCGTATCCACCAATCACGGGAGATTCTCAGCGGGCCAATCAGTGCGGCTCGCTAAACCAATCAGATCACCCCGCGCTTTGACCAATCAAAACGCGGGGTTTCAAGAATGCAAATGAAGGTACAGAACACATTTGATAATGTGAACTGGAGATTTGTGTTATTATTATTGGAACAGATGGGTTTTGCCAGAAAATTTATTCAAGCAATAGAAGCCATATACAATAAGCAGACAGCAAAGGTAATGATGGAGGGAGAACTTACAGACTTTATTAATATAAGAAAAGGCACAAGACAAGGATGTCCCCTATCTCCTTTGCTATTTGCATTGACTTTGGAAGTGTTGAATAGAAATATTAGAGATGATAAAAGCATAAAAGGAATGAAAATTAAAAAGGAAGAATTTAAATTGCAAGCCTTCGCTGATGACTTAGCCTTTATTTTGGAAGATCCGTTTAAAACAGCTCCAAAGTTATTGGAAAAGATAGAGATATATGGTGAGGTGGCTGGTTTGAAAATAAATAAAGACAAAACAAAGATTTTGACAAAGAACATGCTACTAAGACAAAGAGAAGAACTGGCAGACCTGTTGAAAATCCAAGTTACGAATAAGTATATCTGGGGATATACTTGACAGCAAGATGTAGCACATTAAAAGAGAATAATTATATTAAATTTAAACAACAGATAGCTTTAGATTTGAAGAAATGAGAAAATTTACAATTGTCATTAATAGGGAGAATTTCAACAATCAAGATGAATATTTTACCCAGAATCCTATTTTTGTTTCAAACAATACCAATTAGGCTTGGAAAAGACTATTTTGAAGATTTAAATAAAATTATGCTGAAGTATATATGGCAAGGTAAGAAAGCAAGAATAAAGCTAAAGCTTTTGCAAGACGCTAGAATTAGAGGAGGTTTTGGCCTGCCCAATTGGGAATTGTACTACCAAGCTGCAAATATGATGTGGGTCAAGGAATGGATAACATTAAGAAAGACTAGATTGTTGACATTAGAAGGTCATGATTTGCTGTTGAGTTGGCATGCTTTTTTATGGTATAAGGGAACTAAAACACAGGGTTATTTTAGAAGACATTATATACGGGAGTCTTTGTGGTTAAATTGGGAGAAGATAAAAAGACAATGTTATTTGAAAATTCCAGTTTGGTTATTAACTATTGAAGCATTTTCCTATCCTATAATTTACAAGAAGGAACAAACAGTTAGATATGGGGAACTATTGGATGAAAAGGGTGAACTTAAATCGATACAAAATTTAGAGGAACAAGGTATAAAGATGAATTGGTTTTCATATGCGCAAATACATTCAAGGTATGATGAAGATTCTAAAACAGAGGGATTTTATGATAAACAGACTGATCTAGATAAGATCTTGACAGGTACTGATGAGAAGATGATTAAAAAATTATATGGTTATTTACTGGGAATTAAGTTAGAGGAAGAACAAGTTAAAGAAACTATGATTGTTTGGGGGAAGAATTTTGGATATGGGATTGATCTAGAGAAATGGCAAAAATTGTGGTCTCAAAATTATAAAATGACAATGTCAACAGCATATAAAGAAAATTTGTATAAGATGTTTTACAGGTGGCACTTTCCCCCGACAAGAATAGCAAGAATGTTCAAGAATAAATCTGAAAAATGCTGGAAATGTCATCAGATACCTGGCTCAAATTACCATATGTGGTGGACTTATGAGGACACTAGAAAATATTGGACTAAAATTCGCATGTGGTTGGAAAAAATGACAAAGAAACGTATAGATTTGAAACCGGAGTTCTTTTTATTGGGAATCTTACCAGATACATACAGTAAAGACTTGAAATATTTGATTGTAAATGTATTAACAGCGGCTAGGATTGTATTTGCTAAAAATTGGAAGAATGAGAAAATACCATCGCAGGAAGAAATTATTAAGAAAATATTGGAATGTGCTGAGATGAGTGGATTGACATTTGAAATTAGAGAGCAAGAGGATAAACAATTTTATGAAATTTTCTATCAATGGTTGGATGACAAAATACAATAATAGAATATTTAGAATGTTAGACAGCAAGGAATATCTTTGTTTTTTCTTTCTCTTTTGTTATTTGACATCATATCTATAAAGTGTTTTTAGGATAGATCTGGTATGATTATATGATTTGTTACAGAATAAACTGTTTAAAGTATTGTTATCTCATAAAGTATGAATGATTAAAAGTATAGTCAAATGATTTTCTAATAGCGATATTAGGATATATAAGTTTGGATTGACAATATGAGCTATTATGTAATATAAATGTAATTGAGACTACGAAATGAATGCACAAAACTGATGAACCAACCGACACACTGTATGTATATAAGAGAGTTGATGTTTTTATGTTTTGTTTGTTTTGTTTGTTTGTAGAAAATCAATAAAATTGTTAAAAAAAAAAAAAAGATCAGTTGCTTCTTTATTTCTTTTTCTATTTTCTTTCTTATTCAAATTCTTTATTTCCCCCCCCAATATTTGTATTGTTTTTAATCTTGTTAAAAATTTATTCAATGAAAATTACATTTGAAGAAGACTATTTGATCCAAGCTTGGCCTCTTGAAAAAGGGATGTATCTCTGCCTCTTTCAAGGCCAAATCTCAAAGAGGCAGACACCACCACAGCACGCACCTACCCACAGGTCATCTTCCTGGCTCCTTTCATGATTCACCTGTATCCAATAAACAGGTGGCCAAGCTTACAGCATAGATAATTCATCCCAGATCAGACCATAAGATTGCATCTCAGGCACCTCACCTGGATCTGCCCAGTCTGAGTCCAGCTTGGAGCAGACCTGAGCAATGTTATCCATTAAATATCCAAAATAATCTTCACAACAGCCCTGCAGAGGGTTCTAGGCCTGGTCACTGATTAGTAGGGATGGGATCACCCGAAATAAAGTTGTTGTACTGCTATCAGTGAGCCTTTTTTTAAAAGATTTGTTTAAATCCCACCTTTATGACTTTTCTAAATAATTAAAGGCAGTGAACATACCATATTCTCTTCCCTCCTCTTATTTTGTCCAGAACAGTGGTTGCCAACCAGTGGGCTGGGGACCACTGGTGGTCTGTGAGAAAATTCTGGTGGTCCACAAAGAAATGTCACCCCCAAAGCACTCACCACAAAGTAATTAATCCAGGCTTCACGGAAATACAAGGCTGCGCCACCCACATGGCCAGCGGGAACACAAGGCTTGTGTCACTTGCATTGTGAACAACACGAGGTAGTGAGGGGAGGCAGGAAAGAGCAGAGGAGGGAACTTGCCCCACTCACCCCACACGCCTCGCCTGGCCGCCGGGATGTTTCTTTCCGCTTCTTTCTTCTGCTTTTGGCTGCATGCAAGGAAAGCAGCAAAAGTCTTTCTCTCCCCCAAACTCCGCCAGAAATGAGTCTTTGGGACACTGCAAGGCCTCCTGCTCCAAGAGGCTGCACTGGCAATGACTCATTTCTGGTAGAGTTTGGAGGAGAGAAAGAAAGGCTTCTGCTGCTTCTGCTGCTTTCCTTGCATAAACCCAAAAGTCTCTCTCTCTCCCTGAGAACGGAGCTGGAGATGGTATCCTGTGATCCCAAATAAAGAATGATCAACCGGTAGAAAAACAGGGCGAGAATTTTTCTGCAGACTTTTGGGGGGATTTTCCCAGGGTTTTCTGTAGAGACCCTGGGAAAACATCAGCAAGCCACCATCAGTCAAAATTCATATTAGTGGTCCGTGGGATTTAAAATTATGAGTTTGGTGGTCCCTGAGGTCCAAAAGGTTGGCAACCCCTGGTCCAGAACATCTCTATGAGATGGTTTGGGCTGAGAGAATGTGATTGATCCAAATGTACACATCTGGCTTACATATCTAAGGCAGGACTAAAGCTCGGTTTCCTGGTTTCTAGCCTGGTGCCTTAACTACTAAACTAAACGGATTTTGCTGCCCTTAATGCAATCAGGCATTTCCTAATATCATATTTAATGATACATAGCATGCTTCATGTCATCTTTTGCCCTCCCCACCCTTCCACAGCCGTCCATGGCTACACTTATCATCTCTGTACTGTCTTTACAAGTCCACAAAATGGATTAAATGAAAAGAGGTTGTCTCTGACCACCTAAGATTGCAAGACTACCACAAAGCAAGACTACCAACATTCAAGTCTCCCAAATGTGACACTTACATTTTACTTTATTTCCTGATTATTCTGAAAGCTTTTCAAGAAGCTTAAGCCCAAGAAATCCAGGATCTGTGATTAATCAGGGTCATCAAATATATTCAGAAAACTGAATATATTGGGATGCAATTTTTTCTATGCAGCAAGGCATTCTTATTTCTGCATTTATTAATGCTAAGCAATAAGAACCTTTCATCTCCTACTGGTTTTACAACTGAAATACTCTTCATTCTGGAATAGTAACTAAGCTATTAAAACACCAAGAAAACACATTTCAAGTCATATGTTTTGCCTTGGCTGCACATGTGGTCCTTTGCAATGGATGGAAGGGATTAATATCTGTTGAAGAAAGCAGAGGGGAAACTTGAATATCCTTGGGGAATTCTGTTTAAAGGCTTCTGATGCCACAAAACTGACACAGAAATTAGCCCCTTCCTTTTAATATTTCCTTGTGTTAGAAAAAAAAAAATAAGCCAGACTTCTGGCGCCTGTTTTTTGATTGTAAAGAGAAAATAATTCCAAAGGCAGAGCCCTCATAACATGCTTGGCATTCTCAATTGCCCCAGGAAAACATAATCTGGGACATCCTCATAAGACAAATTGCCCTGCTTCCATCCAGATTCCTCTGTACTAAAGAGAAAGAAACGTAGGCTGGGTAATTTGTCAAGCATCCCATAGGCATGCTAGGATCTCAACCTTTTGCTTCTATTCAGAAACCAAACAACTTGAAAGAGGACCGAAGCTGTGCTTATTACTCCCTCAAGGACTTCTTAGCTAATGAGTCTCTCCCTTTAGCCAAGCACTTTCCCCTGGAACAGTGCTTTCAGCACTATGCAGTCCAATATATACTGTACTATGCAGTCCAATATATACTGTGGCATGACAATATATTACATGGAATGATACATAAATGTAATGAAGACTGGGAGTCTTGGGAACAAAGGAAAAGTCATTAAAAAAATAAAGCAGCAGGAAAAAAGCATTGCAGAGGACTTTCAGAAAAGGGTAAGCTTATGGAAAAACTGGGCACACTCTTTTAATTTTCCAGGATAACCCCCAACTAGCCCTCCATTAGTCTGGTCAAGGGTCTGTAGAGAAGCAGGAAAGCCCAATAAGCTGAAGCTCAAGACATGTGTTGTATGAGTGATGGATGTATAAAGTACCACAACTACTTGTCCTTAAGCAAGATAAAGTTCAGGAGATCTTTCTTCCTTTATCAATCATTATGTATTCCTAAGATCTAGTAGGGTCTTCTTTTTCATCACCAGGCAAAACCATCTGCTAAGATCATTTCTTTGCTACAGTAATAATTCCTTTGTGCTTTCCTTCTCCCTATGTGACCCGAGTACCTGTAATAAGCCTTCCATCCTTCCAAGGTGGGTAAAATGAGGACCCAAATTGTTGGGGGCAATATGCTGGCTCTGTAAAACCACTCAGAGAGGGCTGTAAAGCACTATAAAGTGGTATATAAGTCTAAGTGCTATTGCTATGAAACTTGTCAACTGGTAATAACAGTTGGTGACAAAATCAGATGCCTCTCTATATTTAATCCAAGTCTTACCCAAGAAGATTATACATAAAGTTCCAAGGGAAATATATACTTTGCTTGTTGCACAGAAATACAACTGCACTGATTTCTATGGTTCTTGAAATGTCCAAAAATGAAACTCAGGTAACTTCTCTAAGTAGTGTCAGCCGTATAGTAGATCAGGTCAGGAAACAGACTCTACAAGAAATAATGAAACTTTGTTACTGATATAGGCTATAACAGGCTATAACTCTTGAAAGCCTGGAAGTATTTTTTTTCCTCCTCTCTCTTGTAACAAAGAAAGTTAAGGTGGAGACAGCTTACAGGGTTGCTGCAAAGATTAGAGCTAGATAATGCATCTGAAGCACTTTGAAATAAATATATCAGAAGACTTATGAATGTTAAACATCAAAATACCTCCTGACACCTCTCTTGAGGAAAAGAAAAGAAAATCAGAAAAATTGAGCCATGCAAACTTTATGAAACTTCAACAAAGTGTTTTCTTTTTAAAGGTACTCTTCCAATTTAAAAATATAAATCTGAGCTGAAGAGAGTTTAATGAATTATGGAGACAGGAGATGTCTACATCTAATCCTGTATTTTAATACTGAAACATTTAACCCATAACTCCTCTCATAAACAAAAATGCAAGTCAATAAAAATGGCAAAAGCAGGCATTTAAACAGAAATGTTTGTTCTGCGCTTCCTTAACCTATTAAAAACAGCAAGAAATACAAACATGCACACACATAACTATAGTATATATTTCAGGTGCTCCTACAAAGTCTCATCAGAGCTTATCTTGTTCACAGAAATGTTCATGTACTTTGAGTATATAAAGAAGTAGGCACATGGAAAGATCTCTGTTCTGCACCGTACCTTATATAACATGGGAGGCTAGCCTTGTAAGCATTCCCTTGCCAGATCGCCATGTTCCCAGCAAGATGTCATCTAGAATTTCCAGGAATGTATAACTCAGACATGAAGATGTTGACTTTTTTGACTTATTGTACTTTCTTTCTCTCCTACCATCCCAAGGTCATGTAGGTTTTTGCATCCCATATTGGACAATCCTAATTAATTTGTTTTCCTTGTGATACTTACCAGTTCAGTACGGTTGCAGGATTTGGGTTTGGCTAGTCTAGAGAAAAGAAGGACTAGTGGGGACATGATAGCAGGACTCCAGTATTTGAGAGGCTGCCACAAAAAGGGGAAGATCGATTTATTTTCCAAAACACCAGAAGGCAGGACAAGAAACAACGGATGGAAACTAATCAAGGAGAAAAGCAATCTTGAATTAAGGAGAAACTTCCTAATCATGAGGATAATTAACCAGTGGGACAGTTTGCCTTCAGAAGTTGTAGGTGCTTCATCCCTGGAGGTTTTTAAGAAGAGACTGGACAGTCACTTAACTGAAATGGTATAGGATCTCCTGCTTGAGAAGGGGGCTGGACTAGAAAACCTCCAAGGTCCCTTCCAGCTCTATTCTGATTCTGAATATTATTAGGCACTTAGCATCTACTACACGATAGGACCTATAACAAGGTTTATCAGACTATGATGCTATAAGTACTCAGCTGGGAATAAGTCTCTGAGATGTACTTGACTTCCAAATAAACAATTCAAAATAGAATAGGGTTGTCATGGATTTAAACCCTTTGAATGTAATCCACCATTTATAGATTTGCAAACTGGGACTGATACAAGTTGAATCCAATACATTTGGAAGACACTGAACTGGAAAAGCCTCTTATAATAAAAGGTCTATATGGCCATTAATATATCTTATTATATCAAATCTATCTGAAATGTGAAACATCTCATCACATTCCATCGCCTATAATACTTAACTTGTTATTTCAGATTGTTTTTTGTTTTTGATTTTTAGAACAGGGATTCAGAAAGATTGGATGTGCCCCATTATTTATATTTAAAAATGCAATTTTGCTTGCCCCTTTCTGTTCTTTTCCAATTATAACTATTTCTTTTCAGGAAAGATGATCCAGACAAATGTATAAAACATACTAATACAAAAAATTCTAATAGATTCTTTCTAATTTCACTAGATTCTGACCAACTTGGAGAATCAGAGATACTAAGTACCTCCCATAGGGCTAAATATATGTTAAGTACATCTCATCCCTGGGACACTTTCAACTACACCCTCAGAAAATCAGTGCCCTGACCCTATGAGGTGGGCCTTTACATTTGCACATCTTAAAAGCCAGAAGACCTGGAGAGAGCCGTTCAATCAATACAAAACTGGAAGCAGCAATATAATTATAATATAAACAAATTCTAAGAGGGTGTGCCAAAACAACTGACTTCTGCTTTTACGTATGTTAAAAGGCCAATCACTGAGTCTATTTGCCACCACAGGAATGAACTGTTACTTCAGGGCTCCTAAATCAAACATAATTAATCATTGCCATCTATTATGGCTGTGGATTACACATTATAGACTGGAATTTACATGTATAGCCTCTCTTTGATGAATTTTGCATTTTTATTATATTATCATGATAATCTTGAATAGATGAGCTGCACATTCTCATCTTGGCTCCTCCTGTAACTTGTTCTCCTATTTTACTGTCACAGGAGTAAGACCAGCTGTAGAATATATGCTGGTAGAATTGTTTAGGCATTCTTAGGAATTTTAGGCACTTTCAGAAATAAGAGAAAAGACTTCTGGGCCAATCACAGGACATCCATTTTTAGTTTCAATGGATGGTAAGCAATTACTTTATAGTAAACAAGCCCATGCATATACTTTTTTGTTTTAGCTAATAGTTTAACACTTCATAGCAGAGCTTGGGATTTTTTTGAAATATATTACTATACATGAATCTCTTGGGGCTTTACATGCACAGCATTTATGCCTACAGTATTTCATTCTCTAAGGCAAAAAGTGTCTTCCTTTCCTTTTCTTAGAGCACAAATCTGCTACAGTTAAAAAAGACAAAAATCACATCAAAAGACTACCAAGTGGATTTAGCATTGGATAACATTCAGACAATCAAATTACTAATACGTTTCTACATCAAGGCTTGTAAAACTTATCTGAACTACCGGTAGATGCAAATAAGAAGAATGTGAATTGTTTAAAGAATGACAATAGCTTTATCAATAAATAGTTCATCATCTGGAGTTCTTCCTGCTGTACTATATTTGTAGCTAGTTTCAAGTATCTATTAAGAAATAAACTGAAAGTCACTTTCTCACTAAAACTATTATATATTCTTGTTTCAAGCATATATCCATTTTTATTTCCCTGATAGTGATTTACATCAAATTTTAGCCCGCAATAGCTGAAATTTATGTTCAGAGACTTGTTTAAGGGTATTTCTATCATTTTGCAGATATCTTTCTTTGTAAGCATCAGACATGATTATTCTAATTTTGAAGCATTTCCTGAGTGCCACCCAGTATTAGGCTAAGAAACGAAGGTATTTTATCTTTTGTTCCCCAAATCCTTTTGAGTCATTGGTCTGTGATCGAACGTTCTTTCTTGGAGACTTGATTCACTAATAGTCTCATCCAAATCATACATATGGTTTCCTCTCACTGTAATATTGTGGAGAGGAGAAAAACAAAACCCCCACTGCCTACAGTCTCCAATCTGGGCATCTTTCAGTACAGGGGTCTCCAACCTTGGCAACTAAAGTTGCCAAGGCTGGAGAGCCCTGTTCCCGAAGACTTCAACTCTCAGAATTGTTAGCAATAGCCAGATTATCTGAGGAATTATATGAAATGAAGTCCATAAATCTGGGAATCTGCCCTGACTAGGGAAGAATTTTCTTCCCATATTTTTTAAAAAAACTTGTGATTCCTTTTTCCTTAACTGAAAAGCTTCCAAAATTGCAGTCTTTTCTCACAGGAAAACTGCCCTCACTTCCTAATCACTTTAGTTGTCCTTTCCTGAATCCTTTACAGCTCTGCAATAAGATTGTTGACACTGTACCATGACTAGAACTACACACAATATTCCAAGTACAACTATCATAAATTTATATATGGAATTGTATAACCCTCCTGGACTGTATTGGTGGAGTTGTAGATAAACTAGCATATTTTGCCATCTTTAATTATAGGACCCAATGAAACAACCATTTTGGATGAAAGTTTTTAGAGAAACTAGAAAAGTCACAGGACAGCTACAGGTTCATTGTCCATGTTTCCTCAGACATATAAATAAAATCAATGCAAATACCTGATTCAGTTATTAGCTGCCAGGAATGCTACCACTAAATATGGAAAACTTTAAATCTTTGAATGGGTGATATTTAAATTATGTGAACGTGTTTTGCCTCTCTTTTCCTAGCGATTTATTTTTAATGTGTCAATAATGTCTATAAGATTCATTTTTTGCCATCTCCATTTGCCTCAATTCTTTATAGTCTCCCCTTGAAAAAGGACACTTAGTCGTGGATCTGTTTTAAAAGCTTTGCAGTGAAGACAAAGAACTGAAGTACATGGAAGAGAAAATGTTTGAAAAGGATACCTTGGAGCAGATACTTTCTTTCAGAATCAATAGGACCAATGGGGACCACAAAAACCCATCAGGTACTCACTGATGACAGATAAATGAATGGGAGTTTTTAAATTTGCCTTTAGGAAAGGGGTTACTAAGGAGATAGGCACTCCAACTTCTTTGTTTTTCAGGTTATAAAGAAGAAAGGGGACAATCACAAATTGCAAAGCAAAGGAAGTTTTCAGGATGAAGACATAAGTTAAACAATAATAAGGTATTAGTCTCTGATGCCATTCACCAGGGGGTTTGAAACTGTTTGAATATGACATTCGTCAGTTGCTCCTATCTACTCTGTAATACTGCACAGCTTCAATCCTCATATCAAAGAATCAACAAGCATAAAATGCCACACAAATATTTTAGCAAAGTTCTGCTGCAAATGCTGGGGTAGGGAAGAGACAATCAAAACCAAATAGATGAACTATTAAAAAATAAATATAAAGGCACATTATTCGAGAAACCCACAGCACTGGGCTGTGAGCACATCCATCCAAAGTCAGGTGTCTGTCCGTAATATAAACTCCTGCAGCAGATCTGGGAAAATATCTTCCTATGCCCCTGCGAGCTGTCAGAAGCCAAAGCAATCAATAATGGACTAGATCTCAGCAGTTTAACTCAGCACAGAGGTTTTCCATAAGGGCAATACAATATAACTGAATTATGGAAAGAGACTTTCAGGCATTCAATATCTGGCCCCTTTTAACAGGGCTGAAAACCTTTGGCAGACAGCTTCTTCATGCACTTAATGAGCTGGGCGGTAGGGATGAAGACTCCAAAGGGTAGGGTGGTTATGCAAAATGAATGGGCCATGATATGCAATGGGATGGAATTCAAACTATCTGAGTTTGGCGCCAGGGTGGATGTTGGAGTGCACTTTTAAAAAGAAAAAAAAGAAAGAAATCAATGTTAACCTGGTTTTATTTTTATTTTTTTTATTTTTTGTTGTGTCCGTCGCGGGAAAGGAGACTCGGAGACAGTGACTTAGTTTCAGCTCTTTATTAGGTCCCTAGATCGGCTCGGGGTTTAAAGGGAAAAACAGAGGCTTTTATTCTCTGGCTGCGGCGGCTGCGGCCAATGGCACCGCTTTGAATCTCCCGCGATTAGTTTCCACCAATCGTGGGAGATTCGTTACGGGCCAATCAGCGCGGCTTGCTTGGCCAATGAGATTGCCGTGCGCTTTGGCCAATCACAGCGCGGCGCTTCCAAGTATGTTAATGTCTGTACAGAACATTTTTAACATTCCTCCAAGGTTTTATTGGCTCAATCAAACATAAACACACAAAAACACAAAACATAGAAACATAAAAAACCTCTTTTCTGAAAGTTGCTTAGTCCCGGGTTAAAACTCTTCGTACAGACACGAATTCAAATTCATTTTCATTTTGTATACCATTCCATATCTTATTAGCATTTTCAATTTTCTATATAGCTTCTCCTCTCTTTTAAATTTTCTTAATTTTATTTTATTTATCTCATCTCAATTCAAATCATAGTATTTATTATTCTTTGTCTGCTCTATTTCCAGCTATCCATTTATCTTTCTTCTTTGAAGAAAACTTCTCCTGTACACTAATTGGAGTATGACGCCTTTATCTCTTTCCCCTACATTTATAATACTTAATATAGAATACATAGCTTACATTGGGATTCTGTTTGGTACATTCTAAAATTATACAATATTATCAATACCAATACAAATCTATTCATTAATATTAATATTCATTTATATCTTATTTAGCACATTACTTTTCAGTTAAATCACATACTTTTATGGGAGCACCTACTTTCCATAGTTATTCCCCCCCCCAACATCACATATTATAAATCATTATTTCATTAGAATGTTCCCCCTTCTCCTACTTCAAATCTCTCATTTCACAAAAAAATTCACTAGGATAACATAAACATTTTACCCATTTCAGTTAAATATTATGCCTTTATGGGAACACTTATGCTTTCCATAATTATCCCCCCCCCACATCACATATCTTAAATCATTGTTTCATTAAAATATTCCCCTTTTCTTGACAAAAATTTCACTAAATTATACAAAATATTTTATCACATTTTAAATTGCAATTTTCTAAGGTTATTTCTAAGTACAAATGTAAAAATACAATCTTTTGTACCTTTCCAGAATCCATTTTTCAATAAAGTTTACTCATTATCTCTAAAAGACTTTTCTTTCTTTGCATCTTGCTCCCCACCATTAAGGCTTCTCATCCTTTCCTTTCTCCCTTGCTTATTCTTCTCCTTGTCTCTCCACCTCCCTTTTATTCTGCTTTCCTCCTTTCTGTTGTTTCCTAGCATAGTATCCCCCTTTCACCTGATTTTTTGGTTGTTTTTCCAAGTCTTAAAGTCTTCTTTTTCTTTTTCTCTTTCTCCTTTCCTTCCCCAACCAAAGTCACTTGTTCATCAAAAATGGCTTCTTCTTTGTCCCAGTCATCCTGTTGTGCATTCAGCTTTACATAAGCACAAACCGCCATTTCTAAAAATTGAAAAAGAGTGCCAAGAGCACCCTTCCCTTCTTGCTTTTCTTTTTCATATTTTTGGTATACAAGTTTCAATCGATCCACAAGTGATGCCATTGTAGAGAGAAAAAGTTTTTCCAAACAACCACCCAAGTGCTTTTAATCAGAGATAATTCTCAGAAGTTCCAAAATCACCAAACAATCCAAACAAGCTGTTTCTTTTAAATACTTTCTCCTTCACTTTCTCTTTCTGGGGTTAAAGTTTAATCACAAAGTTCCATTTAAGATATATCTTTTAGAACTCTTATTAATGTTTAATAACTCTTTAGAATTCTAGGCAATCTTCTCCTTACTTTCAAATTCTGCTCCAATTTTTTTTCCCTCTCCCTTCCCACTCACAGCAAAAAAGATTTTTAAAAAAATGTTCAGAAATCCTTATTCCTTCAGCATTTAATTACCTCCAATGCAGATTTTCTGATTTCTCTTATAGTTCCGTCCGCTGTCACGTTAGGAAGGAGAATGAAAAAGAAAAAAAACCTTTCCCTTTTAGAATTCCATTCACCACTTGTAACTCTCTGGAAACAATTTATCTTTAATAACTTTCAAATTCCAGGTTACTTTCTCTTGATTTATCCCGGTCAAAAACAACTTTCACGACTCTTCCAACTTTCTTCCTCCTGCACAATCTTGTCCGGTTGCAGGATTCTTTGTGGCGGCCATTGCTGACCACTGCTCCTCCGCCTTGGGAAAAGGGGGTTTTGCTGGCTGGGGAAGGGGTCTGTGACACCCCCAAACCCCTATCCAGATCCCCCCTATCTTCAGCTGTCTCTACGGGGCAGCTATATCCCCCAAATCCAAACGGATCGGGGGCACCTTGGCAGTGAGCGCAGCAGGGATTGCCGGTATCGCAAATCCCTGCTGCTGCCGAAGCCTTGCAAACCGGAAGTCCCAACCTGGTTTTATTTTTATAGTACTGTTTTCATGGACTTCCTGTCTCAAAATGATGGAAATGTTAAAGTCAGCAGTGCAGTCAGGAGGATTTTAAAGAATACATAAATACAGAGCGAAAGAGTCTGGAAATGTTGCGTGGCTGTGAGACCACAAAAGGCTTAACCCTGCTTTAACAGTTGCAGAGAAGGCATGATTATCAGTGCTTTTTCCCAATTCAGATTGATGCAGGTTTGAATGAAACATCTGTCCTTCATAACCATGGAAGCTGAGGGATCCTCAGTACTAAAGAATTGACCATCTTTGTACTCAAGGTTTTCAGAACCGTGAAACTCTGGCTGGCTTTGTGCCATACATTGAACCACAAACTCGTTAAACCACAAAGCTTGATATGCTATCCAAACTCAGCCCTTCAAGTTCATGGTGCACTGTATCAGCAAACCAGGCAAACTAAGTAAATGCAGGGAAAATGTGAGTTGTGTGAATGAGGCAACTGGGGTTCCCTGGTTTAAATGCTTAAAACCAGGGGGGTCAAACTGGTGGCCATCAAGCTGGATGCGTCTGTCAGCTGGTGCTCCATTCAAAATCCAAGAAAGAAATACTTTGACTCCATTAATTAGAGAAAAGATATCTTTTACTGGAAATCAAGTGGTAGCAACAAAAGAATTCTGAATCTGAGAAAATGGACATGGAAATCACATATACAAAGTGATGGCAACGTTCCCACCCCCAATAGTTCAATGGGCTCATCCAATTAAAAGTTGTGTATATCATCATGTGGGCATCTCTAGGTGGTGATGAGGCCTCTGTCCGTTGACCTTGACATATTTTGATAAAGAGTTGCAGCTGTGCATAGCATAGGATAGAAGCCTAAGCAAGAACCTTCCCCCCCCCCAAACTTATGCAGTTCCCTTTTGTAATACCTCCAGCTCACTTCCCATAACCATATCCCCCCTCCTCCCCCCGTTACTTATGACAGCCGAAAGATGCAAAACAAAGGGAGAAAATCTTGAAGGCTGACAGCATCACACACAGGCCACACCCACCCAGCTCCACAAAGAGAAAAAAAGTTGTGATATATCACGTGACGGCAACTTGATGTGGTGAGTTTGACACCTGTGATCTAGTTCATCAACTCTTTTATGTTACTTCAGCTGGGATATCAATTGCTCCCTATTGCTTTCTAAATCAAGAACTCTGGACCACATAAAATAAATTCTCCAAGGCTCACTTGAAATTGCCATTTACTTTTTTTTTAAGTGGAAGTTAAATACATTCACACAATTAACTGCCACTTTTCTCTCAGAAACAGGCACAAAAATCTCAACAGGTGTGGAAATCCTGCTAAGTTTAAGAGTGAACTTCAAGCATAATAGGCTTGTCTGTGGCTAACAATATCTGAGCTGGTTCTTAGTTACAGAACCATGGGCAATGCCTTCTTGCTTAAAGGTATGTTTGGGCTGCATGAATCCAGATGACCACTATAGAGCAGTGAACAGTTAATCAATAAAGACGTAGGCATGCCAACCTCATTTTTAGGTGGAAGCATCCTAAAAGAAGAAAAATCTTCTGGACAAAGTTCAGGAATCATGCTTTAAAGGATATAGCTTGGATTCAGGGCAATTAAAGAATTCTTGAAAATCTGAATTACATCTCAATTGAAAATCCATCTGTTCAAGTTTACAGATGAAAGAACGTTTCTCTCTTGGGAGTTCTATACGTGCATTTTGCACTTCCAAAGGCTATATTACTCTCCTTAAAACAACTGGGCTGAAGGCAATAATAAAGTGATACAGTAGCAAAATACAAGACTTCTGTTCAACTTCATTGTCTATGTATAAAATCCTGGACTTAGCCAATTGTTGAAAAAATTTGGATACTAACTGGAATTCTTACAGAGTACCTCATAACTACACACAAACTGCAGTACAATGTAAATGCCATCAGTTTACCCAAACATGGATGGATTCTCATTGCTGCAACCCAGTGGCCCCCAACCTTCTGGGCACCAGGGATTGGTTCTGGGGAGAGAGGTTTTTCCACGGACCGGAAGGGGCTGCCTGCATCCCACAAATAGGGTTTTGCTTGTTTGTGTGGCCCGGATTTCTGGCATGCCGCAACCAGGTGCTGGTTCACCGACCAGGGGTTGGGGAACCCAGCTGTAACCTTAATTCAAGCTCTGAAATTGAATGCAAATTCATGTAGTAAAATGGCAGTTTGTATATTTGCAGTTCCACTGTGTGCAAAAAGTTAAGTGCTGGAGGATGTTTGTAACAGAATAGCTTCACACTATGATGCAATTCTTTAGGGAAGGCAATTTGGAAGTTGCCAACTTGCTCTTACAACAATTTAGAATTTATGGCTGTAGGGCTACAGCTGAGGTCAACATATAGTTAAGCAACCAAAGGGATTTACTAGTGACATTAAAGCTACACTGCCTGAGCTGTTCTGTGATATGTGATGATAGTCCAGAGAATTTCATCTTTAAGCAGTATAGGAAGATTCAGTTTCTGCAAATAATTGTGGGAATAGAAAACATAGATACACATTTGTATGGGTCCTACCCTGAAATGCATCAGATATTGATCATTAGTCTTCTGGAGGAAGGGACAACAATATATTCATTTAGATAGCCATATAACTTGAACAAATGGAGAATTAAATATTCTTTATTATTGATATACTGGTGTTCCATTCATAGGACATCTAAATCGGCTAAAGATAAAAATAAAACATGAAAACATTGTAACGTTGTAACTATATTTAAAATCACAATTCAAACTGAAATTTTTTTATCTTAAGTGGAAGAAGCTCCTTTCCTAAAGTAGCAAAAGTAAGAATGGACCTGGTTCTGGTTAAAGTTAAGGAAAAAAGGAAACACCCAAACTGTTTCAGAAGTTGCATTTTAAATCATAGCAAAAACTGTAAGGATCTACTCACAATCACTAATGTTGCTTTACATTGCTTTTTTAATAGATATTTTGGATATTTTTAATTTGATTGTTAGCTACCCAGAATTATGTGTCAAGATGGTGCCCATACAAATTTAATAAGTAAAATGACTGTGTTCACATAAGCATACTAAATCAAAACAATCCAAACCTAACTTATACTTATGGAAATGTAACACAAGTATTTGAAAATATCTGCTATGTTTTAAAGTGATAGATGAAATTGGCCAACTCTGCTGATTCAACAAACTACCAGAAAAGCAGTCCCCAGATAGGCAGTGAAGTATGAGGCACAAACAATCAACTCATGGCACTAATTGTGTTGAATATAGTCTCACTGCTCTATTCCAGGGATGGGATCCGACCGGTATAACTACAGGTTCTGTCGCTCTGCATCATGTGTGAATGTGCGCTTTGCACATGTGCGAGAGTTGTGCATGTCGCGTGAGTGCAATTTACGACGTGCTGAGCTGCCCGGACAGCTGAGCAGCGCTGCATGCAAGTGCGCAGCAGTTGGAAAAGCCCTTTTTTCCTGCTTTTTCAACTGCAGCTGTGTCGCACAAATCAGCTGTGGTTGAAAAAGCAGGAAATAAAGGACAGGGAAGAGCCCAGGTGGGCAGGTGGGCCAAAACAGCAGCAGACACAGAACCAGTTCTATGTATGCTCTCTGTCTGTTGCTCTTCAGAACTACCGGTTCTACAGAGATGGACAGAACCGGTAGAATCCCACCCCTGCCCTATTCTGTCTATTTGAAGCAGGGTAAGGATAGTTTTAATGAATGTTGGTGACTCAGGATGGAAAGCATTCATTCCATTTTGCTCAAATTGTTAAAAATCATGATTGCATATGATTCAATCCACTGCTTCATAATGACCCTGCTAATTAGATCCAATTAGCCAACACCTAGAAAAGCAATACTTCAGACTGAATGTCACATCTAAGATGTCATATTCTTTAAAGAATTTCAGTGCAAGGGGGAAAAGTGTTCCTGACAAATTAGAACTACTCACAATAAAAGTTCCTACACCATTTGGAATGTTTTCATTAACAAACTAACAGACCAAGGGCCTGAGTCACAAAAGTGTAGCACAAACACTATGTTGGCCTGTGTCAGTGCAAACAGAGGTACTGAAATTGTCAGGTGGATTAGGCAGACAATTTCTGGTTGTCTAAAGAAATTCTCTGGCCTGCTGCATTAAAAATACTCTGAATCTAATCTGTCTGCAAAAGTTCTCTTCCACATCTGTCTGTGGAAAAAAGAATTACAAAAACTGCATGTATGGAATGTATTTGGGTCAAGATAAAACTTATTGAATATTAGCATTGAAGTAGGATTTCTTTTTCCAAATTAACTAGCATGTAGTAAAAAAAAGAATGTTTCTTCTATGGTATGGAGATGTACAGTTTCAACATGAAATACTGTATATCACATATACAAGCTTATATTTGAATGCAAATGTCTCTGTTCCTACTCCACTGTCTTCTCTTAATTTCTCATCCTCTTTTCCCATGTAACCTGACTAATCTGGTTCATCAATTTATTCTTTTACCTGAAATCCAACCAAAACATCATAAAAGCAGTATGCAAGCTTTTAGTTTATTTAGGGCTCCTCATCACCTGAAATAACAAAGCAAGCAGGTTGAGTTTGTACATTGCTTCATGACTTTTTTGTTTGTCCAGCTGAAAAGTGCCAGAGTGAAGACTTTACTTATTGTTGGTGACAATTTCCTTTCCTTTGTAAATTTCATATTAAATCAATAGATTTTTACCCATGTTGCTAGGAAGGTGTCCTGTGGAACTCAACAAGAGTTAAATGTCTATGGAGATTCTCAGTCATCCAGGTCATGGTTGGTCCAAAGGTGCCTTTTCAAGAGGCAACTGGACTTTCCGGTTTTTCTTTGAAGACATTTCACTTCTGATCCAAGAAGCTCTGACTGGATGGTAGAGAATGGCAGGGTTTATACTCCTTGAAAACAGCTGGTCATTTGCATTCTTTTAGTAGGTCATTAAGGTCACTTGGAGGTTTAAAATCACCTGCATTTAAAAGACACAGGCCACTCTTTTGAAAACAGCAAAGTCCACATTTTGGACAAAGAGGGCCACTGGTTTGAAAGCGGGGATAAAGAGGCCACCTGTGTCAAAATTGAACAGCCCTTTCTCAACAGAGGGGCAGCTTGTAGATGTTTGTAGAAATCTACAATCTACAACACAGTCTTTTCAACAGTTCCAAGAAGGCTCCACATCCATTTGTACCACTCAGGAGACCCTGATGACACAGATAAACTTCCAGGTGACCTTAACAACACACTAAAAGAATGCAAATGGCCAGCTGTCTGCAAGGAGTATAAATCCTTCCATTTCCCCACCATCTGGTCAGAGCTGAAGAAACTTCTTGGATGAGAAGTGAAACATCTTCAAAAAAAAAATGAGAAAGTCCAAGTTGTCTCTTGAAAAAGCACCTTTGGGTCAACAACGGTTACTTCCATAAAGGTATGTAACAAACTGACTCTCCCATAAGATACCTTATACAGCATAGGCATTGAGATGGATGTAAAACCCTGGGAAATTATATCAACCCAGCTCCCTTCCTGCCTCAGAGCCAGCAGAAACCACTCTGCCCTAGGCTTTGCTGTTTTTATAGTAAGTCCTCACTATGCAACCAGAAGGTTCTGTGCTGTGCTTTTCTCTGCACAGCTTGAATGCACAACACTCAAAGGAGATGCTCGTTGTTCTCTCAGCTGAAGTTCCAGCCCTGTTAAACAATGTGAAAATCCTCCTCTAATTGACATGCACAATCATTACTAATGCACATACACATGTTTTCTTTCCCACTGTAATGCTGTGTTTTTTCCAATCTTTAAATATATAAATCAGCTGCTTGCCTATTTATTATATTGACCAATAGATGGCAGCAAGCACTTGGGATTTTATATCTCTTGGCTGCTGTCTAGTGGTTGTCTGGATTTGGACAGTCATTTGGATTAAGTACCATTGAATAACTGAGTTTCAGTAAACATCATAAGTGATGTAAATTACCCAAAAACATTATGTGAAAAGAAGAAATGAGGAACTGGGGATCCTGGGGATAGTAGCTATTGGGAAAGACATTCCCAGCCAAGCAAGCTTTAGAGCAGGGGTGTCAAACTTATGTCATCATGGCTGTGTCATATGATGTATTGGAACTTTTGCCCACTCCTTCACTAAATTGGGCATGGGTGTAGCCAGCATGTCATGCATCTGGCCCACAGGCCAGCAGTTTGACAGCCCTGCTTTAGAGGAACAAGAGATGAGTTATTTCTTTAAGACTTCCAATTATATGCATTAAGCCAAGGACATCCTAATCAATTTCATATTGATTCATCATGATCTGGATGACTGAGAATCTCCATAGAAATTCAGCACTGATGGTGTTGCCTAGTTTGGGTAATGAAATTTCTGGAAGAAAAGAAGCAAACTCAGAGAGCACCAAGGACACTTCATTTCAACCCTGTGGTACAAATATTCTCCTTTATTCTTATCCTATCTTTCTTTAGTGCTTCTCAATAGCGTAAACTTTAAACTGCCTGGACCTCAACTCCCAGAATTTACCAGCTTAGCATCCTGGCAGGGAAATTCTGGGAGTTGATGTCACACATCTTAAAATTGCTGAGGTTGACAGCTTCACTCAGAACATTTGAGACCCATTCCTCCCTTTATTTTTAACAGCAGCAATCCTGTGAGATAGGTTGAGTCAAAGGTCTAAAGTCACTTAGTGAGCTTCCATAACTGGTTGGAAGGAGGTTAAAATCCAAGTCTTTCTAGTCCTCAGCAACTTCCATCTATCCATCAATTCCTCCACCTCAAAACTGAGTCAAAGAGTTCAGTATTACTTCTCTATGCATAGGTCTCCCATAAGCCCTAGATCCATGTCACTTTATGAATTTGTAATATTTAATGGAATTTTAAAGTGCTTTCAAGTGAATTTGTATAACAGTAGACTTCTGGTATTACAAAAGCCTCTTTCATTCAGCATAATGTAATAAACAATGTTTTAGTGCAGGTTTAATAGCCCAGGAGTTTTTATTCTTCCCCAAATACACGCTTATTTCATTATTTGTGAATAGGTCACCTCTCACAGTTCATTATCCAGCACAATGTAAGTAAAATATTCCCTCGAATTAAGTTTATTGGAGCCACACCAAGCAGGCAATCTTTGTTAACATATGAAACTGTTGTAAGCCTGTTCAGGTAACTTAGAACTCCTTCATCCCACTGGAGGCAACTTTCCAGATCTTTCCTGGCCTTGGTGGTGGAGACACGAGGATTAAAGGAGAGCCTTCTTGAGAACCAATTTTTTACTGAACACAGGCTTTCTTTTTTTCACATGCAGCTGTTCCAGCAGAATACAGGCAACGCTGAAAATAATGGGGTACTCGCACAAAGCAGCTCTTCCGGATCTAACTCTTACCTTTAAAACCAATTCCCTCCAAGTTGATCCCCCAAAGTTGATGGGTCCCTATCCCCCACTAATTGCATGTCTACCTATGGGAGCCTAGCTTCACCTTAGTCACTCCAGGAAATCTTTAAATCGGCGACACCAAGTTGTCCATCAAGCGGGGGTGGGAGGCGAACGAAGGCCCTGCTTCCCTTCGCACTTCTACAGGTAAGGCCTTCCCGAACCTACGAGCCCCGCCCCTTACCTGTCAGCTCCCCGAGACCACGCCCACGGGCTCGTCCTGGACCTTGTGCACGTGCGTATGATTTACTTCGTTCGTATTTGTGAAACGGGGAGGAGGAGGAGGAGGAGGGGAGGGAAAGGAGGGTCGACCACCATGAGCCCGACCCCTCCGCGATATCCGAACTCGCCGCTAGCTCGAGGCGGGCTCCCCCAACCTCGTTTCGTTGTGTGTGTGTGTGTGTTTGCTTCCTCACACAAGTTCCCAAGCCGCTTCCCAAAGTAGCCGGACCTCGCGAGCCAAAGGATTGCCCGAGCAGAAACTTCGAACCGGCGGCAAATAGCAGCCGCCTCACGGCGTTCACGGCAGCTAACGCGGCGAGAAACTTGCCGCCGTCTTACCTCCACCCGAAACCCGCCCATCAGCCCCGCCGCCCACCCTCCTCATCCTCCCCGTCACCCGCGAACCCCACCCATTCCTCGACGACCGCGCCGGCTCCCCTCCCCCCCCCCCTTTTTTTTTTTTTTACCTGCAGGAGACCGTGATCTCCACTTTGGTGGCCGGGATGTTACCCGTGAGGGGGTCGAAGTCCTGCACCGACGCCATGTCCTCGAGTTTGTCCAGAACGTCCTCCTCCATGGGAGAGAGCGAGCGAGAGAGCACGGGAGAGCGGCGCCCCTCAACAAGTCGCCGAGCGCGCCGGCTAGCCGGAGAGACCAAGCTGCCACTGAGCCCTAAGCTTAGCCCCGGCTCAGCCAGCGGGCGGGCGAGCAGGCGCGCGCTCTCTCTGTGGCTCCCTTCGACGGTACGTGTCTCTTCGCTCAAGCGCCGCGGTGACCCACGCACCAGCCGGGCGTGAAGCGCTGGCCGTCGCGGCGAGAAGCCGAGCTTGGAGGTGGAGCGCGCTTTCTCTCTCTCTCTCTCTCTCTCTCTCGCCACATACGCTGCAGTTTCAGAAATGGGGGGTGGGATGGGGGGCAAAAAAAGGAGGCTTTCTTTCCCGTCAAGTCCACGGAGGGAGATTTCAGTGAAGCCCCACCTCCTTCAGAATCAAAACGGCCGGCGGGCCGCCTCAGCCCAGCTTTGGTCCAACGGCAAATGGGGGAAACACCCCCCATTCCCCTCCCCCACTCCCAGCGCGCCCCCCCGCGCGCGCGCACCGGCCCGATCTCCCCCACCCAGCCCCGCGAGGAGTCAGCCTCGGAGGGCTGGAAGGCACCTTCGCAACCTGCAGGGGCAGCCGCTGAAGCGCGCGGGGATTTGGATCCGCGCTTCTCCCGGGGGTGAGGGGGATGGAGAGCGAAGGCTCTTTTGTCTCTGGGAGCAGGTGCCTATGGCGTGGCGTCCGGCTGGAAGGAATTGCAACCTTCTCCAAACTGGGAGCCGGGAGTCATAGTCCTAGGCAGCAGGAGGGCACCGGATCGAAGGAAGCTTCCCCCCTCCCCCCTAGCCTTTGAAAGTATGCGAACTGGCTATAAGTGCCGTAGATGCAATTTGAAAGAGACCTGGAATCGGAGCCTGGGCTGCGGCCAGGGAAGAAAAGAGGAATGAGTATGGCGATCGTGAGAAGAAATGCATTCCGTATATGTCTGTTCTTATGACAGCCACACACACAGAGAGAACACACAACACATACCACACACCTCAAACATAAACTGGTCTAAGCCGTCCTGGGCAACGCATGTTATAGGACATAATAATCAGCTTTCTCCGGTGTGAAGGCTTTGGGAAGGTAGGATAATGCAGAGATAAATCATAATACAAGGCCGTTGTGGAGAGCAAGTAATTATAGTTTCCAACCGCCTGGCTACACTATGCAAGGAAGGTAATAAACCATCACATCTACCCCAGCACCATCCAGACTAAATGACTGTCGGAAAGCAAGAAAGAAATGTAATATGCAAGAGAAACATCAAGAAAGTGAGTCAGGACACAGACCATACATCAGTTCATTTGCACATTTCATGATGAATACGCATGTAGAAAATTGTTTAGAAGCATTTGCCCATTTTGAAGATGCCAAAACACAGAGAGAGAGAGAGAGAGAAAGGGAGGGGGAGAGAGAGAGAGAGAAAGAGAGATGCCCAAGGCCAGATGTAGAGTCTGGGATATCAGCCACAAAACCTAGCAGTCTTCAAATCAGTGTGTGAAGCTCAATCCCGCTTCCCTTCTACTGTACATACACCCTGGTCTTTGTGGGACTGAGTTGGTAGATCCTAGCTGTGCCTAGCAGAAGCCACAAGGGGCAGATTTCCCAACACTTGGGCCAATGATTACTTGTATGCCTGGAATATGGATGAGCATAAATTCAGGTTATATATAAGTGTGAGCTGGAGAAATTAGGAATATGTAAAAGAGAGTGACATCATCCCCCAAAGTGTCTAATGTGGTTTTTTTTTTTTAATGGATTGAAAAGAGTTGTTTAAAAGTTGTTTTGCTTTTCTTGGGGGGGGGGATTGATGATTTTTATTATTTTTTTATGTTCTTATCACTGCTGTGAGCCACCGGGAGTTATGGCCCATAAAATAGACAGCTATATAAGTCTCATAAATAAATAATATTACTCCTTTTTGCTGCCCAGGAATAAGATAACAATATAAATGGCAAGCATGCAAGCAGAATTTTCCAAGATAGGAAGAGAAGAGAGTTTTGTATCAAGAAGTGCTCTGATTTAGAGTGTGGAGAAAAATAATCTGTTATTATTCTTACTCTGTATAAGCAAGTAGCCATATTAGAAAAAAGCAACAGGATAAAGATTTAGCATATTCCAATTATCTGACTCTGCCTTCTTTTTATTATAATATTAGGTCATATTTTTAATGTTCTGTTCACATTAGTCTAATGTAACCAAACAGCAGCCTGCGAAAAAAAAGTTTGTGAGTGATATAAGCAATATTCATCTGTCTAACCCACAATCACAAAGAAAATGCCTGGAGCATCTGTTTGACCTAAATAGTTGAAAACAATTTCATGCAAGACAGGAATTTTTATAAAGGGATGGTGAGTAAAGGAGAGTATTTTCAACATTTTGCAGCTAAATTGTCATTTATTATTTTAAAAAGATTATTTGATAATCTGTTTAGTTTTTCTTGCTTTGCTTTACATACCAGTACTTAGATTTTTAATATTGCTGAATCATAGGACAGAAGTCAGAAATGCAGATATGTAACTTTTTTTATTAGAAATAATCTACCATGTGTTTATATAATTCAGTCATGTTTTGTTAAATTTCAGTATAAAATAAATGTAACAGTTTTAGCAGACAAACTGACTATCAAGGTTTTTTTTTTAAATTATACTGGCAACAAAAATAAAACTCACCATCATGTCATCATGACTGTAATAATACATTTTCAAAATGCCAAACATTTCAAATAAGGAAAGGAATTAACAAGATTTCATCTGTATCAATTTTTTTCAAAAGACAACTGGACTTTTTTTGTGTTTTTTCTTGAAGATCAGTTCAGTTCAGTTTAACTGAACTGAACTGAACTGAAGAAGCTTCTTGGATGAAAAGTGAAATGTCTTCCAGGAAAAACAAAGAAAGCCCAGTTGCCTTTTCAAAAAGTACCTTTGGGACAACCATGACCTGAATTACTGAAAATCTCCATAGACATTCTCCCATTGTATAACATGTCTCTTAGGACCAGCTTTCTTTAGCTGAAGTAACTTGTTATTTAAACATAATTCCAGAGCAAATGAATGAATTCACAACTTTGAATACAGCATTTGCCTGATTCGGTAGCATATGAATCAACTGGTGTAGTGAGACATTGGGCAGTTATCTTCTGTCTATCTAAGCTATCTTAGTATTTGTTCATTGCACTCTTCAATCATTTAACTCTAAGCAAAGCATAATTAAAAAGTTATCAAGATTATCAAATATACCAAATAATATTATCAACATATGTTCAATATCTTAATAATATTGCAATAAAAATCCTCACATAATAGCAAGGAACTGGCTTCATCCTAAAGATGGTACACCTTGAACCATCAACCAATGGAACAGCTTGCCTTCAGAAGTTGTGGGAGCTTCATCACTAGAAGCTTTCAAGAAGAGACTGGACCGTAGGGTCTACTTGGGTAGTGGATTGGACTAGATGACCTACAAGGTCCCTTCCAACTCTGTTACTCTGTAATCTCTCATTCTCACATTGGTGTCTTCCTCCAATTTTAAAACCACACTCTTCTTCCAGTCCAGCTTTCCTCAATATATATATTCTACATATAGGTTGAATAAATAAGGGGAGACTATCTTATCTCACTCCTTTGCCAACCTGGAGTCAGTCTGTTTTACCATGTTCTATTTATACTGCTTCTTACTGTGTACAGGCTTTGCATGAGAATAATATGATGTTCTAGGATTTCCATTTTTCCAAGTGCCTTCCGCAGCTAGATATGATTGACACAATCAAAGACATTTCTATAATCAGCGAAGCCCATACTGACTTCTTTTTGATATTCTTTGATGTTCTCAATTATTCAGTGTGTCTCAGCAATATCTTGTGTTTTTCATTCTTTTCAAAAGCTACTTTGAACATTTTCTCTTCATGTGGGGTTCTAATCTGCATCAGATGATCCTAAGTATTTTGCTTGCATGTGGAATTAAAGATATTGTACAAGTAGTCCTTACTTAACAATGGTAATTGGGGCCAGAACTCCCATTACTAAATGGTCATGAAGAGCAATATCACATGACTGCATTTCTTAGGAATGGCAATTTCACCAGGCCCTGTTGCTCTTGTTAAATGACGATTGAAGGTCATTAATCAAGAACTTCTTTTCAACTTCCTGCCAGCTTCCAACAACCAAAGTCAGCAAGAAGTTGCAAGTCCCAGATTCCAGGTGAAGGAGAGGGCATAGGTGGCTGGAGCAATATACACAAATTATTTCAGATCTAGGGATGGTTGCTGCCAGCAAGGGAGGGTACACAGGTAGCCAGCAAGGTGTGGTAGCAAGATAGCAGGGTTGGGGGAGGCTATTGGAGCAACTTGTGACCTTCCCAATCAGCTTTCCCATTGACTTTGCTTGACAGAAGCTGGCAAGGCAAGATCCCAAATGGCAATCACCTGACCATGGGACATTGCAATAGTCATAAGTACAAACCAGTTAACAAGCGCCCTTGATCATGATCCCATGACTGTAGGGATGGTGCAACAGCCAGAACTTTGAGGACCAGTTGTAAGTATCATTTGTTCAGTCACTGAATGAGTGGGTTGCTTAATGAGGACTACCCATACAATAGTTTGTATCCTCTATGGTAGGATGTAGATTTCAATCCATTTGCCATTCATTCTCTGAATTTGCTGGCATAGCTTGGTTAGAACTTGAATTCTTTCTCTTGCTTCTATAACTATTCCATCAAGTCCTGTAGCCTTCTGACTTGGTAGCAACCAGAGCACTAACCTACCTTCATTTTATAATACTAGGTGTTCTTGTAAGTGAAGTGTACATCTTCTTCGTTATCTCGGATTTGACATCTCTACTGTACAGAATTTCAGTATACTACTCCCATTTTTATCTGATCTTCTTTGAATCAGTTACAGTACTATCTGTCAATTGACATCCTTTACTATAACAATTTAAAAAAATTAATACTGAAACTTCTTTCTGAGTTCACAGATCTTTTGAAAGCCTTTCCTTTTTTCCTAAATCTATTTCCATCTTTGATGTCTTACTGTAATACTGCTTCTTGTATCTGCTAATAGTTCTCTGAAGATCTTTATTCAACTCTTTCCTGAGATCTTTGTCTTTCTTGGCTTCTTGGCAATCTCAATAGTTCCCGTCCCCCCCCCCCCCCAATATCGAGTTTGCTGTCTTCTGTTTCTCCATTTTTGGCCGTCTCCTTTCACATTCACATTCACTTCTTTAAATAAATTTAACACTTCCTCTGTTTCTCTATCAGTGAGGTTCGAGACTTCAAAACAATTTTTGATGTTCTCCTTGAGGACAATAGATATATGCTCAAGATCATATTGTGGATATTGGCTGGCTTCCTTTTTTCTTCTTTAGCCTAACTTAGAACCTGCCTATGAGCAACTTGTGATCTGTTCCAGTCAGGCCCCAGTCAGATCTATTCCAATGGGGGGACTTTTGCTTGGATTATTCTGGGAGTATGAACTCCTGGCATATACTCCTGGAGTTTTTTTACTCATCCCTCCCAGCAGGGTGAGGCAATACAGCTTTCTCAGATAGGGGACTAAAGATAGAACTTTTATGAAATTGTCTGTGGAGTCTAAATGTATTGGAAATAGAAAATAATTTACAGGTAATCCTTGATTAGTAACTGTAACTGGGAACAGATTTCCAGTGGTAAATCATTATGGTCATAAATTGAGGCACTCACACCCAGATATTTTTGCAGTGGTCATTAAGTGAATCATGATGGTTAAGTGAATCTGCAGTTCTTAAGCTTTCTTCCAAATGGGCAGCTTTTGCTGGAAACTGGTAAAAAATACCACATAACTGTGTGACTCTGCAACAGGCTGTAAGGGTGAGCTGGTTGCCAAAGGCCTCAAATGCAGTCATGTGACCATGTGGGTGGATGGGGGGAGGGGGCATGACATTTTACAAAGGCTAGAAGTGCTTTATTTCTGGCCTTTGTAAAACAAAAGGCTTGTTCCTATGCTGTTTGTAATTTCAATAAGCAGCTGGTCATAATTTGAGGACTACTGTATAAAAATTACACTTGTAAAGCATTTATAAACTTACTCTTAAGGTAACATGAATGCTTCATTTAAAGCTGAGTGATGACATTGTTACTGATGCAAGAGTATGCACTGATTAATTAATTGTAATTGCTACTCTACTTAAAAATGTGGCTGTCATTGCATGCATTTACAGAAATTAGTAAAATAATTAATTAGAAATTGGCACTCTACTGAGAACTTAGGAGGGTTGATGATATATTACAAAAATGTATAAAATCTCTCATTAAATTCTATAATAATTCCTCTAAGATTACAATATTGAAAAGGTCGAGAAAAAGCATAAAAAAAGAATACTTTTCCTTTAGCCCTGACATAAGTCTCCTCCTTTTATTTTACAATAATCATTCAGTGTCTTGGATATGAGTAACATTAGAGAAACAAGTACTCTCAAAGCATAGTTTGTGATCTTTGTGGTGCTATTTTAAGAAAGAGAGATTGTCTTCTGAATAGACTATCTCCTCTTGAAAAACAGCTTGGATATACAGAAGACTGATTTTCCAAAAATACTCTATATGGATTCATACAGATTTATGCCAGCCTGGTTAGAAATGTTTCATTGCCATATATCCTGAGAATATAGTCATAGATAAGGGTTTTGCTTACTTTTCTAATGTATTTCTTCCATGTAGCAAATAGAAAACACTGTTGCAATCCCAATAAACATAGCAGCAAACAAAAAATAATGCATATGCCTCTTATATCCAGATGATCTCCCATAATCCAGGAAGTAAAAAGGAATACATATTGTATACTTTTTGCATTATGGTAAAATGGGTAAATAATTCTTTTTTGTGGGATTTACTCTCACATTTGTTGCATTATTCCAACATAAAATGAGGATAACGATGACAGCAGTAACATTATGCACAACAAAAGGATAATGCTTCCATCCAACCAGTGTTATCTTTTGTTAACAAAAAGAATGTTTTTGTTCACATTACGAACAGAAAATATATGTGTATAAAGGAAACAAGACAACAAAAAGTTCTTTGCTGATTAAGAAGCCTGTGAATCTTAATTGAACCTGAAAAGCTTTCTCTTGGAAGATTCCAGTAACTGGAATAAAACATTCCTCTTGCAAGCATTTAAGAAGACACAAAACCATACAATGCATGAATTCTGAGGTCATATCAGCATGATCAGGACAACATTTTCCCACCATAATTATATTATTCTTTTTGATTAAGTATTTTTGAAGACCAGGACAACTGGGAGTGACTCATCACCCTTTATGCATAGAGCAAGATTATGGTTACTCAAAAGGAAAGGCCACAAATTGTACATGCAATTTTAATACTTTTTGACAGAACTTGCTGTTGGCTTGACCAAGAAGAATTGAAAAGTAAATTCAGGATGGGTCCTGAAAGTTTAAATGTACAAAGTTGGATGACTGGCAAGGCACATTTTATTCTGCCTAGGCCAATTGGCAGCCAACATATCCAAGTAAAATGGATTGTACTGGGTTCAAACTTTGACTCCTCAAGAGTTAGAGCATATGTATCTAGAATGGCTGTCAGAACTGCTCCCATTTTTTCTTAGCAAAACCAAGGTTGGAACAAGGCTTGAAAACCTGTACACATAAAACTGGAGCACAGGCAGAACTTCTGCCTGGATAAGCTAGCTGCAAAGTCAAGATTGTCCTCAGGGCTGTTACAAAGAACAAATATTAATCCCCAAACAAACCAAAAAATTAGAAATGAGAGTTATCTCAACAATAAAGCCCACTGTTATAGAAATAGCTACGTAACAGTAAAAAGTTGAGGTTTGATGTCTACTGCACCAAAGGGAGTCAAAAGTCAATACATTTTCTTTCTTTTCCCCCTTTTCCCTATATTTTTCCTTTTCCTTTTTTCTTTGCCTTAGCTATTTTTCCTATGATTTTCTTTTGTACTTTTGTATTTGATATTATAAACTAACAAAAAAGTAAACCCCAGTTTTCTAGAACTATGGAAAAGTAAGCAATCTCACTTTTAAATATGTTTTATTGTTCACTTTCAATGAAAAGGCTTTATACATTTGCAATCTTCTTTGTTTATTTGTTATATAAATTAAAAATTATTACAATAATTATTCTTAGCCAATCCTAATTGCACTGAAACCATTCATTTCATTAGCTATCACACAAGATGATTTATTATTTTAACACAGCACAATATCACAAAGAATGAGAAACCCTATTTTAGAGGTATAGTATGATGATCTATTTCTAATCCACACTATGTCAACATTTTTCAAAATAATTGCTTCAACTTTTCTAATGAAAGCTATTCTTTTCTATTATAAATTCATCAGTATATTATTTTCTCTTGGATCTTCATTAAATATGAATACTGATAAATATTTCTTGTTTGTGTTTCATAAAAAGTTTAATTTTGATTTAAAAAATTACCATGTATTATCATTTTATTGATGTATGTCAGCTTGATTGAGAATTGGTCAGCAGGAAATTCTTTGTTAAATTGACAGCTTCAATGTAAGATTAATCCTGGATAATTTGGTTAACCAATATTTTGTAAAGCGCTGAACCATTAAATACAAATTGACACAGGTGAGCAATAATGAAATTACATCTTAAATTATAGTAACTTTTTGGACTGTCTATGGAGATTCTCAGTCATCCAGGTCGTGGTTGTCCCCAAGGTGTTTTTTCAAAAGCCAACTGAACTTTTGTTTGTTTTTCCTTGAAGACATTTCGCTTCTCATTGAAGAAGCTTCTTCAGTTTAGTTCAGTTAAACTGAAGAAGTTCATGGATGAGAAGTGAAATGTCTTTGTTCTGTATTAACATACTCCAAAAGATAAATTCTGATTGGTCCATATGAACTACATTCTGACTGGCTGACTCAACAACTGTGATTGGCTCACTTAGAATCAATTGCGATTGGCTGAGCCGATCGCAGGAAATTCAAAGTGCTGTCATTGGCTGACGAGCCACGAGCAATCCCTATATGAAGAGCTCCAAGATTTTGTACAGATCTGAACATAAAATAAAGAGCTGAAGTACACTGGTCTTGTGTCTCTTTTGTACCCGATCGAACAGTCTTCAAGGAAAAAAAACTTTGGGACAATTTTTTGAATTATATTTGATATAGATGAAGATTGTATTGTAGAAAATTTTGCTATTTCCACCCTATTTACAGCCTGTTTGCTTAGGGAGAGTCTCTCCTGAGCCTCTTTCTTTTCCCACTATGCAGCTGTGGTTTATATATCCTCATATTTGACTGTTCCCTAGGCAGCATCTCTTCACCTGGTGTCCTTTAGGCCATTACAGGGTTCCAAGAATCTGGGACAAGTAGACCTTCAGCATTCATCCAAGCAATGTGTGATAACATAAAACGAAGGACCATTTGTCAACACGAGAAGCCATTTTTGAACAGACAATATATATATGATGACATGAATCTCCTTAAAATACATTGATGCCTTGGGAATGGATGCTGTATCTTTTTTCCTACTATTACTGTATCTTGACTTTAAAAAATTGTGGTTTGTAAAAACCCATTTCTTAAAATCTAGCTAAGAAACTCTGATAGAACATTGCTTGCAAAGAGAATAACAGATGTTTATCAATACCAGATGGATTACAGGTAGGACTTGCTTACAATCATTCATTTAGTGACAGTTTGAAGTGACTTATGATGGGTTTTCATACTTAACAACCATTGCAGCATCTGCATGGTCATTTGATCAAAATTTGAGCGCTTGGCAACTGGCATGTATTTATGACAGTTGCAGTCTCCTGGGTCATATGACTATTATTTGTAAGATTCCCATCCGGCTTCCAACAAGCAAAGTCAATGGGAGAAGTCAGATTATCTTAACAATGACATGATTCCTTTAACAACTGCAGTGATTCACTTAACAACTGTCAAAAAAGATCATGATGGGGCACAACTGCCTTGCTTAGCAGTGGAAATTTGGGGCTCCATTATGGTTGTAACTTATGGAGGATTATTTGTATTGCTGATTTACCCTGGCTATAGAAACAGGAGGCCAATGAAAATATAAATCCTGTGTAAAATATATTTAGGAAATCAGCAACCAAATGGCATTTTGAAATAATCATTTTTTTAAAAAAAATTGCAAAATATATTTGCATGGTAAGATTTAAAATTGAAAATATAAATTTTCAAAATTCTGCTGATTAAAAATATTTAAAGAATCAATTTAGTAGATATAGACACTTTCAAATAAGTGTTTTTTTCAATTTTTTTAACATTTTTTTTTTTATATTGAGAGGATATGCATTGCCGTTCCATTTCACATCACATTTGTTCTGGAAACAAGTGTATTCACTCTGATTAGGTGTTTTTCCCAAAACCTGTTTAACAAAAGAGTAATAATTATAATTCTCAGTTCAAATACAGATTATGAAGGGTTTTTTTTTTAAATATCACTTCCTAAAATAGTCTACTGAGTCACATTCAGATGAGCTACTCATTTTTTTCCCCTTTTCATATTCAGTCAGAATACATAACTACATGCTCGATGACATTGATGCTTTGGGATTATTACCTCGGAGTTTTATTATCGTATCAAGTACTATGCTAACAAGTCAGGAGGTCCTGCAATAATTGAATATTCATGCCTGCATGGTATGGGAGCAGGCTATTTGAGGGAATCATCTCTTCCCCATCACATTAGATTAGATCTGGCAGAAAAGGCATGCTGTGGAACCGACACTTCTGGGTGATTCCCAGAAGAAGTTCCTTCTCTGCTGTGGTGTGCCCACCTTATGGCACATCCTTCACCCCTGAAATTCGCTCCATCCCTTTTGACATTCCAAAAGTTCCTCCAGACCTGGTTATTTAATCAGGGCCTGGAGCTCCCAGGGAACCAAAGATGTACTCAAATGATGCCATCACTAGGCACTGATTCTTTGCCAAGGGTTTGTGTACTTTAGTATGTTTTTATATTTATTTTTAATTGAGTTTTTATGTCTTTATAATATATACTGCATATTTGTATCTCTTGTTTTTATACAGTTGGTCCTCCACTTACAGCAGTTCATTTGGTGACAAATTCAAAGCTGCAACGGCACTGAAAAAAAAGTGACAGTTATGGGAGTTTTTCATCCTGATATCCATTGCAGTGTCCCCATGGTCATCATGTGATCAAAATTTGACAACAGATGGGTGCAGTGTCCTGGGTTCATGTGAGCTTCTGACAAGCAAAGTCAGTGGAGAAGCCAGATTCACTTAACAACCATGTTACTAACTCAACAACTGCAGCGATTCACTTAACATCAGTGGCAAGAAAGGTGGTAAAAATGGGGCAAAATTCACATAACAAATATTTCACTTAGCAACAGAAATATTGGGCTCAATTGTGGTTGTAAGTCGGGGACTACCTGTACTTGTTCTTTCATTGTTATATACTGTTAAGCCTGTGTTCCCCAACCAGGGTTAAGGAGTCAAGCTAAACAGAATGTGCAGCGTTAGTCAGATAGGCACACAGATAAATGAATGAGATAAGTTTGTATGTTTGTTAACATACAGTAAAAATAACAGATACGCTTGTGCTATCAAAAATATAGTTTATTCCATTTAGAGATTATAGCATAGTCAAAATAACAGTCCATTAGTCATGTATCATTTTAGTCAGTCCATTCAAGGATATTCAATTAGCAAAGTCCGTGTAGAATATCCAATGTCAGTTCACTTACAATAAATCAGTCCTTTCTCTCTCCTGTTCCAGTAGGGGAAAAACGCAGTCTTGAATCCATCCAGTAATTTGGGATCATCAAGCCAGAGAGAGCAAGATGCTGTTGTCTTGCTTCTTTTATGGTGCTTTCACAACCACTCCCTTAATTACATTCCTACAGTTAAAGTTGCAGACACTTTAACTAACAAACCATGATAACATATTTATTATTTGACCTAAACCAGTTAGGGTAAACAATGTTATCCCTAACATTCTCCCCTTTTAGATAATAATAATAATATAACTAATAACTATTTACATCTTTAAATCATATTTGTTACAACTCTCTTTAAACTTGATTACTCCTTGAGCTTTTGTAAATTGGTTTGCAATGTTTTCTTCTGTCATGCAGTATTCCAATTTAATTAGCCCATTCTTTACAGATTCTCTAACATTTAAGTATCTTAAATCAGTATGCTTTGATCTAGTTTTTAAAGCAATACTAGTAGCCAACTTTATGGCTGCCTGATTTTCCTCGTACACAATAATGGAATCTTTAACAGTTACACCCATGTCTAATAATAACTGTTTGTACAAAATTAATGTGCATAGTAATGACAGACATGAAAATTCCGCTTCCATCGTGGACAAGCTAATATGCTGTTGTCTGATTGACCTCCACCCTATTAGTGTCTTACCAAATAATATAGCCATCCCAGATGTTGATTTTCTAGTGTTTATGTCAGTTGCAAAACTTGCATCTGCATAGGCACTAAGACTCAGATCACCCTTTGGTTCTATATACAATGCATGGTTCATTGTTCCTTTAAGATATCTTAAAATTCTTTTTAATGATTGCCAATGACATTGATGTGGATCCGAATTAAAACGTGCCAGCTGATTAACACTATAAGCTATATCTGGCCTAGACCAATTGCTTATATATGATAAGCTGCCAATCAAAGATTGATATATGGACTTATCAAATTTGGGACTTTGATCATCAGTTTGGCAAACTTCCTGAGTCATTGGAGTCTTTGCCATTTTACAAAGTTCCATTTTATACGTTTTAATTAATTGGCAAATTTTATTCTCTTGAGATATCTTAAATCCATTTTTTGTTTTGTTGATTGTCAATCCTAGATACTTTTTAATTTCACCTAAATGCTTTAATTTTATCTTTTTAGCTAATAATGATATAATCTCATTAGCTTCATTATTAGTCTTAGTTATCAAAGCAATATCATCTGTAAATAATAACAATAATGACACCGTTCCATTATTTTCTCTTTTAAACACACATGGATCTGCTAAACCAGATTTAAAACCTATATTGTTTAACTCTTTCACAATATATTGGTTCCACTCAAACCCAGATTGTTTCAATCCATAAAGACTTCTTTTTAGTTTACAACAATCATTACTATTTACTTTATTACTTTATTTATAATTGGCTTTTTTAAATATATAGTGTGCTGCAATGGTGCATGCAAATAAGCAGTTTCTACATCTAAATGGTTAATGACATAGTTTTTCTTAGCTGCCCACACTAATGCTGCTCTTAAAGATGTTGCTTTAAGACTTGGTGCAAAAACTTCATCGTAATCAGATGCAGTTTGATTAAATCCTTGAGCAACCAACCTAGCTTTATGGGTAACAGTCCCATCATTTCCAGTTTTTACTTTAAATATCCATTTGCACCCAATGGATTTTTCTCCTGGAGGTAATTTGGCATCTTCATATACTTTCATTACCTTTAATGAATTTAGTTCTTTTTCCATTGCCTTTTGCCAATTCTCCTGATCCTTAGCAGGATACATCCTAAGTTCATCTACACTAGTTGGAACTTTAGTTACTTGGCAAACTATACTTGCTTGATACCTATCAGGTGGTCTAGTTACACGTGTAGTAAGTCTAGGTATTACAGGACTTACAGGTGGACTTTCCTTTATTAACTGTTCTTGATTATTTAACTCTTCCTGATCAATTGTTTCCTCTTGTTCTGGTCCTATTTGCTCTTTGTGGACTTCTTTTATTGGATTCTTCTTATAACTAGTCTGATCTTTTTGCCTTTTGGAAGGGTTCAATAATTACTTCGTTATTTAAATCTTGCTCTAATCTATTCCATCCTACATGTTCTAGGAATTTAGCACTAGGACTGGTGTAAACTCTAGATGTACCTGGTTCCCAGAATCTATAAGATCTATGATTAGATTAATATCCTACAAAAAATAATCTTTTAGCTCTATGCTGTCCTTTGTGTCTGAGTTGTGAAGGGATATGCACCCATGCTGGTGCTCCAAATGTGTGCATGTAACTTAAATCAGGTTTTGTACCATGCCACAGTGTGAATGGTAATTCACCTGTTGTTGAATTAACAACATTATTTAATATATGATTACCACACATTATTGCTTCTCCCCACAAATTGTCAGGTAATCCTGAATCAGACAACATAGTACATGCCATTGATTGCAGTGTTTGGCCTCATCTCTCTATAAAGGCATTATGTTGTGGCCTATATGGTGCAGACTTTTTATGTTGAATACCTAACATTCTAAGTCTATTCTGGAATTTATTATTTGTAAATTCCGTACCATTATCTGTTAGAAGAGTTACTAATTTCTTTTTAGTTTTTCTTTCTGCAAATTTAATCCAATTAAAGAGATTTAGATACGTTTCAGTTTTGCTCTTCATTAAATAGCAAAACCCATATCTAGAATAGTGGTCCATTATACTTAATATGTATCGAGCACCTCCTACACTTGGTTTTTTCGGACCTATTAAATCGGCAAATACTACTTCTAAAGGCTCTTTGGTAGTAAATCCATCAACTCTATTAGCCGGTATGACCCTGCTTTTGCTTTGATTACAAGCAAAACATTGCAAATACTTATTACAAGGTTTCAAACTTATTCCTTTAGATAGTTGAACAGTTTTCTTAAGCATTTTAAAATTTAAATGCCCTAGTGTTAAGCCTGGTTTCCCCAACCAGGGTTAGGGGGACAAGCTAAACAGAATGTGCAGCTTAGTCAGATAGGCACACAGATAAATGAGTGAGCTAAGCTTGTATGTTTATTAACATACAGTAAAAATAACAGATACGCTTGTGCTATCAAAAATATAGTTTATTCCATTATGAGTTCATAGCATAGTCAAAATAACAGTCCAATAGTCATGTATCATTTAGTCAGTCCATTCAAGGATATTCAGTTAGCAAAATCCGTGTAGAAATATCCTATGTCAATTCACTTACAAGTCAGTCCTTTGTTTTCTCTCCCGTTCGAGCAATGCAGTCTTGTGTCCTTGCAGTAATCAGATTTCATCAAAGCCAGAGAGAGAGCAAGCTGCATCCTTGCTTCTTTTAAAGTGCTTTCACAACCACTCCCTTAATTACTGTCCCACAGTTAAAGTTGCAGACACTTTAACATACAAACTATGATTACATATTATTATTTACCTAAACCAGTTAGGGTAAAACAATGTTATCCCTAACACCTAGCCGTCGGTGTAACAAGTGAATACATTCATCATGAGGTTTCTTATTATCATAAACCGTGTTAGCCACCTCTAAACCATTATCATTTAACACATATAATTCACCTCTTAAAGATGCAGTAATTTTCTTATCTTCTTTTTCAATTATGCAGTTATCTCCTTTAAAGGTAACTACATATCCTAGTTTAACCAAAATTCTAACTGAAATTAAATTAAACTTAAGTTGTGGTACATATAACATTTTTACATTCTCTTTTATGATAGACCAATATGCTATACCTTGACCTTTAGCTTTCAGTTTCCAGCCATTGGCTAATGATATCTGCTGTGTACTCTTGGACATTTTAATAAAATTTTTGTTATCATTTGTTATACAGTGGGATGCTCCACTGTCAATCACCCATAAATTATTTTTTACAGTTCCATTAATATACATGGCTAACTCTAAATTTTTATTTTTATTTTGTTTACTTTTAGTATTCTGGCCAGCGTTCTGGCACTTTGCTTTTTAACAAAATCTTGCCAAATGTTCTCTTCCTCCACAATTAAAACACTTTTTAATTGCGTATGCAGTAGGAGATGCATTATTTTCTTTTTGAGGTTGTTCCCTCCTTAACTGATCTCTTTCAAGTCTTCTTCTTGCCTCTTCAATCAATCTGCCAGTTATATCAGTTAAAGTTAAACTTTCCTTTGGCAAAATTTCAAGGGAAGTGACGTAGTTATCATAACTTACGTCTAGTGATGATAGAATTATGTAGACTTGGTGTAGTTCAGAGAAAATAAGCTCTTTCTCATGCAGTTCTTGAAAAATGCTTTTTATAGAATTCAAATGACTAAGCATATCACCATTTGTCTGGAGATGCATCCTGAAAAGCTTCCGTGTAAGATTTATGTGAGCACCAACGTTATCTCGGACATAAATCCTCTTCAGCTTCTGCCAATACCCAACAGCCGTTTGCTCTCCGTGGATATGAACAAGTTGCTGGTCAGACAGTGTTTGTCCTATTATGCAAAAAGCTTGTTCATTCTTCAGTTTAAAATCTTTTATCTTTTGTCTATCTTCCTCAATCTCTGGATCCCATTCCTCTACGTTTAGTGGATTTTCTATTATGTTCCACAGACCTTCTGTTCGTAGAAGTAGACTACATTTCATAGACCATGATACATAGTTTGTTCCATCCAGCTTGGATATAAGGGACAAACTTTGTAGATTGACTTGTGCCATGTTTTCTTATATGGATATAAAACTATAATTAATAAAACACAGCTGTCTGTTTACTGTAACATATAACAACACAAACTCTCACTTTTTACATAAATTTGTTTTATCCTAGTTAAACTGACTTTGCAGCCTCTGGGCCCATAACCAGTGTTAAGCCTGTGTTCCCCAACCAGGGTTAAGGAGACAAGTTAAACAGAATGTGCAGCGTTAGTCAGATAGGCACACAGATAAATGACTGAGATAAGTTTGTATGTTTGTTAACATACAGTAAAAATAACAGATACGCTTGTGCTATCAAAAATATAGTTTATTCCATTTAGAGATTATAGCATAGTCAAAATAACAGTCCATTAATCATGTATCATTTTTGTCAGTCCATTCAAGGATATTCAATTAGCAAAGTCCGTGTAGAATATCCAATGTCAGTTCACTTACAATAAATCAGTCCTTTCTCTCTCCTGTTCCAGTAGGGGAAAAACGCAGTCTTGAATCCATCCAGTAATTTGGGATCATCAAGCCAGAGAGAGCAAGCTGCCGTTGTCTTGCTTCTTTTATGGTGCTTTCACAACCACTCCCTTAATTACATTCCTACAGTTAAAGTTGCAGACACTTTAACTAACAAACCATGATAACATATTTATTATTTTATCTAAACCAGTTAGGGTAAACAATGTTATCCCTAACATATACCATCCAGAGTTGCATTCTGTGCGATGAGTAGCTATAAAATTTGACTAAATAAATAAGCATTTAGTTATTGTGTCACATGTCCTATTTGTTAGTCTTCCTTTTTGTTATAACCAGTTACGCTTGTTCCATCACAAAAGGATCTCTGTTCATGGCTCCCTCCAGATTAGTGTATTGTACTGTACTTTTAGTTCAGCAAAAGTTACTAGGACCCTGTTTAGGATGCTAGAATGTATAATTGTCAGAGATTAGCAGATAAAGCATTCTGGTTAATCTAGGGCTACCTACATTTAATGGAATGTGAGAAAAAGCATCAGATTCACACTGTGTTAAATGTTTAAGTTGGCCTGTTTGTATACAGTATTGTTAAGGCTAGATTATTAATCAAAATATGCTAAAGAATTCATAGGTTGCCTGGTCACAAATAACATAAAAGTTTGTATGTTGTACTAAGCAAAAGGTGAGAAACCATTATACGGTATATTTGGCTGAACCAAGCCAATAGGCATATCCATACTAGGAAGATATCAGTGGCTGACTTCAAAAAGAATGAATGGCTTTTCAAATGGAAGGTGCCCAGACCAAGTCATATATTATGGTATGCATTCTATTTGAGAAAAACTAGTAAGACCTGTGTGAAATAGATTGGTTCAATAGCACAGCTCTAAGCAATTATAGGTTCCATCCATTACAGAAGAAGCAAATAAGCCCATCTTGGTTGAACCACAAAGGTAAAATTGCACTGGATGCTTCAAGAAAAGAACTGGGAGAAAAGGTTGCCCTGAGCAATTTTGATGGCTTGTGAAAGAGGACAAAAAGAATACAGTACAAAGGTTTTAGGATTAAAATTGTTGGGAGTGGGGAACTCCTTAGAAACCTTTTGAAAATAAAAGATTTAATAACAGGAGCATAATCACCCAGGCCAGGAGTAAACAAGAAAACAACAGGCAGTGGAATCATAGCAGCTTTTTCATCCCATTTGTTTCTTTACTCAATTGTGTATACAATCTTTCTAGCTGTAGAAACTACAGATAAACACATACCTGCATAAGGCTAAGGACTCTGAAAACAATGCAGTCTCCACGAATTGCCTGGAGTATCTAGTACAAATAAGCTTTTTATTCTTCATTAGTTAGTGAGGATCCTTGTCCCACCTCTCAGGTCCTTTGGAGAATAAGCCAATCCCCTCTTCTCTGACACAACTTTTCAACTATTGGAAGACAGCTATCATATCACCTCTAATCCTTCTCTTCATTAGGCAAGACAAGACCGAATTTCCTCAACTGTTCATCACATAATTTAGACCCCAGCCAGGCCCCTTATCAACTTTGTTGCTCTTTGCACAACATCTAGGGGTCTCAGCATCTTTGTTGTACTGTGATCAGAACTCGATGTAGTATTTCAAGGGTGGCCTCACTAGTGCAGTATAAAGTGGTACCATCATTTCTGTCACACAGACTATTCGCTCTGCTGCCACCTAAGCATCAGGGGCATCCCATTCAAACCAGCTAAAGTAGTCAGTGCCATTCTTTGCTTCCCCAATAAAAGCATTTTTACAAGTGTCTTATTTTTCCTCCTTGAACACTTATTGACTCATGTTCATAGTGAAAATAACTGAACGGTGGCTTAAATAGCAATAGACTTTCACATTAATTTTATAATATTGATAAATATTATTTTAATGTAAAAAATTAATATAGAATAGAATAGAATTCTTTATTGGCCAAGTGTGGTTGGACACACAAGGAATTTGTCTTGGTGCAAATACTCTCAGTATACATAAAAGAAAAGATACATTCATCAACAATCATAAGGTACAACACTTAATGATAGTCATAAGATTCAATAAGCAATCAAATCATACCAGGAAACAGTCAATATAGATCGTAAGGATACAAGCAACAAAGTCATACAGTCACAAGTGGGAGGGGATGGGTGATAAGGAGTGATGAGTAGATTAACAGTAATAGTAGAGCAACAGTTTATGTCTGGGATGTGAGGGGTCTGTAAATATTTTCACAGCCCTCTTTTTGACTTGTGCAGTATACAAGTGCTCGACTGAAGGCAGGTTGGTAGTAATTGTTTTTTCTGCAGTTCTAATTATCCTCTGAAGTCTGTGTCTGTCCTGTTGGGTTGCAGAACCAAACTAGACAGTTATAGAGGTGCAGATGATGGACTCAATAATTCCTCTGTAGAACTGTATCAGCAGCTCCTTGGGCAGTTTGAGCTTTCTGAGTTGGCGCAGAAAGAACATTCTTTGTTGTGCTTTTTTGATGACGTTTTTGATGTTAGGTATCCATTTTAGGTCATGTGATACAGTAGAACCTAGAAATTTGAAGGACTCTATTGTTGATACTGTGTTGTCTAGTATTGTAAGAGGTAGTGGTATGGGAGGGTTTCTTCTAAAGCCTACCATCACCTCTAGGGCTTTGAGTGTATTCAGTTCCAGATTGTTCCAGTTACACCATGAGGCAAGTTGTATAACCTCCTGTCTGTATTTGTTGTTGTCTCGAATGAGACCAATCACTATTGTGTCATCAGCAAACTTCAGTATTTTAACAGATGGATCATTTGAGATGCAGTCATTGGTATATAGGGAGAAATTGTACAGGTATAAGATGTGATTTTGCCTAGCTTCACCTGCTGCTTCCTGTCTGTTGGGAAGCTTATGATCCACTTACAAGTGTGTTCAGGAACTGCTAGTTGGTTTAATTTACTTAGTAGAATGTCTGGAATGATAGTATTGAATGATGACCTGAAGTCTACAAAGAGGATCCTTGCGTAGGTATTTGGAGATTCAAGGTGTTGTAGGATGTAATGCAGAGCCATATGAACAGCATCTTCTGTCGATCTATTTGCTCGGTATGCAAACTGCATGGGATCTAACAGCGGATCCGTGATGTATTACATAAGGTAGCGATGTATGGCATGATTATTAATTATTATCTCCCAGTACAATAATGCTAAAAAGAGGGTATCCAATTCTGCAGTATCTCTACACTTTCGAAACTAAATAAAGAAGGTTCAGTGTAAGGCTCTAAAAAGTCAAGATCAGAGCAGAAAAAAATCTTCCTGATAATTTCTATCAATAATTCAAGAGCAAGTAAGAAGTTTGAAATGCAGATGAATCATTCTAGCATAAAACAGACTCTCAATGGCTTCTATTTCAAATCTGTCAACACGTCAAGTAATTTCCAATATTTGTAAAGAGTCATTGAGGTTACTCATCGTATTTTATTTAGTGAGATGCAGATTCTTTCTACTGTAACGAACTGTCTGCTTCTAAGCACTTGGCCCAGTGCTCCTATTTTGTGAATGCATATTAATTCATGATTGTCTTTGGCAATGGAAAGGTAGGTACCTATTGGGTGCCAGCTGCTGAATTAGAATCATTTGTAATAGAAGGATGACATTTATGTGTCTAAAAAAAAATCCTGACTATTTTCAGCTGGACAAATATTGCTGGTGGGTCTACAGCCTGCGTTTCTGGTGGCATATGAGATTAACATGCTGCTGCAACAAAGCTCACAAAGCCTGAACAACATGCAAGGGCTGTATCTCAAAGGGTGTGATAACAGTCAGATCAGTGTGTTTGCAAAGCCAGGAAAAGCAAAGGTCAGATGATGCTGATGATAATCATCATCATCATCATAATTATTTCTTGTTTTCCACAGACCTGTGCTGAATTTCAAGCAACTTCAAAATGATTGATGGATATCCAATGCATCTGCAGCTTTTCAAGCCCAAAAGACAGGCATTTCCAGCATCTGGAAGGAGACATGGTGGGAATTTTTAATTTCTTTCTTTTGTTTTATTGCAAACAATTCTAAGAACTAAACTATATGCCATATTAACTGCACAGATGCAATTAGTGGGCTTTATTTTTGAAGTGTAGAAAGTGGGGAGCTTGCTTAGCATTCAGAAAGCTAAGAACTCTTCCTCCTCTCAGGAGAAACTGACAAAAATCGCCTTCCCCTCAACTCTGCTCACAGGTCTCCAAGCCAGGCTCTTTCATATGACACCATAGATGCCCCTTCCTTGTAAACAGCTTACAAGAATTATCTTTTGATTAAGGGGTTCTTCCTGTCCCTTTCCTTTAGAAGAGACTTCCTCTAAACCACACCAGAAAAACAAACACAGCAGTATTCTTCAGTGGTGCATTGCTTTCTTGTGACAATTTCAAAGCTTTCCAGTGGTTCTGAATGCCCCACATTGCAACTGAGAATATTCTTCTAATGTTCCTAAGTAATTCCTTAATGCAAATTGATTTTTTTTACTTGTTTTTTTCCCTTACATCTCATTTTACCTTGAGGCCTCCAGTCTCTTTCTAACCCTTAACTCCTCACTGTCTTTTAACTGGCTTCATAGTGAGGATAGGAGTGTTTCCAGGCAAGCCAAAGAGGGCTGCTGAGTACCTAAATTTGATGCATTTTTATGCGAGGTGTATCTCCTTGTCACTCTCTCTGCCAATTGTGGTTGACATTTTCTGTCAGAGAAAGATTAAATGTGGAGGAGGCAGGAACCAGCTTTTTCTGCAGTTGTCCCTTTATTTTGCATGATTGCCAATGCTGGGGCAACAATATTTTAAAATAGAGGGCTAACATTTCAAGATGTTTCTCATTTATTATATTCCTTCTGCCATCCAGACCTGCTCACAGCATATACTTTGTAGTAATTCCCTTATCTTAGCCAAGCCAAAATACAGACACTCACTGATAATTCTGATGATATATTATTCTTAGTCAAGCCTTGGGCAATTGCAGATTAACTGAATGACAATTTGACAGTCTTGCCAAATACACATAACATTCTCAAAGAGCTAGAATGCCCTGTGCAGCCGATGGAAAATTGAATGATTCTAGCCTTCTGAAACAGCAAAATCTACAAATTGGGGCATTTCACGTATATTTCAGTCGCATTACCTATACTACTGACTTGGATAAAGTTAAGATTTAGTTTTTCCTGTTTGAAAGGTTGCAATGGAGAACATCTGTAACCCAAGGTTCAGGGTCCATAACGAAGCTATACTTTAAACCTAATCCCAGAGCTCCAATCAGCATAGCAGAACTGAACTGGTTTTATTTCTAATTTAACATAATTGCATTTGTATAGGAGGATTTAGGCACAGGGAAATTATAGGGCACATCTGTGTCAGCTGTTTACCTGTGGTGTTGATTTGAAGCACCTGTAAGATGCACCTGACTTGAAAAATCTGTGCCAGCCTTCCCGACTTGTATGGCCATGTTATTGTAACACCGTACTAAACTAAGAAAAATAATTTTTTTTCTCAATAACTACCTGCCAAAGTGCAATATTTCTGCAAAAAATAACCATTCTGATTATTCTTTTTATTTTCATCCTGTTTTCAACAGGTGATTTGCCACTCTTTGCTTGTCCCCATGCCATTCTGCATGGAACTTTGGCAGCATTGTTTTGGTATAGAGGTGGTGAAATCTGTTTTTTAGCTCTTGGATTCATTTAGAGTTTTTCACTACCTCAGAATACCGGAGATTTGCCAAATTTTAGAAATCCACATCTGAAGCATGTATAACCATGTCACTCTCGATTTTTAAATCTAAATTTACTTCCAAATAACATGTGGAAAATTTGGAGGGACACAGAACGCTGCAGAGGGAGTTTGTCTCCTCCCATAATCATGGCTAACAAGGTCATATTCATAATATGAGTAAGATCATGTGTAAGATCTTACCTCAGAGTTTGCCTCTTTGCCATTCTTTAGGGTACAGCTGTAAAAGGCATTCATTTTGCATTCATACAGCTTTGCATTCATTTTAAGACCATTAGCGCGTCTTCATTTCTGTCAGCATCCACTAGGACTAGGTAAACCAGAGCAAGAAATACACAGAAAGGCTAAAACTGATATTGGCTGTGATAACAGAATCTCACAACTTTGATTATGCTCTCTCTCTTGCTGTTTACATTGAATTAGGCAAGTTTTGGTCTAAGCCTCTTCCAAATCTTATCCTGCTAGTATAACTTGAAATATGTTTTATCCCCTTCATTGCTCTGAGAAGGGGGCTTGCGCATCTCCATCAAGGTCATCTCCCAACTGTACAATTTCCTTCTTTAGCAACTTAGGCATAGTGATTTTCTGTTTTCTAATTTGGCAAATGATCTTCTTTTATGCGCCCTTATTTGTTCAGGAGGATCCACTGAACCTTTGGAAAGATTTTTAGATAGGAGGCTGAAAGAAAGAGGAGAATAACAAGAAAACTTTCTGCAAAAATAGGATTGTCTCTCTCTCTCTCTCTCTCTCTGGTGCTGGATCCCACTCTTTGCTTCTTGCTGCATGTGTCAATTTCCTTCAGTTTTTGATTTTCAGTAATAAATATTCCTAAATTTTATTCCTAATGTGGCTTGCTAATGCATTCCATTTTCCTTCTTGTACAATAAGTCATCACAGATACATCCTTCCCCTTAATTTCATATTCTTTTCTCACTCTTTTTTTATAATCCTCCTTTTGGACTATCTAAACAGCAGCTTCATTTGCTGTCACCATGCATGCCACTTCATTAGATATCTCTGAACAAGCTGATTCCTGTCAGGAAATATCTTCCAAATGGTGCCATATCGCTTCCCGCTGTCATCCAGTGACATATCTGACCATACTTGCTCAACAACAGAACTCTATTTTTTTGTGTGTGTGCCTGAAGTAGCCAGAAACATTTCAGCAAACTGCGTAAGATAAATAAACTGCACAGTATGATCTATTAATAGTCTTGAAAAAGGAATGTAAGTCCTGCAGTTATTCATTCCCATCAAAAAGTCCCTGTTCTAGATGTGAAAATGCCTTGAAAAACTGGACCAGGAATGTTTGCTGGGCTGAAAACTCTGCTTTTCTGTGTGAAATGGCAGTTAAGTGTCGGCAATGAAACAACTGCATTTCCTGTAAGACATTGGCACTATGAAGCTAACAAGAGGCAATTATAATTATAGGGTAATTTGCACTCAGTTAAAAATCTAGTGGTAAGCTGCAGGGCTCTATTATAAAGAAATTGATTATATAGTATCAGTGCACAAATAAGATAGATTTCTTTTAAAAGATTAACAGTATAAGGAATCTTTAACTAGATTTATTCTCAGGTAAATGCATTTTTTTTTCCAGAAATAAAATACAAATACATTTTTTAAAAAAGAACAAAACAAAAATTACACCAAAATGAAACACCAAAAAGAAAGAAAAACAAATATAAACTTAACAATAAAGATGACCTCCATCCCAGTTGAATGCTAATACCTGTATTTCACAAAAATCTAATAGGTTCGCTCCCTTGCAGTGCTGGTATACAAGTTATATACTGTATTTTTCATCTATGCTTACTAAATTACTATTTTACATCACATTCTTTTGACAAATATCTCAAATATACAAATCTACTGTCTACCAATCAAATCAACCCAATATCTGTTCACTGTAAAAAAAAGATCTTAATTGCTATCTCCCTGTTGGAAAAAATATCCTTCTGAGTTCAGTTCTAAGTGGACACTGGATTCATGGAAATTGCTTGGAAAGAGGGTTTAATGGTGCACAGGACCACATGCCTCGGAGCTCCTGAGTGAAAAAGGGAAGGGATACTGATAATTCCTTGGTTTCATACCCTCTGTTGGGCCCCACTTTAGTGTTTCCTGTTCCTGTATAAGAAATGTATCCCATTGGCTGTCAGACTCCCAGGGACGGCGGTCTTCGCTAACTTTTTTTTTTTTTAAACAAATTTTATTATTTTTTTTAAAAAAACAACCCATTAAACATTGAACACATAAAACCTCTTTCCATTATAAATTTTACAAGACAGATAAAACATTATTTTATTTTATACAACATAATTCTAATATATCCCATTTCCACTTAAATATCTTTTGGCAGATTTCTCATTATTTTTCTTTACTCTTATTCAATTACGTTTCTATTCTATATTTATCCATTTTATAATCATCATATTCATATTTCCCTCTGTTTTGTTTATAATTATCCTCATTTAGCTTTCTTCCAAGGTTTTATTAAATCTCAAACAAACATAAACACACAAAACACAAAAAAATAAAACGTCTTTTTAGAAAGTAGCTTGGCCCTGGATTACCTCTCTTTATATGGACTTCAATTAAATTTATGCTCATCTTATATACCATTTCCTATCTTATTTACCATTCTGTATCTTCATTATAACTTCTCCCCGCTTTCCACTCTTCTTAATTATAATTTATTTCATCTTAATTTATATCATTATACTTGTATCTTTTGTCCATTCTTTTCCAATTACCCATTTATCTCATTCCCTATAGTAGAAAAAAAAAAAAAAGGATTTCTCCTGAAATCACTAATCGAAGTATGATGCCTTTCCATCGCTCCCCTAAATTAACATTTAAGGTAACACCTGGTTCCCCATCTGATTCTGCTTAGTACATTCTACCTACTAATTTTTAAAAGAAAAGGAAAATAGTAAATCTATAAAGTAATTAAATACATAATTAAACATTAAATCTTATAACATTCCAATTATCTATTTCAAAGTCAAATGCTGCCATAATAAATTTATACTAACAGTCAATTAAACTCTATACTTAAACTGTATTTTAAACATTCCTTTTAATAATTTATTAAATCTTAAAATCTATCATTGTTAAACATTTAATATTTTAATCTTTACTCAATTCTTATAAAATTCTAATTTTCTATTTCGAATACAAATACTACAATACTATCTTATGTACCTTGTAGAATCCTTTTAAGAAAAATTTTACATTACCCTTTATCCCTAAAAAAAAATTCTTTTTCTCATCTTGTTTCATACCTTTGTGGCTTTTCCCCCCCTTTTCCCTTCCTTTTTTATCCACCTGGTCTTTTTACCCCCCCTTCTCCAAACCTCCACCTTTTTAGCTTCCCCTCTCTGTTGTATTTCTCTTTTCTTTTGCTTTTTAACATTGTATTGATTTTGCATCTTATTTTTCTCTTTCTTGGATGTTTTTTTAAGTCTTAAGTCCTTTTTCCTTCCTCTCTTTCTCTTTCCTTTCTTAATCAACTTTTTGGATTCATTAAAGATGGCTTCTCCTTCTCCTTCTTCCTCTGCTTCCTCCTTCAATTGTTGTATTTGCTGGTAAGTAGCAAGCACCATTTCTAAAAAGCAAATAGTTTCTCTCCAAGTGTCCTTGCCTTCTTTCTTTATTTTTCCATATTCCTCTCTTAGTTCATCAACAAATAAAGCCATTATAAACCTTTTCTTCTTTTCTCTTCTTCTTCTTAAGACAACCAAGATATTTCAAAGCTTAGAACAATTCCCCAAAATCCCAAAGTCATCAAACAGTCCAAACAGAGCACAAGATTTTTCCCTTCACACTTTTTCTTCCTGGGGTAATATCAATTGGAAAGGGAAGAAAAAGCCCAATCTATATTTAAAAGTCTTATTGCAATTAACTTCCAATCTCAAAGCCTTCCAGGCATCTCCTCCAACAAAATCTTAATATAAATTTCTCCTTTGTCCTCTCCATCCCCACTTGTCACAAAGAGCTTTAAATTTTTACCTTCTATAAAAAAGCAGGCTTTTCAATGTCCATTTGTTGATTCCATAGGGAAGGAGAGTAAACTTTCTCTTTCAGTACTTTCACTCGCCGCTTATAAATCTCTTCTGGAAACAAAGTATCATTCAACAATCAAGGTTTTCAGGATATTAAATGCATCTTATGCTCCCGGTTCAACCAAAAAACTTTCGCTTCAAAACTTTCTCCTTCTTCCTCCAGCACAATCTTGTCCAGCTGCCGGCTTCTTTGTGGCGGCCATTGCTGACCGCCGCTCCACCGCCTTGAGAAAAGGGGGTTATGCCGGGTGGGGAGGGGGTCTGCGAAACCCCCAAACCCCTGTCCGGATCCCCCCTATCTTCGGCTGCCTCTACGGGGCAGCCTTATCCTCCAGACCCGTCAGGATCAGAGGCACCAAGATGGCTAGCGCAGCAGGGATCGCACAGGATCGCGAAACCCCGCCGCCACCAAAGCTTGGCAAACCGGAAATCCTGGTCTTCGCTAACTTTGTAGACTTTGTCTGGACCACATGGCTTCACCTGAGTGCTGGCTAATGCAATCTTCCCAGACCATGTGGTGAGATGGGTAATCCTATCATTTCCTGAGGGCCATGTCTTAATCCCACCACCCTGGAGCTGAAGGAGGGGCAGGGAGCTGCTTTGTCTTTAAAACATGTTTCTCCTTTTCTTCATTCCAGAGAAATATAATATTCTGCCTTTTTAATATTTCCTAGAACATTTCATTCTTCTAGGAGAGGGGTGGGTGCTAGCTTTCTACACCCCAAAATATATTAAAGGTAAATGCATTTTTGATTGCAACCTACCCATGTGATACAGGGTCCATGTATCCTGAGATTTCCGCTCATGGATATATTGCATCTCAGCAGGATTACCTTATATCTGGTATCTGAATCAACCATGATTGGCTGGATTCTCAAAACACATCCACAGACCTGCTTTGCAATGACTAGGTTCACATAACACTTAAACTAAGGGATGGACAAGTCATTTTTGTCCTGAGGACTGCAAATGACTTTGGAATGGGTATGGGAACTGCCCTTCAAAAATTTGGCAGGGAGGGACTAAATATAACATTATTGATATGGAATTAAAAATAAATATACTTAATATGATTGCTTTCCAATCATGAATCTAATATTTGGTAATCATTTGCTTCCTTTAAGCCAGAATCATGTACTTTGTGCACTGAGGGAATCAATGACTGAGTTAAAGATACTACAGCCCATTATATTGCACTTTAAGCACAGAATCTGAGATGTAAAAACAGTATTTCTTAAAGACGGATTTGAAAGTTGGAACATTAGAAATGGAAATACGGTACTGACTGGAGATTTTTAAAAAACACCACCATTCCCATTCCTATTCCTGCTGTAACCATTATACAAATGCTATCTTTGGGAGGAAGGAGCACATTCAAGGATAGCAAATAGTTTTCAGTACATAAAATCTGCACAGGTAGCCATTTTGTAAAAAGTGCCTTGTGAACTGTATGAGTCTAAAGGAGAAAGAGAGAAATTGTTGGCCAAAACAGGCAGTTCCAGATGATGCTTTTGCAGGTTTGGAAAAATTGCTAAGGCATCATTAATGCCAGAAAACAGTTCATTAAAAACTTTCCAGTTTCCCTGCCTTAGGGCGGGCTCCTATGCCTGAATATTTTATATCTGTTTTAAATATTACAGCCTTTGCTGGGTTTTGTGTACTAATAATTAAAGAAAACAGAGAAATCACAATCACCACTTCCAAAAAGGACTTTCAGTTTCCCAAATCTCATTATTTTCTGGTTCAGTCCAGTTGAATTGGGCTATTTTTTAAACACTGAATTGTGCCTCTAATCTGGCTGTTGTTTTGTTATATATTGTACCATTTCTTTGTCTTCCTGATCTGTCTATTCAAATCAACAAGTTAAAGTTCAGGCTGAACTTAACTTTCTTAACATTCCTTAGCTTTGAATTAGTATGATACCATATTGAATCAAGACTGCCTATTTGGCAGATGGATTTTTAATTGTACATTTTCTTGGTTCATCAGGGATTTCCCAATCCACTTTACATGTCAGTTTATGCAGGGATGTACAACATAATTGTCGAACTAAAGCAGGATGAGAATGAAGCAAAATGCAAAGGTGTAATCAGTATAGAAGCGACAGGTAAGAAATGAAAGCAATCCTGAAAATAGTGCAGATGCAGGAGTATCAATCTGGAACGATTGACAGAATGTAATAGGACAGGATGATCTGGCTTGCAATAATAGGCTTTTCCAATTGTATCCTTTTCCAGTAAGTATTGATCTTTCTTGGTTAATGAGAGTTTCTGTCTGTTGAAGGACTGCAGGTAGAAAGCTTAGGACCTATCTACAATCTTTATTCGGTGTGGAAATTTAATATTCTCATTGATTAGTTTTGCCTACCTAGGTGTGTTTTTTACCTTATTTCTTACTCAGTATTGATTAATAGCAAAAGCAATAGCACCAGCCCTTCTCAGTGGTTTACAGAGTCAGCATATTGCCCCCAACAATCTGGGACCTCATTTTACCCACCTTGAAAGGATGGAAGGCTGAGTCAACTTTGAGCCTGATGAGATTTGAACTGCCAAATTGCAGGCAACCTGCAGTCAGCAAAAATAGCCTGCAGTACTGCACTCTAACCATTGCACCACCACTTCTATGGAACTTAAGCTGGCACTAATTACCAAACCAAGTAGGCCACCACTTAAGTCTGAGCCATCAATGTGCCACCAAAAAAAAAAAAAAAGCCAATGCAGTCCTAGGCTGTATCAACAGTGGAACAGCATCAAGAACATGAAAAATGATAATACCATTTTATACTGCACCCTTGGAATACTGCATACAGTGCTGGTCACGATACCAAAATAATAATAATAATAATAATAATAATAATAATAATAATAATAATAATAATAATAATAATAATAATAATAATAATATAATGCTGAGACCCCACAATGTGCAAGAACAACAAAGATGATAAGGTGTCTGGAGGCTAAACCATATCATGAATGGTTGAGGGAACTAGGCACCAGACTAGAAAAGTGGGGAACTGTTAAGCCACCTGCTCATAGAGCAACAGTGGGGCTGGCTCAGCAATTCTGGGAGTTGGAAATCCGCAAGTCTTAATGTTGCCAAGTTTGGAGATCCCCATCTCTAGACCATGTTTATCTTGTTTTGGATACAGACTGCTAAGAGGTGGTTCACAGATGGTAGAAGGAAAACATCTCAGAATATGGTACAGAGTATTTTTATTGTTTAAATTGGATTCTGCTTTAAAAAGCTGCTTATTTTGTGAGGAATCCATATGTATGAGATACACACATACACACTAACAGTTTCTCTATCAAGAACCATATTTGAATGCATTAATTATATAAGTAGGCAGTAGAAAATGAATAACAGCATCAGTGCAGATGTTGGGAGGAGACAAGAGTTTCGAATTTCTTTCTTCTATTAATTGCAGTCTGTGTGATAAAACCAGGACACGGCGATTTTAGGACTAAAATGTATTCATGAAAATAAATACATAATTGCTTATGAAACATGTTTTCTTCCCCAGGGCAAAGGATGACATCAAACATTTAAGAGCTCACAGATTTAGAAAACAAGGGAAGCATAATTTTAAGGATAATTATTTACAAGTATGTTCCATACAATGCAATGGTAAAAAAAAAGTTTTATTTGCAAGAAATGCAATGTAATATTTTGTGAAAATATGCTTTAGATTTTAAACCAGAAGAAAAAAAAATCCAGTCCAACCACACGATGGCCTTGCTCAGCCCATCCCCTAGCTTCTCAGATTTTCCATTCTGCAGTTTGACTCTTTGTTTAGATCTCTTGCTTGCTATCTGTTTAATCTCAGCCCAGTAACAATTCAGAAGATTCCAGTTCTTGAGAATCACACAGGTTATATACATGGTTTCATGTATTTTCCCTTCATCTAAAGCAGGGCCCCTTCTCATCTCTTGCAAGCTGAGATGAACAATGAGCAAGAGAAACTGGACAGAATACATTCTCCTACCAGTTGTATAACAATGGATTAAAAAAGGGGAGTCTGTCTTGTTGTGCTTGGAAACTGTTGGACAAATGATATCTGACATTGCAGAGAAGTGTTTGTCCAAACGAACTAGAAGTCTGATGCAGTATAGAAGTTCTCTAAGCATTCTTAAATCACATCACATCTTTTATATTAAAAATCTGAGACCGATGCCCCCTCGGTTACTAGGCAGCAGCTTTTTCCATAATCAACACAAGATGTTTTCAGGTGAGTTTGTCTTCCTTTTCACAAACCACTACAGATTAACCATTAGAAGATATTAATGCAGCCGCTGGAACTTTGTTTTTAGTCTTGCCTATTAATCATCGCAAAAAAATGTAACCACGAGAAGAATGCAAGGCTAAGAAAAAAATAAAACACACATTTCCAAATAAAATAATTCCCAGATTATGCATGCCTACATCTCATTATCAAAGCCAAGAGTTTTTCCAATTAGATTGTGATGGTGACAAAATTAGGGCATTAAATTTAATCAAAGTATATGTACTATACTAGCAAGACTTTTACATGATAGCATAATTGCTTAAATTGAATGAGAATTGTGTTTACTTGGATGCATCTCTGCTAAATCCTACTGGGACTTTCATCTCTCAAAATTTGTTGAAAAACTATTGAATATTTTAGAAAACTGATAAAATATGTTTATGCAAGTAAGTAATCCAAGCCAACATTAGATGAAATCTATATACTATGAATATATTGGAAAGGTATTTCATTATGTGACACTTTGCTAAGCAGTTTTTTTTTAAAAAAAAAAAAAAAATAGAGTATAACGTGGAAATCTTGCATATGCTTTTAAAAATACCAAGCCTCATTTCACCATTTAACTGTTTAAATCTTGAATAATTCAAGAATGATTCCATTACTTGAAATTTTGTCTTTCAATGCCATATTTCTGTAAGGTGGCTCTATCTCCACCTTATGGCTATTAGTAACTTCAATTATTTCACTAGTCAGCTTAGAAAACCTGTGGAATAGGACTGCCCCCTTTAGTCTAACTAAGATGGTGCAGCATCAACATACGTACAATACAAAACAGGAAAAGAGCAAAGGGTTTGTTTTGCAGATGTGTTTCCAGTCTAAAAATGTTCATTTCATGCGAACACTTACTTTTTGAACAACCATTATCATCAAGGTATACATCCTGCATTTTAACTTTACTTACATTTTGTTAATTCATGACCATTCAATTTAGAGTTGAATTTGTATATGCGTGTCTGCCATTAGCATAATATTCCACCTATCCAATGAAATCTTGGAGACTACAAAAGTCTTTGCTGTCATAAATGTATGAAAGCAGAGACAAGTCTATATAAAGATCAAATGTTCATGCAAACCAATGCATTACAAGTGACTGGCTAACTTCATACACCAAAAAGTGCCATTAGAGATTGAATGAATAAACTATACTTAGCTGGACTTAAAAAGTAATAAACAAATGTGTAACTTGCCAAGTCACCAATAAACTGAGTTTTAGGGAGTGTTAAACCAATCGCTGTCAAAAATAGGCACTGTTTTCTCTGCATTTTTCATATCCCTATTATTATTTGTTTTGTACCAAAGTACAAATTTGTACTGAGGTACTAATATGTATTTTTTTAGGTGTTAAGACTATGAAAATCTATAGGTATGAATTGAAAGAAATACAGATGAAAAATATTATGGAGATAAACACAGAATAAATATGTACAAATACATAAGTATTTATTTGCAGCACTGAACTATTAATCATGGTAAAAACAAGAAGGCATTTACTCAAACAATGTATCATAAGTTTTCGTGTCCTTGACTTTGAGGGATAAAAATGAGACCAAGAGTGAAATTACTGTCAGTATGAATGATTTGGCCCTAAATTTTATATTTTAATGATATTTTATATAATTACATAATAAACAAATGATAACAAATCAACTTCCTAGTTCTACTTGGAACATTCTAATCTTATTTCCAGAGTCATGTGAACACTGCATGAGGTTAACAGGTATTTATGATGACTTGCAAAATACTACATGTTGCCTGATTATTTCTGGGCATTTAAAATTTTGTTTATTTATGCATATGATTTGCTACATTCCAAATGAAGCATAAATGGAAGACAAAATTATGCTATCAATAACAGTTATCACACCTTGATGGCATTTATCCATCACAAATAGTTCAGGAACCTGCTGATTATTTAGCTTTAATAAAAAGGTAACGATGAATCCGGAAGGTAATTTTAGTAGAGATTACTTTGCAAGAAGCTGGCAGGTATCTCTTGACACACAGCAGGGGCTGGGTTTTTTGGGGAGGAGGGGGCGGCGAGGGGGGGGAGAGAAGAGTCTAGATGTAACAATTTTATGATTTCAGCCTAGCCAGATGGAAAAACTTTCAAAAGTTTTACATCATCTACTGGACGATCTTGAGCATTTGTTTCCACCATTCCCACTCTGTTGACTATCCCAATTCCCTGGCAAACACGACCAAAGATAGTGTGCTTGCCATCAAGCCACTGGGTTGGTGCTAGTGTAATAAAGAACTGGCTTCCATTTGTATCCGGACCTGCATTTGCCATAGCAAGGATTCCTGCACCTTAAGGAGGAAAAAAATATTACTAGTTTATAATTTCTAAGTTACCTGTATCAAATATGCAAACAAAACAGATGGTAGCACCCTGCTGGATCTTTATGGCACATTACTTCTTCACTGGTATCAAAATTCAGTCAAACCAATACAAGTTTTGCATTGAGATTATACGACTGCTCATGGATTTCAGATGTCTTTTACACTTATGCCAACTATTAAAATACGGATTTAAGCTCAGGAGATGTTAGAGAGTCATTAGCACTTAAGTGGATATCTTTCTGTGAGCTATTGTATGTGACCAGGAAAAGGCACAATTTCATTAAGATGCTGAAAGGTATAACACATATGCCTATTCTGGATCTGAAGTACATTTCCCACTTCTTACTCATCTCTACTGACTAATAACTGGCATCCACAAGCCCTTGTAATACTAAATACCTTTCCCACCACTTACTGGAATGAGCAATGTGTCATTCCCACCACTTTTAGGGTATCTCTAGCTAAAAAAGGTCTGGTGTCATCCCCTAAACTTAGATTTAAAAGATGAAAATAATTTATCAGTCAGGTGATCCATGAAACATTGGGAGTAAGTTTTTCACAATACTGAATGATGCTTAAAGGGATGAAAGTTCTTCCCAGCCTCTATAATTCAACAGATTAAACAGTGTCATATATCAAGATTCTAGGAAATGTAACTTCTCTTAGTGGAATATCCTTTGGAATGAGATCTCAAGAAAGGCATTCTGAAAGGCTTTGAAAACCTGACTATTTTCCCAGGCCTTCGGATAGGTTGCTGAACTTGTGCATTATCTGTATCTATTATCTTTATCCATTATCTGTATTTGTATCTATTTGTAATATTTTAATATTTATTTTTTTACTGTATTTTTTTTTTATTTTGCAAGCTATCCAGAGTTAGTTCAAGGCAAGAAAAATAAAAGCATCTTTAAAAAAATAAATAATTTTAAGAGAAATTATAACAAAAACCTATTGATTTTTAGCACAATCACTAAAAATTTGGCCATCAGTAACTAATTGGGGAGATAATAACGTCAGATGTGCCTTTACCCAACTGATTTGACTTCAGATACGAAGCATTTATTTTATAGAGCAGTGATGGCTAACCTTTTCGGCACCGAGTGCCCAAAGAAAATGCGCATCCTCAAGATGCAATATGCATGTGTCCCCTGCGTCCCTCCTGTGCATGAACGCACACAGCCCCACGCATGTGCATGCATACCCTGCACGTGTGTACATCGCTCGTGCATGCGCCCTGCCCCCACATGTGCACGTGCATACCCACACATGCATCCCACCCCCGCGCATGCATGGCAGAGACCTGAAGAACAGCTGGCCGGCAGGAGGTGCGTGCACACATGCGTGGCAGAGCTGAGCTGGGGAGACAGCTCACATGCCCACAAAGAAGGCTGTGTGTGCCACCTCTGGCACGGATGCCATAGGTTCGCCATCACGGTTTTAGTGCATATAAATCCTTTGAAAACGATTACCTACCTGTAAACTTCAGTTCTGGGTGGAGTTCATCTTCAAACTGCTTGCCATAGATAGATGCTCCTCCTCTTCCTATCATAACAATAAGACTAAATTAATTTGCAAAGCCAACTTAGAAAATGCTTCCTGCAAACTTTGAGTTTTTAGGATACCTAGATTTAATGAGACTGGAGGAATTTGGGGAAAAGCTGAAATGGACAAACGGTGGCCATCGAAATATCACATTGATATTATACATTAGATTTTATCAATATTTATTAACATGATATATAATAAATGTATTTTGAATGTGTTCTTACCAGTTCCTGTTGGATCACCTCCCTGGATCATGAAATCTTTGATTATCCTATGAAACTTTGTGCCATTGTAATAGCCCCGTCTGGAGAGCTCAGCAAAATTTTTGCAAGTTTTGGGTGCATGCTTCCAGTATAGCTCCAAAATCATGAGCCCCATGCTGCAAAAATAGAATTCTCATGCTATTTAATAAAACATTAAGATGAAAAAGCACAACGTGATATAATACAAGACCTTCACATTTCACATTTGAAGCAGCAGAATAATAAAGCTTCTGATGCTTTTGAACTTTGGTGTTGGGGAAGAGTCCTGAGAATCCCATGGATAGCCAAGAAAACAATGACCCAGAGTTCTTACTCAGAGCGCTCACTATCCTACTCGGACATATTATGCGAAGACTTAACTCATTGGTTGTAATAATGGGGAAAATAGCAAGTAAACAGTAGGATAACCAGCGGTAAGGAGAATGGACTCAATTACTGTGGTGATGAGTGAACCTTTGGAAGCCCTGAAAGATCACATTGGGGACAGATCGTCGGGGGCAAAATTTATATTTTAAGATATGTGGACCTCAATTCCCAGAACTCCTCAGTCAGAAACACTGGGATATCAGCACCTCTCAACTCTTTCCAAAAACGGCTCTTAGGAAACTTAACCGGAATCGGTCTATCCGGCTGCAATGGTTCCCTGCAGGAGTTTTCCACAAGTTTTTCTTTATTTGGTGCTAAGACCAAACCTGGAACTTCCCTCTACCGCGCTACCCAACTCTTTCTCACACCTACGTGGTTTCCATTGAAACTGTCGGCGGCTGCCAAGTGTCCGGAGGCACCGCAGCCATGCTTCCCTCGTATGCCGCTGGGGGAATCAAATTCCCGCGCCACACTTCCGGTACCACCGACTAAATCGTCCCCTCGCAAGAGAAAGCCGAAAAGGGGGCGTTGCTGAAGGAAGTGCCTCGGGCCAATCGCTACAAAAGGAATGCAGAACTCTATTGTGACGAAGTTAAAAGGGGCAAATTCGAATTTGCTTTCGTCTTTTTTTTTTTGGCTGGCTGTAGCATCGGAGGAGCTTTGCGGTGAGAACGCGAGGGAGATGGTAACGCTGGAGGCGGGGATGGGTTGCATGTTGCACGGAGGGATTTTTTTTTCGCACCAAAGGGGCAAAAATGAAGCTGCACTTCGTAGGATTTTAGGTGAGGTTAGGAACGCAACGAGAGCGTGTAAAATATTGAATGGAGACTCGATTTGCACCTTGCTCTTGTTTGCAAATTAAACACCCGCCTTTAGCTCCTTTATTCAGGAGCTAAAACTTGCAATGCTGAACATATCAGGGAATCAAACCCTCTCCTCCCGAAGCAGCGTGAGATTTTCCTTCGAGCAAAGTAAAACTGCGTCCTGCCTACCTTTCTCCCCGCTAAGGTTGCCCTTGATTCTTGTAAGCCGTTTTCTTTTTAACGGGTAAGGTAAAGGAGAGCTTCGTTTTTTTTTTCTAAGAAGCATATGCTTATTGCTCAAAATGACTGCAATTTAGTTACTATAGTCTGAGGATAGTCAGACTCAAAGCACTTCACTCCCAATCTTGGGATACACGAAAAAGCATAACAAATCAAATGGACGTGGATATAGACGGCTTCATTCTTGTCTGAAATAAACTATGGCCAGGACTACGCTGTTTGGAAGCTCACTGGTTCTATTGAGTTCAATCCTGGTGCTACAAAAGCTACTCCGAGGTGGCATTGTGCTCAACGTCGTTATTTTCAGAGTCCTTTTGAACAATCAGAGTAAAAAAACCAAACACGTTGATTCTTATCCCTAAATTGAGGAGAAAAGCTACATAAATTTCATTTGGATTGCCTGAGAAGTTGCAACATTGTAAGCACGGCATTCCAAAGTCTTTTGATTTAAGTTCTTGGGTCCCACTTTCTGCCTACATTTGTTAGATATTGTGTTAATAATGTAATGCAACTACTCTGCAATTTGTAACCATTTTAAGAGCAGGAAGTTTCTACCAGGTTTAATGTACCCACATTATTCCATCCATAAATACCCATTCAAAGCACAGAGTAAGAACTAGTAAGCAAAAAAACAAGGCATAGTAAAAGATAGTGTACCTAAATTAGTTTATATCAACATCATTTTATTCTCCATACTTTTCTATCAAAGTTTTCTTGCTTTCCCCATGCCTATGCAGTGCTTTTAGTTCTTAAGTTTCTCCCCTCTCTTTGAGGATTTCATCTATTCCATCCAACCTCTTGGTCTTCTCTTCCAATTAACCCATTTGCTTTTCCCTTACTGCATATATTTTCTCTGTAATTCAGTCTTCATTATATTATAAAATCACTCAAGTATATTTTGTATAATTCATTTAATGTTTGCTGAAAATCATAGGTGTTTTCAGTCAATAACACACAGGAGCTACATACAAAAATACACAGCTATTTCTATTCATAATCAATCTGCCTCTAATATTGCCACAAGTGTTACTTATACATATATTCAAATATATTAAATAACCAAAAGAAACTTATTTCTTAATCATTAGGGAACAATTTACTATTTACTATGCACGTTTTATTTCCATATGTCACTCTTATCTCATTCAGCAACCATCTTTCAATTTCACATTCACAAAAAATGATCCACAGTTCCAGGTAATTTGCTTTATTGTGTGCTTACATATATTAACAAATCTACAATAAATCATCTTTATCACATACATTTGTCAGTGAATTGCTGAAAAGTAAGATCTAATCTGTGCAATCTCTGCCTTGTGTAAAGCTGCCCTGCACTTCTCAAGAGTCTGCATCCTGACATAACTTTTATCCTTTCAATGAGAATTCTGCCAAACACTTTCCCAGGCATACTTGATAAACTAAACTCCCTATAGTTATGCATTCACTCTTACTACCTTTCACTTTCATTCTTTCAAAGATAGGCACAGATGCAGGTTTTTTGCATACAAATGAACAAGTAGCACAGTCACTTCATAAGCAAACCACATTCAAAGTTTAACTTTTCTACAGCTGCAACCTTAAATTTTTCAACATTCTCATAGTATTTATTTTTGTCTATTTTTTTCTGGACTATTAACATTTACCACATTTGTTCCATGTATCTCAATCATGCCCATACAGATCTCTAAAATATACCTTTCAGTATTCCTTCCCTTCAGTTTCATCCCAGAGCATTTCATATCCAATTCCAAAACTGTTTGTTTCATTCAACTCTTTTTGCATTTGCCAATCTGAACTGGTTCCTTGCTCTCTTTGATCACATCCCTAGTCATTATGTTTTTCTTTATATACAGATTATATGGTATTTTTTAATTCTAATTTCTTGAAACACTCTTTTCTATGCATTTTTTTCCACATCCATAGTCTTTTTTTAAACCATATTTCACCAAGCAGTCTTTTTCAATCTCCTGTTAATTTCTATAGGATTTATTAAGTAGACTTCTTCCAAATCCCAATTTTGTAGAATGCAGAATATAATGTTATCAATAAAAACTACTGTATAACTAACACACATACATTATTTTGTGGATTACAATTTTTTAAAATAAAAATAGTAGATGTCAGATTTAAAGTTACTATTAAATTAGTAAACAAGATGGTTTTATATGATCAAACCTGGATTAAACTTTCAAATAAAATATGTTTGCCTGAAAACCTGGAACATCAATGCCAGTAATGTGAAGATAACACCTTTCTATGTTCTCATCTAGTTGTTATTTTTCTAATATGTAAAAATAGCAGAACACGTCTTTCTAAACATTCAAGATGTATTTAACTGTTATCTTCCCACTTCAGTTATTTAGTAGTATCCTGAGATGATTGTTAGAAAGCATGGCATCATCAAAGGGTGAGTACAGAAAGTCAGTATCTGTACATTTAAATATATGCATGAAATTATTCCACACCATATCCAAGGTCATTTGGATTGGAAACATTACAACTTGTTGCTAAAACTTGATAACATCAGTCTTCTTTGTAAAAATCCTGTTTCAGGATGATGCAGAAACTTTTTAACACTGTCTAATACTTGGTGTGAGGCTTTCTGTGTGATATTATGAAGAATTATAAGTTTATTTATTCAGGTAAATTTCATTTGGTGTAAATATGCCTATTCATAATTGTCTAGGTCAGGTTCCCCCATGATATGCATAATTCTCAGAACATATTAAAATTATTAGTAACAGAATAATGAATAGACAGATGGCTTTCATTTTCTGTTTCACCGCTAATTTTCCATGTGATTTGGGGCACAAGAATTAACATCTTTTGTTTCCATGGAGTTTATAAGGGCATTAAGTAGCTTTTTCTGGGAATATACTTCATTACAAAATACAAATAATAGCTTTCTCATTCTTCTTGCTTAGAACTGTTAAGATGCCTAGGTAATATTTGTGATGATGGTAAAGGTTAAATATCCAAATTAATACTTCTAATTATTATGATTTCTTATTTTTCAGATATAAAATTTATTACTGATGAGACACTTGATTTTGAACTATTTTCTGCTTTGGATGGGTAAGACTGATAGATCATTATTGACAATTCATATAAGCTAACTCATGAGTAAATAGCAAGTATGTGAAATTGATAAGCAAGTACCTTCATAACCACTAACAGTGGGGTTTGTTAGGGATACACCCTAGCAGAAATCTGCAAGTCAGGCAGTCAGGCAAAGATGTGAGATAAACGTTTTTGTAGCTTACACTCAGTAAAACAGATACAATGTGCTAGTTAAATAGTTTATTCCAGTAAGAGTTTTAGCATAGTCAAACAGTCCATATATCATTCACTAGTTCAGTCCGTCTGGGGATTATTCAGTTGCAAAGTCCAGTGTCGAAAAAGAGGTCAGTAAACTTACAAATATCAGTCCAGTAATAAATCTTCTCATAGTAGAGATATAAAGAAGTTCAAACCTCCTTTCTCTCTTCAGCAAAAGCAGCAGCAGTAGGGAACCATTAATCCATCATTGTCAGCAAGCAATTCAGTAAGCCAGCAATACAGTAAGCTCTCTTGCTCCCTCTTATGGCGGTTTTACAGCCGCACCCAAAATTACATGCTTTGCTGTTTAAAGTGACACACACACAAACTTACTATCATAGTTTATATATATTATTTTACCCAAACTACGTTAGGTAACCTTGTTATTCCTAACAGGGTTTTTTAAAATTAAAAGTGAAATTAGTTACTTTAGGGGCCATGAACTCAGGCCCAGTCCCTCCCTTCTATCTTGAGCAGGATCAACTGATAATTCTTCTAAGGATATTCCAATAATTTCCTTGATCCTGCTCATTCATTTTTTCCATTACCTTTCCATTCTTCTATTTCCATCAATCTTGCCATGCACAATATTTCTTTCTAGTTCATCATCCACTTGCATTACATATTCAAAGTTTGTCTATGTAATGTATGAATTTCTACTTGGTGATCAGAATTTTAAAGGAGTGTTTACTTTGTCTGGGGCCAAATAATAGTTGTTGTTTTTTTGGAGTAGGTGGCACTACTCTATCTAAATTCTTTCTCTTGATCTGTTAAAATATCTAGCTTCCATATTTGTATGTTATCACTTGGGGAAGGGATTTTCTTAACTCTTGTCATAGAAAATATTCTTAATCTTCACATCTTGTCTAAATTTGTCATTGTTTTCATTGCTAGAATTAACTCATGTGAAATACCCTCCATGCCTGTCAGTTCTTGAGTCCAAGATGGCAAAACTATCCATTTCCTTCGTTTCTTTGATCCTACCTGTGAATTCAGTAATTGTGGTTGATATTATGTTTGTCATCTTAATATTTTTCACTTTTTATTTTTTTTACGAGATCTTTTTTTTTACTAAATTAAATATATTAAATTTGGTCCTCAGTTGTCTTACATTCTGACTGTATATTCTCTAGGTCAAATCAGTGGCTTCTACAGACTCTACCTGAAAATGTCCTGGTGAATTAGATATATTAGAGTATATCTCCATTTTCTGTATTTTATTATGAAACATTTGATTCGGATGTTGTCCATTCCATGATGTCCAGATGTGAATCTGCCTTTACATTGCTTGATTCCAATATTGGCAGTGAAGACAAATGTTTTTTCATAAAACTTTTTAACATCTCCTGCATTGTTGCATTTACTTAGTCTAAATCTTCATGTAATTCAGTTTTCTCCATTTCTTCCAATTTTGCATTTCAAATTTGCAATTTGCCATAAAATTTGTCAATGGCTTCCATCAATGTGGCTATAATTGATGTATACTTTTGTTGACATTGATATTTGCTACATGCCCTCTGAATTCTGAAATATATTACCTTGTCATTTATTGTGTTATAGGTAAGCACACTGTATCTTTTTAAAGTATTGGTGATGCTTAATTCCTTTGTATGGCCTCATGTCCTTAATATATTATAATTAAAGGGACCAATTCTGATTCACTTAGTGCATTTACTAAGCTGAATTATTCCTAAAACATACTGTATAGTACATTTCACTTCTACTTTGAAAATGTCAGGTTTCCTTTGGATCATTGTTCTTTACATTCCATGTTCCAACTTAGTCTGACCTTATAAAATGAGAAATTCTTCTTTTGAGAGTACCATTGTCAGCGATCAGGCATTCTATAGCATTGATAAAGCCATGTTGTCTACTCCAGTCATATTAAGGCAAATCAGGTTTTTCCCCCCCTCAATTGCAGCAGAAGTGCCTTCTGATCTGATGGTTTCATAATCAATTTTAACTAAATGTTACAGTCATGCGTATGAAGCTTCCTTGGCAACAATAAAGAAGTTATAGCCATCTTCTGGCATTCATTTTGGAGTCTTTTCCCAAAATGACAAGCTCCACTTGCCTTCATTTCTACGGAATCATTCTTTATTCCTCATCCTTCTGATCTTATCAGCAAGGAGACCTTCCTGAAGTTTATGATCTTGCTGTCAAGGTCACTGAAGCTACTAAACTCCACTGGAGAGTAAAAATGAAAAGGCCAGTGCAAAGATTTTGCATAAGTATGCACAAATGAAGATCTTAGTGGATCAAATAAATTACTTGGGAGAAAAGTGAAAAAATACAAAAATGATTCTAAGTTGTTGTCTGATCCTTAAATTAAAAGATTACATATCGTATCTAATCCCTAACATATTTCCAATGTATTTTTAAATAAAAACAGTTGAAAATGCTAATACTGACAAACTTTATTCTTGTTTTGTACAAAAGCCAAATACTTTGAAATCCAGCCGGGTGGGAGCTACTTTCTTATGCAACCTTCTTATATTCTTTCTTTACAATATTTACATGGTTCTCATAACAAGTCTACAATAATAAAAATATGAAACTTTATTTTGAGTTACATGGCTGTTTCCTTGAATGTGTAAATGTGTTTCCTTTTCTTCTCTCTCAGCAGTGATTGCTGTTATGGACAAGAAGAGGAAGAGCCTATAACTTGTCCCCTTGAACTCAATGACAAGAATGTGGCACAAGAAGTTGATCTAAACATTTTGTTGGAGGAGAATGATGGAAGGACCAAAGAGCCAATTCCACAGTGGAGTCCCCTGACTCCAATGAGGCTGGAGGAGGTCATGAAAGAAGCTAACCTGCTGGCTATGCAGCTTGAGAAATGTCAGTTGCTAGAAAAGCAGAATATCAGTTCTGAAACAAAGCTTGAGACAGTTGTAGAACATGAGCTTTTCACCCCAATCAGGTTCTTGTGTGCAGAGACTAAGAATCCCCAGAAGTCCCGGAGAAAGACTTTCAATGTGACAAACAGTTCTCTGAAAGCTCTGCTCCCAATAGTGGAACCAGTTACCTGCTTGGCTCAAGGTTCCCCCAAATCTCTGTTTTCTGAAGGTAGAAGACCATCTTCCCGCCTGATGGACTTGTTTAGTCCCAGAAGATTCCAAAATACACCTTATGTTTGCAGCACTGATGTTCCCCAAGCTAAGCTCTCTGAACCCAAAGCCTTGATGACAATGACATCTGGCAATAAAAAGGTACCGTGGCAGGACCGAAGCTCATTAATAAGGCATATAGATTGTGAAGATTGTGCTTAGGAAATCATTGGTTTTGATTCTGATTTCTTCCTAAACTTGTGCTTATTATACTCAAGTCTGCCTTTCCCAACAGCCTTTCTACTCTGTTGAGTTACAGCTTGCAAAACCTCAGCAATTGACCTTCTAGACTTCTTAGAATTGTAAAGATTGCAATGTCAGGTTCGCTAGCTGAGAACGTTTGTAGACATTTCGTCCACACATTGGACACATGATGGCTTTTTTTAATCTAATTGCTGCATAATTAATTCCCCCATCCCCACCCCAAATTTCTGGATTGCTAGACCCAAAGAACTATGGGATTTGTTTCTTTTTTCAGTATATTAAATGGAGATGGTACAGTTGCAGAGTCTTTTTTTTCCCATATTGCAGTAGTTACACAAAGTTCCTTTTAAGTAGCTCAGCATGGTGCTTATTAGCATTATCTTCCTACTACCATAAAACAAAGCTGATGCAATAGATCATTACATGGATTATGACAATATGTAGCATTTCTTTACCAATTCTCCAAGTACTTTTGGTGGCAATCTATTCACTAGCCCTGTAAAATTTACTTTTAATCATTTCCATTTTGCAAAATTGAATCTGCAAATTCAGTATTATGAAAAAAAAAAATCCCCATCCTGATATCTTCTTTCTCTACCCAGCACCCTCTCATATTTGAATAACAGAATAACAGAGTTGGAATGGACCTTGGAGGTCTTCTAATCTAATCCACCTGCCTGCTCAACCAGGACACTCTATACCAGGGGTGTCCAACCTTGGCAACTTTAAGCCTGGAGGACTTCAACTCCCAGAATTCCCCAGCCAGCTTTGCTGGCTGGGGAATTCTGGGAGTTGAAGTCCTTCAGGCTTAAAGTTGCCAAGGTTGGACACCCCTGCTCTATACCATTTCAGACAAATGGTTGTCCAATTTCTTCTTTCAAAAACTCCGATGATGGAGCATAACTAAAGGCAAGACATTCCACTGATTAATTGTTCTGTCAGGAAATTTCTCATGTTTAGGCTGCTTCTCTCCTTGACTAATTTCCATCCCAAAACATGGATGGATCATCCAGAGCAAGCTTCTTTTGCCTTCAGATGCTTTAGAGCAAGGGTAAGGAACGTTGGCTCTTTTATCACTTACGGGCTTCAACTCCCAGAATTCCTGAGTGAGCCATAAAAGGTTCTCCATCCCTGGCCTACTGGTTTTTTCAGTTGTGAGGGAAATCAATTTTTGACTTGAATGGGACTGTTTAATATACAAATGTAGGACATATTTTTATATATATTCTTTGTATGTCCTACATTTGTATATTAAACAGTCCCATTCAAGTCAAAAATTGATTTCCCTCACAACTGAAAAAACCAGTAGGCCAGGGATGGGGAACCTTTTATGGCTCCCTCAGGAATTCTGGGAGTTGAAGTCCATAAGTGATAAAAGAGCCAATGTTCCTTACCCCTGCTTTAGAGAATAGGTTGCCCCCCCCCCTTCTTTGCGACAGACCCTTAGATATTGGAACACTGCTATTATGTCATTCGTAGTCTTTCTTTTCATTAAACTAGATATAACCAATTCCTATAACCATTCTTCATGTTTAGCTTCCAGTCCCTTGATCATATTTGTTGCTTTTCTCTGCACTCTTTCCAGAGTCTCTGTGTATTTTAATATGGTGACCAAATGCAATATTCCAAGTGTGGCTTCACCAAATTATACATTATGTTCTCTGCTTTGAGTTTGTTCACTTCCCATAGTTGCCTTATGCTTCAGAAATGACAAGAAAGCCCTACTATTTTAGAAGCACATCTGGAGCAGATCAAAATGCATAGAGAGTAGTAGTTAGTACTCTTAAACAAGAATGTATCTCTGTGTATAAAATCTAGTGTAGTATATACAGTCATGATCATAGATTCTGGAAATACAGAATTTTACATTACAGTCAAAATTCTTAGATTTTTGAGAGAGAGTTATATACATTTAAGAAAGATAGTTGTTTCACTTTGCACTAAATGCAGAGATGCCCACTGTACTCTTTCAAAACCTTAGGTTTTTGCCCAGAATCTATGCCAGTCAACTTTAAATTTTTTGTTAAGAATTTTGTTAACAAAGTTAAGAATTGAAAATTGATAACAGTAGGAGTAGCTAAATTGCATTCCCCAAGTAGTTAATTTTGTGGCTCTTGTAGTCACTTTTATTTTATCAAATAACTTGCTAAGATTTTCACCATCTCAAGGCAGAACACAAACAGAAAGTGCAATGTAAGTCCTAAAATAGGCATACTACCTGTTAAACAAACAAAAAAATAAAAAAAACTACCATATCTGCCTACCATCTTGGGGACTTGATAGGAATCCAAAACCTGCCTCTATTATATGGCCTTGCCCACAGCATATCATTGCTTTACCCATATGCATCTTAGCTTTCCTCTTCTAGATGGGAAATACAGCTTTGGGCCACCAAATATTTCTGTCTTTTTATATCAGCCTTGTACATTACAACACAGTCATAGAAGAAAGTTCTTGTTAGGGGAAAAAATATGCTTTGATAAGCATGTTTAGACAGCCATTTAAAACTTTTTTCACTTCATATACATTTCAATTCTGTGGAATCTGCCCATTTGTTTTTAACTTAGTCATATGTTTACTTTTTTTGCCTTTTTTTGCAAAACTGTTATCTACTTTGAGAACCATACTTCTTCAAATGGGATATGTATCTCCACGTTTTGGGTTTTTTTTTTTTTTTGTTCCCATAGAAAGTCTGTGTAAAAACTTTTAGCTAATTTTCGACAGAATAGTAGCTCTGCTCAAAAGCTGCAGTTGCTTTATTTCTGCCTTATGCTTCCAGGCAACTATCAGGAACAACAGGACAGACCGCCCACTTGTCCTCCCCACTACCACAAAAGGCCAGCAGCCATTGCTGCATTTGAAACCTCTCCCTCAAACCAGCATAAGGAAAATGCAGAGGAAGACAGAAGCTTCTGCTAAAAACAGTTCTGATCAAGGCCCACAGGTATTTCCAATAGCAGAGCCAGAGGGACAGAGAGAGAGGGAGGGAGGGAGGGAGGAGGAGAACTGGGCAGATAGTTAAGAAAGTACACCACTGCATAAAAGCGGTATGTATAGTGACTAACTTTGGCTTGGTTCTCCAGGCTGAAAGGGTGCCTAGCCTATCTTTGTATCAATGCAAGCTAAGACTATAAACATCTCAAAAAGCATGCATTTAACTTTCATATATCCATGGAAGGGTGTGTGTGCATGTGTGCATATAGGACCTTATGTTTGTTTTCCATGCACAACAGAGAAGCTTCAGAATCTTATGGAGCACCAGCCATCTTTGTGATAACATAACACAATCCTATAAAATGTAATTTCCTCTGGGATCTTGTGGTGGGTATATTTGCAGGTTTCCTCTAAGCAAGGGACAGTGCTTGCTGCACAAGTGAAAAGAAAGCCAAATCCTCAGATGCATTTCCAGCAGACCAGCCCTGTGAAAAAAATTGCAGCCGCTCCAGAAAAGAGGGCACCTCTCCAGAAGACAAATGCAAGTAAGTTAGGATACATCACTTGTATTTTGCCTTTTCCCCCGGATCAGGTTTCACGAAAATCTTGGCAAGTGGTTTGCCATTATCTGCTTCCTAGCATTGAGTGACTGGCCCAAGGTCACTCAGCAGGCTTTTATGCCTAAAGTGGACTGGAACCCACAATCTGTTACATGTCAACAAGAGGTAAACTGATTTTATAAATGGTTTTTGTTTTTAGCTGTTCAGTCTGGGTCTTTGCTAGATTGAAAACTTAAGTGTTATCTTAAGTTTTGAGTACCCTGTTTCTCCAACAATACGGCCTCCCCCAATAGGAAGTCCCAGAATGTTTTATAGGCATGAAATGAAATTAAGCCCCTCCCCCCAAATTAAGGCCTATATTAAAACATGCGAAATGGGGGGGAATGGCAGGGGGGCTTGCCGTTAGAAAGTACTTTTGTTGCACACCTGGATATGGTGCTGCCTGCGTTGACCCCGATACGAAGTGCCCCACCAACGCTGAGGTCAACACCCAAGCCATCGCCACCCGCCCAAAGATGCAAGGGGGGGGAATTATGTCACCCCCAAAAAGACGGTCTAGCCATTTTTTCGGGGCTCAAAAAAAAATAAGACCCGGCCTTATTATATGAGAAACACGATATTAATGACCCATCAGTAATGTCTGATTCTCTAGCTGATAACCGAAATGGTGTAAGCAAATTGGTATCAGTCTTAATTCAAATCTTTAGAGCCCACACATTTTCCCCTTTCACTATGAGTTGCCTTTGTTTTCTTGTTCCGTTCCTTATTGTGTGAATGCTGAATGGCTGTAGGACAGGGACTTAGATAAAGGTTCTCTTGAAAATTCATTTACACAATGTATCTTGGCCCTATATCCTACACATCCGTTCACATTTAAAGAATTAGGTAGAATCCAGTCACTATGTCTAGAAACATTTTGTTGGTTTTCCATTAAATCATTTTTTTCTTTCATCCCAGGCCAGGTGAAAACTATGGGAGGCAATGGCCCCCCAAAACAAGCCACTTCCAAGCCTTGTTGTGGTTCTGGTCAGACTCAAGCAAGACGCACTGTCACGCCTGCACTGGCAAGCCAACTCCCAATGCCAAAGCAAACCAATCGTACTGCTGCTGTTTCAGGCAGATACACAGTTCCTCAGAAATCCAGCCCGTTTAAACCAATGAGTTCAGAAACATCTGTTGGGCAGAGATCCACTAAACTAACTGCTGGGATTGGGAAGAAAGGTGAGTGAATACACAGGGATATGCTAAAGAATTTTGCAATTCTGTTGAAATGTATTGTTAGAAAAACTATACACTGGGATAAGGTTGTCCTCAGTGCCATATTATCTATTAAAATGGTAGGCATGTGTGATCTCAGATTGCCTTCTTAGGTGAGAAACAAGTTCTTAATCTACACATAACATGAAATAAATCCACCTGGCTCTTGTTTAGATAGTACAGGTGGTCCTCAATTTACATCCATTTACTTAATGATAGAAGTTAGCATTGAAAACAATGACTTATGGCTGGTTTTCACACTTATGATCATTACAGCATCTTCATGGTCATGTGGATGCTTGACAAACTGAAATACATTTATTATAATTGCACTGTCCCGGGATTATATGATCACCATTCATAACCTTCCCAGATAGCTTCCGACAAGCAAATTGTCAACTCATAAAACTATGCCTTTTTTAGTAGTTGCCATAAAGGGGTGGGGGAGGAAATCTGGAAGAGCAGTGCAGCAGTTTGGAAGCAAAGTACATTCCAACTCTTATCTTTAAAAGATTGTAACTAAAATACCAGAGGTTTTGCCCACGAATATATTTAATTGGGGAATGTGAATGATGACACTCAGCCCATGAAATTGGGGAATCTGGTTTATGAGACACCCACGGGGGAGGGGGGAAACAGTTGACTATAAATTACGTATGCCAGAGTTGGCTTTATACAAGGCAGTGCCAGTATGTTGCCTCTAATAAATCCTTTGAAGTTTTTTGAAGTTTGGCTCGAGAATCATGATTTAATTAAAGTGATTGCTGGAATCCTGACACAAAGTCATTGGGGGAAGCCAGATTCATCTAACAACTACAGCAATTCACTTAACTGTGACAAAAGGGTCCTAAAATGGGGCAAAACTCACTTAACTGTCTTGCTTAGCAATGACAATTTTGGGTTCGGTTAGGGTCATAAGTCGAGGACTACCTGTAAAACCAAAATACCGTAATAGGAGCAATGAAGTGTAATCATGTCATTCCTCATTGCTACAGTTCTTCATCATGTTGAAATACCACCAAAAAAAAGCCTGTTTGCAATTTCAACCTAGAAGGTCCTTGAATTTGGAAGAAGATAATTTACAGCATGCCGCATATTTGCCCTTGTTTTGACTTGTGGATGAAATGGACTTGATCATAAATCTTGAACATAACCTGTTCATAAGTAGAACACTGTCTGTGTAAGACAAATCTTCTGGAGAAACAGGATTGACTTCTTTCTTGGACGCTTTTACAGTCACGTTTTGTACTATGTAGTGTTTTCCTCCCCTAATCTGCATGTTGTCTGATGTGTGGAGTTCAACTCCCAGAATTCTCAGCAATGCACCCACCTGGTGGCACTCAGCTTGCCATACTGCATCTAAGTGGGCTGCCAGATTTTTGCTGACAAAACTGCTCAATAAGTAGAGAGGGAGGTTAAGCCTATTTCAAACAATGGATTTTCCATATAATATCATCACGGGATTAGAGTTCTGGTTGATCTGGTTTTCTCTGCTCAGTTTGCAGTCAAGAATTGCCTGACCTTTTGAGGAGCTTAAGTTTTCCTCCATGATAGAATTATAAAATAAATGAATTTTATGTACTTCTTGAACACATGTACTTCTCTTTTCCCTCTCTCCACCTCCCTCTACAGCTGCATGTCAGAAGCCAGTCCCGCTGGGCACTTTTCAGAACAGCAGGCTGAGACTGCCAAAGACAGGTTCAAAATGAGGGGATGGATCGCTGGGTTTTGAAGCCATGTAAGTGTCCTACCTCACCAGTGTCAATGGAAAAACAGTGGGCCTCTAAGACAGTCTTTAGGGAGAAAGTAAATGCACGTATTAGTGGGAGATTATCTGCAGTGCTCATCTACTGAATAATCTGGTTACTGAATGTGTGTGGATCCAATGATTTTACAAAAACAAAATCCCAGTCGTCAGATTTTTTTAAAAGTACATTATTGATTGCTCTAAACCAGAGGTCCCCAAACTTGGCAACTTTAAGACTTGTGGAATTCTAGGAGTTGAAGTCCACAAGTCTTAAAATTGCCAAGTTTGGAGAGCTCTGCTCTAAACAATGGAATAGATTTTAAAGTGTTTGTAAAAAGTATAACACAGGTAGTCCTCGACTTACAATAGTTCATTTAGTGACCATTCAAAGTTACAACGGCCTGGATAAAAGTGAATTATGACCATTTTTCACATTTATAGTCACTGCAGCATCCCCATAGTCACAATGATCAAAATTCAGCTGCTTGTCAACTGGCTCATATTTATGATGGTTGCAACGTCCCTGGGGCCATGTGGTCTCCTTTTGCAATCTTCTGACAAGCAAAGTCAATGGGGAAGGTAGATTCACTTAACAACCATCTCACTTCCTTAACAACTTCAGTGATTCACTTAACAACTGTGGCAGGAAAAGTTGTAAATCGGAGGGGGGATTCACTTAATGAATGTCTGGGAAACAGAAATGTTGGGTTCAATTGTGGTCACAAGGACTACTTTGCACAAATCAAGTGGCATAGTGATTTCAAGTGTTTGTAGACCTGTCCTAACTATCTACTCCATCTGTCCTTTAAGATAACACTACCAGCCATTACTATAATCTTGGGAACAAGCCAGAAAGAACTGATATTCTTGGAGGATGCCTTCCTTTTGAAGATAAAGCTGCTTTGGTCTCATAGAAACTTCTGGAATCTCTTCTTTCAAGAGAACTTTCAAAGCTTGTGCTGTGCGTCTCCTCTAATGTTATCGCCCTCTGGGCTTGTGGTTTGAGGATCCTGGAGTTAAGGAAGTACTACCAGTCCTTGTCCTATCATTACATTCCTTAGATTTATAAATGAAACTTGTGTGGGCTAGAAGTCTGTGTTGCAGTCCGTGAAGCTTTGCTGAGCCATTGCTGGAAGAGAGAACTTCAGCTCGGCAGCAGAGATTCTCCTGACTTTCTTGTGGTTGACTTAGTTTAAAACTTTATTAGATAAAAACAGCCTTACTGGAGCCTAGTGGAATATTTAGTCTCTTATAACAGTGGTCCCCAACCTTGGCAACTTTAAGCCTGGCGGACTTCAACTCCCAGAATTCCCCAGCCAGCTTAAAGTTGCCAAGGTTGGAGAACCCTGTCTTATAAGTTATGCCAACCACTATACAGCATTGCGCTGTAAAGAAGAATTATGTAATACTGAATAATATATGCACTGTTGATCATTTTGATAATAGTAAACACTAACGTACACTTTCAGTTGTTATATGTGAAGGTTGCTTAAACTTATTCAAAAGTAAGAAAGCTTTTGATTCTTATTATGTGAAAGACTACACAACTCTCATCTCAAACCCTTTATATTTTCATTCTTATTCCTCTTTATATTAAACTGAGGATGGTCAGTGGTAATGCTGTTAATCCATAGATTTCCTGTGCTATTAATAGTTGCCTATGAGACAGAAACCTAAATAGAGGTTTAAAAGAAATTAACTTACTGTATTACAGAGTTGCTAAACATTTACCCCAAAACACAAATCACACTCATTTTATACTCTTGTTAATTATTAGGGCATTTGTGGCTTAGAAGATGAAAAAGCAGTACACAGTACTGAAAACATCTGTGCTTGTGAGCCAGTTTCATACTATCTATGTTTTAGACCTATATAAAGATGAAACAATACTTCTAAGATGATGCAGTGGAATTCTTAGAATCTCAGTTTGGAACAGATCTACTTGCCTGCTTTCATCATCCATCTACTTAATCAAATTTGCAACAATCTAACCCAGGAAAAAATGCCTTGATTAAAAAAAATCTTCAGCTCCTTCCTGTTCTAAATTAAATGGTGCTTCCCTGTTGTATAATAAAGCTTTCAATGAAGGAAGTTGAGACTATTTATGCAATCTCTGCAGAAGTGGGGTAATGTCTTAAGCACCATAATACTCTTGATTTCAAGACAATATAGCAACAGGACTCTATTCAAAGACTGTGGAGTGATTCCTAAATATATGGACATTCTTCCTCCAGCAGATCCAAAGGGATGGAAGATGAATTCTTTGCAGCTTAAGGAGTTGCAACAGTGAAGTTAATCCTTATGCCTTATGCACAAGATTGAAGGAGCAAATGCTGTGACAATATGCAGTATCGATTCTGCCATTATATTCATGTATGTTGTATTGATAATTTTCTAATTTCTGAAAAAATATATGCCTTTCTAAATAAAAACACACATCTGCATTATGACTTGTGCAGCAACTCCTTGAGTAATTATATTATTACCTTTTGGTGATCAGTGCTCATTCAGGGATAAGAGAACCAATACTGCAATTTCTTTTCAGTAAAAAGCTTGACTTTTGTCCCATTTTGATACTGTTAATATATCATCTATCTCCTGATAGATAGACCATGTACACTTGTTCAGCACGGCAGACAAAAACAATGAATTACAAAACCTGCAGTGAACCATCATGTTTCTGCAAAGATTAAGGGTTTCTTATAATTGGTAAATCATTATCAGAAGAATTGGGGGTAGTTTATATATCTGGAAGAGAGGAAATCTAAATTCTCCTTCATAATGTCTCTGCCCAGTAGCAAGGAAACTTAATAGTTTCAACTCTTTCGGTTAAATTCAGGTTCTTAGTCTTTCCTTTCTCTACTCAATTTTCTGGTAAAGATAGACAAAGCACTGAAATGGAGCCACCTACACGGAACTATGGTTTTATTATTTAGGAAAAGGGTGAACTCTGTTATATTTACATTAAGAACCCTCCCCATACACTTGAGATATCTAAACCAAAGGAAAAGCCTGTAACCCATCAAGAATTAAGAAAACAGTTTGTTCCCTTCAAAAAAATTACATCATCAGAACTCTTCCTGTGCTTTTCCCTATCACCAAACTGGACTTCTTAAGGAAAAGTAAGGTTTGCTTCCTTGGCAATATTCCACCAATTTCAACAGCTGCTTGTCAAGCAGAAATTCAAAAACTACAATTTCCAATTCAGTAGATGAGGCTGTGACACGAAAGCATTTATTTCTTGAATTTCTGCATGCATCACAGCTACTCAAGACTATGGAAACAACTGTACATGGCTTTAGCTGAGTTCTGCTGAAGTTCTAGCTAGTGAAAAGGAAAAGAATGGATAGGATCAATGGGAGAACCTTGAACCTACAATGGCATATGTTAGATCTGGACAATGGCGGTGGCAATTTATTGCCTAGGAAATGAAAGGTAGGCTCAGTTGTAAATATATGCATATACATCTTTAAAAAATAATAAATTAAAAAGCAGACATGTCAAATACATCCTTTCCACAGTTAAAACAGCTACTTAGCTCTCTATGAACAGCAGAAGGACACTAAAAATTAATTGGCTGCAGTGATGAAGCAGAAGCTGAACTCTTCACATCAAGCTTCCCATACAAGACAGTTTCTCAGTCTTTAATACAGTTAAGGTTTAACACTTCCTTGGTCGTGAATGGAGTGGCACACCTTTTCCCTCCAATTCTGTCCCACCTGGCACAGGAATAGGTGGAAAACTCTTCCCTGGAAGTCACTGCTGCTGTAGAGAGCTTCATTTGAATCCTTTACTACCACTGCTTTCAAGTTTGTTTCAATTAATGGATTTGCCATATAAGAAAGATTTTGCATAGGAAGTTATTGTAGGCTAGTTTGTGCATTTGACTTACAGTCTAAAAACTCAGCATTTAGAGGTACTTGGGACTGGGATGATGGAGCAGGTAACCAGTGCTTTTGTCTGGTGGAATAATACTTTGAATGGTTTCAGAGAAGCCAAAATGTAGGTAAGTGAAGATGTTTCCAATAAGGAAAAATTCCCAAGGCTTCATTTGTTTGATAGCTGCCTTAATGGAGCCCTGACATAAAATAAAATGCAATGTTGCTTGGAGAAGAATATAATTTCCATGTCTTTATGAAGGAATGGGGCTTTATGGAAGACACCGTATAGTAGCCATTGATCTTTCCTTCCAACCTTCGTTTAGCATACCAAAACAAAATAAAGATATTCAGAAATAAACTAGTCTCTACCTTAACAAGTGGTAATTTGAAAGGGAGACTTTTTGGTTTGCTTCTCCTTGTCCAGGAGTAAGACGTAGTCCCCCAAATACAGCTAATAATTCCAGCTTTTATAATCTGGGTCGGGGTACCCAAAACTGTGGCTTCATTACATCTGTAAGGCCTCTTGTCCTAGAGACTTTTTCTTCTGATCTGCTTAACTCTTAATACCTTTGCATTTCAAGTTGGCCTTCCCCAGTCAATGCCTTTCAGATGTATTGGACTACATTCAACAAACCTTAATTTGCATGACTAATGGATCATGCTGGTTCTGGACAATGGGACTTGTAGCTGAGACATGTCTGAAACAGGTCTGAGGAAAGCTATTATAGATACGGGGATAGCCAAAAGTGTGTCCCACTGCCTGCATTTGGAAGCATCACTCACCATTTTGCATTCACCTATGAGTCATGACGGGAAAATGCTACCAGGGCGTGGGTTTTAAATACCCCTTCTTGCTGCAATAACTGCAACAAGCCATATATAAGGAAGCCAAAGCGGCTCCTGCCTAGCTGAATTTTATTTCCAAGTGTATTTCTAGTTTACTTCAGTATGAGCATCAGGGATAGACCAAAATGGTGTGGAACACAACAGCAATACAGGCTCCAGGTGGAGCTTGGGCAGATGGCTCTTCTTTTGTACAGACTTTTGTTTTGGACAGTGGCGGGGGGCATTGTGTCTTCTTTCACTTAACTAGCTAAAGCCCAATGGTTCAGAAGGAACATTCAAGGGAAATAACACAGTAGTAGATCAGATGCTGAAGAGGCTAGTCTTCATCCCCTACGACCTACTGGAATGGGACAATTCACCACAGTCAACTTGCCATGGCCATTTCACGAAGGGACAATGCACTGCAGGACAACTCAACAATTCAATTTAATTATTTAAAATAATTTAAAAAATAATTTAATTTTTGTCATTCACATTTCATTTTGCCCCTCCTTTGGCATCCTTTCTTTAATTATTCTAGTCCACCATTTCTTTGATATCCGTGTAACTCTTGTCCCGCAGCGAATTATCCCATGGCAATTTGGCCATGGCGAGTTGGCCGTGATGAGTTGACGTAGATCTACTTAACACTGTAGATGCCACTGCCGCCCCACATTGACCTTATACAGATTTCAGAGAATCACATTCTATGTGTCAAAACATTCCAAGAAAGGTTGTGGAATTGGCAAGTACAGAGGCCACAAAAGGCTAATCAGTAATGGACGATATTACTGGAGGTGTTGAAAAGAAAAGCCTCATTTTCAGAACTCCTTTCTTTGACAAGCCAGGCCGTGACAACAGTCAAGTCCCAATTAACCCCTTATTGTGCAAACCTTGGCTAAGTCAATAAAGCGCATCAGATTCTGCACCCAGCTAACAAGATTTAAAGTTGCTGTAAAGCATGACCCCCAAGGGCTTTTCAGCTATTTAAATTAGAACATCCTTCAGCAATGGTCAAATGAAAAACAAAACTAAAAACACGTCAAAGTAACTGTGCCTTCACCCTCCCCAAGCTGCCCCCCTTGTCCCACTCTCCCTTAGCAGAAAAGTCTCTTTCCCGGTGAACGTCGTTATAAAAAAAGTACTTTCCAAAAGGACCAACATGAAAATCCCCCATTATGAGCAGGCATCAGGCTTGGCTGAGTGTAGAAAAAAATGAAGGCTTCTGAGGCAGAAAGGCAGCAACCTGTTGGCATGAGAGCCAGGCGCTTTTGGGAGACATCAAGGCAGCGTTCCTGCTCCAGCCACAGTAGCAACAGGGGGACACGTGCTGACTGGCTGGGAGGAGCGGGAGGCAGGACTTTTTTCTTTTTGTCATTTTCTACGAAAATAATTGCAGCATGGACTGATGGCTCAGCAGGCCACACCCGTGGTGCTCAACACCTGATGGGCTGCCTCTGGGAGCATTCTGACGGGGCCAAGTTCCTGGAATGGTGAGCTGAGCTTGGAGAAGTGGCTGTCAAACAAAGCAGTTTGAAAGTAACTTGTGATCCAAGGAGGAACGTTTCCATTGATGCCAGTGAATACGCTGGTCCTGTGTCCCTGATCCCACTGCAATCTGAAGCACCAAGGCTGGAGTAAGCAATTTGCCAGAGAAGAATGAAGATCCACAGCTGACGCTCTGTACTGTACAGTCCGTGAATGTAAGCAGCATGATGGTGATGGACATCCTGGGGAAATGGCTAGTAGGTCTGGAACAAGCCTCCTCTTTCAACATTTTTTTTTTAAACTTTCCTTAGGCCAGAAAAGTGCAGGTGGAACTAGGCAGAACAACAATATACTTATACAGCATCCTGGAAAAGCTATTTGGATGATAAATTTCTTTCCTATTCTATAATTGCTTAGTATGGCAAAACCAAGATGTCAGATTCCCATTTTGTGTGTGTGCCAGAGAGCCTGAGATTCAAGTGCACCCTGGATTAAATATGCTTCAATTGCATCTTGGAAGGTGTGTTTAGATGGACGTTGCTGGATAAGAAAAAAAGAATGACCATGGCTGGTAGACACATGTATACTGCAGAGGGAGGCTCTGGGTTGTGCCCTCCAGATTCAACGCAAAGCCAGCTGTGGCTTTTAAGGAATGTCAAGTATATAGTAGGTCTCACTTGCGTCCTATGCAGAGCCAGGTCTGCTACACCCTCCAGCTTCCATTTAAAAGGTGCTATTTCCCTCCATCCTAGGAGAAGCCCAGCATGGTGTCCTCCAAAACTGGGCTGGCCCTGGTTTTGTTACTCAAGTCAAAACGTACAGTTCTTGGTGGCTCCTAGTCGCAACCATCTTCAAGCACACTGGCCCCTAGCTCTACCCCATTGTTTAAATATGCAATGAAAACATCTGCACAGTAATACATCTCCACACGGTGGCTGCTGAGGCTCCCCCAGACCAATTTTGATAAAGAAAAAATATATATATTCCAGACACGCAGCACTTCCAGACTGGGCAACAAAGCATGAAAATCCCTGAAGACGTGGAGGTGGTTACGTTTATGTTCTTTCAGTCTATTTTAGAATCATCCAAAGTGCATCTGTTCGACAAGGTCCGCCTCCTGGAACCTGCTGTTTCCCCCCCCCCCCCGAGGGTGGGAGGAGGCAGGTCACTTTTCATTTGGCACTACATACAGTGGGTCCAGCTCCCTGGGCCAGGCTGGGCTGATGGAGACAACATTCCTCGCTGTGGTTTAAGAGCAATCCTGGCTCCCAGACTGGCCAAATGTGTGAGAGACAGAGACAGAGAGAGTCTGGTGCATGCGACATCAGATTGAGGTTTCATCGCTCCTGCTCAGTGATCAAACACAAAGCGAGACAGGACAGGGGGAACACAAACACATGAGTGTGGTCATGAGCAGGTCTGAGCAAAGCACCCCCCCTGGGGCTCGTGTGTTAATGGAGGAAATTAAAAAACAGAAATCTGGGCGATTGAAGCGAGAGGTGAGAGAACAAGAAACAGAGAAGGGAGGAGAGGAGGAGGAGAAGGGGGTTAGTGCAAGAGAGCTCAGGAAGAAGTTAGAACAGGATAGCATCCCCCAATTCCCCCCCTGTTCCCATTGCTGAAGATGACAGGTGGGCTGAGTCCCACAGCATCTCACAGGAGCAGCTCAGTACTCTTGGGGACTTTAATTCTGACATGCTCCTCTGCCCCTTGGCAAGCTACAGTACAGGGTAACCCTGGGCTTAAAAAAACTCCCTTTCCCACCTGAGAAGGAGATGGGTGCACCCTGCCTTTTGAATTCTGAGCTAAATCCAGGTGGGGCTAAGGGGTTATCGTCTGGGCCCAAAGCCAGACAAATATATGGGACAAAGAATGGGAACCCTCCACCCAAGGTCAGTGAAATATTAAGGGATTTTTGTAACACAAACGTCAGGAAGGATCTACAGAATTGTAAGTCGATAGGCATTGTTCTTAAAGGCACAGCCTGGGAATAAAAGTTGGGGCAACTACGAAATATAACAAAATATCAGCCTGAAAGATCGGAAGCACCAGATCTGGCGTGGACAAGAGGCTTTGCAGAGGCAGCAGGTTGTCACACACAAACCACCAAGAACAGGCGAGCAAGGAGAAGGCTCAGCCATACTCACTCGGAGCCTGAAGAGTCCTCGTCCACTGTGCCAGTCTTTATGCTCATGGTGATAGGTGTAAGGCCATTGAGCTGCTCCTGTAGGGTCTGTCGGGGTCGGGGTATCCCACCCCCACGGCTGCCATCGCTCCCCGAAGAACCATGCAATGATACCATCCCTGAGCGGCAGCTGGACAGCTTGTTATGGATGCGCTGGATGCTGCTCTTCTCACTGATGGGTGGCAGGTATTTTTTCTTTAAAATGCCTGATGGCAGAAGATTCAGAGTAAAGAGAAACAAAAAACAAAAACACCACTACTTGCTACAGTCAGGAAACCAAGGCCAAAGGATAGGACTACTTGTCTTTATGGATAGTGGTGTGCACTCCATGATGTTCTACTTCAGAGGTGTCAAACTCGATTTCACTGAGGGCCACATCAGAGTTGTGTTTGACCTCAGGGGGCCAGGATGGGTGTGGTCAGAGGGGACATGGCCTGCTTGATATCACTCATGCTGAAGGTGCCTGTGGCAGCCCGAGCACTCTGCCAGCGAAAATGAGCTCCCAAGCTTTGTTTCTGGCTGCAACGGCCTCCTGCAATCCTCTGCCAGAGGATGTTTTCACTGGCAGAGGGTTGCAGGAGACCTTTGCAGCTGGAAACGGAGCTCGGGAGACCATGTTCACTGCAAGAGGCACCGCAGGCCAGTCCTTCACAGATCCAGCCTGCGGGCCTCTGTTTGACACCCCTGTTCTGTTTGTTAAAAAAAAAAAAACAGAGCTATGTCCCATTTTCATCTTCAAACCTTAAAGGCACCCAGGATCCAATCCTCTTGGTAAATTAAAATGGTCTTCAAATTAATGACTAAAGACTATCTGGTTTTATGTATTTTCTTCATCATATTATCACATTCCATGGTCTTAGGCCCATCTGGTAGCAAGATCTTAAAATAAATCAGATTTTTTTTGGGTCTCATTTCTAAGTTGGTAACTTGGAGAATGTTCATTCCAGTGCAGTCTTTCACTTAACAAGAATCACCATTGCCAGCTTATTCTATATAACGGATATAAACTCTTATAAATTAGTTTTGTGGAGCTTTCTCACTAAAGTCTGCAATGACACATTATTTCTGCCCAAAGGGAGTTAGTTTTAGTAACAGAAAATATTAATCATTACCAATATTGTATCCCTTAATATGTAACAACAGGCACTGCAGTTTATGCTCTATAAATGAATTACTGTGATGCTTAAATTTAATAAATTTATATTAAAACATATTGGTAATTGAGCTCTTTTTTTTCATTATTAACTGCTTATGCCTGTCTGTACAGGATTCCTTATTTCTAGTTCATCCAGGATGAATACCAAAGAATGACACACAGTTAGACTTGTTGATTACAAGGTTATTAAAAGGTCATGTCTTATAAAGCTAAATTCTGTACTACTGTATCACACCAGAAAAAATGATTATTTGTGAAACATTTTTACATTTTTTTTGTTTGCTTCCAGTCATACAGAGAAGCAAACTGTTTCTATTCATTCCCACAATTCACTTACACCTAATCCATATTGATCTGGTCTGAAAGATTTAAGACACTCATGAATAATAAGAGCAATTGCAAAATGCAACTTGGTATTTAGTGCAATTCAAAAGAAAATTGCTAGGGTAAAACAGACCAGTCGGTGTTACAGTTCCCAGAATCTAACTTTTTACCTTTCTGGGGCTGAGCAGTGGGATGAGGCAGTGAGCCCAAGATGCCCTCTCCATTCTCTCTGGCCAACTCCTCTGTCAGTCCCAGCCGGTCATTCTTACCCATTGGTTCTACATGCAGCAACTCTGAGCCAGGGTGGCCATCGCTCTCACTGGCAGTGGTTACAAAGTCACCTGGCCAATAAGGTTTTCCAGGTCCAGAGATGTTATCTACTGAGAAAGCAGAAGAAGATCGTGGGTTTCAATGTTTGTCCCTATATCTCCCAAAGGTGTTTTTTTCCCAAGAGGCAACTGGACTTTCTGGTTTTTCTTTGAAGATGTTTCACTTCTCATCAAAGAAGTTTCTTCAGTTCTGACTGGATGGTAGGGAATGGAAGGATTTATGTTCTTGGAAAAAGCACCTTTGGGACAAGCATGGATGACTGAGGATCTCCATAGATATGCCCCTATATCTGCTCTCCCCTATTTTTTAACAGCCACACTGAAGAGCTTAATGAAAGCCATTGCCCAGGGAGACGTAACCAGCATAAAAATGCATGACCAGACCCAGAAAAAAACTATACTGAAGGAGTTTTGTCACTATTTTTGCCCACAATGGCCCGCGGGAATCCTCCCCGCCCACTCACTCCTTACCCGGCAAACTTGCCTGCTAAATTGCTATTTTTCCTTTTTCTGACCATCATCTGTTCCGACCATCCGTTCTGCTGTGCCGGGAGATTTAGATTAGCTAGGAAGCAGGTTGGATTTCTTGCTTTCTAGCTAGTCTTTAGATCTTCGGCTCAGCACAGCCAAACCTCCCTTAGGACTGAAGGTTTGCTTGCAAGCAAATTCAGTTCAGACTCACAGCAAGCAAATTTGAGAGACTGAGCTAGCCGATAGCAGATAGATAGATCACTGAACGATTCTGTGAGCAACTCAATCTGCCTGCTTTGCCTGATTTTGAGTAAAAGTTGTTCTTTTTTTAAATAAAAAATTCAATATTTATATATTTATAACATTTACATACAAGCCATGCCCAGCCAGTAACATGACCACCAAGCCACACCCACAGAACCGGTTAGTGGTCCCTGGGATCTAAAATTATGAGTTTGGTGGTCCCTGAGGTCCAAAAGGTTGGCAACCCCTGCTGTATGTAAATGAGATTTTATCTGTTTTATCTCAATTGATAATTTTGCATAGTATAAAAGTATCTGTAACTTACAGAAGCTGAGCTTGATTACACACCTCACTCAAGAGTTACAGTTCCCTGTAGTCACTAGAGCAGAGGTCTCCAAACTTGGCAACTTTAAGACTTGTTGTTGGCTGGAGACTATGCTGGCTGGAGAATTCTGGGAGTTGAAGTCCACAAGTCTTAAAGTTGTCAAGTTTGGGGACCTCTGCACTAGAGCAATGGTCTATCTACCACAATCACATAAATTCTAGAATGATGAAGTTTAGTTGAAGCTTCTTTGTAATCTGCATAAAGTCTGATCTAGTGTTGGCTCCATCCCTTCTTCCAGTTTTAGTGAAATATTCCTGGAATTGCCCATGTCTAGCATTACCCTTTGGAGTGCTAAGTGTTGGCAGCTTCTCATTGTTAGGACACAGTAAGTTCTCCCAGCAGGGTTCCTTGGGAAATTCTTCGTCCTCCTCCTCACTGTCAGAGGAATGGGTGGAAGCAAAGGAACCACTCTGGTCATCCTCCAGGGAAAGGTCACTGTCTGAATCGGTATCACGTTCTGTGCCCAAAAAGTTCAGGGAGAGAAACAAGTAGAAACCAGACTGCATTAATAGTGTATCCATTCTTCACTCACCTGTTCTTCGGTCTTAACTCATACCAGGTTCTCATGGTCCCAATTTGTTAGTTAAGAACCAGCTACACAAATCAAGGGATTATAGCATGTGATTAAATTGTTCTCTTGAATGTGCATTTTTGTGCAAGCTCAGTCTATAATGTTCCATCTGTGTAGTGGCTACAGTGTCAAATCAGAGCTGGGAAAAGCCAGGTTCAGATCTAACCCAGAAAGTCATCAGAATATCTCAATTTGGAGTAACCCAGAGTGAAGATAATAAAATGTTCAAGCAGCATCAAATCTAACAATACTGAGTTTTTGTTTCTTTTTCAACTCTTGCAAAACACATTTTAAGATACAAGGTCTGTAGCATTATCATCCAATCTGATATGGTTTCAAGATGGGACAAAAATATCCCTTGGTTCACAGTGATGAAATGTATGTTTGAATATGAATGCTACCGAAGCTTATTTCCATGTCTACTATTAGAACTTCCTCAATTCAATTAAGGATATAATAGACACCATCACTATTTTAAAAAACCTGGGTCCTAACTTTTGAATTGTGGTGGTGCAGGCTGACTGTGCTCATTGCCAGGAGTTCAATCCTGACCAGTTCAGTTCAAGGTTAACTCAGCCTTCCATCCTTCCAAGGTCAGTAAAATGAGGACCTAGATTGTTAGGGGCAATATGCTGACTCTGTAAACCACTTAGAGAAGCCTATAAAGCACTATGAAGATTGCTATTGCTATTGCTATTGCTTTCCCCACTTGTACCTAACCATAACAAATGTTATGCCTGGGGAGAAAAAGGGTGAAGATTGCCATGTCTATATGATGTTACCAACACCATGTTTCCAACCCACGAGTGAAACAGACATGTTATTTTTAGCTGTACCAGTATAAATGCAGTATTTCAGCAATTCAATTCTGCGGTAGAGAAAATCCTTCTGTCCTATTTTTTACTGTTTGGTGGAAGAGACAGCACACTATCTCTTTCAGTTTCCTGTGTTCGAGTATCTAATACATGAAGATGTTCCTGTATCCCAGCAGTTCGCTTGGAATCAAACTGATTGAAGGTAGGTTTACTTCTTATCCCTTTATTTATTTGTATCGTGCCTTTATTTATTTGTATCCTGCCATTATTATTTTTTACAAATAACTCAAGGTGGTGAACGCATACCTTCCTCTTCTTATTTTCCGCTCAACAATAACTCTGTGAAGTCAACTGGGCTGAGAGAGTGTGACTGGCCCAAGCTGGCTTTTATAGATAAAACAGGACTAGAACTCACAGTCTCTTGCTTTCTAGTCTGGTGCCTTAACCACTGGACCAAACTGGTTATGCAAAGTTGATCTTATTGGCTGTTGCAGCTTTTTGTCCTACTAGTTTCTAAAGTCCATGCTAATTTCTTTTAGTCTCCCAACAATTTAATGAATAAATCAGAATTAATGGTATTAGGAATACATCTTCTCAAACAATGAATTTGTCTCCTTTCTAACCTATATTATCCACCCCAAACTCCTCTTTATATTGTAACTAAGTTCACTGAATGGCAATGGGCTATCTGCCTGCCTTATCTATCCCACAAGATGACCACATGGATAAAATACAGATTCTTCAACAATGAAGGGCTAAAATAGCAATTTCATAAGGAATGGGACAGCATCTATGAAAAAGGCAAGTATTTATCTCTAAAAAGTCCCGCAGACACATACCATAATGGCCTGGCTCGTCATTTCTATATGCACACAAAGACAATGCTCATTTTAATCTGCCTTTCTCTTCTGGAATAAAAGAGTCTTAGCACAGCAAAGCAAATAAAGGAATTTGCTGTGCAATTCTATGAAGATATCATTGAGTTTCATGGGATTTACAGATATAACATGGAGATAACATGAAATATACTAAGCTGCAGCTTTATGGCTCTACCACATCCACAGTCCTAGCATATATTTAACTTTGACTAGATTCTGAGAAACATAAGGAGGAGGAATTGTGATTTTTTTGTTCACATGTAATCACCATAGCTGTCCAAAATCATAGAGCATTTAAAGAAGGTGATTAGGAAGCACAAGGAAAAAACAAGAAAAAAACATTATGGACATGAGAAACACTACACTGTAGCTTTAATAAGCAAATTATAGGGCGTGCTATCAATTGAAATCTCACCATTGTTCTGATCCTTGTCTTCCAAGAACAAAGAACTGGGATCTGCAGGCCCAATGTGTACCTGGCTATTGTTCAAGCCAGACTCTTCCCTGTGGACAGAAAATAGAGAAATTGATAGTTGCCAAGGTTCCACAATAAAAACAGCAAGGCCATGGGGGCAAGGAAAGAGTTATATATTCTCTACATTAGAATTACCTGAGCACAAAAGGGATGTAGCTGTGCTGACTCTTGCCTGAGCGGACAGTGCTATGCAAGGAACCAGTGGAGTCCCCAAAGGGCGTATGGTACAACTGCCCATCCATATAGGTATTGTTGCAAATATAAGCCTGTTGAGATCAGAATAATATGGGAGAGAGAGAGAGCAATTAATAGCAACAGAGAGGCAAGGGGTAAAAAATTTTTTTGGGTGTTCACCAATTGGATTAAGGAACTGAGTATTTTTTGTTAGCACAACTCTCAGTTCTGGACCTCATATCTTCCACTATGCCAACTTTGTCTTATCTACTTGACCACTCATCTCTTTTATATTAGAAAATATTTCTCATGTTTCTCAATGCTAGCAGTGTGTTTCTTCTCACAGGCGTTTGTTCATTAGTTGCTCCTTGGAATCTGTTGCCAAAACTTATCTTTGCTATCCAGACCATCTTTTCCTGTTATATTCTGGATATAAAAGCTCAGAAGATGATCTGAAAGCAGGATGGATAATATTGTGCATACCACCTGATCCAAAAACACAAAAGGCAGAGATGAATCTCAGCTTTCATGAAATTACTTAGTTTTAAGTGACACAGTTGGTAGTGAAAAGATGTGAGTACTGAGGTGGTCAAGCCTGGAGATGGTATATAATTTCCTTCCTTTCACCCATGTCTTCCCACTTATGACTGTATGACTGTAACCTTGTTGCTTGAAGCCTAATGATTTTTATTGGCTATTTCCTAGTATGATTTGATTGCTTATTGTACCCTGTGACTATTATTAAGTGTTGTACCTGATGATTCTTGACTCTTGATGAATGTATCTTTTCTTTTATATACACTGAGAACATATGCACCAAGACAAATTCCTTGTGTGTCCAATCTCACTTGGCCAATAAAGAATTCGATTCGAGTAGGAGAATCAGTTAAAATACGAAAATGTATGCAGTGGCTTCATTGTCATCTCTTGATGCAGAATATGACTTAACATTCTGAATTGGAGCAAAATACCAACTCCTGGTCAAAGTTTTGTTTATTTTGCCTTTTAAGATCAGTGTCAAATTCTGCAACAAAATACCCATAGTTTTCTACTCAAAGGTATTATTGGCCCTCAGTGAGACTAGGAAAGAAAGTGCCTTGAAATACTCACTGCTGTCAAGGTAGATTTGGTAGTGAGTGTAGGATCAGTGCTGTGCTTCTTTCCACAAATAGATCTGAGAGCCTTCCTTACTTCTTTAGATAAGATGACACAGAGGAGAAAGATTAAGGGTCCCTATGGAACAATGAGAGAATAAACAATGAATGACAGCCTCGTGGCTTCCAAGCTTCAATAATACTTATTTGTCAGCATTATTCTATGGAGATCTCTTTACTTTATCTTTACAATAGCAATGCTGTGGGATGGGTTGTGCTGAGAGAGAAAATGACTAGTCTAAAGCCATCACAGTATTTCCATGCTAAAGGGGTTCTTAGTCCTGGGTCTCCCTAGTACTGGTCCAGCAATTTAACCATTGTATCATGCTAGCTTTTCAAAGCATTAAAGTAAAGGAAAGCCAGTGGCCTAGTTTGCAGGATTTGTTTTCTATTTTCAACCCTACATGGGGTCTTTATTATTTTTGTTTCATATATTTCTTCCCACTCATAAGCAGTATTTCTTTTTTCTTCCTAAAAATTGCAAAAGATTGTATTAAACTCTTTAAGGTGTGACCAGGCATCGCCAATTTCTACAGAGAATAATTGCTGCTTTTTTCATTTTTACATGTTTCTATTATGACTTAGATCAGTAGCTTTGGTAAAAATCCTACTTTAAATTATCATTTCCTAATTATTTTGATCTCTGACACAGCAGTAAAGTAGGAACGTTTATGAAATCTATACACATCCAAGTATTTGGAGCAACAGAGAGAAGTAAAAAAAGAACACATTTCTATATATAGTAATGGAAATTAAAATCCCCTTGTTCCATAGGACTAAATCATTTTGAGAGCCAAAGAGCTCAAGAATATAAGAACTGATTTATTTCAAAGGTCTAAAACATGTGGTCCAAATCCTGTGTAAATTCTGTTTATGTTTCCCAGTACACCTTCAGAACTCTTTCATCTTTTAAAAGATCCCAACCCACTAAAAAAACTAGCTCTTCTTCCCTTGCTAATTGGAAAGTGCTTGATGTGCCTGATACAGCATCATGATCAATAAAATCTGCATGCTCTTTGCTCCAATTGCCAAACAGAGGTCAACTGTACTCAAAAAGCCACATGAAATTCTATAAAAATCAATTTTGGCCAATTCTTCAATTTCCATTACTGTAGGAAATTGAGATAAACGAGTTCTTGCAGAAAAGGGAAAATGGTGAAAACAAAATTGAATTGGGGGACTTAATAACAGCCCAATATTATTGAGCAAATGTTAACGGACCTGGGGAGATTCCATACCAATGTGTGCTATTGTCCTGATACCCAAATTACCTGGAAGCAGTTGAAGCCCACAAAGAGATAGTGGAAGAGGATGGCATCACTGTTAATGGACAGCAGAGCCAGCAACCAAGTGACACTCATGATCAGCAGAGAGATGAAGCCCGACCGCAGACCGGAGCTAAAGTAGAGAAAGAGCACAGTCAGTGTGGGTTCTCCCACACAACAACTCCCAAGTCTCATGAGTAGAATGTTACTTATGAAGGAGTTCCTGATTCTCTTGGCTGACCATGGAGCATGGCCTCCACTGACTTTGCAAAACTACCTAGTTTTGTACTTATGTAGGACTGATCCCACAATTCCAACAAAGATATTGGAAGCACTGACTACTGGGATACATCAATGCTAAGTCAGAAAATGGAAAGCAAGAGACAGAATGACTTAGTAGGGTGAGATAAAGTGACATCAATAATAAGGGTGATAATTCAGAGAAAAGGCACACAGGATCAATAAAGTGGAAATCACAATGCAGGGACATGGAAGAATAGTTAAATACTCATAATCGGTGAAAAGAATAGTTGTGCGTGAACTATGCCAGACTCACACTGTCCCCTTCTTCTCAAAACCTTGCTGTTGAGCTGCACAAGTAGCCTTGGTGGCCAGGACATAGAGGAAGACACTCATCTATAGAATCAAAGAGGGAAAAGTTTAAAACTAGATTTCTCTCTGGCTAACAGTGCATCCTCCCAAACCTGGAATATTTTAAATACTGTATCTTCCTTAGCAGTGCCTTTTCCTGGGTCTTGCAAAGATCAGTTCTCTTTTATCAGAGTCTTATAACTAGCATTAGCACTGACGATGTTATATACAGTTAGGTAATGAAACATCTGCAAGGAAACAAGCAATCTCAGAGAGCACCAAGGACCCTTCAGTTTTAAAGCTACTGTATGGGAAACTCATGTAATCCATCAGCTGAGGTTCCTATTGGAACAAGGGAAGATTTGCAATTCTAGTTCATTGCATCTTCAGTCAGTTGACCAAGAAGATGGTTTTCCAAATTCTTCAAAAAGTTTCAGATGGAAAAATAAAACGACAGAACAAGGCAGTCTTTGATACCCTGGGTAAATAAAACTAAACATTATGTGAAAGTAATAGTTGCCATGTCCATCCTAAAAAAAACCCTCTCTTTTTTTCCTTATGCATTTATAATTTACACCTCAGCTGTCCCCATATTGTGAAATGTGGGTCTTTTGCCTTGCCTCCCCATATTCCCTTGCTTCTCTACTCACTGCAACAGCAAAAGCAATGGGACCAGCAAAGCTCCAAATCAGGGTATCATAGATGGAGAGCCAACAAAAGTCTGGGTTCCCATACCCTTCAGGATCCAGACCCACAGCAAGTCCTAAGGAGAATACCACACAAAACAGTCAATAAAGAGGAAACATAAGTCCTTAATCATCTACTCCAGGGCTGTCAAACTCGCGGCCTGCGTGCCGGATGCATCCTGCACTGGCCACACCCATGCCTGGTTTATTGAAGGGAGAAAAAAGCTCCTATATGTCACGTGACACCACAGTGATGACGCGAGTTTGACACCCCTCATCTACTCTATACCTAGTAGATTATCACTTAGACAGTAAGTTGAACAGTAAGTTGACAGAACGGTGTTAAGGTTTTGATTGTCATCTTTAAAGCCCTGCATGGCATGGGTCCAGTTTACCTGAGGAACAGTCTCATCCAGATGGGACTGGCCCACCACACCGATGCCAGCAGAGGGGGCAAACTGCATACTCCATGCCAAAGAATTTTGGCTGGTGAGATCCAGAAAAGCCTTCTCTGCCGTAGTTCCTGCCCTCTGGGACATCCCTGAAGTGAGATTGGCTCCCACCCTCCTGATTTTTGGTAAGAGCCTTATGATGTGGTTCTGCCAGATGGCTTGGGGAACCAATGGGAGAGCTTCACACTAATTAAAACCTAATCCTACCTCCCCCTCCCCCGTGTATCTGGCTACTTCCTTTGCCATCTTGTGTTCATGATTTTATCTGCTTTGTTATTTTATAATTGATGGTTTTAATGTTTTTATGTTGTAAGCTGCTCAGAGTCATTGAGCATGAGAATGGTGGCAAATAAATTTCTAAAAAAAAAATTCTAAATAAATAAATAAAACAGTTCAATACACTCCAGCGTTATCTTTAGGCTTGGCCGGTTATATCCTGCTTAAATTGATTCAGTTACCTGTTATAAGATTAGCAGAGGATGGAACCATTTTATTTTAATCAAATAAGCTATTTTCTTTTTAATAAAATAAGGGTCACAAAGAATATAATGGCCTCAGAATGGCCATGACTGTATGCCAGATTATATGAAGTTTAATGCAGGCCTCACCTGTAATGAATGCTGGCACACCCCATCCAACCATATAATAAAAGCGCATTGGGCCATAGTTGATGTCTCGCACTTCACTCAGCATGCGGTAAATATGCAATGCTTCTAGCAATGCCCAGGCAAAGGCACACATGTACAGAAAGTGCAACAGGATGGCAATGACAGTACAAGCAAACTATCATAGAAAGAAACAAAAGAGCAGGATTAGAAACCTGTTCCAAATGTGCACAAAAATTGAAATGTAATGAAGCATTTCACTGTATATTCAGAATTCAGATAGGATGTTTTCCTATCTTTGATTCACATTGCCAGGAACTCCTGCTATTAATTTAAGGTAGTTTCCTTGATTTCTCAAAGGCACCCAAACAAAGAAGGATGCACAGATGCCAGATAACCCTGTGTGGCTTGTTGGGGGGGAATATGCTGTCTGACTATTCATTAGCAATAGATAATAATTGTTGAATTGATATTTAGTAGATGTGACCATGACTATGAACTTAATCTTTTTAGCAGACTTTTTTCTCTCTCCCACCCATACAGATGCTTACTGGCAGATCAGCCTGGTTGATGCCCAGTAGGAAGACGAGTTCAGAAAAAAATAGCGCAATCACTAGGTTTTTGCGGATGCTTTGTTGATTGGATCGCAGAGTTCGCAACCCAGCCAGGAAGAGGAAAGTAAGCAGGAGGCTGCCCAGTGTCACAGCAATGGAGATATATGTGATCGTCTTCAGGGGTAAGATCTCACCATTCTGAGAGGAACAGAGAATTTATTAATGGATACCCATGCATCTCATTATTTGGTCTCCCTAAAAGCAAGAGCAATTTGACAGTGGAATCATTTATTTTCCTTTACTAAATGAGGCGTACTTGATGGCCCAAATAGCTGTTCTCAGCCCTATGAGTCTTAAGGAGCCAAAACCTAACTTCTGCTGCTATGTTATGCTCCCTGCAGAATTCTCCCTTGCGCTATTCTCCAATTCTCAAAGAAGGGTCCTTATTTTTCTCACCTCTCTGCGGGAAATGTCCATCAGTACCGCAAAGCTGGTCATATGATTACACTGGCAGCTGACATGGGTTTCATTCCTAAAGACCACCTCACAGCCTTTAGCTGACCAGCCACCAGTTCCACTGACCCTGAAAAAGAGCAGAGTCAAGATGGGGCTATCACCCTGGGGAACCCTGTCCCCCTACCCTCCCAATATTGATTGCTCCCTCCCTGTTCATTATATGGCAGTCCCAGCCATTTTGCCTGGGAAATAGATCTCACAGGATGGAGTGGTTCCAGAAGACACAAATAGGCTTGGTCCGCTCCTCAGTTTCCAACATCCGAAATTGCACAGTGATGGGTTTCTCAAGGGCACGTTGCATCAATGCGTCATTGTCATGGATGTTGATGCTCACCACTGGGGTGTTGATGATAGGACGCTTGGGGACTCTGTGGTGATAACAGGGCATTTATTTAGTCATCCATCCATCTATTCAATTTCTATAGCTGCTCAACTCAGTCAGGGTACTCTAAGTGGCTTACAATTGTAAAATTATAAAACAATTAAAAAGCATTATAACAATAAAAAACATCACCAAGTCAGTACAAATAACAGCCATGATGATTAATCAACTTATAGTAAAGCCAAATGGCAGGATCCTAAACACATAAATCAATAAAGTATACTACTTAAATCACTGTTTCCCTTCTGTAAAGTTGAATTCTGCTTACCATCAAACACACCCTCCCCCTGCAGTGCTTTCAGACATTTGCTAGATCTTCAAAAATAAAATAACATCTCTTTCAAATCAAGCTCGGCTCTTGTATTCATTTAATGATTACATCGATATCTTTTTTTTTTTTTTTAAGGAACACTACAGACGGTGGTTTCAATTACTTCAGGGGATATTTTTTCAACTTCCTAATCTTACAGTTCTCAAGTGGTCTCCCATCCAAGTAAGTACTAGCCAGAATATGCCCTGCTTAGTTTCTAAATCGAGACAAAGTCAGCCAGGCAAATGACAACAACCATTTTGTGGACCAGACAATCATGAAGCCATTGAAGTTTCAACAACCTTTTCAATACATGGAGAACCTCAAATGAAACCTGAAATAAAAGACAAACATTGTGTATCTAAACATTTCTACACCCTCTACTAATACATTCATGCATTGAGGTGTGATGCAGACATTACCTTAGACTCCTTTTATCTGTGTCATACTGCTCTGGAAGCAGACTTGCCAGGTTGCGGTAGATGATCACACTGGCAATGGCCTGGCCCTCACTTAGATCTGGATGTCTTTTCTGTCTTGTCATAAGGGCATGTTCGTCTTCCTCATTGGTGCCTGGCAAATGTTTGGCACTGGCCACAGAAGATTCTGAAAAGTGAACATGAAACATTAGTGAAACATTTCATTTTGCTAGAGCAACACAATTAACAAGGTTTCACTAATATTTATTTCCAATATTTGTAGTCTGCTTGTTTGGGGAAACAAAAAAGAAGCTAACATTCTTCAGATGTGGAGATTTTTCACAAAAACATTGGACAACAATTTGTTCAATATGGTATAAGATCTCCTGCCCTGAGGTTGGACTCCAAGGTCCCTTCCAGCTCCATGACTCTATGTCTAGGTCTATGCCTAGGAGCTTATTTTGTAGATAATTAGATCACCATGACATAGTCCCTATTTCTGTAAGACCACCACTTCCCTTCTATCAAGTGATTAGAACCTTTCTGCATAGTAGAGCCATCCCAATTCTCCTGTTACTTGAAACTACAGCTCAATTGTTCTTGTCTTGCCCCTTTCTTGCCTGGGCCAACAAAAATGGTATTAAATTATTTCTTACATCATTCTGATCTACCAGGCTATTCCTACTATTTTTCTTTTTAGACTGATTATTTTGATAACATCCATATTCCTATTTGTCAGGGCCTGAAGTTGCCATTCATGGCAAAGATATATCCTCTTCCCATTCCCTCATACATAGAAAATAAAATTCTTTGGAACTGACATGCTGTATAAGAGGAAAGAACTTCCTTATTTTGATCTCTGTTTTCCATTTCAGCTTTCTATTGATAGCTTTTTATGAAGATAATAGATAATAGGAACTCCTCTTCATGTGCATTTTAGTCTTGATCATGGCATTCAGTACTGATTTGCACTGATCATCCAATGCATTCCAGGAAGCCACAAAGCCTCAAAATAAATCCAGGTCTGTTATGTAACACACACAGCTAATTCGTCAGAAAACAAGGCACTATGGATGGGTTTCGATGTTGCACTAAGCCATAATGTAATTTATTTTACCCTGTTTCTCCAACAATACGGCCTCCCCCAATAGGAAGTCCCAGCATGTTTTATAGGCATGAAATGAAATTAAGCCCCTCCCCCCAAATTAAGGCCTATATTAAAACATGCAAAATGGGGGGGAATGATGGGGGGACTTGCCGTTAGGAAGTACTTTCGTTGCACACCTGGATATGGTGCTGCCTGCGTTGACCCCGATATGAAGTGCCCCACCAATGCCAAGGTCAACATCCAAGCTGTTGCCGCCCGCCTGCCCGAAGATGCAAGGGGGGGGAATTAAGTCATCCCCCAAAAGACGACCTAGCCATTTTTGGGGGGCTCAAAAAAAAAAAAGACCCGGCCTTATTATATGAGAAACACGGTAGTGTATTACCAGTTCTGCTGTATTCAGTGAAATTTGGTGAGTACTCTACAGCTTAGCTTACTGAATAAAACCCAGTCACTTAAAAGCCTGGGAAGCATCATATAATAAGACTTCAGGAAAAGGCCAGTTGGTTAAAGAAAAGATCTAATCAGCCCAACCTTGTGCATTCTGACATAAATGATATGTATATGTGATATTGCTTCTTCTACTGCTCATGCCCCAGATAAAAGAGCCTGGGCAGTAAAAAAAAAAAAAACCTAGTTGTGTTGCCAAAGAGGTATTGTATCAATTGATTTCTCTTTCTCATCTCTTTTACAATACCAGGAATTTTCACCCCCACGCCCAAAACTCACGTTTGCCTTCTGGAGCCTTGAATACACTTTCAGGCAAGATGACAGTAGTTTCTATGTCGGCCGGTTTCTCACCACGGAGTGTTTCATAGTGGGGCAGTTTGGCACCAGGAAAGTTCATTTTCTCTAGCCTCACCACCGAAATAACTGCCAAAGTAAGACACAGATCGATAGAGACTCACATATACACACACAAGGCAAGAGGCATCAAACCAACTGAATGGCAGTGTCCAGTTGGACTCTTGTACTTATAACTCTTTCCCTCAGACTTGGATGTTCTTGAGTGCGCATAATAATAATCTCTTTCATTTATCATTGCTGTTATTCATATGCAGATTAATCTACTGTAAGTACAGTGCTACCTTGGTACTCATCTTTAATTGGTTCTGGGAGGAGTGATGACTATCAAAAACAATGAGTACCAAACAAATTTTTCCCATAAGAAATAACGTAATGAGTCACAAGGTAGCAGAGTTCTAGCTTGTGCGTTGAGTACCAAACAACGATGAGTACCATTTGTTTGAGTATTGGGGGGGAAATCATGTCAAAATGTGTTGAGTACCAAATTTGATGAGTTTCAAAGCAGTTGAGTACCTTTGAAACTCATCAAATTTGATACTCAACGCATTTTGGTATGAATTTTGAGAACCAAGGTACTCAACTGTATAATTATTTAAAATGCATAGAACTGAGCAATTAGTATTTTGCTAATTAGGAGACATTATTATTATTCTCTCACCAATGTTGGGTGTGATGATGGTAAATGGGTTCAAGTATGTCTTGCGCATGTTCTGGGCCAGAGTGCTTGCATAGTCCTCAAAGTGTCTGAGCAGCTGCGCTGTGCCACCTTCTGTCTGTTGGATCAGTTCCCAGTGATGCTTGTTGCTGTTGTCCAGTAAAGCACTGCCTACCTTAAGCAAATTCTGTAGGACACACACAAAAATATGAGACAGCTAAGAGGAGCTTCTGATAACAAATCTAAAATATCAAGGGGCAAGACTGGAATCTTGTTGCACTTACAAGAAGGCCAAAAAAGTTACAGGAATTGATGGCAAAAGAATATTCACTGCTGATATTTCTTGCAGGGAACATTTGCTTACAATATGTGTGTGTCTTTTAACAAACCACATTTATTAAGAAAATAATCTTCATTGGAGAACTAATTTGGGCTTTGGATTTATATGGATTATGCTGTAGCATTTATTTTTATTATTTTTATTTAAAACACCTGTAGATAAAATTGTAATCATTTAGGATGAAGCCTAATTTGCCAGTTGTCATTCCTTCCATAATGTTCAGCTGAACTGAACAGATCTGTTCCTTTCTTAACTATCACTGAAAGCACCAAATAACTTGCTTCTCTTAAGAGATGCAACAGAATATCTGCCAGTTCTCTTCCACTAAGCCACGTAGTGCTCTACATATTCCTATGCTCTAAAGAGTAGACCAACCTGGTATCATCAGGTTAAACTGACGTTTGATACCAGACGTTTTCAAATTTGTTTGCTTGCTTTAAAAAAATGTGTGCTGCTCACAAGAGTTTTTACTTCATATAAACCTGAGCTGATGGGCTTACTTCAGTGAAGTGAACATCCTGGGTAGCCGCCAAGCCAAAGCCTTCTTGGTTGCTTTCATGCTTCAGAACTTGAGCTAAGAGCTGAAAAGCCACTTTGACATCACTGCCAAAGAACCTTTCAGTGTTTTGTGTAGCGTTGCGAAGCTGTAGAGCTACCCGCTGAGACTGCTCTGTATCCAAAAACGATTCATTCCGCAGCAATCTTTCTGCCTGTTACACAGGAAAGATTAAGATATTTTGCAAAGGCGCTTCAATAAAACAAGGTAAATTAACCAAACATAAATTCTACTGGACAATTTTTTTCAGAAGTTTTGCTTTCTGAAATTTTTTTGGTGATAATGATAGACCCCTTAAAACTGAACATGAATATAATTTCAGAATGACTGTATCACATAGGAATCCTGAGAAATATGGAATTAACTTTTAATTATGTTTTAATTGCATAATATTTCTGACATGCTGCATGAGTTCAATTTAAAAATTTTGCTGTTGATTTTCATTTGTAGTCAGTGTTTGATGCAACTTGTTGCAATGTCCAACAGTTGTCAGTCAGCATTGATGGATTCCAGTTGCCCTGATACCATTTTTCCATTGTGGCAATGTCTTGGTGAAACCTTTTGCTATGATCATCATTGACAGATTTTCATGGTAATTGGCAGGATTGGGGATTCTATGAATGAAACCAACTTGAGGGAGGACAAATAGCTGTATCAAACAGCCACTGCTTTTGAGAACATTGGTGGAACAGAAACAAACTATTTGCATTCATTCATGCACATAGAAATCAGTAAATCCACAGATTCCTGGCTTTGCATCAGGAAAAATGAAAGACAAGTACTTACAAAATCTTTGAGAACAGCAAAAGTCAGTGAGGTGCAGTTGAAAAGATTGGGTGCCAGCCAGCCCTTGTGTTCATCACAGTGCCGTACAGCAGTCCCTGTAGAGCAAAAAAAAAAAAAAAAAAAGAGGAGAGGGACAATGTGAAACTTAGCTCACAAAACCAAATGTCACAACATATTAGCTTGCTCAGTCTTTTTCCCTTTCTTTCTCCTTTTCTTTCTCTCTCTTTCTTCTTTTTTCTTCTCTTTCTTTTTCTTTCTCTCCCTCTCTCTCTCTTTCCTTTCTTTCGGATGGAAACATTTGTCTTTTAAATACCCCTCACAGAGAGAAGAATGGAATTGTGTTTGTATTTCCCTTTTTTAGTGTGGAATGTTCTTTTCCAAACACGAATAAGATTGCCACATTGCTAAGAGGAGAGTATGTCTGACACAAATTGTGGTCCAAGCAGAGAGAAAAACTCTGCAACGTACATTGTAATGTTTACTCCATATCAGAGCGGTTTTTTTTTTTTTTTTAATGATGAAGGCTAGAAAACCATAGGATGCCTATTTGAGGAAGACTACTTTCTTTGATCACCTATAAAAGTCATAAACAAAGTAGGATAACTAAAGAAACCTTTACCTGGAAGCATCCAAAGACCATTTAATAATTAAATTGATTACTATATGTACTCGATTGCATTCTTAAAGATATTTCATTACCTACAGATCCCCGAGGACAAGGTGCAGCTGCAGGTAAACCAAAGCGGGTGCGTGGCCACCAAATATCAGCTTCAATGGCACGTGGGCAACTATCGTAATTCACTGCAAGAAAAAAAAATCTGTGTGTATTAATTTGCTCTATGCAAACTCAGTGTGCTCTTTTCAGCAAGCATATTTAAAAGGGAAGATAATTAAGGTTTAACATTTTTACATATACTTACTTTGGAAATAAATTGCATACAGAAAATAAAGGGCATCAACGTACTCTGGTCGTATAGAAAACAACAATCCACCCCCAAGCAATCCGATTTGTAGGAATCACATGAATCAATGCCATAGTTGCATTGTATTTTCCCCTTTAATTGCTGGGAGCTTTTTAGTTCAGAAAATTGGTGAGCAAAAGTAAGACGGGCATGATGAAGCAGAGTTTCCTTCGAATCAAGCTTGACTTTGTCTTCTGTTGACTTCATAGACATGTCCATGTAGACTTTTTCAGAAGTAGCACAAAGGTGACCTGCAATTGCTTTCTTCCAAGATTTCTTTACCCTCCCCTCTTTGATCTTGGTTATTGTTAGGGGGTTTGCTGGTGGCCTACTATTTAAATCCCAATCAACTTTAACCCTACTCCATTCTTTGGGATCAACTATGGTTGCTGTCTGCAGTGGACAAATTTGACCTAATCCAATGTGATTTAGCGAGGCTTCCTGCCCATGGAGTATTCCTAACCTTCACAACCACTGATGGTAACTTCTGCAAAAGGATTGTCACAGCGGTCGCAGCGGCGTCCAATGACACCTGGCTTGCAGGAGCACTGCCCAGTCTCAGGTTCACAGGTGCGAGATAATGAGCCGGTATGGTAGCAGTCACAGAGGAAACATGTGGCACTATCTGCTGGACGGTAGTGATTGTCCTGTAGAATTGCAGAGAGAGAGAGATTTCCGTCCATTTTTTATTTGTCGTAAGAATCTAATATACACCTCTTGGACAAGCCAAGACCTTTACCAGATATGTTGTTTCCTATTAAATTTTCAACAGTTTCCCTGCACACTCAAAAATGACAGGAATTCCCAGGATTTCCCACAAATCATGATTTCTATCAAATATGTAAAATCCAATTCCACGAGTCAAAAAGAGGGTTGTGAAAATATTTTCAGACTTCTCACATCCTGCATATAAACTGTTTCAACTCCTACCCTCAAAACGATGCTATAGGGCAATGCACACTAGAACAACTAGACACAAAGACAGTTTTTCCCCAAAAGCCATCAATCTGCTAAACAAATAATTCCCTCAACACTGTTCAACTATTACAAAGTCTACATTACTATTACTATTAATCTTCTCATCACTCCTTATCACCCATTCTCTCCCACTTGTGACTATAGGACTGTAACTTTGTCTCTTGTATCCTTATGATTTATATTGACAGTTTCCTGGTATGATTTGATTGCTTATTGTACCCTATGACTATTATTGTTGTACCTTATAATTTTTAACAAATGTATCTTTTCTTTTAGGTACACTGAGAGCATTTGCACCAAGACCAATTCCTTGTGTGTCCAATCACACTTGGCCAACAAAGAATTCTATTCTGTTCTATTCATATGCACATGTCATACCAAGTGATGGCTACGCATGATGTTTATGAGAAGCAACAAGCATCAGCACAGCCTCTGCCTTTATCCCTCTCTGCATTATTGGAAGCAAGCCAGAAGTGTTTGATTTCTACTAATAGCGTCATCTGAAGGGAAAATCTGTGGCTAATATTATGACTAGATTCAAATAATATTCAGACTTTTTTTTAACATTGTTAAAAAAATTTTTTTTTTTAATGAAGGATGTTGAACCATTATTTATTTAATTTTTAACTCATCAAACTCCTCAAGTTGAAGATGACTCACATAAAATCACAAAAATTCATAAAGCAAACTAACTGGTATTATAAAAACCATAATTATTGGCTTTGGAAACAGCAAATTAATAGTTGGGAAAAAAGCAAAATACTCAAATTTTTGTCTGGTGTTCCACAACTTTCCTTAGTAGGCAAATTCATTTGTTAAAGCCACTGAAGGCAAAATGTTGAATAGCCAAGTTGTTTAAAACAATGAGTAGCAATAAAATATAAATACCGATACAGAAACTGTTTGATCAATCATTCTGCATCCTCTTTGATGATTCTTTAACTCCAGATTGTAAGTTTCGACTCTTAACGAGATAAATCCAAAGCTCACCTTGCAGTGGCACTCTCCATTAGTTTTGTTGCAGTCGGGGTCAAATCCTTTATCAACATCACAGTTGCAGGGGCCACATATAGGATGCCCCCACCATCCCCGTGGACAGGGCTGAGCTAACCTAACAATGAAAACACGAAGCCTGTTATAAACACCTTTCAGATACAATAGAAGACTATAGTAACTTCTTCATTACAAATTATGGTATTGCCTTTTCTAAGATCTTGCATCCCCTTTGTACATAAAGGCTTTCATAGTTTACAAGCTTTCACTAAAGAGACAATAACTAAAGAAATGTTAGAATGTGTTTTTGGGTTTCCACAAGTTTGCTATGCTGATGTGCATTGTAAATCATATTATTTGAAATAATCTCCTTGGTTGGCATGCACACATATCATGGTATGTTAATTATGCGGAGCACATACACTGTATATGCAAGCTAATGTCACTGCATTCAGGCATCTCCCATACATGAACAGTGTATTCATGTTACACACTTTTAAGTTGATCTTTTATTTGCACATTTATACCCAGATGCAAATGCCTAAAATCTCTATTAATATTTGCAATATGCACCCAGCATTTCCACATTTCAGTTCTATACATTCTGAAAAGTACCAACCCACACTTATAGGCACATCACAACAAATGTGAGTGAACTTTCACACTCACTTGTTCTCGCAGTATGGTCCAAAGTAGCTGTCGGGACACTCACAGGTGTAGCCATGGGATGAGCTGGGTTTGCGGACACATATGGCTTGATGCTCACAGGGGTTAAAGGAACAGACGTTGGTACAGCCGTCTCCATAGTAACCTGGAAGAAGAATTCTGGGTATAACTGGCAATAATCTCCAACCTGAGACTAAATGATAGCCCAGCCAAGCAGAAGATTCTGGGATAATCAGTCTCCAATCTCCACCAAGCTAAAGGCTGCGCGTGGGAGGGCTGGCTGGAAAGATAGAAATCAACATGGCACCTATCCAGCCTGGTCTAAACAAAGCCCTGCTCTGTTATAGAGAACTTTGTGCTTACTCCACCACTTACTTGTATTTTAACTTTTTAATAAAACAATGAAAAGCTGAAATAGGCTCATACACGCACACACACAATCACTAGGAAAAATATTGGCTTCAGTCTTAAGTATTAAATAATCAAATAAAAATTGATTATTTCTGGTAGTTGTTAAGTTTTGTATAGTAACCTAATCAGGTACATTGCCTAAGTATTACTACAGTAAATTATGTAAATATAGTTCTTGTTACTTCTATAATTATGCTAAGATAAGAATCATTTTGGTGTATATTAGTTATTTAATGAAGGAAACTGTCAAAAACAAACTACATAAAATTAAAGCAAACAGCAGAGAAAGTCCATATATATCGTACGAATGAACTGCAGTAAGAAAGAACAGGCAAAAACACAGTGAATTTATAACGTCTCTGTCCATCAAATTAAGATGAATCAGAATGAATCATAATAAATCATTGAAGCTTTGTATCAGAGTTTTAATAGCACCATTTCAAGCTCTGAGTCAGTTATTACACAACTAAAAATAATGCTTTGAGTACAATGCAGATATTATTTACAACAGTTAAGCCCACTACAGACCAACCATACATGGCAAATACTTGATGCCTTCCAGATATGTTGGGCTATGGCCACCCAACTCTTAGGAAACATCAGGGCTGTACTAGATGATATATATATATATATGTATATATGTATATATGTATATATGTATATATGTATATATGTATATATGTATATATGTATATATGTATATATGTATATATGTATATATGTATATATGTATATATGTATATATGTATATATGTATATATGTATATATTAAATTTATATGGCAGCCCATCTTGTGGTATGTAATTCTAGGCCGCCTAAGAACCATAACATGGCATCTTCTACACAATTATATGACACTGTCCTTTCCACTGACCTGGATCACAACTGCATGAATAACTATCCCAATCATCATTGCAGTAGCTATTGAGAGGACAGGGATTGGAGTCACAAGGGTCTGGGATACTGCAGCCATGCTGCACATTCACTTTCTCAGCCTGGTTTACATTCAAGGCGATAGCACTGCCTGATGTCTCTCCCATCCTTACACCCTGGAAGATCCAAACAGGGGGGAAAAAAACAAGGATGGAAGGAAGAAGATCAGCTATTAGATACATAGATTATTCTTTTGCACATTCATTTCTTGCTTTTGGTTCTTAGCGAACACAATTTACAACCTATTTATACCAACCGCCTTTTAGGAACCCAAAACCCAAAATATAAATATCTTTCAATAAATAAGCCAACTATGAGATCTGCAGCCTCTAGATGGTGCTGTATTGCTTAAAACAAACGGTTAATTTTTTTGACAGATCTGCATAAATACAGTTTGTTCCAGTATTCATTGAATTGAAGATGCTACTATATATTCAGTCCACATTCATAAAATGGGCTATACGGAGCCAGCATGACTACATATTAAGTAGGAAAAGTGAAAAAAAAAATGCTTCAATTGACGACCTGTATACTGCACGAGTCAAAAAGAGGGCTGTGAAAATATTTACAGACCCCTCACATCCCGGACATAAACTGTTTCAACTCCTTCCGGCTATAGAGCACTGCACACCAGAACCACTAGACACAAGGACAGTTTTTTCCTGAACACCATCACTCTGCTAAACAAATAATTCCCTCAATACTGTCCAACTATTACAAAGTCTTCACCACTATTACTATTAATCTTCTCATCACTCCTTATCACCCATCCCCTCCCACTTGTGACTGTATGACTGTAACTTTATTGCTTGTATCTTTACAATTTATATTGACTGTTTCCTAGTATGATTTGATTGCTTATTTGTATCCTGTACCCATTATTGTGTTGTACCTGATGATTCTTGACGAATATATCTTTTCTTTTATGTAGGCTGAGAGCATTTGCACCAAGACAAATTCCTTGTGTGTCCAATCACATTTGGCCAATAAAGAATTCTATTCTAGTCTGTTATAGAATTGTGAATTGTATGCTACAGGTGGTCCTTAAACTGCAACAGTTCGTTTATTCCTCATTCAAAGTTACAATGGAACTGAAAAAAGTGATTTCCGACCTTCACACTTAAAACCGTTGTAGCATCCTCATGGTCACACAGTCAAAATTCTGATACTTGGCAACTGACTCATTTTTATGACAGTTGCAGTCTCTTGGGGTCACGTGTTCACCTTTTGGGACCTTCTGACAAGCAAAGACTATGGGGAAACCATATTCACTTAACACCATGTGACAGCTGCAGTGATTTACTTAACAATCATGACAGAGGTGGTATTCAGCAGGTTCTGACCAGTTCTGGAGAACCGGCAGCGGAAATTTTGAGTAGTTTGGAGAACCGGCAAAGACCACCTCTGACTGGAGATTTTACAGCATCCTTCCCCTGCCACACCCACCAAGCCAGACCCACAGAACCGGTAGTAAAAAAATTTGAATCCCACCATTGAATCATGACAACAAAAAGTCATAAGATGAGGCAAAACTCATTTAGCCAATGTCTTTCTTACCAACAGAAATATTGGGCTGTGGTCATATGTTGAGGACTTACCTGTATGTGTTGTTGCTCATTTAAGATCTACATAACGTAGACATGGCATAGGACCTAGAAACATGCCTGCTTCATTCAATTTTCAGCAAAATCAGGCTGGGCGATAACTCATCAGTACACAGATCTGGTTGCTGGAGATTTCCAGACATAACAATTTCTAATTTATTTCTATGTACAGTTTTACCAGGGGTCCCCAAACTTGACAACTTTGAGACTTGTGGACTTCAACTCCCAGAATTCTCCAGCCAGCTATGCTGAGTTATACTGACACAGGTACATACTCCACAACAATCCCTCCCAGTTACACAATTTCTTAAGCATGTCAGTTAGGTTCTTTGCTTAAGAGTGATGTGGCCTAATCAACTGGGCGTACCTTTCCCGAAACATATGGTCATTTATATAAAAAGCATCGAAGAAAGGAGAGTTGAAAGAAGTGGTGGAGCCTGCACCTGATGGGTTAATCATGGTATGGCCCATTGGCACAATAACATCCAAAAAGAGCCATCAAGGCTTATTCTTCACCCTCTCACCTGCATGCAACCCCGGAATCCATGCTGCAAGTTTCCTTTCTCCCCCAGTACAGCACCGATACTCAAATTCCGCATTTTTAGTCCACGAAGTTCACTACTAATGTTGGCCATCACCTGGAAGATAAACAGGCAAAGCAAACATCATTTTCCCTTAATTTCTTGAGGAGACCACAGTACTTATTTGCACAACACAGATCAGATGTTATAAACCATCAGGAGAGTTGTTAAAGCCAAGAAGAGGTGGGCTGGAATAAATTATTAAAATAGCTGTAGACCGATACTGAAGAATTTCATAGAATTAACTAACTATAAATCAAAATTTATAGAAAAAGAGCTAAGAGATTAGAGATAAAGTATATTAGACTACTAGGAATCAATTTAAATCTATCCCATCGATAGCTTTAGTTTCCCTGGACTAAATTATGCTACAAGTGTTACATTCAAGCTTTAGAAAATATACAGAACGATGCTCCATAAATGCCAAATGATTCAGCCATTAGTTGACCATTGATATTGAGTTCTAGTGCTCACTGTACCTGGTGCAAACCATAATCAAAAGCCATTATGGCTAACCACTGGGCTTCTGGATTGTCCCAGCTGCTATGCAGTTCCAATTGTAGGTGATGCCAGTCACCATCATTCACTTTCACCTGGTGTAGCCTCAGTGCTGAAATTTGGCTGTTGGCTCGGTACACGGTCATCAGCACTGTGCCTTCATTTAACTGAGCAAAGAGAGAAGAACAGAACGAGTTTAGTTTTGAACCATGTTTTCACTGCAGAAGGCATTACCCATCTCTGTCCATCAAAGGGGGCTTGAAAATAATGAAACAAGTACATAGCATCAAAGAAAGTCATGAGGCTTCTGATGATGCAAAGGATCTATAAAGCATATCTCACCAACCTTTCTACTTCTTTTATAGGGCAGGAGACTCTAGATTCTAGACCAGGGGTGTCAAACTCACGGCGTCGCATTGTCATCATGTGACATATCATGACTTTTCCCCCCTTTGCTAAAATGTGGGGGCGTGGCCAGTGTGTGACGCATCTGGTCCTCAGGCTACGAGTTTGACACCCTTGTTTTAGACCCTTCTCCACATTTTAAAATCCCGCCACCTAGAGTCTAGAAAGTACACAGTTCCGTTCTTGCCTTTAAGAGGTATGGAGACGATAACTCCCTTTGGGCCACTCCAACTGGACTACCTCTGGGGCAAAACTAGACCGTTCTCCACATTTTAAAATCCCCCCACCAATCCTCTGAAATGGTGCTGCAGAATATACAGTACATATTTTATCAATAAATGTTTGTGGGATATTTTTCAGAATGCTAGGAGCAGTGGTGGGATTCAATTTTTTTTACTACCATTTCTCTGGGAATGGCTTGGTGGGTGTGGCAAGGGAAAGATACTGTAAAATCTCTAGTCAGAGGTGGTATCTGCCGGTTCTCCGAACTACTCAAAATTTCCACTACTGGTTCTCCAGAACCTGCTGAATACCACCTCTGGCTAGGAGGCTGCTCCTAGCCCATGAGCTGCAAGATGCCCTGTTCTGTTGTAACACAAAAGTGCCTTTCTCTGGGCCACTAATCTGCAAGAGAACAGTAAAGTGTTGCCCACTCACCCAAAGTGTGATGGTAGAATGCTGCCCTGCTGCAGCACGGAGGAGGATGCCATTGCTCTGCCTGGTACGAAACATAAGTCCAATGTGCCATGGAAGCGTGATGGTCAATGCCAAATTACTCCAAATCACCATACTGCTGCCCAAGAAATGCTGAGGACTTGTCATTTCTCCACAGAGAAAAAAAAAGTTCAACAAGTGTATAAAATATTGCATAACAGAGCGCGCGTGTGTGTGTGTGTGTGTGTATGTGTGTGTTCAGTGGACTATTCTTATATACTCATAATATTTTTTTAAATAGTGTTCCTTCAGCATTTCAGGCTTGAAGTATTGAACAATTCCACCCAAGTTCTAATCAATGATGTGATGATTTTTTTAAAAAAAATCCTTAAAAATTAAGTACCCATATGGAGAAACAGGAGAGAATTCTGTATTGTAGTCCTGCATTAGATAGGGAAGTTTGTGGGGATCCATTCTTTCTCTCCATTTTCTTGCTGTACAAATGGGGAAAAGAGGGACCATACCCACCCTTGCATATGTTGGAGATATAAAATGAATGTGTTTGAACCCATTCCAATAGAAGGTCCTTCTGACAAGCTCATATTCATATTATAATTTCTGGCCACTATATAGAACTGGCTTGCCATAGCCTTCTACAGTGTTACATATTTGTACACACAGCACAAAAGGAGAGAGAGAAAACATTTTTACATCCTTTTTGTATATACTTGTTATATAAGATTCAAGAAGAGGTAAGATGGTTTACGCCATTTCTTCTGTATTGCTAGAGCCTACTATATTGGTTTCTTGATTGCTGAAAATGTGAGAACCAATAAACTCACTTTATAATTATCAACATTTCTAGTCATTAACATGTGGAAGGATGCTGACAAGGAAGTGAGGACCCAATTACAAAAAATCCTCGGGGAAATGGATTATGCAGATCCTTTCTAGTCAGGATTCAGGCTGAAGCATGGAAAAGAAATGACACTTCTTCTTTAACAGATGAGCTATTTTAGACATCTGGATGGGTGGAGTGTACTCTTCTTGATTCTATTAGATTTTTAAGTGACATTCAACAATATAAAGCAAGGGTCTTCAAATTTTGCAAGTTTAAGACTTGTAGACTTCAACTCCCAGAATTCCTGAGGTAACATGACTGGAGGAGGAATTCTGGGATTTGAAGTCCACAAGTTTTAAACTTGTCAAGTTTGAAGATCCTTGATATAAAGCTTGGTATTCTTTTGGACTGCTTGCAAAGGTTATGGTTTCGCTCCTATCTAAGCAAATTGTTTTAGTGGACTGTTATACAGGGATAGTATTCAAATCCTTGGTTGCTCTAATGCAGGGGTGTCAAACACATTGTCATGGCAGCATCATGTGATCAAAGATGGCTTTGCTTAGCTCTATCTGGTATCCTCGTTATGATGATCCTACTTGGATCAGGATTTCCTTACAATGGAACCACACCCCCTGATCACCCCTTGCATTATATGCAGAACCACCTTTAGAGATGTCTCAGAAGTTGGGTCAAGACCAATGTTGCAGAATAATGCTGTATTGACTGTTATTAGGCTTTTAGGTCCAATTTACAGATGTTAATTAATTACATGGTGTAGCATCAAGACACATCAGGCACTGTCTTGTCAGAATTGATTCTGCCCATCCTGTCCAAATATCAAGGAAGGCATTTATTAAGAGTATTTTTAATTACCCTTGTAAAGTGAAGGAATATAAGTGAGACAACAGGTTCCTTTGTGGTTGCCTCCATGGTTTGGATCATGTTCTATGTGTAGGTATACTTGGCATTTTCCATTTTTTTCATTGCACAAGGCCATTAAGACCATTCCGTTCCGTTCCATTGTGGTGCTATTCTAACTGAATCTGAGCAAACATTTTTTTCTGTTATAACCAACCAGACACATGGGGGCTACTACCCTAAAGAAGAGATTGAACCACTGCTTCTCTACCCCTGCCATAGATAGATAGACACAGACACATGTATAGAGAATATATATCAATTATGCTATAGCGTCCAAAAAAATCCCCACAGAATCCATCATACGTGGAGTGGAATCCAGCCTAACTAAATTAAATACAGATGAAGCTGTTAGAGTAAGACACCAAGTAACTAACCTATGCACAAGCAAACCACCCAAAAGCAATTTACACAAAGAGGAACTAAAAGCCCTGCAAGCCCTAAGGAATGACAGCAGCATAATCATACTTCCAGCAGATAAAGGTAATGCCACAGTAGTAATGTATAGAAAAGACTATGAAACAAAATTGACAGACCTACTCCAAGACTCCACATACAAACCCATAAACACAGACCCAACCACATATCTGGAAAAAATAACCAAGAAGAAAATCATAACCAGCAACATGAGCAAAGAGATCCAACAGATGATCATCCCAAGAGAAAAATCTTCCAGATGCCTCAAACTATATGGCCTCCCCAAAATACACAAAGAAGGCATACCTCTCACACCCATAGTCAGCTCCAGAGGAGCACCACTACAAAACCTAGCCAAATACCTAGCAAAGCAGCTATAGCCCCATGCTGAAGCAGTAGCTTCACATGTACAAAACTCTTACCACCTCTTGGAAATGATCAAAGATCTACACATGGAACAAAAAAAATCTACTTGTAAGTTTCGACATGGTTTCACTATTATGGAACTAACAGAATACTGCTTAACCAACACATATTTCATATACAAAAGACAAAGATACAAGCAAATTGAAGGAGCCCCTATGGGATCGCCACAGTCACCCGTCATTGCAAACCTGTTCATGGAAGAATTCGAATCCAAAGCCCTGGCTAAGGCCACCCATAAATCCAAACTATGGTTAAGATACATCGATAACACATTTGTGATTTGGCCCCATGGAAAAGAAAACTTAAACAATTTCCCAACACACCGAAACAGCACACACCCCAAAATCAAGTTCACCATGGAAACGGAAACAAACAAACAACTACCATTCCTAGATGTACTAATCTACAAATAAAACAGATGGCACACTAGGACACACCATATACCAGAAGAAAACACACACCAACCGCTACCTCAACGCCCAAACCCACCACCACCCAGCACAGATAAACTCTGTGGCCAAAACACTAATATATATATATCTCTCTCTCTCTCTCTCTCTCTCTCTCTCTCTCTCTCTCTCTCTCTCTCTCTCTCTCTCTCTCTTTCCCTCCCTCCCTCCCTCTCCCTCTCCATCCAAGAATCTCCAGGGCATTAGCATTCCCACCTTTTCTTCTATTTCTTCTAATAATTAGAATAGCATATTTTCTGTTTCCTTGGAGTTAGGAAAGGTGTGATTTTCTGATATAGTTCCTAGCAATTAGCACATATGTCATTCCTAAAAAGCACCTTCTTTAGCAGCTTCCATCTTTTACCTTGTTTGCAGTCCTTGCCTCCAAAACCCAGGGGGCATTCACAGGTGAAAGTATCCCACTGGTTGACACAAGTTCCACCATTATGGCATGTGTTGGTGTCACAAAAATTCCTCTTGGCAGAGCAGCCTGAAAGGAGAATGAAAGAATGCATTGGAAAGGATAATAATAGAAGATTCTCCAGGGATTAGGAAAGAGCTTGCTGAATTTGCTACTGAGTAATGAGGAGCTAAGTCATAAATGAAATTCATTCCTATGGATATGTTATACTGCAGACAATGGCTAGGGCCTGCTGAGATGGTTGTCTGTTTACCAATTTCCACCCACAGAAACCCTACCATTTGCATCAATTTTTAATTTCCTCCTGAATTCATCATACCAGGCAAAGTTCCATTATTTGCAATGAAGTCAGCCAGGTCTACATCTTGATTATCAATCAGGAAGTCTCTCATGCAACCTATAAAATGCCGATTCCGTACTGGGAAACTTTCAGGAAGGTCAGGAATGCCACCCAGTAATAAGGGACCTGTCAAATCCAAGGATCTGTAAAGTCAAATTAGAGTTACTCAAGGGAAAAACATGGTCCAGGAAAAAATATATCTGCTTGAGAAAGTTGTTCTGACCTAAACACATATAAAGTGGTCATTAATCACACATTATATTAAAAGAGTAGACAAGTGATCTCTGAATCACTATGAGTCCAATTTATAGTAGAGGTTTATAGTAGAAGTTTGAGATTTTAGTAAATCACTATATCTCTGGATGTAAAAGTGCAGCAGCAGAAGTTAGTGGGGAAGACTAAGGAATATAACAGGTGTGTCAAACTTGTGTCATCATGGCATTGTCACATGACATATTGCAACTTTTTCCCCCTTTACTAAACTGAGCATGGGCATGGCCAGTCTACAGGCCACAAGTTTGACATCCCTGGAATATATCATCACCATCTCAAATGTCCTGCCCTGAATGTAGTCTTCACTTCTTAGAATTTTCAGCAATAGCCAAATTGACTGGGGTATTTGGGAGCTGAGGTCTGTTCATTCATCCAGAAGGCACTCGGGTTAAGGGAGACTAATAATAGCTGAACAGTGAAAAAATGTATTTTTGGAACATACAGCAGTATTAATTCTCATGGTTGCTATAGGTTTATGCACTGCGTAGGCATCCATGCAATGTGTCAAATACTAGTTTCCTATCTGCATGAATACCAACCAGCACATTAAAGCAGATGACCAATAAAATCTATAGTACTTCATATTCTCACATAGGGTGAAGTTGAGCCAGGGAAATGACTGAAATTAATCATAGCCCCATGGCTTTTCTTTCTGACAGCCATTTCCCCACTGAATAACTTCTGTAAAGTCAATCTGCTTTCACCCATCTCTATTCCATACTTATGATTACAAACTCATCAGGTGAATTTAATAGTGCTTGTAAAATTCTCACTTCTTTGTGCCTGATTGTGTCCCTTGAGCTGAACAGGAATAGTTTCCTAGAATAGAGCCAAATTTCAAGGCCACTGAAGTGTCACAGTCATCTACTGTCACCACAGCTACTTTCTCATCTGAAGGCCCCTGTGTAATTCCAGACGTCCCCAGAATAGGCTGTGAAAAGAAAGGAGAATTATGTTATAAAACTTCATGGTAGCCAATTAATGTTCACGACAGAAATGTTTAGATAGGGAAGTACAGAATACTGACCAAAACCTGCTGAACAATGCAAATGCTCTCATACAGCTGCTCCCAAATTAAGATGAATCTAGTAAAAAAAGCCCATTTCTAATTTTCACTTTGCATACTCTCTTTGCACCCCTCTATGGCTGACTCAGGATGCACCATCCCCATGATAAATTGGCTTCTTTCAAGGGTTGTTTTTTTTTTTTAATTCAACACTTGTTTGTCTGAACCTGGAGCAAAGTTAGCCTTTTTTCTGCTAAATGTTAGGGCCTGTGAACAATGTGGTTTACTACTGACTTTGCTCTTCTTTCACAACACCTGTCAGCTCCTGGCCATAATTAAGTATTTCTCAGCACTCATTTCCTTAACTATGCTAAGAAAGGAATTTAAACAACCTATCAGGCAACTCAATCTAAATCCTTCTGTTCACTTCCTAGTCAATGTCACAATATGAGAACAAGAAAGCTGCTTTCCTATCTCCTATAATTTCCAAAGGAGTTCTTAACACTTGTAATCACTTTCACAATCACTGCAAAAAAAAAATCCTGGCTAGGTTTTCTGTTTAAATAAACAACAAGAATGGAACTGATGGAACTGAATGGAACCCTTAGTCTCTCCCATCAAACACCTGAAACAACCCCCCTTCCCAAACATACTTGCAGAAGGTGCAAACCGCAAATCACAACTAGGGTTGGGTCTATTATGACAAACATCAAGTTGCAAAGATGCCACCATGTTATCAATAGCTATGGGTATAAGGAAGAATCTATTTCCCCAAAATAGCTGGAAGATACTCTCCCACAAAATGCAATTACAGAAATAGGCAAATTACCACTGAGTGGATTGCACAGACCCATTCAAGAGAGAGAGAAGAAGACATTGAAAATTTAAGAGAAAAACACAATGTACCGTAACAGGCCACTCTGTTTTGTATATATCAACTTTCTAGCAGCATAGCTAGAAGTAACAATGTCCTGACTGAAGGCTAATTTCATTCCCTCCAAAGCAGTTAAGTTTATTGTAAATTGTCAAATGCACCTAAAACATGTACCTGAAAAAAAAAAGTGCAAGCACTTTCTTTCCATTTTCTTTTGTGTTGCATAAGGATGAGATATTTATTCTGCCAAGGGACAGGATGCTATTTAATCCCAGTTTTCATGTTGGAGGCAGAACTGAATGCCTCATGGTGTTTTCCCTGGCTGATTTCTGCATTTCAAGGCCAGCAGAAGTGAACATGGTTGTGGTTGGCTTCAAACTGCATTGTCAGAGGTTTGAAACAGATTGAAATTTATGCCATGTGAAAAGAATCCTTCGTATACCTCAGAAATACTTGGAGGTTCAGTTAGATGGCACAGTTGTGCTTCTCAGGGGAAAAAAATATGCACCATGCGTCTGCTGGCTGTGATGCTAGAAATCATGGAAAACAGCTATGTTGGCAGTTTAATGTCAATGGCCAGGCACTTTCAGAACACTTGATAGAGCTCTGATACTTCAAACTTAACAAAGTGGTAAATGGGTGGAATTTTTCCCTTGTTGCTTCACCACAGGTATTTATTTATGAAGCAGTGGTTCAAATATGCACTAACAATGATAAAGGCAGAACCAGGAGCTGAAACTTGTTCTGATAAATGAGTTTATGACCCAAGATGAATGCATTCTATATGTTTGCCTGGAGATAATTTAATGATCTAATCTTTAGAAATAGATCTGGCTGACTAATATGATGTTTTATCCTTGGCTATCAGCAGGCACTGCTTCACTTAGTTCCATCTATCTATCAGAATCGGTAAAACCTAAGTCTTTGCTCCCTCCTTTTTCTCTCAAAAATGAAAACAACAATTTTCTGTCCCAAACATCTGGAGATGCATGGAATTCAAATGTATGACTCATGTAATTAAAGCATCGAGCAGGCATCACAAAAAGGTGGGGCTTTTTGCAGATTATATGGCTATGATGGATTTTTTAAACAATATATGTTGGGACAAAACTGATCTAGAAAAATACTAAGGTTATTACTAATTATTATTATATAATTATTATTATTATAATAATTAATAGTAGCAGTAATAATCTTAGTATTTTTCTAGAACAGTTTTATCCCAACATATATTGTCCCTTGCTATTCACAAATTGTTTATGGCTAATGTATGTTGGATAATTGAGAAAGCCAAAGAATACCAAAAAAGAAGTTATGCAAGTGGTCCTCACTTAATGACCACTTGTTCAGCAACTGTTTGACCTTATGATGATGATATATTAGTGGTAATTATACCCAATCCTCAAAGTTCCAGCCATCACAATGTCCCTGAGGAACCATGAATGCAATCTAGGCAATCAATGACTGCCTTACAGTTATGACATTTCAGTATCCCAGAGTCATGTGCCACCTTTACTGTCACCATTTGTGACCTTCATTGTTGGATTCTGAAAGCAAAGCCAATGAGTTAGGGATGCTGGCAGGATGCAGCAAATGGTAACACATCATATCCTGTCTAACAAGAAGTCAGGATTCACCGAACAACATCAACCAGAAGTACTGTAATTGCTGTCGCTAAGCAGCAGGTTATGTGATATTGTGTTTTATGACTGCAACACTTAATAATGGAAATGCCAGTCTCAATTGTTGTCATTAACTGAGGACTACTTATATGTGCTTCATTGACTATAGGCCTTTCATTTTGTTTGATCACATCGAACTGTGGAACACACTTATAAAAATGGAAATTCCAGAACTTCTCATTTCCTCATGAGAAACCTGCATAAAGGTCAGGAAATCACAATATGGACAGAACATTCAAAACACAATGGGTCCAGGTTGTCAAATGACTATGACAAAACTGTATACTCTCCTCTATTAATTTAATCCATGTGTTGAATATATATCTTAAAGGAGGCTGGATTGGAAGAAAATTAGCTCAGTTCTAAAACTGGAGAGAGAAACATCAATAACCTACATTGTGCTACGCTATTGTAAAGTAACCACAGTAAAGGAACAAGTCAAGAAATACACCACAAACTAGCATTTGGTAGAACAGCAACGGTGATCTTAGAAAATATATTTAGATGCTGCGATGTTAGTCCAAAGTTCTCTCTTGAGATACAAATGGCTATGCTCAGGCACATGATGTGAAGATAAGCTCTCTGAAGGAAGGACCTAATGCTGGAGAAGGTAAAAGGGAAGAGGATGACCAGCAGCAAGCTGGATGGTCTCCATTACAGCAGCAATGGCTGCATCATTGAATAGAAGATAATAGAATTCTTTATTGGCCAAGTGTGATTGGACATACAAGGAATTTGTCTTGGTCAATGTACATAAAAGAAAGATACATTCGTCAAGAGTCATAAGGTACAACATTTAATAATAGTCATAGGGTACAATAAGCAATCAAATCATACTAGAAAACAGTCAATATAAATTGTAAGGATACAAGTGACAAAGTTACAGTCATACAGTCACAAGTGGGAAGGGATGGGTGATAAGGAGTGATGAGAAGGTTAATAGTAATAGTAGTGCAGACTTTGTAAATTGGACCTGAAAGACCAGGTTAGGGACAGATCATCTTGGAGACAATCTAACTATATGGTCACTAAGAAACAACACCAATTTGATGGCACATAATCAATTCACAAACAGCATCCTTTGTGAAATTAGATTTTTTTTCCAGATGCAATGGGCAGATGTTGATTCTGTAAAATCTATACTGTTTGCCGGTAATCAGTAATCAAAGCCATGGATAGATACATGTCTGGGTGCCATGGAATATACTACTAATGAAGACCATAAGCAGCATGTTATTTATAAATGCAAACCAAATTTCAAATAAAACTCTCAAAATGGCACATATACTTGCTTAAAGTCAAGCCTTTAATAATGATGTGTTCCAGAATGAAAAGAACCAGAGTTGAGATGAGTGATTAGCAGCTGCCAGCTACAGCAGAATGTATTTATTTCATTTGCTCTTATAAAATTATTCTTTATTTCTATTTCTAATTTATTTTAGGTTCTTGTTATGCAATTGTCTTTTTTGTTCATGAAAATTACAGGAAAGGGAGGAGGGGAACCAGATTATAACTTCCTTTAAGTAATCCTGTTGTTGTATGTTTGCATTATTTTTTCCATTATCAAAACCAAATTCAGAAACAGGGAACATATCCAACTGCTGTCTAATGTTAAGATAAGTTGTGCTAGGTTTCACCTTAGAAACGTTTCCAGTTACATTAAGAGCTCTCGAAGCAATTCGCACCATTGTTTTGCAAAATGCCTATTGAACTGTCAGAACAACTTAAAGGTGTGCATTTTGTATTATTAAATAAAAATAAAATCTTGTTATCTAGCATTCTCCCCACTTACGCTTTTCATTTTATATACTGCTGGAGGGACAGAATATCTCACAAAGAGACTCTTGACAAGGTGCTTGTTTAGGAAAATGTGAACAGAGAAGCACCTACAAAATCAGGAAAAGAGTAACCATGACTTAACCAGAGGTATCTGTTTTGGAAAATTGGTGAATAGATGAATGTGTCAGATTAAAAATCTATTCATTTTTTTTTTTCTTCTTCCTTTCTGGAGACAGTTACTAAAGCATACAGAAAAATTCAAATGAACTCCATTTGGGGCAATTATTTCTAGGCTTGGAGTTCTTAGTTCTTGCTGTTGATTTTTCTTACTGCTGCTTTTGATCTTTTATTTTTCTTCCTTCGGGTATGAAATGTTGCGCCTGCTTATGAGGCTCAGATGGTAATTTAATTATATATCTTTTTAAAATATGGTACAATTTCTTTTCATAAATACTTTTTTTTTTTTTAAAAAAAGAAAACCTCCACAAGGCATTCCTTTTGCCTTTTAACTAACACAGCATGAACTTTTATTTTGGCCTCTCCCTCCTTTCCCCCTTTTGTGTTCACCCATCATGGGGCTGGCCTATCCCACACATTCCTTGTTCCTTGAAGGGAAAACCCATGGGTCACCAGTGGCAGTGTGGTTGCATGAAGGCCTGGACTACAGTAGCTGAAGAACGATTCAAAAGCCTGGCTCAGGAAACAGGCCAGATCCAGCAAAAGGAGTGAAGACAGCTACGGGGGTGGAGGTGCCCATAACAGCAGGTCACAGCACAGCACCGAGGGTATTGGCAGGCAGCCCAAATCTTCCCTCTGCCTTTGAGTCACTCCTTCTCTCCAAACATGCAAAGCAAAATGAGAGAGCGGAGAGGGATGAACTCAGCTTAAGGTTCAGAGCACAGCCCCCCACACTTCAGCCCCAGGCAGATCCACACAAACTCCTCAGAGTTGGAGCTAAGTTTAAATTTGCCTCAGATCAAGTACAATCTATATGGTGGCTTTTGCAAATGGCGGGCACATGGCAAAACAGAGACTTTGGTCTGAAAACTCTACAGGAGTGGGATTAGTAGAAGACTGCAGCTGCCGATCCCTCTTTCGTGCAAGCAATCGAAGTAACAGGCACCCGTGCTTTCAAACTCCAGGTACACATACCTACTTTTGGACAGCTGACACTCAGAGACAAGTTCCACAATACAAAAGGCAGCATATGTTTTCCCCCTCTGTTTTGCCCAGAGGCAGTTCTTGTTTGCCACAGGTTATTAAACATGGGACTTTTACTTCTCTGGGATAAGATTACAGTATTTTGGAATTACTGTAGCTTGAAAGATTTGTGAGCCTGGTAAACCGAACTTCTCCATTCTGCCATTCAAACATTTTAATTGTATAGTGAGGGGTCCCTCAGCTAACCCACTGTGACAAGTGACAAAGGAGCTCTCTCTTTTTTTTCTCCAAGTCATTATTCCCAACCTCCTCCACATCTGGAGGGCATCAGACTGGTGAAAATGCTTGATATCTGACCACAGAGAAAAAGAACTCATGGAAACTAAAAGCAACCAGAGGATTGCTTTGATTACAGAGGACTCCAGGAAATCCAATACAAAAGAAAACAGGAGTTATATGTATGAACTTCAGTTTCGTACAAACTTTTATTGGGTTGTAGAAATAGCCATGGTAAACGATGAAAACAAGCGATGGCTGCACCATGGCCTTTTAGAGGGAAGAAAACCCTTAGTTCTTTCTATTGTTGAGGAACTAAGAATGCATTTTAACAAATGATAAATGCAAAAGTGGGCATTTTAGAAAAAAGTACAGTTACTGCCACAAATAAGTATCTAAACCAGAGATGGGCAACTATTGCATCTTTATGATCTGTGGACTTCCAGGAATTCTGGGAGTTGAAGTCCATAGGTCATAAAAGTGCCATAGTTGCCTACCCCTGTTGGTAGAGGAGGAAAAATTTCTCAATATAGGATTCCTGATGGATCTATAGCAGGGGTGTCAAACTCAAGGTCTGGGGGCCAGATCTGGCCCACAGGGTGCTTAGAATGGGCCTGCAGGGCTACCTTGGAAATAGCGAAGGACTGGCTCATGGTGCCTGCCAGCAAAAATGGAGTTCATCCCTCCCGAGCTCCATTTTTGCTGGCAGAGGGTTGCATGAGGCTGTCACAGCCAATAACCAAGATCAAGAGCTTGTTTTCGCTGGCAGAGCACTCCCCCCCCTGACATCATGCTGGCTATGCCCATCCTCGCCATATCCCCCCCCCCAAGGTCAAACACAACCCTAATGCGACCCTCAATGAAATTGAGTTTGACACACCTGATCTATAGGAAGAAAGCTCTCATTATTATCAAAAGAATCTTTCCTCTTCATATACATAGTAGCACCAAGACCACACACACATGAAAGTAATCATTGTTAGAACTGTAAGGGGAAATGACACATTGGGAGTTCCTTTTTAACCTGCCAAAAAAACAGCCAACTGAAAGTTGCTATAGTTGTTTCTTTTTCAGGAGAGGTCCAGTCTCTGTGAAACCAAAGTCTTCACATAATATGTCCAAAGTACAATCATTTGAGCCTGGTCAATTATGCCTTAAGTTAGAATTCTAGGTTTTGTTTAATTATTTTGTTTATTATTGTTCATTTTCTGGGCTAGCGGGGGCATTCTCAGGAGTCTTCTCTAATACTGAAGTTAAAAAGCTATTCTTAATGTTTTGCTTCTTCAAAGTCTAACTTTTGCTTCCCTAGAGCACCACAGGGAGGCCATTGCCTGCACAATTCTAATATTTGTAAGTATACAAACATCATGGCATTTGAAAATATTTCTCAAGGCCTTCATGGGCTACTCTGTCAAATGTTAGTATGCAGCATTTTTCTTGAGTATTGGTTCCTTTACCATTGATAGCTGAACTCCAAAGGCAAAAACTAACCAGTATCTTCATTGTCTGAACTTGCTGTCATGAGTTTGGTCTTCTTTATTTTTAATCTTAGTTCCATTTTTTTCCCCACCCTGCACCTTCACTTTCATTATTAGAGCTTGCTAATTCTTTGCCTCTTCACTTACCAGAGTAGCATCACCAGCATAGCATAGGTTATTAATATTTCTTCCTCTAATTTTAAAATCCTGCCCATCTTCTTTCAATCCACCTCCCCCCAATATATATTCTCCACATAAATTGAATAAGGGGAGAGGATACTGCCTTGTGCCAGTCCTTTACTAACTGGAGCCAGTGTGTTTTGCTACCTTCTGTCCATACTGTGATTTTCTGACTTGTGTGTAGATTTTACATGAGTGCAACTATGTATTCAAGGATTCCAATTTTTCTAAACATATTCCAGAGATAACTAAAACCAAAACCAACACTTGGATATAGTATCTTTCATCTACAAGCCACAACAAAAACAATAGGGACTGGTATATGGACAGCAATATGGTTTTCTGCAGATTTGCAAACGGGAGGGGAGCACTTTAACTGAGCTATAGGGAAAAACCCTTAATCTTCTTTACTGTATCCTAGTAGAATCATGCTTTACTGTTTTTCATCCTTCTATAATGTAGTCTTAGTAAGTCTTACCTCTTTGTAAGTTCATATCATTCTGCATTTTAGATTTAGAAGGGGGTGCTTTCTTTTCACTGGCTATAGGAAAACAGGAGTGAATCTTTATACAGCTCTTAAGCCCTTAAGTGCGTATATGCACACAGAAACACACACAATCTGTCATTAAACTAAGTTAGATGTACCAATAAGCCTCAAGGCAATGTCTAGGAGGACATGGAGCAAATATATTGAGGGCTGTTCTTTGGATCCACTTACTGACACAACGCAACAGAGAAACTGAGAGCCAAGAAAGCCAAGGTTAGCCACAGGTATACACAATGAGCTATCACACTCTTTTCATTATTGGAATAGTTGGTAGAAATAGCACGTTTTGCCCTAATTGGAAAGCCTTCTGCTCATTACAAAGAAAGGGGGAAAAAGAGCCCCACTTCCTGTGTGTTCTAGCTTCCAAAGCTAGGATAAAGAGACAAGGCACCTTCAACAATTAAGCAAGCTCTCACATGTTTGGACAGAGATTCACAGTGGTTTTTAATAAGCTGTATTTATTGCTCTGAAAGAAACAGCAGGGCTACCTTATTACCACTTGACAGGCATGGCACTGAAACCCAGAGCTTGCTCACTTTATCAAGCACTCCGAAGTTAAGCTTCTACTGGAAGCTTAGCCACTCTTATAGATACTTAAAAGATCACTTTTGTCAAACCTCTCCCCAGCTTCACCTCTGCCTGCCACAGTGTGCAGGAAAAACAAAACAAAACAAAACAGTAACTATCCAAAGAACCAACAGTAAAAGCTAACACATCTTGGTTTCCAGCCAGGATAAGCCAAGGGTAACATATTTTTAGTTTGTGGGAAGGAGGCAAGGGAGACAGTATCCCTTTTTCTCCCGTGTAATTTGCATGAAAGCTGTTTTTTTAACAAAAATAATATTCTGACAATCCTTAAGAGTCATAACTCACAGGACACATTTTATTCTTACAATGAAAGGTAGAAGGGAGAGTCACAGAATTATTTTTTCTTCAAAAATATCTGGAGCTGATGCAGGTTTGACCTGGTGTAACAAAATATTGTAATGCTTCAGCCCAAATTATGGGACTCTAGATCAACAACAACATGCTTCTTAAGAACTTTTCATTGACAAGCTACTGACAACAACCTATGAAAGCACCTTTGATTCCAGTTTTGCTTTTTACATTGTAACTTGTCAGGCACCAATCCTTTTAAAACAAGGGTGAAAATTTGGGAGGTGGGGAGGAAGAAATTGCTCTATGGCACTAGCTGGAGGCACTGGTAGCACGTACCCTCCCACATTAGTTAGCAAGAGCTGTCTGCTGGCGCACAAGCACTGTGCTTGGGTGAAGTACCCACAGGCAATCCAGCTCATCAGTGCTGACACCTGTACAATATTCAGAAATATTCCCAGGAATGGGAGGAACAACACCCATCCCAAATAAAGTGCTCTCAAATTAGAGCATGGAGCCAAGCCAGAATCCTCTAAAACTCTAATTCGTCACAAAAAAATGTGGTTCTGTTTTATTGCCACCTTCAACTTCTGCATTTGATGGGTAAATGAAATAAGCACCGGTCAAACAAATGCAGTTCACAACAACAGATGGCTAATTGTGCTGTCTGACATGGCATTTATCTAGCATGATGTCAATGCTAAATAAGTGTCAAACAGTTGTAGTGATTGTCTGATCCCTTTTTTGTGTGTGTAGCAGACGTTCTTGCCTAACAGGCACTGTAAGCAAGTGAGAGGAATGCCTGTTAACTAGGCTGGATCTTGGCATCAGAATTTTCATTCAAGCTCTGAAAGACTGAGGTCCTGTTAGAGCATCGTCGTGAAACTATTTAGGAGTCTCAATTCAATATAACATGTATAGCTGAATTAGTTTCTCTGTCCAAACCCCACAAAAGCATAATTATTAAAGCTGAATATTTATGAAGTAAGTCAGTGTCATGAAAATCATTCAATAGGATGCTCCAGATCTGCTTTTTCAAGATGCAACTGCTTAACATTATCTTCTCTAAATGGATCTTGCCTGTCTGATGTGATCATCTAGGAAGTGGATGTTTGAAATCCCAATTCCTTGAGAGGTGCAAGAGACATGGACCTGGAGAACAACCTTATCTGTTTTTTGTTCCAACACAATGGAACAACTTGCTCTTAGAGGTATCCCTGCTCTCTAGCTCTCAGATTAGACAATGGAAGAAATGAAGACCATTCTCTTAAGGGACTTTTCATTCTGAATTTTAATGATGAAATGGGCTGCCAGGTTTAGTACAACCTTATTTTGATTTGGTTTTATTGTGAAAGGTTTGTGGATTTTATGATATTTTATGGGATTTGATACTGCATAACTCCTCAGAATTTTGGAATATGAGAGTATATAAATAATTGCAACAAACAAATACACAAGCTTTAAAGCTTTTCCTGAAGTTCTTTCGGCAGTTGCCAGGATAACCGATGAGGTGAAATACTTGGTGTTTCCCTCAACTAGTGAACTCAGGAGAAAAGTCTTCTGGACATATAAATGCATATTTATAATGCTTTAGGAGAGCCTTGAAGCAATCATGATGAGCTTTTGTTAGGGATAACATTGTTTACCCTAACTGGTTTAGGTAAAATAATAACTAAGTAATCATAGTTTGTATGTTAAAGTGTCTGCAACTTTAACTGTGGGAATGTAATTAAGGGAGTGGTTGTGAAAGCACTTTAAAAGAAGCAAGGCTGCAGCTTGCTCTCTCTCTGGCTTTGATGATCCCTGATTACTGCAAGGACTCAAGACTGCATTGCTCGAATGGGAGAGAAAACAAAGGACTGACTTGTAAGTGAATTGACATAGGATATTCTACACGGACTTTGCTAACTGAATATCCCTGAATGGACTGACTAAATGATACATGACTATTGGACTGTTATTTTGACTATGCTATGAACTCATAATGGAATAAACTATATTTTTGATAGCACAAGCGTATCTGTTATTTTTACTGTATGTTAATAAACATACAAGCTTAGCTCACTCATTTATCTGTGTGCCTATCTGACTAATGCTGCACATTCTGTTTAGCTTGTCTCCCTAACCCTGGTTGGGGAAACCAGGCTTAACAGCTTTTGAGTATCTATGGCTCCTCTGTGGCTTCAATATGTAGTTCTACTTCAAATAATTTGTTCAGGACTTCTCTAAACTGATCTCTTTAGATGCTTTCTCACATCAAGTGGGCTGGTCTGTGATCAAGGTTTTTGTATCCTTCAACTGATCTTTAGATTCAACTCGTCACATTCAAGCAGAGGGTCCTGGATGAATTGGATTAACACGATGACTTTTGGAAAAGTGAATGAAAATGTACAGAAGCAATGGTAATTCCCCAGGTCAACTAGGAGACAGCACACAGGAATCTGGCTCAAAAACAGTAACTGTGAGAGGGACCTTGGAGTCTTAGTGGAGAATGACTTACACATGAGCCAGCTGTTTGCGGCAGCAGCCAAAAAAGTTAATACAATCCTCGGTTGTATAAACAGAGGCACAGAATCAAAACCAGGTTAAGTATTAGTACCGCTTTATAAATCCTTAGCAAGATCACACCTGGAATACTGCATCCAGTTTTGGATACTAGATTACAAAAAAGGCGTTGAGACTTTGGAAAAAAGAGCAACTAAGATTATGATTAAAGGCCTGGAAATGAAAACAAAGGCCTGGAGAACAGTTACAGGATTTGGGTATGGCTAGTCTAGAGAAAAGAAGGACAAGGGGTGACATGATAGCTGTTATGAACTAATAAAAGCGCTTAAATAAAGTTTAACAAACCTTAAAGAAAAAGCAGGGTTCTAATCCTGCACTTCTGATTGGCCGATAATAGCGATATCGGATTGGTCCGTTCTGGGAAATCTGATTGGCTGTTAACAATCCACTCTCATTGGTTCAAGGGGTTAACACTTCCATGTTTCTCATTGGTTAATAGGTCAGCAGCCTGCCCTATAAAAGGGCTGCTGCTGCCCTAGGGTTTTGCTCTGTTTCAGAATGATTAATAAAGAGTTGAAGTTCACTGTTTACTGCCTCATCTCCGTTCCTTGCGCCCATGCGCAGAACTTAACACTGGCGACGAGGATGGGATGCGGAGACATCAGAGCTGACTGAACACTACAGAGCACCAAACAGAGCACGTGGCTGAAGGCACATCGACAACGGAAACGATGTCCGGCGGCGCCATACCACCCGCTCCATTTGACCCAGCACAAAAAGACTGGGACTCGTACTTAGACCAGTTCCAGATGTTTCTGGAGACCAACAACTTGAAGGATGCCACTACGGGGAAAAAGTGAGCAGTGTTCCTGACCCATTGCAGGCCTGCCATCTTTAAGATGGCCAAGGCACTAGCGAAACCGGCTGAGGTGAAAACCATGGACTGGGACGTCCTCGCACCCCTTCTACGGGCCCACTATGTACCCGCCGTATCAACGCTTGTCCGAAGACATGAATTCTACCAGAGGGACCAGCGGAAAGGAGAGAGCATTGCAGATTTCATCGCGGATCTCCGGAACCTGGGAGGCCTCTGTGGGTTTACAGACCTCGAAGAAGCTCTGAGAGACCAAATAGTTCTGGGATTAGATGACCACACTATGCAGAGCAAGATCATGGCAAAAGGGGACATCGACCTTGCTGATGTAATCAAGGACGCTACTGCAGCAGAAGCAACCAGGAAGTCGGCCACCCGAATGCACCGCACCAACGCACTGCTCCGTCAACTCGCCAGCAATACCTCACCTCGCCTAGAGAGGCACACAACAGCGACCCACCACGAGGACCTCGAATCACCTTCAGAAAGTGAGGAGGAGGAGGTCAACCGGCTCCGGTCTGAACGTGGCCAACGCCATCAGCGGAATCAAAGACTACCACACCAATGCGCAGGTTGTGGGGCAAACCACCCGTGATCAGACTGCAAATTCCTCGATGCGCTCTGCCATTTCTGTGGGAAAAGAGGCCATATCGGGAAGGTCTGTAGAAGCAAGCAAGGATCCAGCCCACTTCAGAGGGGAAACAACTACTGCCAGACCACAGGGAATCGCCCTGTGAGTCGGGAACATTTGAACCACCAATGGAACAACCACTCCTACAGAAATAAAACACCGGCCATTTTATCGAGAAGAGAAGAGGCACACCAAACTATTACAATCGGTCACGCCTCATCGCTAGATGCAAAGAAGATCCCAGTGAAGGTCGCCATCGAAAACCAGCCTTGTGTGATGGAAGTCGATTCAGAATCGTCCCTCTCGATGGTTTCCTGGAAGACTCTTAAACAATTAATCCCTGCCGTCCGGCGTCAAGACCTCAGAGCCCAAAGAATCAAACTCAAAGATTATCAGGGGAACCGAATTCCGGTCGTTGGATCCAGCCAAGTCCAAGTATCATTCAAAAATCGTACTGCATCATTACCACTGACCGTCATTGACTGTGACCAGCCTAGCTTGTTAGGCCTTCACTGGTTCGCCTCATTCGGGATCGAGGTAGCCGGCATTCACCAAACCAGAAGCGACGACTGGGAGAAGGCCATCGTCCAGGAATTCCAGAACGTTTTTGCAGACAAACTAGGCGAGTACAAGGAGACCCCGATATCATTTAACCTTAACCCTGAAGTAGCCCCCATCTGCCTTAAGCCTCGTCGGGTACCTTTTGTCCTTAAACCAAAAATTGACGAGAAGCTCGATAAATTAATAGCCCAGGGTGTTTTAGAACCAACTGACCACGCTCGTTGGGAAACCCCAATTGTAACACCCATCAAACCGGATGGATCATGAAGGATTTGTGGGGACTACCGGGCCACCCTGAATCACACCCTTCAACAGAACGCTTACCCGGTGCCAGTGGTACAACACCTTCTCCATTCCCTGGGGGGCAGAAAAGTCTTCGCTAAATTGGATTTAGCACAGGCATACCAACAACTGCCTGTAGATAAAAAAACCGCAGAGGCACAGACGATCGTTATGCACCGAGGCACCTTTAAATGCAACCAACTCCAATTCGGAGTGAGCGTAGCCCCAGGGATATTTCAAAGTCTGATGGAGAGACTCTTGCAAGGGATCAAGGGGATCGTGCCATACTTTGATGACGTTTTAATTGCTGCCCCGAATAGAGAAATACTTGAAAAACGTCTTAAAATGGTTCTCCAGAAATTTAAAGACTCTGGCCTTTAGGTTAAAAAAAAATAAATGTCAACTGTGTACAGATAAAGTAGAGTTCCTAGGATACCTAATCGATAAACAAGGCATTCACCCCACTAATAGCAAACTAAGGGCAATCAAAAACGCCCCAAGACCCAGAAATAGGACTGATCTCCAAGCTTTCCTGGGCCTCATTAACTTTTACAACATCTTTTTGCCCCAGAAAGCAACCGTAGCTGAGCCTCTACATAGACTTCTCGACAAAAAAGCAATCTGGGTCTGGGGACACCATGAGGAGCACGCATTCCGACAAGTGAAAAACTTACTAACCTCAGATGCTGTTTTAATGCAGTATAACGAGACTCTGCCTTTAACAATTACATGTGACGTGTCACCGTTTGGAGTAGGAGCCATTTTGAGTCATGTGTTACCAAATGGTAGTGAGGCCCCTATTGCCTATTTTTCTAGGACCCTATCAAAGGCTGAACGTAACTATAGCCAGATCGACAAAGAGGCTCTTGCTGTTGTATCTGCTATGAAACGGTTTCATGAATATGTGTATGGACGAGTTTTTGCTATTGTTACCGACCACAAATCTTTGCTAGGATTATAGCGGGAGACAAGGCAACCCCAAATATATTGTCACCTAGAATGACTCGCTGGTCAGAGTTTTTAGCTGCGTACAACTATAAATTACAACACCGCCTGGGGAAAGCCATTCCCCACGCTGATGCATTGAGCCGTGCCCCACTTCCGGAAACCATTGACGACCCAGCTCCAACCCTTACGACACTCCAGATTGAAATGCTACATTCACCACCGCTAACAGCCAGAGACATTGCAATCGAAACAAAACGAGATCCTGTCTTGGCGCGAGTTCTTAGTTGGGTCGAACGAGGATGGCCAATAGAACAAACCCCTGATGACTTCACCCCTTTCAGAAACCGGCAAACAGAACTTTTTTCGCAAAAAGGCTGCATCCTATGGGGAGATAGAGTCGTTGTCCCAGAGCGGTTATAATGAGCAGTATTGAAAACATTGCATGACGGTCACCCCGGCATCGTGCGTATGAAAGCGCTTGCACGAAGCTATGCGTGGTGGCTGGGCATCGGCAAACAGATCGAAGCCTGGGTAAAGACTTGTTTAAAGTGCCAAGAAGTCAGCAGTGCCCCACCTAGAGCAACTCCAACAGAATGGGAAATCCCCCGGGGGCCGTGGTCCCACATCCACATTGACTTTGTGGGACCTACTAAAGGACATACGTTCCTCCTAACAGTGGATGCCTATTCCAACTGGCTCGAGATCCATGAAATGAAGAATACTACAACGGAGTCCATCATCCGAAAATTGAATAGACCATTCGCAACGCACGGGCTGCCAGACATTCTGGTCTCTGACAACGGACCCCAGTTCACCGCCCTGGTTTTTGAATAATATTTAGCGGACTGGGGTATCCGCCATGCGCTAACTTCGCCAGCGCACCCTGCGGCTAACGGCAGGGCCGAGCGCATGGAACAATTTGTTAAAAAAACTCTCCACAAAATGGACTATGGGGACATTGACGACAAAATAAACAGAATACTCCTACTCCAACACATCACTCCGCACAGCATCACCAACAAGACTCCAGCTGAACTGTTGATGGGACACAAGCTCCGTTCCCACCTCGACCAGCTTCACCCATCCTATGAGCCAGAGAAACCCTGTGGATCTAGCGGAAAATGCCGCGAGTTCAAGGTAGGCGACTTAGTTTTCGCCAAAAACCTCTCCGGCGAACCATTATGGGTCGAAGCAACTGTAATTCAAACCATCGGGCCCAGATCGTACTGTGTGCAAACCTGCGATGGAAAAATATGGAAACGCCATATAGATCAGCTTCTCTCTAGGCTACAACCCAGTTCCCGTGACTCCTGTGACTCCCAAACTGAGGGGGGAGGGGATGTCGAAGAAACCTAATTCGAGATGGTGGAAAGCAGAAGCGAAGGAAGTCAGCAATCGGGCGCAATAAATGAAGAAGAATCAAGGAGGGGAGTGTCCTCGCCACAGAGGAATACCTCAACGGAGGCTGGTCCGCAAAGATCGGAGGACAACAACGACAGAATTAGCGGCACCGAGTCATACAGTGAGAATGCGGAACCGCCTGTACCAGATATGTCCAAAAACGTCCCACCGAAACCGGACTACAGACAGGAACCGGTGGGACAGCACAAATCTAATAGACAGTTAAAACAACCTACATATCTTAGGGATTACGTCACCGCACCCCTCAAACGGAACCTGGGAGGAAGGGGTGTTATGAACTAATAAAAGCGCTTAAATAAAGTTTTAACAAACCTTAAAGAAAAGGCAGGGTTCTAATCCTGTACTTCTGATTGGCCGATAATAGCGATATCGGATTGGTCCGTTCTGGGGAATCTGATTGGCTGTTAACGAGCCACTCTCATTGGTTCAAGGGTTTAACACTTCCATGTTTCTCATTGGTTAATAGGTCAGCAGCCTGCCCTATAAAAGGGCTACTGCTGCTCTAGGGTTTTTGCTCTGTTTCAGAATGATTAATAAAGAGTTGAAGTTCACTGTTCACTGCCTTGTCTCCGTTCCTTGCGCCCATGCACAGAATTTAACAATAGCAGTATTCCAATATTTGAGAGGCTGCCACAAAGAAGAGGGGGTCAATTTATTTTCCAAGACACCAGAGGCCAGGACAAGAAACAATGGCTGGAAACTAATCAAGGAGAAAAGCAATCTTGAATTAAGGAGACACTTCCTAACAGTGAGGACAATTAACTACTGGAACAGCTTGCCTTTAGAAGTTGTGGGTGCTTCATCACTGGAGGTTTTTAAGTAAAGCCTGTACAGATACCTATCTGAAATGGTAGCATCTCCTGCATGAGGAAGTGGTTGGACTAGAAGACCTCCAAGATCCCTTCCAGCTCTATTCTGATTGATTCTGATTGAACTATAGAGCACAGGAGGACTTCTCTATTGCTCTTTCCCCTCCCCCAGATTAGTATCCTTCCCTCCATTCCACTCCCACCCACCAGCTATCAATGCCATTCCATTCCCCTGGGCAGCCTTTTCAGGCCCGTGCTTATTAACTGAAGCAGGCTGTGACAATTGCACCAGCTGTTCACCTCTTCTTGCCCCCTGTCATCATCCTCCTGTTTAGCGATTGGCTTCTTGGACTCAATCATGCTGGGACCACCACAGTTCTCTCTCCACTCCCCCCTCCCCGCCATGCTTCTGTGTTTAGAGCACTATGAATGCTAATAGCTGGGGATATCCGCCAGTTTACAGGAGCCGAACATTTTGAGGCAGCCATCTTGACAATGACTCCACAGTCAAAAGCTTCTTTTAGTTCTTGAATGTTTCATGGCCATGGAAAATACCCACCTCTTCCCCTAACAGCAACATCTTCAAGTACAGATAATGACATGGTACCCAGGGGGATACTAGTGGGAAAATTGGCATAAAATGAGCAGAATAGTTCAGAGATCCCAAGGTGATTGCTATGCTGGTTACTTCAACACTAGGCCTGTTGCAGTTCAGCACAAAATAATCTTACCTTGTTATAATAGTGCAGGTGGACGGTGTGCCACTGTCCATCACTCACACCTCCTGGAATGAATGGGGCAACAGTGCTTGTGGTTTCTCCTGAAGGAAAGATGAAACACCACTCAGGTTTTAAAAATAAAATCTGAGGAAATAAAAGAATAATTTCCCCATCGTTTTACAAAGATTCTGAGAAGCAATGAGGGCACCAAAGTTATAGCATGCTGAGTGAAGGAAGTAAAGAATATTTTTAAAGATTTGGAAAAATAAGACACAGAAAGTACAACCTAAGGTGGAATATTTATAAACCAAAATAAATTGACAGATATACTGGAGAACAATCATACCTGCTGAGAAAGTGAGCTGAACTTGCTCTTGAACGATTTCCAATGCAACAAAATCATGCCGTTCATTGAAACGCCCATTGTAGAGGAGAAGGCCATCCCGTTCCTTTGTGGCAAACCTGCCCCCAAAGAAGAGAAAGACGAATCTCATTCCAAGCATTCCAATGCCCATTGCAAGATGTTCATAAGAACTACAGTGATTTGTAGGATGTGAATTATTAGAATTTTTGTCTGGTCAGAAATCTTGCAATAGCTTCGAATGCCTTATGAAATGAAAAGATGAAAAAGGAGTTTAGAAAATCCCACACAAATTGTATCCCAAACTGTTATCACTGGACCCCATATGTTTACAAACAATTTTCTCCTGAAAACATTCACACAGTGAGAGAGAGAGATTAAATATAACATCCCCAAATACAGACAGATTACATGTGGAATTCACACGATTTATTACGTAGACATTTTGGAGATATCTTCCCTCAGAGGAATTGGTGGTTGCTAAGTGCCATGGTTTACCTAAGGAAGCAAGCTGGATCTAACAAAGGCATTCCTTTGTGATTAGACATGTAGTTTCTTCATACAAAGGAGTGCCCAAAAGGCTGGCTCAGCTGTGACTCATCCTGGAACTCCCCCCATTCCCCCCCCCCATACCCTCCATTCATTCATATTGGTTGCATTGTGACTGTATATAAATAACAAGTAAGAGCAAGGAAAGGGACAATGATAAGCATGAAATAATTTCTCCAATGTCGTTGGAAAGGTCTTCAAAGTTGTGGAAGCGATCAGCGAGAAGTCAAAAGTGGCCATTTCAAACGGTTAGTGATATGCTGGGAAAATTATGAGAACTTGGTTACGACTCCCAAAATCAAGTCGTATCTTGTTACTGGGCACATAATGACAAGAAGGATCAAGTCTCAGTCATAGTCCTTAAAGAAAATTCCAAGATAGCCCAGGATATATTTATAGTCTTGAGGAAGAAGCAAGAAAGCACGGCATCCAGGTCATGTTCAAGAAATGGGACAAGAAGAGCAAGATTTCTCTTAAGTCCAGCAAGAAACTAAGATAACAGAAATAGAGATTAGTGGGCAAATTGATCCTATCATATTCAGAAAATGTTTGGGAAGTAAAGCACACCTTCACAGCTTGGGGGAAAGTGCTCAGTGTTTTAAATTAGAAGGTTTTGCTAGCTAGTGATTAAAGCTCTGGCCAAACAATCTACAAACTAGATTCTGCTTCATACACCACATCTTAACTTGTAGCCTCACACATTCTTCTACTCCTTGTTTCATTAGATGAGCTAGTAGGAGAAAATGCACTGATGGGTTACTTTGGGAAATACAGTGAGATATTCAGTTGATTTACAGTACACTACTGTTTGTAGGTGTTGTATCGTGAAACTTCTACTTTCTTAATGTAGCGGTCAGTTTTTTGGCCATCAGCAAACACAAAATTCCAAAATGTACATTTAGATTCAGATACTCATTAACTTCCATGTACTTATGAAATCAACCCCTAGCAATCTATTTCAACTTTAAGATTGCTATGATGCCATTTTTAGGTGCCCTCTCTACTGCGCTACTGGTGGTGGAAGATTTTATTATTATTTGTTTGCAAAAGATTTTCCCTTCCACATTCATGCATGTCCACTTTAACATAACCGCTGGTTCTCCAGAGCAAATTCAGCTGATCACCAGGCACTCAAAGGTTGCTCACTATGATTTAGTCTAAAGAAATGGAAATAAATCTTCAGAAAAAAACACTATAATTAGGATGATCTTTTCTTTAATTAACTATGCACACTGAGATATTAATTGTCTATACAGTCAGAGCACCAAGTGGTGTTTTTTGTTTTTGCTTTTGCTTTCTACAATCTTCTGGTAGAACAAAGAACACCCCTCTACTGGTTTCAATCTTTATAGCTTCCTGACACCAGATCAAAAATGAAATCCGGCAGAAAAAGGAATTAAAAGGATCCTAACAAATAAGCTTAGAGGTGTCCAATTGTTCCATCTTCTCTCTTCTGATAAATATAACAAGAATTATATCATCTTCTTCTCTTCTCTTACATTTCAGAGACACCAATATGCCCACCTATCAACTGTAATTAAACTGAATTAAATCCACGAAAAATGGATAATTTATAAATTTAGTTGATTATTTCATATAATTTATAGAAATACATTATTCCTGAGCATGAAAGCCTTTAAGGGCTCCCAATGATTTTTAAAACATGCTTGTTAAGTAATAATTAATTTTTAAAATAAGCACCAGCTTGGAAAAGTCAGAAAGCACAAACTGTACAAATTATATATCTTCATTAATTTCTACCACATTTGAATTCTAGTGTACCTATTTTATACATTTCATGATCAGTATTCATACATTGAGAAAGATATACCATGCTCTCTTTATAAAACTACACATCCACAGGTTCATTTAATATATAAGCTCTTTATTACTACGGTAGTTCTGAATGTTTCATTTGCCCTGCACAAATCAACCTTGTGAAATAGGAAAGGTGCAGTGTACCTACTAAAGAAATTTAGAACCCCTCTCCTAAATTGCCATTCAGAAAATTGAAGATGGTCAGTTAATATTTGGACTGGCCTAGGGAATCTAGGGCTGCTGCTGATTAGTTAAAGCAACTTATCTTAGTATTTTAAAAAAACATATTATAATTAAACGCAGTCAACTGCCAACTACCAATTTCTGCATGGCTGCAAGTTTTCCTTTTATTATTGCTATTTCAAATACACACTCATCTACTCATCTAGAAGCAGAAACACATTCTGTTCTTATACCTGCATATATACTTGGGCTCTTAAGTATCTCAGTGGAATATGTGAAATTACACCTGCTCAGCACATTCTATTTTATTAAGGTTGCTAAAGAGTATTTTGTTCTGATTTACCATGTGAAGAATAGAGTGACATTTGTAACACATATAAGGTTGGTAAAAAAAGAGAGAGAGAGAAATATGTGCTTCATAACTGATTATCCAATAGTAAAACTGTGTGTGTGTGTATTCTCTCCCTATGTGAATTACTATAGAGGTAATCCTCGATTTATGACCACAGTTGAGCCCCAAATTTATGTTATTAAGTGAAACATTTGTTAAGAGTGTTTTGCCCCATTTTATGACCTTTTTATGGCCACAGTTGTTAAGTGAATCACTGCAATTGTTTAGCTAGTAACATGGTTGTTGTGAATCTGTCTTCCACTTTGACTTTACTCATCAGAAAGTTATAAAAGGCCAATCACTGCAACCGTCATAAATATGAATCAGTTGCCAAGTGTCTGAATTTTGATCATGTGACCATGTGATTGCTGCCACAGGCATAAGCGTGAAAACTGGTCATAAGTCATTTTTTTCAGTGCCACTGTAATTTTGAATGGTCAAATAAATGAATTGTTGTAAGTTGAGGCCTACCTGTATTCAAGAATAGAATGTTTCTCAAATCAGGCATCAACCATTCTTGGTTTTGTCTCTTACCAAGATCTATTTTTCAGTGGTATCTGAAATCAGCACAGAGCCCCATGCCTCTTCAAACCAAAATATGCTCCCAGATTACAAGGGGCTGAGTATTTTGAGGAACAACCCCTTCTGCAGGAGGTGGGAAATGATAACCCCCCCATAGAAACAGTGAATGGTGAACCTGTCAGACCTGAAAAATATAGTTCCCATCTGAGCAAAACAGATCTCCCTTTCCCTTGTGACCACACACAGAATTGCTCTCCTGGGTAGATTCGTTTTAGACTGTCAGCGCTTGGCAGTTTCTCCCCATCCCCCGCTCTCCACATACACACATACACAGTCCCAGAGGAAAAAGTGTGTGACAAGTATATAGAGCAGAACTGGAGATCACTGACCCTTTGCCGGGGACAAAAAGGCTTTGGCTGGCTGGCTTCTTTGTGCTAGGCTAACAAAAAGGATGGGATAGGAATAATTATGGATGGAAAGGCCAGGAAGTGGGGAAGGCTCCATAATCTCATTAGAGTTCAAGCAAATAACATCCTTAGGACAAATACAATACTTATATGCCCATTTACACTGAAAGGACAGAATGAGACGTGAGATACACAAAACTCAAAATTTTTGCTAGGTGTCCCTCTAGTAAAAGTTCCTTTCTAGATTGATAGTATTGCTAAAATAGAAAGAGGAAGACATTTGGCCATTCAACAGGTAGCACAACGCGTCTGAAAAATTGAAGAAAACAGATCCAAGAAACAACACGGTTTATATGGTCCGGATGCCTGTAGTAGCTCTCAGCCTCCATATATATATAAACACCACAAATCAAATATAGACAGCAATTGTTGGGAGTGGGGAGATATATAGTTCTCATTTTTTCAGAGATGGACCTATACAAGTGCAACACCATCAGTGTTTACTTTTTGTTGTGGGTAAGAGTCTAGAACTCAGTATCAAACTCACGGTGTCACATTGCTGTCACGTGACATTTCACGGTTTTTTCCCTTTGCACAGTTGGGGTGGGCATGTCCTGCGTGTGATGCATCCGGTTGCCAGTTTAACCCCTCTGGCCTAGATCAAGATGGTTCCCCTGATATATATTCAAGTCTTTTTAAATTGTCCAAAACAACAGCATGAAGAAAACACACAGAAGATTACACAGGTTTTTTTTATCAAAACTTTTAAGACCACAATTATAAACACATTTAATAGAAGATGATCCATCTGGACATAATGAGACTTTTTTTTTTTAAACTTACAGAACTTATTTTCAATGAAAGTGAGTATATTATCCAAGGAATTATAGTCCATCAAATTTGGCTTCAAAAAAGGGGGGAATTTCCCCCCAAAATTTTTACTATTTGCAAATGTTTAATTCTGTAACATTATATTTTGAAAATTCATTAAACATTTATACTTTTCTAATTATATTTTATGTTTAATATATTTTTCTCAGGACTTCATATTGTATCCATTTTTAAAAAAATTTTGAAAATGAAATAGATGCTTAAAAAACAGGGATAGTTACGAAGGTTACCCTACTGGCTCATAGTAAAGAATGTCTGAAAAATTTAAGGAAGGGCAAAATAATATATCTATTATTGTTTTACATGTAAGTATAGAATACATATAAGTACATATACGCATATAAAAGTACTATAAGTGCAAAACTACTGTATCTTGGACTTCTTTTTTCCCCCTAAGCCAAGTACTTACGTGAGAACAATGGTGAAATGGAAGCGTTGGCGCAGCCCTTTAAAAGTAAGAAAGGAATGGCCCGGGAAACTCCGGGTGTTCATCTGACAGTATGGCTTCTCATAGTCTCCAGAAAGGCAGTCACACTTGAAACCACCCACCAGCAGGTTGACACAGGTGCCACCATTCTTGCAGACACCAGGGGTACAGCGGCCCAACCGGGAATTCATTTCACAGTTCTCTCCTGTAGCAGAAGCAAAAAGTAACTATCAACAAACATACACATTCTCCGGCTGTCTTCTTCATAATTCTTAACATTTGTTAACTTTCAAAGCTACTCCAAACCCAACCGAATTTCTTCCCACAAATATACCTGAAGCATAGCATTTGGATTTGGTGGCACAATTATATATCCTACTAGCAGTATTTATACCATTTATAGGCTACATAACTCCTGACTCTGAGGGGATTACAAATTAAAACTAAAAAAATACAAAACATAAAAAGAAATCATGAGATGCTCTCAAAACAACATATAGTAAAACCCAAGCATATCATCCAGCGGGGGCTTAATTCTATCCAAATCCTGGAAGTATAGCCCATCTTCCTAAACATCATCGGAATGAAAGCCATTTGGATCTCTGAATGAGTATCATTCCAGAAGGCAGCCACACTTTCTGAGACCTACATTATGATATTGCTTAATTAAGAAGGCATGGAGCACCCCACCCACTCTCCCTGATCACACTGGGTAGGCAAAAACAACCAAAGAGAAGTGGTCCCTCAAAGGAAAAAAGGCTCTATGCCATGAAGAATTTTATAGATGATAACCAGCACCTTGAATGGCTCCCAGAAGCCAACTGGTAACCAGTGCAGCTCACAGAACAGTGTGATCACACAGAAATAATGAAGCATGCCCCACACTATCCAGGTTGTTGCATTCTGGACCTCCAAGTGATCTTCAAGGACAGTCCCAAGTAGAGCACATTACAGTAATCTATTTGTGAGGTGACTAGTATGTGAGTGACTGCCTGAAAGCCTTCAGGTTTAGGAAAAGTTGCCAGTGGCGCATTGGGTACACCTGTGCAAAGTTCCACTTGGCCACAGCTATCACCTGCTCTTTGAACAGAAGCTGTCAATTGCAGTATAACTAAGTTGCATACCAATCTTGAGTGGTGAAATGCAATGCCATGCAAGATCAATAATGAACATCCTCAGACCTAGATGATCCAAATATTTACAGCTGTTCAGTCTTGTCAAGATTGAACCTGAATCTGTTCCTCCTCATCCAGACATGCAGAGGCTCTAGACCCTGGGACGTGACTTCAGTGGCATCATTTAGCCAATCTGGGATTGAGATGTATTATTGGATGTTGCCATTGTTATGATAATACGTGACCTAAAGGTTATCCATGTACATGTTAAACAGAAGGGGTAAGAATTTTGACCCTTGTGGTACCCCATCAGAAGAAGGCTGTAGGCTTCATCTCTCCTCCATGTTAACATCTGGAACCAGCCACAAAGAAAGAAGAAACACTGCAAAATGGTGCCCTTTCCAAAACAACTTGCAGCCAGTGCAGAAGGATATCATAATTAACATTATTAAAGATATCAAGGAGCACAAAGAAAAATGCAGTACCCTCATCCTGGCTCCACCACAGGTTATCAAAAAGAACACCCAGGTTTGTCTCCATACTGTGATCTGGCATGAAAACCAATTGAAATGGGTTCAGATAATCCACCTCCTTAAAGATCTTCTGGAACTAAAGTCCAATCACCTTCTCCACAAACTTTCCTAAAAGGGGATGGTTGGAGGCTGGATAGAAATTGTCTAGAATCTTTGGAATCATAAGTAGCATATTAAGGGCATCTCACACTCACCTTTAAGACTGAGGGCACAACTTTCTTCCTCAAAGAAGCAGATGTCACTATATTGACTCAATAACTACCTTCTCCCCACTTTTCAAAGCCAAGGGAAAATATTTTGTTTGCCCAAGACCCTTAAAGCCTAGTTTTATGCTACATTCAGTTGTTATTTTCTATTATCTGTTTTGATGCTGTTATAGTTTAGATTTTTCTTATTTGTGAGACTCATCAGAAATTAATTTAATTTAAGGTGCCTGGCCTTTCTGATTGCTCTGCATAAGCAGAAAGACTAAAAATATATGAACACTCATACACTCCCATGATATTAAGCACTGGCCCCTTTTAAAATGATGTTCAAGTTCTTAAGATCTTCTATAACATAACACTGAAAATTAGCAGTTCAATATCAGTGTCCACTTTGTTCTCAGATACCAGTTTTAGGTAAGTAGCAGCTGGGATTTCCCAGCAAGTAAAGCAAAAATATTTGACACAGATAAATAGTCCAATAATCCAAGTTATCATTTTAGCACTGAAACACAAAAGCAATCTCAGAAAATCTCTGGTCACGTCTTATAAACCATTTGGAGGTTCGTGCAACCTGAATTAAAACTTGATTAGAAAGCCTAGCCCTAACAAGTCTGATTCTCCAGAGTGTTACTCTTCAATTTGCTTCAGTGAAAAATGTGACTAATCAAAAGGTTTAATGTGGCAAATGTATTTGATATATTCTATCAATATGCATGCAGCTGCTTTTGTTAATAATGGAAGCTACTTAACAATGGGATGTCTTCAACAAAATGATGTTCACTTCCAAAGTGTTATAAACAAGCAAATCTGTTCCCTGTATTATTAGCAATCTGAAGGAGCGATTTCAGGCAGATTTATGTGAATATTTTTACTACTTTAACTCTCTCTGTTGTTGGTGACTTCTGGTTTTGCGTGGCTTCAACAGCAGCAGGAATTTGCTTGTCTGCAATTCCTGCTGTGCTTGCTGCCAAGGTAGCCCCGATCCAAATGGGTCTGGGGGATATGGCTGCCCTGTAGAGGCAGCCGAAGAGAGAGGGGATCCGGACAGGGGTTTGGGGGTGTCGCAGACCCCCTCCCCAGCCAGAAAAACCCCTTTTTCCCAAGGTGGTGGAGCGGTGGTCAGTGATGGCCGTCACAAAGAAGCCTGCAGCCGGGTAGGATTTGTGCTGGAGGTTGCAGGAGGAAAATTTAGCTGAGCCAAGACAATAACAACTCTTAATTACCCTGGAAACTGAACTGTTTGAATTGCCTGAGGATACATTGTTTCCCAAAGAAGACTGGAAAGCTGCTGTTAAAGTTGTTAAGGGGGAAATTTTTTTTTCTTAACTCTCCCTCCCCACAGAAATAGCAGACAGAGATCTGGAAAATCCACTTGGGCACAGAAGGTAACTCAATTTGAAATTTAAAGCCAAGGGATGAAGGATTTCTGGACATTGGATTTAAAAAACAACAACCACAACAACTTAAAATTGATTTGGTTTGCTTTGTGACTTTGAGATCTTTGAAATTTTGTTTTTTAAAAAAAGGGACTAAAGACATTGGGGTTGCGTTGAAGGAGAAAGGAAGAAAGAATGGCATTGTCTTTTGAAGGACTCCAAATGGAATTTCAAAAACTGAAAAACGAAGATAAGGGCTCGTTTGGATCTATCTTTCACTTTTTGGAAATGGCAATTTCTACTTACCAAGAAATACTACAGGATGAAGGAGAAGAAGCCATCTTTAGTGGACAGACACACTTAGTGGAGGAAGAAAAGCGGAAGGGGGGCAAGGAAAAGATGAACTTAGAACTTAAAAAAAAAAAAACTCTCTCTGTTGTTCATTTCTCAATTTCCAGAGTAAATGGGTAGCTTTTGGAGAAGACTGCAAGTTGAAAAAACAAAGCTGCATTTACCAGGAATAGCCTTTAATGGGTACAAATAAATTAAGCTGATAATTTGATACCGCTTTTTCTCAAAAGTTTGTATACCGAATGCTCTTGTATTGGAAACAAAGAAGACCCAAGTTCTGATTTTAAAACCTTTGTATTCATTTGTTGTAAATTTCAAGTAACTAAAACTGAGATTAATTGAAATTAAATAGTTGAAACCCAAACATGTTTTTCTCTCCACCAGCTTCTTGTTTTCCACCCTTCCTGTCAAGTCTTGTTTTCAGATTTCCTTATTTATTTTTCATTACCTTCAAAGATTGCTTCTGAATCCTAAACCAGATTGCCAACATTAGCTTCCCCCCTCTCATTTTTGTTTTAATTACTGGTTTCGGACAACAGCAGTTTCATTAAGATAGATTGGAAGCTAACTAGCTTAGCCACCTGACCTATTTTATACAAACATCCCTCTATTTGAATGCTCCAGAATCCAGACTTTTAACTATAATTATTCCCAATCAAGGGAGCCTGGCATGCTATGGTCCCTGGAGTTGCAAAGAGTCAGATTTTCAAGATGCTTTGTCCTAAGTAACTGCAAGGCAAGCTAAATGCATGTATCCAATTCTCTGCCAATACCTCAAAAATGAAGATTGTAAGTTTCCAGCAGTTCAGATTTCAAGTCACTGCTTTTCTATAAATCTAGCCAGAATAATAATATAATATATTAGGGGAGACTTGGTCCTAATAATCTGAGCAACATTATGGGTTCTATCCCAACAATTTAATTTTGATTTTTAATAAGTGTATCATTTTTAAAAATATAATTTTCCAAGTTGCAATTTTTTGGATTAGAACAAATTCTAAGTAAATGAGTTTTCTCCTTTGTAACTGATCTTTCTTTCTCTTATTAAAAGTCCTGCTCCATGGTTGTGGCAAAACATGTTAAAAACCTTACAGTAGATTCACATAGATGTAAATCTCCAACTACCCAAAGATTAAGGTTTCTTAAAAAAAAAAAATCAATGTGGACAACTAAAATGGTATGAATGTAGTACTAATCATTATGAATAGCATGATTTGGTAGCAGACAGAAAAGGCCCCAGCATTATTACATATCAAAAGCTCTGAAAGTTGAGAGACAAATTCTACTTTTTGAAGAAGCTGTATAGTTCAAAGTGGATGAAACAAAAACCAAATGTTTGACTGCGTCTGAGTATATAAAAAGGTATGTTACGCTTTTAAAAATTGACCAGTTAGATCTCATAACATGATTATGGGTGTAGTAAGACCAATAGGGCTATGTAAATGCTTCAGATGTGATCTGGAAAAAGTACTTTGGGATGTATGAAAGTACTAATGTAGAATAACTGCCCGATTTATTAGAGCCATTGGAGGGAGGATTCTATAGCCCTATTGGTCATTTGACCTTAGAAACAGTTGTGGCGGTGGTGGTATTCCACCGGTTCGGCCCGGTTTTAGCGAGCTGGTAGGAGAGATGAGTAGCGGAGACTGAAGTGGTTCTCTCCGCCGTTCTGCTGTTGGGCCCACCTACCCGCCTGGGCTCCCATACTCACCTTTATCTGCTCAATTTGAAGCGCAGCTCCTTTGCGCAGCACAGAGTAGTGCCATGCAGCAGCTGCTGAAGCAACTGGGATCACGCAGGTTTGCAGGAGGCGAGTTAGAACGCCTCTGCACCTGTGCAAAGTGCACGTTTGGGGTGCATGTTCACGCAAAGTGTGTGCACAAAGCACGCCCACCAAGCCACGCCCACCAAACTGGTGGCAACCATATTTGAATCCCACCACTGAGTTGTGGGTGCTTTAATCATTCACAGACAGTTTGTTTACACTCCTGTACATTCTGAAACAGTTTTTCTGAATCATTCTCAAATAACTGCATAACCTTAAGAATCAGAAATTTGAAATTCAGAAACCTGAAATTTGAATATCTTTTTGTTATTGCATTGAACTGAATGTTTTATTTGGCCATGTGTGATTAATACACAAGGAATTTGTCTGTGGTACAGAAGCACTCAGTGTACTTGCAAGGCAACAGAGAAAATAATAATAATAGTAATAAATATCATTTGCCTTCAAGCAAGAACTGGTTGTACCATAAAATAGAGAAAGTAATAGAAAATGAAGAAGTTAAAGTGGTCTGGGACTTTAGAATTCAAACAGAAAGGCATCTGCCACATAGCACACCAGATTTAACAACTGCCAATAAGAAAGACAAAAAAAAGTTTGAATAATGGATGTGGCAGTACCTGGAGACAGTAGACTAAAAGAGAAGGAACTCGAGAAGAGAACAAAAGACAAATAGAGGTAGAACAACTTTGGCAAATAAACAAAGGTAGTCCCAACAGTTACAGGTGCCTTGGGAACAATCCCAAAACAATTGGAGCATCACTTGAACACCATCAACATTGTCAAATTCACATCAGGCAATTGCAAAAGGCAGCTTTAGTCAGAATAATTTACATCCTGCAACAACAGCTCTAACACTATAAAACATCAACATCTGCCTATCCCAGGTCTCTGGGAAGGACTTGATCGATGGATAAAATTGCCAAATCCAGACTGAACATCTGGCTGATTGTGCAATGGACCATAATAATAATACCAATAAATGGAGGTAGTAAAGAAAATAGATAGATAGATAGATAGACAGACAGACAGACAGACAGACAGACAGACAGATAGATAGGAAGGACAGGAGGAGCACTGCCAGAGTCCTGCAAAATGACCTCCAGTGGGCCACAAATGTGCATGTGACTGCTCAAACAGTCAGAAACAGACTCCATGAGAGTGGTATGAGGGCCCGACGTCCACAGGTGGGGGTTGTGCTTACAGCTCAACACCGTGCAGGACGTTTGGCATTTGCCAGAGAACACCAAGATTGGCAAATTCTCCACTGGCGCCCTGTGCTCTTCACAGATGAAAGCAGGTTCACACTGAGCACGTGACAGACATGACAGCGTCTGGAGATGCTGTGGAGAATGTTCTGCTGCCTGCAACATCCTCCAGCATGACCGGTTTGGCAGTGGGTCAGTAATGGTGTGGGGTGGCATTTCTTTAGGGGGCCGCACAGCCCTCCATGTGCTCGCCAGAGGTAGCCTGACTGCCATTAGGTACCGAGATGAGATCCTCAGACCCCTTGTGAGACCATATGATGGTGCGGTTGGCCCTGGGTTCCTCCTAATGCAATACAATGCTAGACCTCATGTGGCTGGAGTGTGTCAGCAGTTCCTGCAAGACGAAGGCATTGATGCTATGGACTGGCCCGCCCGTTCCCCAGACCTGAATCCAATTGAGCACATTTGGGACATCATGTCTTGCTCCATCCACCAATACCACATTGCACCACAGACTGTCCAGGAGTTGGGGGATGCTTTAGTCCAGGTGTGGGAGGAGATGCCTCAGGAGACCATCCGCCACCTCATCAGGAGCATGCCCAGGCATTGTAGGGAGGTCATACAGGTACGTGGAGGCCACACACACTACTGAGCCTCATTTTGACTTCTTTTAAAGACATTACATCAAAGTTGGATCAGCCTGTAGTGTTTTTTTCCACTTTAATTTTGAGTGTAACTCCAAATCCAGACCTCCAAGGGTTGCTAAATTTGATTTTTATTGATAATTTTTGTGTGGTTTTGTTGTCAGCACATTCAATGAACAAATGTAATGAACAAAGTATTTAATAAGAATATTTCATTCATTCAGATCTAGGATGTCTTATTTTTGTGTTCCCTTTATTTTTTTGAGCAGTGTAATTTGATAGGCTGCAGACACACCATTTTGCTGCTGGACTATACACATCCCTGTCTGGCTTGTGAGGTAATTTAATAAAAACTTATTTCTATGTTATCCTGAAGTCACTTAGGAAACTGCATGACAGGTTTGAATTACTCCCTAGGGAAAAATGGGGCTGTTTTAAATATACATAATAACAGGAATTTATGCTGAGGCCATATTACAAAGTGCAATAATTCCTCTGGCCATATTCTGTTTCTGACATATGCAGAAATAGGACAGGAAAGGGAGGGATTGGATAGTTGTTATAAAATGAATTTGTACCTAAACCTGGCCTACTTTCTTGGCCCTTCTCCTCAATATAACCTTCACATAAGTCTCTTGACCATAATAAATATGAAAAGTACTTTATCAAAAATATATAGAATTTTTCCTGCAATGTTGATCCCATTTTACACACCCAAGTTAGAGATGTTAGTAATGCAAGGTGACACACATCACCAATTAATATTGAAAAGTTCACCTTCACATATGGCCCAACTTTGATTTAGGATTAGTTTCTGAAGCACCACCTAAAATAAATTATAAATAAATGTATTACATTTAACAAATGTAAGTTACCTAACTCTGATAAATTTCTGAGCTATTTTCTTCAGTTGCATTCAGCAAACCAAAGCATTTATGAGGCCTTGGACATAGGGTTAAATGATACCTCATTATCCGTACACATGCCATAATTATGCTCTTAAGTGAGAAGCAGGTGTTTGCTTTAATAACATAATGTTAGCTAGCAGGCTTATGCCAAAAGCATGCTTGTTACTCTGTAATAAGAACTAAAGTAGATGAGACACATGAAATGCATTTTTGCATGTCTCGTATATAATAACACAAATAATTTGATACAGGTAAAAACTATTACAAAATAGAAGATAGGGAAGAAGGAGACAGAGACAAAAGAAGTGGCAGAGGGATCCAGTCTAGAGCAAAATTCCAGTGAGTAATATATTACGGTAGTAAAACCACTGTACTGGACTACCGTAGGATCGAGAGAGCCAGATTCAAATTTAGACACAGCCACGGAAGTTCACTATTATTGAGACAGTGATTATTTTTAAGCCCAAACAGGATAGTTGTAGAAGGAGAAATGGAGAAGAAGGGATATGAAGCTCTTGAAGGAACGGCAAGATCAAAATCAAAATCTGTCCAATTAAAAAAAAATCCTTCTCCAAGTCATAGTTGGAACTTTGGTTTCCATGGAATTCCAACTTACCATAGAATATACATTCCTATCCTCTCTTCTTTTTCACAGTAAGCAACATTATGCAGAACACAGCAAAGAAATAAGGAGAGAACTAGTGTGGCACAGAAATTGGGCCCTTTGGGTCCATCCTCAGCTGTGGAAGCCTAGTGTGTGACTGTAGGCCAATCGGGCCCTCAGCAGAAACTACCTCACAGAGTTGTGGTGGTGGTAAAGAGATGATATAATCTCATACCAAATAAAAACACTAAAAAGTACTATACTAAGAAATAGTAAACCAAAGAAATTAAAGGCACGAGTTGAGAAAAGGAAACTTTTCTAAAACAAGTTTATACCAACATTATTCACTATACTTCTCCATGCCTTTCTGCAAACTATTCGTCTTCCCATCATGCTCATTTGCCAAACCGTATATCACCTCTTATTCCTTAAACCTTTAAACTACTCACCTCTCAATTTTTCAGGATTTCACCCATTTAACTTCATTCTCAGTCATTCCCTTCTTTTCAACCCATTCCCTGTGTATTCTTATATTTGTTTTCATATTCAGTTTTCTTTCATTCACTGTATACAAACAAAACACCTCAATGTACTTTTCCCTACTGGTCATTCTTTTTGTATTCAGTCCACAAATCTTTACCCTATCACTTTTTGTTTACTATGCACACTTCTTGAGTCCCCCTTCCCTTCAGTTCTAATATAAAAGCACTCTTTCGTGTTTCCCTGACATACCCAAAACTCATTTACATGTAACAAATTGGGCAAAAGGACTCTTTTCCAGCCCTTTACACCCCTTTGACAAACATTCATTTAGCACAACAGACTACACAAGACCTCTGTACTGTTGCAACAGCATTTACTCATATTGATTTTTTCCCCCCATCCATTTCTTCCATTTCTTTAGTAAACACAACACCAAGATTCAATTTGTCTATTGCTCTAATTTTTACCATTTATGTTTAACATATACAGTAATTGTTTACTCCCTTTCCTTGTCAAATACAACTACATTGCTCTTTGTTACATTAATTTTCAGATCTAATATTCACCACAAATCATTCTGGTTCTGTCAGCAGAAAAGCATTATTTTTATTTTAAAAATATATATGCAGTTCCCAACCAATAATTCACTAATGTAATTACAAACATATATTGAACTTCACATTTAGATGTATATTAATTCCTTTGCCATATGCATGGATTAAACATATTAATACAATAATTATTAATAATTCATTATATTAATAAGAACTAAAAAGGACTCAAGATGGCATGCAAAATTAAAAATATTATAAGAACGTAAAATCAAACAAAGTTGGGGGGAATAAACAAAAAAATTTCAAATTATCATCAAAATAGATTTCATTGTACGTTTCATTCGCAGTCAAAACTTCATTAGCATTGATATTTCCTACAGACATTAATCAACCTCATTCCATTAAATCAGACAATCTTCATTCAAATCTGTTCTACTCTTCCTGTTTCCCCTCCTTTTAGATACATTTGGACACACATATATTTTTCTTTCATTTCATTTATGAACTTTTTATGCTTTTCATAATTAATGCCCCTTAAAAATCCAAATCTCAATATTCTATACACTGTGACCACTTCCATATGGGCCCATAGATGCCCTGTATCATCGCTCTGGTCAAGCAAAACTTTCACATGTTTTAGTAAGATGGAGAAAGTGCAGACTAAGTTATCAGTCCTAATTATATCTATAACACATACAACATTTCCTGTTAATAGTATGAACAATATAGGTCAATTTTGTACATTCTGGCCAGGATGCCACAGGCAGTTTTACTCCAAGTATGTTCATGCAAGCTATAGTCTCTAACTTAGAGAGTATTTTGCAAGCCAACATAACTGTTGCCCAAATCCAAACCAACTTGGAAGTATATTCAGTGTATTAACACACTGAGATGATATGGAAGATTGTGAATCACATCAAAGATGTTTTCTTCACACTATGTTTCAAGGAAGCCTAAGCATGTTTCATGAAACACTGTTCCATGTCTAAGAGGGGGGAGGAATATCATTTGAAGACAGTCAATCTTCTATCATTAGAGTTTGCATCTTGATCAGGGGCTCCAGGATTTATTTATTTATTTATGTGCTCGTTGGTTTTACTCTAGATTTTGTAACCTGGAAATGTTTGAGAGCCCCTGATCTAAGAGATGCTCCCAAGAAGTTTATAAGTTGCTGCGTGGCAGTCATGGCAATGTGACACAATTTTGATTGCTGTACGCTCTGAAGTCAAACTCTGCAGAATGTGGAGCGAGAAATACGGCTACAGAAAGTATGGAGATTTCTAAAGATTCAGGTCCCCGTGGCATCTTAATAGCTATATCATGGGTGGTATTCTATTAGGTTCGGCCTGATTCTGCCAAGCCAGTGGCGCCAATAAACAGCGGAGACCGCACCAGTTTTCTCTGCCACTCTGCTGTTGGGCCCACCCGCCTACTTGGGCTCCCATACTCACCTTTATCCCTGCTTTTGAAGCACAGCTGCTTTGCGTGGCACAGCAGAGTGCTGCGTAGCAGCTACTGAAGCGACCGGGAGAGTGCAAGCTTGCAGATGAGTTGGAACGCCTTTGCACCTCCGCCAATTGTGCGTTTGGCACATGCGCACATGCAAAGTGAGTGCACACATGTAAACCACGCCCAAGCCACGCCCACCGAACCAGTGGTAAAAATCTTTGAATCCCACCACTGAGCTATATATTTCCACTAAACTCATGATTAAAAATATGTCTGTGTCTTCTTCTCTTCTCACATTCTCATTCTTTCTGCTTTTTCCCCTTACCTTCCCCATCCTGTTCATCTCCATTACCCCAGTTTATTCCGCATTCCTTGATAGTATTACATAGCCCTGCCATGCATACACATCTGTGTGTGTGCACACACGTACACACACATTTTCATCAAGATCTTTTTTTGAATAGAAGATTTATTCCCAGCCTCTTTTTGATTCTTTACCCTAGTGACCAGCTTTGGTTGCCAAGGAAACAACTATTCTCCCAGAGTGCCTCTCCCCAATCTTAAGCAGACAAAGCCCCTATTCCACCTCCCCACCATGCCGTCTGCTTCCCCCTTCCTCCTCTACCTGCACAAGGAGAGCCAATATTGCAGCCCAAAAAAGAGAAAAGAGCAGAAATAGATTTACACAGGGCAACCAACTCTCATTGCTCCTCTTTCCCAGCCTCTATCCTCAGCATTCACCAGAAGCACTAAACACAGGAATAGCCTTCCTCCCAGGCATTTGGCTACAGGGACCTGCATTTCCTGGAACATACGTCAACCAGAATTCCTTTCTCTAGGGAGTCTGTCTATGAAAAACACACAACTTTCAGGAGATGCTCCTCCTGACACAAGGCTGTGTCATCTATACAGACTGCTACAAAACCAATTCCTCTAAAACATAAGAAATCTTAAGACCATAGGTGGACTACAGAAGGTATGGATTGTTTCACCAGTGGTCCCTCTATGCAACGTGAATTATCAGTCAATATGCTGCTAACATTAATATTCTTGTAATATAATTTTCAGTATTAAGTATAGTGATGGTACCTGGTTAAGATTAAAAATGTTGAAGCCTTCTGTGAGTTTCGATTAACGTTAGCTGTAGTGATATGGATGCAATAGTATCCATTGTAATGGCATTTAGGAAATTGCATTAGTGAAATGAATGCCACCTAAAACTCATTAATGGCCACATTGATATCATGTATAGATTTTAGTAGTTCTGGATTTTAGTTTGCCATTATTTAACAAATAGCTTTCTGTTATGGACTAAGCCAACACATCAGTAACAACCCTAAATAGCTTTACTTTACAGCAGGCTCGTAATCCTGCACTTCTCATTGGCCCGCGAATAGAGATTCGTGATTGGTCGTTTCTGGCCAGTCTGATTGGCTGTTAAAGGGCCTCTCTGATTGGACACTTGTGAGAGTGGTAAACTCAAATCATTGGTTGTTTTGACAGCAGCCAGCTCTATAAAAGAGCTGCTGCTGCCCAAGTATTTGCTTTGTTATTATTTCACAATAAAGAGTTGAAGTCACCGTTCGATGTCTTGTCTCCGTTCCTTACGCCCATGCTCAGGACATAACACTAGCGATGAGGATGGGATGCGGAGACGATAGAGCTGACTAAGTACTCATCGAACAAGACAGAGCACGTGGCTGAAGAGCGCACGCAACAAACGGCAAAATGACCAGTAGTGCCATACCACCCACTCCATTTGACCCAGCAACCAAAGACTGGGACTCGTATATAGATTTAAAAGATGCTACGCCTGGCAAGAAACGAGCGGTGTTCCTGACTCACTGCGGCCCCACCATTTTCAAAATGGCTAAAGCACTTGCCAAAGTGGCGGAAGTAAAGACCATGGATTGGGATAACCTCACACCGATCCTCCGGGCCCATTACGCACCCGCAGTAGCTACACTGATACGAAGACACGAGTTTTACCAGAGGGACCAACGGAAGAACGAGAGCGTTGGGGACTTCGTAGCCGACCTCTGGAACCTAGGAGGCCTTTGTGGTTTTGCAAACCTCGAGGAAGCCCTGAGAGACCGCATAGTTCTGGGATTAGATGCCCCCACAGTACAGAGTAAACTCATGGCGAAAGGAGACATCAGCCTTGCAGATGTCATCGCTGACGCGACTGCCACAGAAGCAACCAGGAAGTCAGCCACTTGAATGCACCGAGCGAACAAACCACATCACCAACTCGCTAACGATAGCCCGCTCGCTGCTGGGAAGCACGCTATTATCGCCCACCATGAAGACCTCAAGTCATCCTCAGACAGTGAGGAAGAGGAAGTCAACTGGCTCCGCTCAGAATGAGAGCAAAGGAACCGCGCCAATGTGCTGGTTGTGGGGCAAACCACCCACGATCGGACTGCAAATTCCTCAACGCACTCTGCCTTATCTGCAGGAAAAGAGGCCACATCGCGAAGGTCTGCAGAAGCAAGCGAGAGTCCAGTCCCAGCTGAAGGGAGAACAACCTCCACCGGGAGACAGGCAAACCACCTGGGAATCGGGACCACCTGAACCACCAATGGAACAACCACTACTACGACAGATATCGAGCACCTGCCTCTTCAACGAGATGAGAAGAGGCGCACCAAACCATTATTACCAGCCACGCTTCATCTTTAGATGCAAGAAAGATCCGCGTAAGGGTTGCTATTGAGAATTGACCATGCGTGATGGAAGTCGATTCGGGGTCATCCCTACCGATGGTATCCTGGAAAACCCTCAAACAGCTGATCCTGACATCTGCCACCAGGACCTCAGCACTCAACGAATCATCCTAAAAGACTACCAGGGAAACATAATTCCAGTTGTCGGTTCCAGCCACATCCAAGTATCCTTCAAGGACCGCACCGCGACGCTTCCCCTGACTGTCGTCGATCGTGACTGGCCCAGTTTGTTAGAGTTACAATGGTTCGCTCCACTTGGGATTGAACTAGCCAGCATACACCAAACCAGAAGCGACGACTGGAAAGAGGCCCTCATCCAGGAATTCCAGGACGTGTTCACAGGAACATTAGGCAAGTTCAAGGGGACCCCTATATCGTTTACTCTCAGCCCTGATGTAGCTCCCATTCGGCTTAAGCCTCGTCGGGTGCCTTTTGCCCTCAAGCCGAAGATCAATGAGCACCTAGATAAACTGATAGCCCAGGGTGTGTTCGAACCGATTGACCATGCCCGCTGGGAAACTCCAATAGTAACGCCCATGAAGCCAGATGGCTCGTTAAGAATTTGTGGGGATTACCAGGCCACCCTAAATCATGCTCTTCAACAGAGCGCTTACCCAGTACTGGTGGTCCAACACCTTCTTCACTCCCTGTGTGGCGGAAAAATATTTGCGAAATTGGACTTAGCTCAGGCGTACCAGCAACTACTTGTAGACGCGACAACTGCAGGAGCCCAGACAATAATTACACATAGAGGCGCCTTCAAGTGCAATAGACTCCAATTCAGAGTAAGTGTGGCGCCTGACATTTTCCAAAGTTTGATGGAAAGACTATTACAAGGAATAAAAGGCGTCGTGCCTTATTTTGACGACATCTTAATAGCTGCCCCCACTAAAGAGTTATTAGTACAATGACTCAGGAAGGTTCTTCAGAAATTTAAAGATGCTGGCCTGAAAGTAAAAAGGGACAAGTGTCAACTTTGTACGGAGAGAGTAGAGTTCCTGGGATACCTTCTCGACAGACAGGGAATCCACCCCACCGAAAAAAAACTAACCGCAATCAAAACACCCCGAGACCTAGGAATATGACAGATCTCCAAGCCTTCCTGGGACTCATTAACTTTTATAATATCTTCTTGCCCCAGAAGGTGACCGTAGCCAAGCCCCTACATAGACTTCTCGACAAAAAGGCTTCCTGGGTCTGGGGACGGCGTGAAGAACGGCATTCCAACAAGTAAAAGACCTCTTAACCTCCGATGCTGTATTGATGCAATACAACAAGACTCTACCCTTAACAGTTACCTGTGACGCCTCACCATTCGAAGTGGGAGCCATTTTAAGCCATGTCCTACCAAATGGGAATGAGGCACCTATTGCGTTCTTTTCGAGAATCTTGTCTAAGACTGAAAGGAACTATAGTCAACTTGATAAAGAGGGTCTCGCTATTGTATCCGCAATTAAACGTTTCCATGAATATGTGTATGGGAGACCCTTTGCCATAATTACAGACCACAAGCCGCTACTTGGTATTTTGGTGGGAAACAAACCAACTCCCCATATCTTATCACCAAGAATGACACGTTGGTCGGAATTTTTAGCCGCCTATGATTACCGATTGCAACACAGCCCAGGGAAAGCCATTCCCCACGCTGACGCTTTGAGCCGCTCTCCACTACCAGACGTCATAGAGGACCCAGCTCCAACCTTAGCCGTATTGCAAATCAAAACCCTTAAATCGCTGCCGCTGACCGCTCGAGACATCGCCTCAGAAACAAAAAAGGACCCTGTTTTGGCACGAGTCCTCAGCTGGGTAGAACGGGGTTGGCCAGTCAACGCACCCAATGACACTTTCAAGCCATTCAGAAATCAACAGACAGAACTATTCTCCCAAAAGGGCTGTATCTTGTGGGGAGACAGAGTTGTAATCCCGGAGAAATTGCAACATAAGGTATTAAAAATGTTGCACGATGGACATCCAGGCATCGTGCGGATGAAGGCATTGGCCAGGAGTTACGCATGGTGGCCTGGGTAAGACAAACAGATAGAGACCTGGGTAGCAAAGTGGAGCAAATGCCAGGAGACTCGCTCTACTCCTCCAAAAACTCCCCCAACTCAGTGGGAAATGTCTCGAGGTCCTTGGTCCCGTATCCACATCGATTTTGCGGGACCCACAAGAGGACACACTTTCCTCCTAACAGTAGATGCCTATTCTAACTGGCTCGAGGTCCACAAGATGAAAAGCACCAGCACAGAGGCGGTCACTAAAAAACTGAATAAGCTATTCACTACCCACGGATTGCTGGATGTCCTGGTCTCCGATAATGGCCCCCAATTCACTGCCTTGGCATTCGAACAGTACCTGGCAGATCGGGGCATCTGCCATGCCTTAACATCGCCAGCTCACCCTGCAGCCAATGGTAGGGCTGAGCAAATGGTTCAATTTGTAAAAAAGACTTTACACAAAATGGACCACGGCGACATTGATGACAAAATAACCCGGATGCTTCTCCTTCAACACATAACCCCAAGCAGCACCATGAACAAAACCCCAGCTGAACTCCTGATGGGCCAGAAACTTCGCTTGCATCTCAATCGCCTCCACCCAAATTACATGCCTGAACAACCCCCAGGATCCAGCAGCAAGTGTTGGGCATTCCAGGAAGGTGACCCCGTGTTTGCGAAAAACTTCTCGGCTGACCCATTGTGGGTCCCCGCTACCATAACAAAACTTACGGGACCCCGATCCTATCGCCGACAAACTGCAGATGGTAAAATGTGGAAGCGCCACATAGACCAACTCTGTTCCAGACTAGCACCTAATCCTATCTCAGCCCCTGAATCTCTAACTGGGGGGGGGGAGGAACATCGAGGAGGCCGAAAAAGAAATAACAGATGACTTAACAATCGAAACCCAGCAGTCTATACAACCAACCAGGGGATACTCACCGCCAGAAGGAGAACCAAGCCGGGGAGTGGCCTCGCTGCGTGACAGCACTGTGATGGGAACAGATCCAGGGAACCTGGAAGACAGCACTGGCGGAAGCAGAGAGAACAGCCCAGAGCCATTCGAAGGAACAGCGGGACCGTTCTCGCCATCCAGCCCAGCTAGCAGCCCACCAGAACCAGAGCCAGGACAGAAACCGGTGGAACAGCGCAGGTCAAGCAGACAGGTGAAGCGACCTGCCTATTTACGAGAATACGTCACCCCACCCCTCAGACGGAACCTTGGGGGGAAGGGTGTTATGGACTTAGCCAACGCATCAGTAACAACCCTAAATAGCTTTACTTTGCAGCAGGCTCGTAATCCTGCACTTCTCATTGGCCCGTGAATAGTGAGTCGTGATTGGTCATTTCTGGCCAGTCTGATTGGCTGTTAATGGGCCTCTTTGATTGGACGCTTATGAGAGCGGTAAACTCAAATCATTGGTTGTTTTGACAGCAGCAAGCTCTATAAAAGAGCTGCTGCTGCCCAAGTATTTGCTCTGTTATTATTTCACAATAAAGAATTGAAGTCACCGTTCGATGTCTCGTCTCCGTTCCTTGTGCCCATGCTCAGGATATAACACTTTCTGTGTCTCCCATAGAGAAAATAATATAATAAAGAAGCATGTTTTATTATTGGAAAAATAACTGAGGGACAGGGAGGAAGGGTACGAGTAGGGAAATGACCATAGATAAATTAATTAACTAGTATATCAAAATTACACCTTTGCTGCTGAACTCTGTAATGTCCACAATCTAATTTTAGTTTAGTTTTAGTTTTTAACCCAGAGTAAAACTATACATTACAATTTACAATATCCTGTTCATGTTTCCAGAGAAACTAATAAAATTGTGTCAAAGCCATAGTACCATGTTTCTCATATAATAAGGCTGGGTCTTATTTTTTTTTTTTTTTTGAGCCCCGAAAAAATGGCTAGGCCATCTTTTCGGGGGTGACATAATTCCCCCCCCTTGCATCTTCGGGCGGGCGGCGACGGCTTGGATGTTGACCTCGGCGTTGGTGGGGCACTTCGTATCGGGGTCAACGCAGGCAGCACCATATCCGGGTGTGCAATAAAAGTACTTCCTAATGGCAAGCCCCCCCCCCATTTCCCCCCCCATTTCTCATGTTTTAATATAGACCTTAATTTGGGGGGGAGGGGCTTAATTTCATTTCATGCCTATAAAACATGCTGGGACTTCCTATTGGGGGAGGCTGTATTGTTGGAGAAACAGGGTAGTTGATCAAAGGAACAATTGGAAAATTGTCAGCCAAGAATAAAGAATATCAAGGTATGATGGACAGGAGATGCCAGGCATTATTTTTGCCCTAAAAAGAAGGGGTACTACTTCTCTAGCCTACTCCATTCTATTCTACTCTATAACCAGGAATGAAATGAACACAACCCTCTGATGTTTTTTTTTTTTTGTAATTCTCCTTGATTCAGCTAGATTGAGTATCTTCTGGGTCTTCCTTTGCCACATTTTCCTATTCCAAAGCAATCAATTGATTTATTTTATTGATGGTATTAAAATGGATTATACACAGTACCTGCTACACTTTTCTAATTTGCATTTCCACATTGCCATATATTCTTTAGTAAGAATGAACTTATGGAAAGTTTTTAGCAGAAATGAATCACTGGCGCAGACTGATGAAAATTGGTTCTAGATCATGCCACATGAATTCATAAGAATTCATTAAAAACTCTTTTTTCATACTAAATTCTCAGCAAATCATTTTAAAAATACATGAAAAATACCTGTATATCATACAGTTTTGGTATGTGTCTATTTCAATTCTTTTGTTTTTCTATACAAGTTACCCAAATGCAGAGATTTTGTTTTATATTACCCCTAATAAATATTTGTCCAAGTGACCTAACATAATAAGTACATTTTCTATACTAAAAATACCTTAACTCTAACTTTTATTTTATATATAACTTTCTGGACTGTTTTCACTGCAGTCAGTCATATTTTGGTGGATTATATTGGGCGATATTTTGACATGAACAGTTGGCTGATTAGTCCCACTAATATTAGAGGCTGCTAAATAGAAAGCAGAGTCCAACTTAATTCAGGACAAACTACAGTGTGGGATTTAGGGGTCTGGTGTCCTACAGTTATTCAGAGCAGACAATCCTAGGAAAATTCCATTGGTCATCAGATGGTTTGATGGAGATTTGATTAAGAGGTTTGAAAAGCACTTGGGGAAAGTCATTACTTAATGAGTGAAGCCATGCAGGTGGTGAAGATTGCAATCCAGATGATTAGCATGGAAGAGATTTTTAAAAACATTTTTGATGGAGAGAATTAATGCCAGGATAAAAAACTGATATACATGTTGGGGGATGGGTGAGTTAACTCAACAACAGATGCCCTTATATTCCTTCTAGAAAAGATACTTCTGAAATTTATAAATGAAAGGCAGTCCTCGCTTGAACCCAAAATTTATGCTGCTAAATGAGAGATTTATTAAGTGAGTTTTGCTCCATTTTACGACTTTTCTTGCCACAGTGGTTATGTGAATTATTGCAGTTGTTAAGTTAGTAACCTGGTTGTTAAATGAATCTTCCCCATTGACTTTGCTTTTCAGAAGGTTACAAAAGGGAATCACGTGGCTTCAGGCCACTGCAACTGTCATAAATATGAACCAGTTGCAAGACTAGACTTGTAAATATGAACCAATTGCCTAGCATCTTAATTTTCATCATGTGACCATGGGGATGCTGTAATAGATGTAAGTGTGAAAAATGGACATAAGTCATTTTTTTCAGTGCCGTATTAATTTTGAGTGGTCACTAAATTAAATGTTTGCAAGTCAAGGACTACCTGTATATATGTCCCACTAGACTTGTAAAACAGAAGTACTACACATGAATCTATACCCAAGAAATGTCTTGCAGGAACATTTTTCCATATTTCTCAGATTCTAATCTATATTGAATCCTAAAACAAATTTGATTAGGGTCGGTTAAAAGTCCAAACAAGGCCATCTTTCAGGCTTTTGTGGATTATAACTGACTTCCTAGCAGAAGATGTTCTTAGCCCCTCAAATCTTCAGCTATAAGAAATCATTTATAGCAGAGGTATCAAACTCAATTTCATTGAGGGTTGCATCAGGGTTGTGTTTGACCTCAGGAGGCTGGGTGGACATAGCCAGCATGACATCACTTGCGTTGGGGGGGGCTGTGGTGGCCTGAGCACTCTGCCAGCAAATACAGGCTCCCAAGCTCCGTTTTTGACTGCAACAGCCTCCTATAACCCCCTGCCAGCTAAAACAGAGCTCGGGAGGTCTGTGCACAGCTCTCGTAAGCTTTGTTTTTGCTGGCAGAAGCACCGCGAGCCAGTCTTTTCCTATTTCCAGGGCAACCTATTGGGTCATATCTGGCCCAGGGCCTTGAGTTTGACACCCCTGATTTATAGCAATAACCGGTGATTTGGGGCCTTCTAGAAGTTTTGGGTGACAACTTCAACAAGTTTTGGGGACTAGCCATCCTGCATAAAACTTATAGCTATTAATCTTACATCTGAGCAGCACCCATCTGCCTTTTCTTAGTGTTGGATACTATCTAAAGATGATGGGAACTGTGGTTACCTAAACCGTGTTGCTGAGAAAGGCTAGGATAAGCTGTTAGGGCAATAGAAGTAAGTCTTCTATTTTCTCTTTCCAAGTTTGAAATCTCTTATCTTTCAGCATTCTAATCCCCCTTACCTAACAAGCATAAATTAATTATAATTTGAACAATAAACCACCCTTGGAGAAAAGAATTACAATGATTCCAGGTAGAATGTTGGCACTGGGATTTATCAAAGAACAAAGATAACAGCTACCAATAATTACTAAGGGGCTCCCTTTTGAGGGATCCTGCCTTGGCTGATTTCCCCCCTCAAATCAATACTTACCAGTGTAGCCGTCTTGGCAATCACAAGTATATCCTCCTTCCCGGCTTTGGCAATATCCATTATTTCCACATGGATTAGAGTAGCAAAGATCAATCTCAGTTTCACAATAATCACCAGTAAAACCCAATGGGCAACGGCAACGCAGACCATTGACAGGGTGGATAGGACGGAAAAGTATAGTGTTGGAGGAAATGAAGGGTGCTGAGCTGTCAAACTTCAACACTGAGACACAACGCATATAATTCTCACAGGGTTCCCGCAAACAAATGTTATCATCAAAAGGCAAGACCCTCTGCTCTGAAATAGCAGCCAAGAGGGTCCGGTTGAGGTACAGTCGTTCTTGGAGGTCTTCTGAAGGAATGTAATGGCTGCCATGGACTCTATCAGGCAATTGTACTGACAGACTAACATTCAGGATTTGGGCAGCCTGAACATCCGTGTCATTCTGGATGTTGAAAAGGACAACATGATCACGGGGAGCAGAAAGCACAGTTGCTACTCCTTCAAGAAAGAGAGCCAGAAGTGGTGAAAGGAAACGTTCTTGGGACATGTTCTCCAGCCGCAAAGTGATACTGTTGGTCAGCATCTCATCTGTGATAATAGTCACCTGAAGCATGCATTGGGCAGCAACACTGTGGATCCCATCTATAGAAAACAGGAGAGAATAATGAGTTTCAATGTGCATTAATAAGTGAAGAAAAGAATGTAGAGATCACTTTGTAATATTCATATTATTTTGGGGGCAACAATGCTTCACTTTTATGCAACAGGTGCATGGGTGAATGGGACTGGCATCTACTTTAGTTTTAAAAAGGAAGGCTGCATAATTGTACAGTATTGTATAATAGTGAGGCACAACGGAAAGTATTTCACTATACTCTTCAATGTATAGTGTCTAAACCAAAACAGTATAGTTAATATGACACAGGACAATCTGGATGAATTCCATCTTCAATCACAGAAGCTCATTGTGGAACTCACTCTCTCTCAGTCCAACTTACTTCACAGGGTTGTTGTTAGGATAAGGGAATGCTACCTACTAGAGCACCAGGATAAAAGGTGGGATATAAATCTAATTAATAAATAATCTGGACTATAGCTATATTATAGATTAAGCTCTCTAAATTCATAAAATATTTTATTCTACTTCTAATTACATGGATCACAGATTAACAGTGTGTCACCCTTTATCATTGACCATGGTGACTGGAACAGATGGACATTCAACAACTTCTGTGATCCCATATGTTGCACATGCTTAATTTATAGGCACATGCTATAGGTGGGGCATCCCTGACTTCTAGATGACCTATTAATAATTGACTAGGACTGTATCATTCCCATCCTTATCCCCACATATTATTGTCTAGCTGTCGTTACCACTTTCATCTATTTTAGTGAAACTAAATGAGGTACTATCAAGTAGGCTTTGCTCACATCCAGTGTGGATTAATATAACATACTCTGTGTCAAACTCTCACACAGTTTAGTAGGCAGTCTTTATAATCCGTCCCAGGCTATTTATCTGTTATGCAGTGGTGGGATTAAAATTTTTTTTACTACTGGTTCTATGGGTGTGGCTTGGTGGGTATGGCAGGGAAGGATACTGTAAAATTTCTAGTCAGAGGTGGTAATTGCAGGTTCTCCAAACTACTCAAAATTTCTGCTACTGGTTTTCCAGAATTGGTCAGAACCTGCTGAATACCACCTCTGCTGTTATGCAGCAATTCAATGTATGTAGAAAGAACTGTTAATTAAAAGTTTTATTGTTCTCTTTGTGAATGAGGAACTTTATTCACTCAATCATTCATTAATTCATTCGTTCATTCATACAAGTGTGCGCATATAGACTTACACATACATACCTAGCCAACTCAAACTCTAACCAGCTTAGAGTTCCAGTAGAATCAAGATGGGATACCTATCATACGCAATACTTTATGTACGTGATGGTCTAATGTCCCACATTTCCGACTCTCTTTTATAATTTTTTACAAAGTTTGGCCTGTCTGAGCTTGGAACCCTTACCATGCCTACTTATTTATCCGGCATTGCCTCATCTGATTCATTACATGTAGGGAACCATATTTTGTTTCAAAACAAACAATTCCTTCCTAAGTCTTCTTAAAGATCTGAACCCTGGAATTTGTCCAATGCAGAAGTAGATTTTTTCCAGAATAAATGCCTCTGCCTCTAAAGCAGGGGTCTCCAACCTTGGCTCCTGGAAGCCTGGCGGACTTCAACTCCCAGAGTTCCACAGCCAGCAAAGCTGGCTGTGGAATTCTGGGAGTTGAAGTCCGCCAGGCTTCCAGGGGCCAAGGTTGGAGACCCCTGCTCTAAAGCTTACACTGACTGGATCTCTTATACATTCCATCTTTCATATATAAAAATTCATACCCAGGAGTGGGTTTCTACCAGTTCTGTCCACCTCTGTAGAACCAGTAGCTCTGAAGAGCAGCAGACATAGAACCGGTTCTATGTCTGCTGGTGTTTTTGCCCACCCACCCACCCACCTGGGCTCTTACCTGATCTTTATTTCCTGATTTTTCAACTTCAGCTGCCGAACAAAGCACAGCTGCAGTTAAAGCAGCAAGAAAAGAGGGCTGTTTCAAAGGCTGCTTCTCTGCAGGCAGCTGCTGAGGACGATTTACAGGCGCGGCTCGCAGCCTGCAGGGAAGCTCGTAAATCCTGGACCAGTAGTTAACCCTGTCGTATCCCACCCCTGTTTAAACCTTCACATAAATACATGGCATGAGAGATATACCTTTGTGTTGCTGCATATCAATATATGCATTCACAACACAGTATCGTTGGAAACACTTTTAATCTATAGGATTCTTATTCTCTACTTGCTATTCAGTTCATCATTTTATTGAATTTTAACCATTCAATTTTCCAATTAAACTACTGATTCAGAAACACAAACACGTTGAATATTTTAAAATTTTTATTAGGTAATTCATTTTATCAGGTAATGACCAAGTAGCTTTCAATCTTATCACTTGAAGATGGAGTAGTTGGAAGTGAGGATGTCTACTTAGAAATTACGGTGGTGAAAATCCATAGTTTCGGGAAAAGCAGAGACAAAAGAGAAGCTTATTGGTCAAATTGAACTTCCTTCACATTAAGGAAGATTTGAGGCATAATAATTTTTCATTTTTATGGCAGAAGCAGATTTTCTATAATATACGGATCCTGCTTTCTTTCTTGTAATACATTTAAAATTTGTAATACATTTAAAACATGAACAAAATCAGGATGGAAGATTCTTAAAGCAAGAAGAGCCAATTACACCACTTCACTCTGAGGTGTGGGTTTTACAGATTACAGATAATCCAAGTTGGAAGGGACCTTGTAGGTCATCTAGTCCAACCCCCCACCCAAGCAGGAGACCCTACACCATTTCTGACAAATGGCAGTCCAATCTCTTCTTGAAAGTCTCAAGTGATGGTGCTCCCACAACTTTTGAGGACAAACTATTCTATTGGTTGATTGTTCTCACTGTCAGAAAGTTTCTCCTTGTTTCCAGGTTAAATCTCTCCTTGTTCAGTTTCCATCCATTATTCCTTGTCTGGCCTATAGGAGCTTTGGAAAATAGCTTGACCCCCTCCTCCCTGTGGCAGCCCCTCAAATATTGGAACACTACTACCTTGTCTCCCCTGGTCCTTCTCTTTACTAGACTAGCCAAGCCCAGTTCCTGCAACCGTTCATTGTATGTTTTAGCCTCCAGTCCCCTAATCATCCTGGTTGCTCTTCTCTGTACTTTTTCTAGAGTTTCAACATCTTTTTTATACTATGGTGACCAAAACTGGATGCAGTACTCTAGGTGTGGTCTTACTAAGGCTTTATAGCGTGGTATTAGTACTTCCCTTGATCTTGACTGTATCTGTTAATACAATTTAGGATTGCATTAGCTTTTTTGTCGGCTGCTGCACACTGCTTGCTCATATTTAGCTGGTTGTCCACTAAGACTCCAAGATCCCTCTCACAGTTACTGCTATTGAGACTGGTTTCACCCAGTCTATATGTGTACTTTTGGTTTTTCTTGCCTAAGTGTAGGACTTTACTTTTCTCTATATTGAACTTCATTTTATTAGATATGGCCCAGTGTTCTAGTCTGTCAAGATCCATCTGGATCTTGAGCCTATCTTCTTGGGTGTTAGCTATTCCTGCCAGCTTAGTATCATCTGCAAATTTGGTAAGTTCCCCTTCTATTCTCTCATCTAAATCGTTAATGAAGATATTGAAGAGTACTGGGCCTAAGACGGAACCTTGTGGCACCCCACTGCTTACTTCCCTCCATGTAGACTTCGACCCATTAAGGACTGCTCATTGAGTACAGTTTGCCAGCCAGTTGCGAATCCATCTAGCAGTGGTGCTATTTATTCCACTTTTTTCTAGCTTACTAAGAAATAGGTTGTGGTCTACTTTATTGAATGTCTTGCTGAAATCTAAACATATTATGTCCACAGTATTTTGTTGGTCTACTAATTTAATCACTATGTTGAAGAATGAAATAAGATTGAGAGACTTCCGGTTTGTGTTTCTTCGCTGACAGAACGAAACCGCGATCGTGAGCGGTTTCAATCTGTGCTCGCCACCGGAGCACCCCAGGCTTCGGGACTAAGCCATCCTGTAGAGGTGGTAAAGAGGGGGGAGACTGCCAGCAGGGTTGAGGACAGCCTCATCTCTCCTCCTCAGCTGGCCATTACTGCCTTTCCCGAAGGCAGTTGCAGCGGTAGTCAGAAATGGCCACCTCAAAGGAGAACTCGACCGGAAAAGAATGTGCAGGAGGAAGATAAAAAGTGAAAGTATTGGTTGACCGGGTTAAACTGCAAAAGCAACAATGCAAGGTACCCTGGTATTTAAACTAAAAAAAAAATAACATTGTTCCCTAAGAAGATTTTGAAGCAGCGAAGGAGAGAGAAAAGGGAAAGGATTTAGTTTGTTTTTTCTCTTCCCTTCTATATACTGACAGCTAAAAGACTTAAGCAAGAAATTGAAAAAAAAATCCACTTTGACATCAACAGGCATTTAAGCTGAAAATAAAATGTCAAAGGGATAATAAAGATTTCTGGATAGTTAAAAGCTTTTAAAAGCAGGAAAGGAGAGAAAAAGAATAAAAGGGCGGGATCTGGAAAAATGGAGAAGACTGCCTGGAACTAAAACCTCAACAAGATTCCTAAAAGATACATTTTAACTGAAACTTGGCAACAAAATAGTAGAACCTCAGGAAGAGAAAGTTGAAAAAAGAAGCAAGAAGAAACAGCTTGGGATTATTTGGATTACTTGGTGATTTCTAGATTTTTGGTAACTGCATTTAGATGACTAAAATCAATTGGGTGGTTGTTTAAAAGTGTTTAAAATGGCACCACTTTTAGAAGAACTGAAAATGGAACTTAAAAAGTACAAAGAAGATGCACAAGAAGGGAGAGGTTCTTTTGGTTTCGTATTTCAATTCTTAGAAATGGAGATCTGGAACTACGAGAAACAACAAGAAATGCTTGCAGAACAAATCGGGACAAAGAAGAAGCCATCTTTAATGATCAAGTAATTTTATGTGTGGGGGAAAAAAGGAAAGAGGGGAAAGAGAATGAAGAGTTTAAGATATGAAAAAACAACCCCCCAAAAAAGAATAGTTTGAAAACTAAGTATAATATTAGAAAGCAACAGAAGAGGGGATTACAGAAGAGAGAATTAGAAGTAGAGAGACAAGGGGTAAAAAAGGGAGGGAGAAGAAGAGAGGGAAGAAGGAAAGGAAAAGAAGTTATAAAGGACAGAAACAAGACATAGAGAAACTGGGCAAAGGTATAAGAATTGAAAGTATAAGCTTGTTTAGAGATAATGGGTGAAAACTTAACTATAAAAGGGAGTCTGCAAAGGTACATAAGATAGTATTGTTATATTACAAATAGAAATAATCTTTGAAAATATGCTTAAAATGATGGATAAAATATTTATTGTAATCTAGTGGTATGCTTGTTAATAAACAAATGAAATAAAGTGAATGAGAGAATTAAATTAGGAAAGGATGGGAACATTTAATTATTATTAATGATTTACAAAATATAAGTGAAGAGAAAAATGAAAAAAATATTAATTGTGGAAAGTTTATAAGTGTTCCCAAGGAAGTATGATATTTAATTGAAAAGAAATGTTAAAGATGTTAAGATGTTAATGAATATTAATGATAAAATTGAATTGGAATGGAATGAGTGTTTTATTTACATACATACATACATACATATATAATCTTTTTTTAAGAATATAGTGTGTATTTTAAGAATGTACCAAGCAGAATTTGATTGGAAGTTATGTATTATATTGAATGTTATAATCTTAAAGGTATACACTGAAGCTTAAATAAGAGTTGAATGGATAAAATTAAAAGATATAAAGGTGTCATACTCAAAATTAGTAACTACAGGAGAAAATTTGTTTAATGAGAAAAAATAATATGAAATCGAAACAGGACAGACAAAAGTATAATGATTTGAATTGAGATGAGATAAGATAAGATAATCAAAATAAAGTTGAGAAAATTAAGAGTGGAAAAACTACGCAGAAAATGTAAAACAGTAATAAGATATGGAATAGAACACAAGAATGAGCATGAAATTGAATTTGTGTCTGTATGAAGAAATGTAACCCGGAACCATGCTATTTAAAAAAAAAGATGTTTTATTTGTATTATGTTTTTTTTTGTGAAAACCCAAATAAAATTTTCAAAAAAAAAAAAAGAAGAAGAAGAAGAAGAATGAAATAAGATTGGTTTGGCATGATCTGTTTTTAACAAACCCATGCTTACTGCTAGTTATTACTTTACTTGTTTCTAGATGTTGGCAGATCTGTTTTTTTATTATCTTTTCCAGTATCTTCCCGGGTATTGATGTTAGGCTGATTGGTCTATAGATTCCTGGGTCTGTTTTTTTTCTCCGTTTTTGAAGATGGGAACCACATCAGCTCTTTCCCAGTCCTCTGGTAGTTCCCCGGTGCTCCAGGATTTTTGAAAGATATGGTGCAGTGATTCTGAGATGACCTCTGCCAGCTCCTTTAAAACTCTGGGATGTAATCCATCAGGCCCCAGTGATTTGTTTTCATCAAGATCAGACAGGTGTTCTCTTACTATTTTTTTGCTTATTTTAACTGTTATTTCTGGTCTGTCTTTTACAGTTATGTTTTTGGTGGGTTGAGCTATAGCTTCTTTTTGTGTGAAGACAGATGCAAAGACTGAGTTAAGCAGTTCTGCTTTCTCTCTGTTGCCTGTTATTTCCTTGCCATCTTCTCTCTTTAGTGGACCAACTGTTTCCTTGATTTTTTTCTTGTTATTTATATGTTGGAAGAAACTTTTTTTTTATTCTCTTTGACTTTTATTGCAAGTCTTTGTTCGTTCCTATCCTGACTTTGTCTTTGCAGATTCTGGCTATCTGCTGATATTCTGCCTTAGTTGTATCTCCTTCTTTCCATTTTTTGTACTTGTCCTTTTTTTCTTTCAATTTGCCAGAAAGATCTTTGCATAGCCATGCTGGTTTCTTCTTGGATTTCTTGTTTTTATTTCTCAATGGTATTGTGCTGGTCTGGGCTTCTGTGATCATACTTTTAAGAGTTTCTCAAGATTTTTGAGTTGTTTTCCCATTTAGGATTTTCGTCCATGGAATCTTTCCCAAGTTCTCTCTGAGTTTATTGAAATCAGCTCTTTTAAAATCCAAGACTGTGGTGTCATGATGTTCCGTTGCTTGTGTTTGTGTTATGTTGAAATCTAGTATGACATGGTCACTCTCACCCAAGGTTTTTGCAGTTTCAATTCTCTCTATCACTTCTTCTCTGTTTGTAAGAATTAAGTCCAGTATGGCTGTCCCTCTAGTTTCACCCTCTACCTTTTGGACAACAAAGTTGTCAGCTAGGTTACGGTAGTTAGGAACTTATTTGATTTCTCACTTGGTGCAGAATTAGTTTTCCAACTGATATCAGGATAATTGAAGTCTCCCATTACTATTGTTGTGTGTTTCCTGCATATGTTTGTTAGTTGGCTGGCAAAAAAGACATCTATTTTTTCTGCTTGATTGGGTGGCCTATGGCCATGTCATTCTTTTTTTCTTTTCTTTTTTTGCTATCTGTACTGTTTCCTTATTTGCATTTGCACATTATTTGCATTTTTTTTAAAAAAAACATCAAGACTCCATCCTAACCTGGTCCCTGTCAGGTGTTTATTTGACTGCTACAGCCCCAGCTACCAAAGCTGAAAGGATACAATCCTTTCAAGGGCTGTAATTCAATTATTTCCAGTTCAATTATCAACTCATTCTACTGCCTGTGTACAGACAAGGCATGGCACGATGTGCAATGAGATAGCAACACTCTTCATGTTTCTTGATTAGCTGCTAGAAATGAAAGATAAGAAAACAGGTAAAGCAATGTCAGGATGTCACACATTATGTTGATTTGATATCAAGATAGAGACATATATTCCTTGCGGTGTCACCTTATGGAATGCAATTTTTGTTTTGTAATTTTTGACTGAACATCTAAAAATCTTTTTAAAGCATTCCAAGAAGTATTGGCCACTAATGCATCCCAGGACTAACTTCACCTCATATTTTCATATAGTATGTACAAATGATTTTCCAATATACCACAGTGAAGTGCTGTGGTGGCACAGTGGTTAGAATGCAGTACTGCAGACTACTTCTGCTGACTGCAGTTCGACAGTTCGATCCTCACCAGGGTCAAGGTTGACTCAGCCTTCCTTCACTCCAAGGTTGATAAAATGAGGGGCCAGTTTGTTGAGGGCAATATGCTGACTCTGTAAAACACTTAGAGAGAGCTATAAAGCACTGTGAAGTGGTATATAAGTCTAATGCTATTGCTATTGGTATACCCCAAATGTCTCAAATTGACGGTCTTCATAAAGTTCCAAAACCCAGCATGTATGTTCATGCCTTTGAGATGTTGTTGACTCCTGGCAATTGCCTAGATAAGTCACTGCAATTTAATTGGAAAGAGTTCAGAAGTAGCTTGCCAGTCTTTTTTTGCAGGACTTAAAGAAAGTGTAATAGTATTATGAGAGTGTAATATTATTGTATGTGGAAGTAATCTTGGGAGACAAGGAAAAGACCCACAACCAGGGAATGGTTGGACAGCAAGTAGCTTAGACACAGAAGGAATGTGGACATAGCAAATCACAGGAAGGACCCTTCCTAGCTTCTTTGGCTATAAAGATAATGGGGGAGAAAAAGATTTCCAGGCTTACAAGATTAAAATAACCTTACAATAAAATACAGCAAGTATTTCTTGAGGTGCTTCTTATTTGGACTACTATACGAGGCTGACCAAGAAAGACAGGCCCAAAACCACTCAATTGACTTCATATTTGAGGCAGGACTAGAATTCATGGTCTCACATGGTTGCCTTAGCCACTACACAAAAATGGTCTCACATGGTTGCCTTAGCCACTACACAAAAATGGTCTCACATGGTTGCCTTAGCCACTACACAAAAATGGTCTCACATGGTTGCCTTAGCCACTACACAAAAATGGTCTCACATGGTTGCCTTAGCCACTACACAAAAATGGCTCTCAAGCCCACTGTATCCATTTCTTTCAACAACAACAAAAAAGAATATTACTTTGGGTCAGTTTTCACCATCTGCTATCACCATGAAATAGAAGTGACATCTAATATGCTTTGCTACCATTTCAGCATGTTCTAAAGAGGTGCTGTTAGGCTAATGTCCCAGTCTCATACATTTGCATGTGTAAGTAATATTACACATAGTACTTGCATTTGCAAGTACTATTTGCTGTATAGTAAATACTCTCTCTGCTGCTACTTTGGACTTTAGCAATCCATTCCTATTATCCTAGTGCCATGTCATTAATGGGGTTCCTGTTGCTGAAGGAATTGAAAGAGTCCACCCAATGATCATGGTCAGAATTATGAACCTAATCCCAGAAAATAGATTTTTCTGAGGTTTTAAGATCTACTTTCCACCTTCATAGCCAAACTTGTCTTAACCTGTCCTGAAAAATTAATTTTTACACTAGTCTTGCACTCTAGTTTGATATAATTCCAGCACAGTCTTGATCATGCTATAGTTAGTACAACCTTTTTAGATTGTTCATTTATGCTAGTGGTTCCATTTGATAATACTTATCATTCCTCTGAGTCAGGGGTCTCCAACCTTGGCTCCTGGAAGCCTGGCGGACTTCAACTCCCAGAGTTCCACAGCCAGCAAAGCTGGCTGTGGAATTCTGGGAGTTGAAGTCCGCCAGGCTTCCAGGAGCCAAGGTTGGAGACCCCTGCTCTGAGTGATGGATACTGCTTGAAAATAGTTTCAGGGTGAAACTGAGGTATGATCTGGCACCAGATAGATCGGGGTCCCCAAACTTGGCAACTTTAAGACTTGGACTTAAGTCCACAAGTCTTAAAGTTGCCAAGTTTGGAGACCTCTGAGATAGATAAAAGTCTATTAGAAGTTTAAATGTGATTACTTCTTAATTTATACCTTCTGTTTAAGATTTTAGAATTAAGCTAACCCAGCAGGATATGAACCAAATACATATATACAAAGGAATGCACTAATATCTAAAGAGATAATAAAGGATAATCACTACAACCTCTCCCTCCAAAGGAAAAAATAATTAATGGTAAAAATTATCTTATTGTTGCCTATTTTGGACATGATATATCACTTTCCGGCCATCCTTTCGTCCCCCGTTTCAACTGCTGTGATTTGGTATCTTACTTATTCTGGATATTCAAGTTCATTAAGTATGTCCAAACAGAAGCTCAAAAAAGAAAAGTGCCCGGGGCGGGGGAGTTTATATGCTTACAAAAATATCCAGAAATTATGACCAAATCAAATGAAAAGAGAAACACTGAAAATGATGCTACAGTAAAAGAATTAGATCAGGTTGCTCAGAGAAAAGCAGGAAGGAAGCTGGCCTTGGTTTCTGCCAGTGGTTTGGCTCAAGCAAAGGGAAAGAGGAGAAAGGAAACGAATGAGCTGCATGGTCAGGAAGCAGCAGAAGAAAAACTTTTATCATCCTGTTGTTAGTCACAAGAGCAGATGGGCACATAGATAAGACATCAATAAATATACAGGAATAATAGCTCCATAGACACACACACACACAAACAAACACAAAGAGAGAGAGAGAGAGAGAAAGATACTGTTCAGCCAGGTCCAAAATGTTTCTGCAATATAGGTGTGCTATGTAATCTACAGCATGATTTGTGGCATTCACTTTTAAAATAATAAATGTCTATGAAATGTCATCACAATATAAAAAATAGATGTTGAGACTCTAGAAAGAGTGCAGAGAAGAGCAACAAAGATGCTTAGGGACTGAAGGCTAAAAACATATGAAGAAAGGGAAGTGGTGGGATTCAATTTTTTTTTTTACTACCAGTTCTGTGGGCATAGTTTGGTGGGCGCGGCAGGGGAAGGACACTGTAAAATCACCAGTCAGAGGTAGTATTTGTCGTTCTCCGAACTACTCAAAATTTCCACTACCGGTTCTCCAGAACTGGTCAGAACCTGTTGAATACCACCTCTGAGAAAGGGTGCAGAAATTGTGTATGTCTAGTTTAATGAAGAGAAGAACTAGGGGTGACATGATAGAAGTGTTCCAATATCTCAGGGGCTGCCACAAAAAAGAGGGAGTCAAGCTATTCTCCAAAGCACCTAAAAGGCAGGAAAAGAAGCAATAGATGGAAAATAATCAAGGAGAGAAGTAACCTAGATCTAAGGAGAAATTAATTAGTGAAATCATTTGCCTTCAGAAGTTATGGGTGCTCCAACACTGGAAGTTTTAAAGAAAAGATTGGACAATTATTTTTCTGAAATGGTCGAGGGCTTCCTGCTTGAGTGGGGTTTGGACTTCACTAAAAGACCTCCAATGTCCCTTACATCTCTGTTATTCTATTATTCACCATGCTCTTCCCTGCAAATACAACCTCTATAATTTTAAAGAAGAGTAGACTGTGCTCCTGGAAGTTACATGGTTTTTTTATTCCCAATTCACGTAATCTGTGTCTTTCTCCTTCTTCAGCATCTAACTTCTTCATGGTTGGGTCTTTTTTATCTGCCTCCATGATCATACCATCCCCCACATAATAAAGTCAGTGCAATATAATTAGAATAAGAACAGGGACAACAATTGAGTCAAAGCTCTGGTGTTAATTCTGTCTTCAAGCAAACAACCAAACTTAGAGAACACCAAGGATTCCACATTTCTAAACCATCCACTACCTGCATTTGTAAGAAATCATTCCCATATCCTATTAAACCATAATGAATGCAAAGTCATTTGCTCCCCCTCTCGCATGCACAGGCTCTTTCAACTCCAACTCACTGATGGGTCGGGGATGTTTCTAGTCTGGCTTTGTTTGATTTGTTTTGTTTTTTTATTATATGGAGCCACAAGAACAAAGAACTGAACAAAGTGCCAGCTTCGTACTTACACAAAACAAGGAGAGGAGGCTATCCAAAATAGCTATTGCCTTGTCTTTCCTATGGCTGAGTTTTTTAAATGGACATAGTGCCCTAAACCTTACATTTCTTCCACCCACACCCCCAGTCATGAAAGAGGCTACAGCTCGTCTGTTCAGTTTTCCAGTTCAGGCAAATGCTATCAATAATTAACTTTCTTAATCTGAGCAATGGTAGGAATCTACCGGTTGAGTAGCTACCAAGAGTCAGGAGTGGTAACACTCTCTGGCACCTGCACTTGGAAATTCCCTTAGGAAAGTGCCTTAGCCTCTCCTTCATTTTCAGTCAGAGATACTTAAGACATATTTCAGATCTAGTGCAGATGTTTGTATGCCGAACATACAAAGCAGAAGCCCTCAGTGCTAAAATTAGAAGTAGCATATGGCAAAGGTGGATGGTAATCACAATCATGAAATGGAAGTTCCTTTCACAGACTCCCCAGGTTATCTCTTTATGGTTAGCAACCATGAGTTTTCAGATCTATATGCAAAATACCCTATACTATATGTACTGAAGTACCCTTGCATTATAATTCTATAATGTCTACTCAGAAGTAAATGCTGTAAAATTTATAAAAGCCAAATGACAGATATACCTAACTATTTAAAAAAAACCAATCCAAAATCTACATTAAGGCAATGGGTAGGTTCACAGATCAAGCTTGAAATGGATTACCTAACAATATTTTATTATTCAGTAAACCACAACTGACACATAACATTCTAAGGAACAAACAAATGAATGGTTTAATATGATGTGTAATGCAGGCAATATCTTTATTAGTTCCCATTAAAATGTCACAAAATTTGTTTGAAATAATTGTGGTAAACTTTAGTTTGCTTTAATAAAACTATTGGTCTAGTATCCATTGAGTTCAAAGATACCTCCTAGTGAGTGAATTAACTGTGTTTCCTATTAAATAGAAGACAATCCTCTTAATTCAACGACAGGACCTATATATCAGAGGCTGTCCACTTGCCCAACCCAATCAGTATCTGAAGAGCAAACAGACTACTAACTGCAATCTTCCCAATCATGTTAAGATTAATAATATTTCTATTTAAATTATAGTGTACTTATTAATCTGTTTACCTCTTTATTATTATATCTGCACGATAAATGGACATAGAATTGCAACCATAGTTCAGGATTAAATAATGACCCAGGTTTGCATTTACAGTATTAAACATTTCATCAAAAAATGAAATTCATTTCAGGGAGAAAAGGAATCCAGAGGCCTTGTAGATTGTAGAACTTCAGGAAAAAAATGGTCACAGCCCCAATTTTACAACTAGAGTGTGAGAACTCCCCCCCAAAATTAAAGAATCCCACTATTCAATCAAAAAAATGAATATAAAAATTTATCATGACTCCAACCTGTTAATTACATGAAATCAATGTTTGGGTTCTGACAAGGCGGTCAAAGCACATTCCACTGGCATGGGAGAAACACTCCAAGTAGAATATGAATGCAGGTATAACCACTTAGCTAAAAACGGCTAGCAAAAATTCAAGAAATGAAATTAAAGGGCAGATTGTTATGTATAAGCCCGGATTTGCTACAATCATATAGAAAAAAAATACATTTTTTTGCTTATTTAAACAATATGGAATGCTGCAAAGCAAAATAATAGCCTCCAGAATTGTCTTCATTTCATAGAATACTTCTGAAATTTACCTGGGCCCTTAGAAAATAAAAATGCAATGTAACAGGCGACCCAGTGCTTTTGTTGGAATTGTTCCCCTCTATGCAGAAAGAAGGCAAATAAATGGAATGTGGTAGCAGCTATCCTTAGGCTAAAAGATATGGCAGGGAATATCCTCATCATGTTGCCTTTTAATAGAACAGAAATTTAAGTTTAGATACATCAACCACGATGCTCAAAAACTGTAAGCATGCCATCTTGACTAAAAAGTTGAGGCACATCCAAATTAAGCAGTCTTCCTAATGTGTTTGTTCATTTTGAAGGTGGCACTATATTTCACATAGTATTTTTAGCTTTAATACAGTATTTTTGTTTCTGGATAATTCAAACCTGATTCAATTTCCACTCTAATAATTACATTCCAGATGGTTGCTGTATAGATGTCCGCTCCAAACCACTGTTTCCTCTTTTGACATGGATGAGTAGAAGTTAAACAGCTCAGCTGTAGGACAAATGCAGAATCCTTACAACTTTACTATATTATATTGTTGCCTTCTCACAATGACACCAAACAGACATATATGTCATATGCTGAAGAACCCTAACATGGGCATTTCTTCGAAACATAGGATAAAGTCTCTAGAACTATGTTTCTCAGCAACTCAGCAATTGTAAGATGTTGTGACTTCAACTCCCAGAATTCTAGGATTTGAATAGAATAGAATAGAATAAAATAGAATAGAATAGAATAGCTGTATTGTCATTACATTCCACAAATACAATGAAATTCAAAAGCTAGAAATTTGAAAGCTACAGTGCCCCAAACACCACATCCCAATCACACTATAGAGTATTTAAAAATTAAAATAATTAAAATAATCATAATAATAATTAAAAACCTAGTCTAAAACCTATCTAAAATATTTAGTAAGTTAAATAGTTTAAAAATGCCACTATATACATAGGATTATAACATAATTTGTTCATTCATTCATTCATTCATTTATGTGTTAAATTTATGTTCCATCCATCTCGCCATGGGGCTACTCTGGACAGACTACAACAATCAAATGGGGGAAAATGATTTTAAAAATGTAAAAATAACAATAGTAAAGGAATGAAATAAGAAAAATAAACAGTAGAAGTGCAATAACATGAAATTAAAAAGATGAGCAGAGGGGGAGCAGGAAATGGAGGGGGAGTGGTCCCCAGCAAGTTAAACTTAAATTTTAATTTTTGAACTTTCTGACGTTGAGAAACTCTGTTCTAGACCAATATTACTTCTGAATTAGCTATACCATATCCAAACATTTTTCCTTTCTTTGCATCATTTCCAATTATTACAAAACTAAAACAATCAAAACGAAACGCTCTCCCTTTGTCAGTGCTGATATACAGAAGGCAGATGGTTAAGGCATGGAAAGGAAAGACTGGGATTTTGGAAGACTGGGATTAACCAGCCAAAGATTAAGCAATGCTTGGAATTCAAGAATCTTGTTCAGATTCAGCTGTGTGGTAAAACATACCTGAGAGATGCCTGATGCTATGCTTTATAACTTCAAGCAGGGATGTCAAATGGACAGCCCATAGGCTGGATGTGTGACGCATAGGCCACACCCACCCCAGCTCCGTGAATGGGAAAAACATTGTAAAACATCACATGATGGCAACATGATGCCTGTGCTTTGTAAGCACTCAACTAGTGCTATTGAGTGCTGTCACTCAATTACTAAAAAACTTATTTGGACTACAAAAGTCTGTTTGAAGGTTAGTGAGATGTGCCAAGTTAGGGAGTGAAGTCCTCTCATCAGAAAACTACAAACTTGAAGCAGAGAAAATGACAGAAATACAATATGGAACCTGTAACTCCCAATACAGGTGGAACTCAAAAAATTAGAATACTATGCAAAAGTTCATTTATTTCAGTAATGCAACTGAAAAGGTGAACCTAATATATGAGATAGACTCATTACATGCAAAACAAGATAGTTCAAGCCGTGATGTCTCCTAATTGAGATGATTATGGCTTACAGCTCATGAAAACCCCAAATCCACAATCTCAGAAAATTAGAATATTGTGAAAAGATTCAAATTCTAGGCTCAAAGTGTCCCACTCTAATCAGCTAATTAAGCCATAACACTTGCAAAGTGTTCCTGAGCCTTTAAATGGTCTCCCAGTCTGGTTCAATAGGAATTACAATCATGGGAAAGATGGTTGACCTGACAGTTGTGTAGAAAACCATCACTGACACCCTCCATAAGGAGGGAAAGCCTCAAAAGGTAATTGCAAAAGAAGTTGGATGTTCCCAAAGTGCTGTATCAAAGCACATGAATAGAAAGTTATGTGGAAGGGAAAAGTGTGGAAGAAAAAGGTGCACAAGCAGCAGGGATGACTGCAGCCTGGAGAGGAGTGTCAGGAAAAGGCCATTCAAAAGTGTTGGGGACTTTCACAAGGACTGGACTGAGGCTGAAATCAGTGCATCAAGAGCCACCACACACAGACGGATCCTGCACATGGGCTTCAAATGTCATATTCCTCTTGTCAAGCCGCTCCTGAACAACAAACAACGTCAGAAACATCTTACCTGGGCTACATAAAAAAAACAACTGATCTGTTGCTCAGTGGTCCAAAATGCTCTTTTCTGATGAGAGCAACTTTTGCATCTCATTTGGAAACCAAGGGCCCAGAGTTTGGAGGAAGAATGGAGAGGCACACACTGCAAGGTGCTTGAAGTCCAGTGTGAGGTTTCCACAGTCTGTGTTGATTTGGGGAGCCATATCATCTGCTGGTGTTGGTCCACTGTGCTTCATTAAGTCCAGGATCAATGCAGCCATCTACCAGGAGATTTTGGAGCACTTCATGCTTCCTTCTGCAGACAAGCTTTATGGGGATGCTGACTTCATTTTCCAGTAAGACTTGGCACCTGCCCACACTACCAAAAGCACCAAAATCTGGTTCAGTGACCATGGGATTACTGTGCTTGATTGGCCAGCAAACTCGCCTGACCTGACCCCATAGAGAATCTATGCAGCATTGCCAAGAGAAAGAACATGAGACCGAACAATGCAGAAGAGCTGAAAGCCGCTATTGAAGCATCCTGGTCTTCCATAATACCTCAGCAGTGCCACAGGCTGATCGCTTCCATGCCATGCCACATTGAGGCAGTAATTGCTGCAAAAGGGGCCCAAACCAAGTACTGAGTACATATGCATGCTTATACTTTTCAGAGGTCCGATATTGTTCTATGTACAATCCTTGTTTTATGGATTGCATGTAATATTCTAATTTTGTGAGATTGTGGATTTGGGGTTTTCATGAGCTGTAAGCCATCATCCTCACAATCATGACAAATTATGGCTTGAACTATCTTGCTTTGCATGTAATGAGTCTATCTCATATATTAGTTTCACCTTTTAAGTTGCATTACTGAAATAAATGAACTTTTGCACAATATTCTAATTTTTTGAGTTTCACCTGTATATGATGGAAGGATGAATTAAATATTTTTACAGGGCACCTCATTGTAAAGATCACTCTGGGAAAAATCAGAGGAAGTGGTACATGCATTGGGCAAAAAAGCAAAGTCAATGGGGAAGCCAAATTCACTTAACAGCCATGTTACTAGCTTAACCACTGCAGTTATTCACTTAACAATGGTATCAAGGAAGGTCATAAAATGGAGCAAAATTCACTTAACAAATGTTTCACTTAGCATCAGAAATTTTGGGCTCAATTATGGTCCTAAGTCGAGGACTACCTATAACTAGAGCAATGTAAAAGTCATTTCAAAGATCTGGTGGCCTTCAGGATTCTTGTTGTCATTTCAAGTGGCCTTCAGGATTCTTGTTGAAAATTACTGAAATTGAAATCCATCATATTTGAAATGGAAAATCAAACAACATAAGCCTTCACTGTTCCATATGCCAATTCCACTTGCTCTGTATCCAAAGGATTCCTTTGTTTGTGGAAGCACACCCTTTGTTTTACAATTGTATATACATGACCAATGCTGCCTTTTAATAAGTAATGCCACCAGTGAATCCTGCAGTGTGTAAACACTTCAACAATGTAATAACTATTCTCAGCAAAGGAGAATTAATTATAATGATCACACCTCCACCAATTGTAATTAAGCTCTATTGCCGCCTAAAATTGGTCTTCCCGAATTATTTGATAAATATTTCTGAATGGTTTAATGAACTTTTGTTTTACGAGGTAGAAGAAATTGAAACATCTCTCCCAATATAGAACCTAGCTCGCTGTTTTCAAGCATGTCCCGGAAAGTGAACTAACATCCTTTCTGTTGAATGTATAATGTCCTTGGCCACATGGGCCACACAAGAGGGGGACAGTCACATGGGAAAAGCAAGGAATAATTAATGTTATTGCTGGTGACTGCTAACTATACACAGAAGTATTATGGCCTGAAGCCTTTGAATAAGGCAATCGTTTTTCATCTTCCAGACTGACTGTGTGTGGGAAACAACTTAGACAGATCTGTTAAGTCCTGGGCATGGGCGCAAGGAACGGAGACGAGACATCGAACGGTGACTTCAACTCTTTATTAACAAGAAAGAACAGAACAAAATACCTGGGCAGCAGCAGCTCTTTTTATAGAGCTGGCTGCCGTCAAAACAACCAATGAACTGAGTCTACCGCTTTCACAAGCATCCAATCAGGGGATCCCGTTAACAGCCAATCAGACTGGCCAAAAACGACCAATCACGACTCGCTATCTACGGGCCAATGAGAAGTGCAGGATTACAAGCCTGCTGCAAGACAAAGCTGTTGACGTGTTCTTGGTGATAGGATATGGGGAGTTGGTTTGTTTCCCACCAAAATACCAAGTAGCAGCTTGTGGTCTGTAATTATGGTAAAGGGTCTCCCATACACATATTCATGGAAACGTTTAATTGCGGATACAATAGCGAGGGCCTCTTTATCAAGTTGACTATAGTTCCTTTAGGTTTTGGACAAAGTTCTCGAAAAAAACGCAATGGGTGCCTCCTTTCCATTTGGTAGGACATGGCTTAAGATGGCTCCTACTCAAAATAGTGAGGCATCACAGATAACTGTCAAAGGTAGAGTCTCATTGTATTGCATTAATACAGCATTGGAGGTTAAAAGGTCTTTTATCTCTTTGAACGCTTTCTCTTCATGCCGTCCCCAGACCCAGGAAGCCTTTTTATCAAGAAGTCTATGTAGGGGGCTCGGCTACAGTTGCCTTCTGGGGCAAGAAAATGTTATAAAAGTTAATGAGTCCCAGGAAGGCTTGGAGGTCTGTCATATTTCTAGGTCTCGGGGTGTTTTGATTGCAGTTAGTTTTTTTTTTTCGGTGGGGTGGATTCCCTGACTGTCGAGAAGGTATCCCAGGAACTCCACTCTCTCCATACAAAGTTGACACTTTTCTCTTTTTACCTTCAGACCAGCGTCTTTGAATTTCTGAAGGACTTTTCTGAGTCGTTGTACTAATAACTCTTTAGTGGGGGCAGCTATTAGGACGTCGTCAAAATAAGGCACGACGCCTTTTATGCCCTGTAATAGTCTCTCCATTAAACTTTGGAAAATGCCCGGTACCATGCTTACTCCGAATTGGAGTCTATTGCACTTGAAAGTGCCTCTATGTGTAACTATTGTCTGAGCTTCTGCAGTTGCTGCGTCTACAGGTAGTTGCTGGTACGCCTGAGCTAAGTCCAATTTCGCAAATATTTTTCCGCTACCCAGGGAATGAAGAAGGTGTTTAACCACTGGTACTGGATAAGCGCTTTGTTGAAGAGCATGATTTAGGATGGCCCGGTAATCCCCGCAAATTCTTAACGAACCATCTGGGTTCATGGGCGTTACTATCGGGGTTTTCCATCGGGCGTGGTCAATCGGTTCCAATACTCCCTGGGCTATCAGTTTATCTAGCTGCTCGTCGATCTTCGGTTTTAAGGCAAAAGGTACTCGATAAGGCTTAAGCCGAATGGGAGCTACATCGGGGCTGAGATTAAATGATATAGGGGTCCCCTTGTACTTGCCTAATGTTCCTGTGAACACGTCCTGGAATTCCTGGATGAGGGCCTCTTCCCAGTCATTGCTTCTGGTTTGGTGTATGCCGGCTAGTTCAATCCCGAGTGGGGCGAACCACTGTAACCCTAACAAGATGGGTCGGTCACAATCGACCACAGTCAGGGGAAGCGTAGCTGTGCAGTCCTTAAAGGATACTTGGACGTTGCTGGAACTGACAACTCTGTTTCCCTGGTAGTCTTTCAGGATGATTCGTTGCGTGCTGAGGTCCTGGCAGCAAATGGCAGGGATCAGCTGTTTGAGGGTTTTCCAGGATACCATCGCTAGGGATGATCCTGAATCGACTTCCATCACGCATGGTCGATTCACAATAGTAATCCTTACGTGGATCTTTCTTGCATCGAACGATGAAGTGTGGCCGATGATAATGGTTTGGTGGGCCTCTTCTCGTCTCATTGAAGAGGCAGGTGCTTGGTTTCTGTAGTAGTAGTGGTTGTTCCATTGGTGGTTCAGACGGTCCCGGTTCTTAGGAGGTTTGCCTATCTTCCAACGGAGGTTGTTCTCCCTTTGGTTGGAACTGGACTCTTGTCTGCTTCTGCAGACCTTCACGATGTGGCCTTTTTTTCTGCAGTTACGGCAGAGTGCGTCAAATAATTTGCAGTCCGATCACGGGTGGTTTGCTCCGCAACCAGCACATTGGCGCGGACATCTCTGGTTCTTTTGCTCTCGTTCCGAGCAGAGCCAGTTGACCTCCTCTTCCTCACTGTCTGAGGATGACTCGAGGTCTTCGTAGTGGGTAGTGGTAGCGTGCTTCTCAGTGGCGAGTGGGATCTCGTTGGCGAGTTGGTGAAGTGGTGTGTTCGCTTGGCGCATTCGAGCGGCTGACTTCCTGGTTGCTTCTGCGGCAGTAGCGTCAGCGATGACATCTGTAAGGCTGATGTCGCCTTTCGCCATCAGCTTACTCTGCACATGTGGTGCATTTAAACCCAGAACTATACGGTCTCTTAGGGCTTCCTCTAAGTTTGCAAAACCACAAAGGCCTCCTAGGTTCCGAAGGTCGGCTACAAAATTCCCAACGCTCTCGTCCTTCCGTTAGTTCCTCTGGTAAAATTTGTGTCTTCGTATCAGTGTAGGTACTGCGTAATGGGCCCGGAGGATTGGAGCGAGGGTATCCCAATCCATGGTCTTCATTTCCGCCAGTTTTGCTAGTGCTTTAACCATTTTGAAAATGGCGGGGCCACAATGAGTCAGGAACACCACTCGTTTCTTGCCAGGCGTAGAATCTTTTAAATTGTTGGTCTCTAGGAACATCTGGAAACGATCTATATATGAGTCCCAGTCTTTGGTTGCTGGGTCAAATGGAGTGGGTGGTATGGCACCGCTGGTCATTTTGTCGTTTGTTGCGTGCGCTCTTCAGCCACGTACTCTGTCTTGTTCAATGCATTCTAGTCAGCTCTATCGTCTCCGTATCCCACCCTCGTTGCCAGTGTTAAGTCCTGGGCATGGGCGCAAGGAACAGAGACGAGACATCGACTTCAACTCTTTATTAACAAGAAAGAACAGAGCAAAATACCTGGGGAGCAGCAGCTCTTTTTATAGAGCTGGCTGCCGTCAAAACAACCATTGAACTGAGTCTACCACTTTCACAAGCGTACAATCAGGGGGTCCCGTTAACAGCCAATCAGACTGGCCAAAAACGACCAATCACGACTCGCTATCTACGGGCAAATGAGAAGTGCAGGATTACAAGCCTGCTGCAAGACAAAGCTGTTGAGGGTTGTATTGCTGCGTTGGCTTAGTCCATAACAAGATCCATGACCAGAGTTTAGTAATGCATTTTATAGTAGTAATTGCCAATTATCAATTCTTGTTTCATACGCATCAGACTTTAAAAGTTGTTGAGCAAAAAACAGCTAACATGACCCTACCTGATTCTTTGGGTCTGCATGCTCATTCTGCAGAGACACCATTCATTGAACTCAAATAACTTCCTCACAGAAGCTTTGTTCTATTCTGCTCATTCTGAGACTTTAGTATCTGGTCTGATACTCAATCCCTGAAATATGTGAGCACAGACTTCTCATCCAGCAACACACCCTAAGCATTTGTCTCATCCAAAGCCAAAGCCCTCATGGTGCTACAGTTATCATAGATGGTCTGCAAAAATTACTTGGCCGCCTGCCTATGGGTCTGGTGTTCTGCTTAAAAACACACACACACACACACACACACACACACACACACACAAGATTGGTCTCTGCTGAACTCTCTGCAGATGGGAGACCCCGCTGCTGGGGAACAAAGGTGAATCTGAATTCTTCCCCACTATGTTACTCCTCCTTTCAGGGAAAGATTGCTGCTTCACTATCGCTTCAGCATCTCCATGGCAACAAGTACTAACAAAGCATCTAGCAGAACTGCACTTTTTTTCCCAGAGCCACAGAAAGCAAAAAAAAAAAAAAAAAGGAATCATGGCAATGTTGTACTCCAACACATCCCATGTCCCTGACAAAAGAAGGCGCTCAGCTCAGAAACAGCAGGAGAATGGGAGGTTATTTGTCAATTGACACGGGAACTCCATATGGGCCTGCATGTTTAAGAAAAACATAGCACTCTCAGAGCTCTCTTGTTCTCAAATTTGAAATCTTTGGAGAACCATGGGGAGACTGGTCAATCACACACTTCAACCTGAGATAGAATAGGGAATGATTTAATAGCTATGTCCCATCTGCACCCTTTGCCCCACAAAAAAATAACATGGGAATCTATGCCATATGAAACTGCTCAGGAGATCCATGACTGTGCTTGCTGGAATTAGCAACAGCAGTAGCATTTAGACATATATATTGCTTCGTAGTGCTTTACAACAGTAGCCCCCAACCTTTTTTGTGCCACGGCCCGGTACCAGCGTCACAAAATGATCCGCGGCCCGGTACCGGCATCAGCACACACGACAAGGCAAGGTGAGCCGAGTGACCGGCCAACCAGCCGTCCCCCACTTCTCCCCGCCACCTTCAACTCCTCCTTTGTCCCTTTTTTGTGCTTTTTAGTGATTTCTTAATCTCCTCCGCCATCGGGACGGCTCTTCATTCGAAGCCGCCCCCCCCTCGATGAAACTAAGGCACGAGGATTCCTTCAGGACCCAAACGCCGCTTTCCAACCGGAAAAGCTCACCTGGAAGCACTTTCTTGTTGAAACAAGATGGCGGCGCCCAGCAAACCGGCAGCCCAGTAGAAAATAATCCACGGACCGGTACCGGTCCGGGGCCCGGTGGTTGGGGACCCCTGCTTTACAACCATCTCTAAGCAGTTCACAGGGTCAGCATATTGCCCCCAACAATCTGAGTCCTCATTTTACCGGCCCTCGGAAGAATGAAAGATGGAGTCAACCTTGAACCAGTGAGAATCAAACGGCAGCAGCCAGCAGAAGTAGCCTGCAATACTGCATCCTAACCGCTGTGCGACCATGGCTTTTATTAGCCCAACATCCCCCCTCCAAGATTACGGGAACTTGGGTCTAAGTTTCTGATACCAGACCATGCCTGAACAAATCCCTCTGCAGACACAAGCCAGCCTGTCTAGATAAGGAAATGGTGGGACTCCTAGTGCTGCCTAGACTGCCAGATCTGTTAACAAGGGGAGAGGAGAAGGAAAAAGGGCTTAATCTCCTAGTTGCTCAGAAGCTCCTATTCAGAGGTGGTATTCAGCAGGTTCTGACCAGTTCTGGAGAACCGGTAGTGGAAATTTTGAGTAGTTTGGAGAACTGGCAAATACCACTTCTGACTGGCCCCTCCCCCATCTATTCTCTGCCTCCCGAGTCCCAGCTGATCGGCTGGGTCTTCTTTTGTTGCCCTGCACAGGAGAACGGAGCTGGAAAGCAGGTTAGTGAGGTGGGGAGGGAACTGGATTTTGCAGTAACCTTTCCCCAGGAGTGGGATGGAGATGGAGATTTTACAGTATCCTTCCCCTGCCACGCCCACCAAGCCACGTCCACAGAACCGGTAGTTAGAAATTTTGAATCTCACCACTGCTCCTATTGCATAATGGCCATGAATTGCTATACCTCTGCATGAACTATATTGCCTTTGGAAGAACAAGGAAGAAACAAACAAAAAGAAATACCTTTGTATAGCTAGATCCACTTCTATTTGTACTGAAAAAAAACGCATGTTAATGCAGCTGAATTTTGCTGTCAAGCAGGTTAGATAAACTGCAAGTCCTTAGCTACCTGAAGAATAAAGTACCGTAGCAAATGTTTTAGCTATCTTAAGTAGAAAAATCCCACTCAGAATAAATTCAGCATACAAACACGATGTACTGCAATGCTTTTCCTGATAATATGATTGTCTTTAATTTCAAAACAAAAGAGGTTTGGCATAATGGTTAAGGCATCAAACTAGAAACTAGGAGGCTATAACTTCTTCCAGTCCTGTCTTAGGCACCAAACCAGCTAGATTTTCTTTCTTTCTGACTTAGGAAGGAAGGCAATGAAAAAACCATTTCTGAAAAACCTTGCCAAAAAAGCTGCAGAGATTTGTCCAGGAAGTCTCCAAGAATCAGACACGAATTAATGGAAGGAGAAAACCTTCAAAAAGGGATAGCATGCAGATGATCCATACAACTAGTTTGCTCCACACAAGTATGAGCCATTGAAAAAATTTCAGGAGTATGAATGCACAATGCCATCTCTACTTATTTCCTGCCCTCAGAAGGCAAGTCATCATTTTCCTGCTGTGCATCAAATATAGCATTTTGCAAGCAGTCCTGGCTCAAGTGGTGCTGTCCACTTTGTCTCCTGCACCTCAATTCATTGTAGACAAAGAGAACACCAAGCCATCACTGTGGCTACTGTGAAGGAAGGGGATGAAATCCAGTAACATTGATTTAAGCCTCTTTTGTATCTAGACAGTTTTTACATAGGAGTTAGTGGCTACCATGCTGAAGAGCCATTCAAAAGTTAAAGGGCTTTCCTGAGTTAATTTTTTTTTCTAAAAAAAGCCACCAGATTGGATAGTTACCAGCCAAGAATACTGTAGAACCAGATTTCCCACATGGGTAGATGAATTATCCTTCTGTCTTTTAGACTCTCTGAGCATTAAGACTCAAACAGAAACTCTTCAAATTTATTTAGATCCCCTCCCTCCATCCTCACAGGGATTCTTCAGATGATTTCAATCTATGAGGTCACTGATGCTTGTTACTTCAACTGCACCCATAGAAATGTCGCAGAAACTTCCCTATGGCATCCTCTCATTTTATCAGTTGACTGCAAGATTCCTTGATACTAAGACATCTGCTAATCTTATTCTTTACTGTCTTTTGTTTTGTGCCTTTTGTGATTTGGGCTCAGCACTCAAGTTGCAATGGTTGTGCTTCTTTCTCTATGACAAGCAGCAAAAAAGGATATGGGAAGGTCATTTATCAAATGTTATTTCTCAGCAAGTATCCAAACGTTGGGCAAATGTGGGTCAGAGCAATCTAGCCCAATTCTACTTTACATAAGAATAGAAAATGAATGAGAATTATTTTCAGGGATGGGATTCTACCGGTTCGGACTGGTTCTAGCTGGGTTGCTGATCTTCGCTGCGGTTCGCTGTGATGAGCATGTGGGCCCGCTTGCCTGCCACTGCCGTTTCCTGTGCTTTATTTCCTTTTTTTAGAGCAGTGGTTGCCAATCGGTGGGCCAGGGATCACTGGTGGTCTGCGAGAAAAAAATGGCGGTCTGCAGAGAAATGTCACCCCCAAAGCAATTAATCTAGGCTGCACAGAAACACGAGGCTGTGCCGCCCACATAGCCTGCAGGAACCGCAGGTTTGCATTGCTTGCATTGTGAATGACATGAGGTAGCGAGGGAAGAGGGGAAAGGGCGGGGGGTACTTGTCCCACTTGCCCCACGTGCCTGGCCTGGCCACCAGGCTGCTTCTTTCCGCTTCTTTCTTCTTCTGCTTTTGGCTGCATGCAAGGAAAGTCTTTTTCTCTCCCCCAAACTCTGCCAGAAATGAGTCTTTGCAAGGCCTCCTACTCCAAGAGGCTGTGCCGGCAAAGATTCATTTCTGGCAGAGGTTGGGGGAGAGAAAGAAAGACTTCTGCTGCTTCTACTACTTTCCTTGCACGAAGCCAAAAGTCTCTCTCTCTCTCCCCTGAGAACGGAGCTGGAAACAGTATCCTGTAATCCCAAATAAAGAATGATCAATGCGTAGGAAAACGGGGTGGGGAATTTTCCTGCAGACTTTTTGGGGGATTTCTCCAGGGTCTCTGGTCCACGGGATTTAAAATTATGAGTTTGGTGGTTCCTGAGGTCCAAAAGGTTGGCGACCCCTAATTTAGAGTACAGCTGATTCATACGGCAGAGCGGTTTGCCGTGCCTCAGCTGTTTTATTCACAGGGACTGCAGTAGAAGGTAAGTATTAGAGCTTTTAAAAATGTGGAGGGCACGCACAAAGCACTTGATCACCGAACTGGTTGCTATACCGGTGGAATCCCACTCCTGAGTATTTTCCACGTCTAAGTATTTCATTTCAAATTACAGGCAGTCCCTGAGTTTTTAGGTGAATCACTTAATGACTGCAGTTGTTAAGTTAGTAACATGATTGTTAAGTCAATCCAACTTCCCCATTGACTTTGCTTGTCAGAAGGTCACAAAAGGAGACCACAGAATCACCTTAAGGAGGCATCATAAATTTGAACCAGTCGCCAAGTATCTGAATTTTTATTACATGACTGTGGGGATACTGCAATGGTCACAAGTGTGAAAAACGGTCACAAGTCACTTTTTTCAGTGCCATTGTAACTTTGAACCGTCACTAAATTAACTATTATAAGTCAAGGACTACCTGTACTTTAAAACGCCAGTAGTGTTTATGGACATTAAAGTTCTTCAGATAAATATGATACTTTCGAAATACGTTTTTCAGACGTCTACACTAACCATTATTTTTTGCTAACAGTATACGTCAAGAAAACCTGCAGATGTCAGCCAAACTTTTTCATGCAGTATGTAAATATGTGCCTAGAACAGATAACTCCCTCTCTTTAATTAAACCAGGACCATTGGGTTCTTTTTGTATAGAAAAGCAAAAGAAACTGACACTAGGAACCTCTCTTTAGGCCGTGAAGTATTCTCAGATTCTAGACAATCTGGTGACTGGATTCTTCTGAAGAGAAAAGGAAAAGAGAAAAAAAAAAAGAGAGAGAAAAGAAAGAGAAAGAGAAAACTTATTTGGACTAGGATCATCATGAGAGCAAATCTCTTCTGGGTTCAGAGGTGGCATTCAGCAGGTTCTGACCAATTCTGGAGAATCAGTGGTAGAAATTTTGAGTCGTTTGGACAACTGGCAAATACCACCTCTGACTAGCCATGCCCCCAACCTATTCTTTGTCTCCTGAGTCCCAGCTGATCGGCTGGGTCTTCTTTTGTTGCCCTGCACAGGAGAACAGAGCTGGAAAGCAGGTTAGTGGGGTGGGGAGGGAATGGGGATTTTGCAGTATCCTTCCCCTGCCATGCCCACCAAGCCACACCTACTAAAGCACACCACACCCACCAAGACACGCCCACAGAACCGGTAATAAAAAAAAATTTGAACCCTACCACCGGGCTGCATAGTATTTATGAACATTTTTCAACTCTGAGTCTTTGGCTCTCACTCTGTTTCTGATTGAAGTCTAACAGCTGCCAATATTTAGTCATTATGCAGTATGGATCCCTCATATGGATACAGATACAGATAAATACAGATTCCCTTGTATCTGTAGAGGGGGGAGAGGGAGAGAGGGACGGAAGGAAATGCCTTTAGACTTTATGAATCCTTTCCTTGTTCTCCATTAAGATCAGCAAACACTGTCCTCAGGAGTGCTATTCAAACAGCAAAAGGGCTCTCCAATCTGTTCCAGGGAGGGGCTGATAATCTCTTCTCTCCAGGTGGGCACTTTGATGCACAGTACACTCTTGGCTAATTTGTTTGTGCCAGATGAATAAATTACTGCGGGGAAAAGAAGGATTTTGAGTGGCAGGTGATAGATGATTTAACACATGAGACATCTTGTCGAGGTGAGGCTATGTGGGGAATTCAAGGCTGAGGAATGGAACAGATGCAACATGAAATTTGGGTGGCATCAGCACAGGATTATAAAGGGACACAATCATCTGCATGCCTGAAGCCAAACCTCCAACAGAAAAATCTGCATGTGGTTTTCTAACCGTTATTCATTGTTTGGTGAAGGGCAATAGCTGCTATGGCAACGGCTGGAGCCCAGATTTCCTTATCAGGCAGTAAAGGAAAAACCAAGCTTTTAGACTGAGGTCCAGATTAAAGCTTTGATCTAGAGGGAGATCCAGTTCCCACCACAACCTATAAATCACCTCACACCTCAAAAAGAACCTAGTTCGTCTTGGTTGTCACTTTGGGCTTCCATTATCTCTTTTTGCTGGCTGAATTTCCACTGACAACCTACAGAACACTTTATCTCCCTCAAATTTATGGACAGAAAGATCCTGCAAAGTGATCACAATGGGCAGACCTGAATAGGGAGTTATCAGCAAAATTAAGGCATCCTAACATTTATCAATACCTATTCTCTATTTTCTTCCTAGCATTTTTCCTGCAAGTGCAGGTTGTTTGTTTATTTTGTTTTTTTGTTTTTGATCAACCAAGTTTTGATCCATTCGGTTGTGACAAAAATTGACCAACTAACATGTCACTCAAGCCTGAATTCCTGGCTGAGAGAAAAATAACTGGCCCAAAGCCACCCAACTAGCTTTATCAGGAGTAGAGCTCATCTCCTCATCTCTTAACCACTGGAACAAACTGGCTCTCTGCCTGTACTCTATCACCTTTGAATGAATATGCTGCAGGCCAGGGGTGGGATACGACAGGGTTAACTACTGGTTCAGGATTTACGAGCTTCCCTGCAAGCCGCATGCCTGTAAATTGTCATCAGCATGCTGTGTGCAGAGAAGCAGCCTTTGAAACAGCCCTCTTTTCCTGCTTTTTTAACTGCTTTTCGTTCAACAGCTGAAGTTGAAAAATCAGGAAATAAAGATCAGGTAAGAGCACAGGCGGGCGGGTGGGCAAAAACATCAGCAGACATAGAACCGGTTCTATGTCTGCTGCTCTTCAGAGCTACTGGTTCTACAGAGGTGGACAGAACCGGTAGAAACCCATTCCTTCTGCAGGCAGCATACATCATCTTTTATCCCAAAGTTTTAGTAACTTCATGGGAAACTTAGATCTTTCAATCAAATTCTATTTTGCAGTTAGGATTTAATTGCCTAAATTGTAATTGAGTTTACTGATGAAATGCATTATATCACCTAAATAACCCCTTTTCCTTCTCCTTAAATTATGAAGGTTTATGTTATTCAGAAATAATAGGTCCATATAAAGAGTTTGGCAGAGTTGCTCTACAACTGGGGGATAACTGAATTTTGAAGTCTTCATTTTTTCCATTGTGTTCCTTTTGAGTGCTGGTCTTCTACAATGCCATACTACTAAGAAAATTATATATCATTAGCATTGTGCTGATAAATCAAATTGCAGATATGGTCGTATAATTGTCTAAAGACACTACAGTATAGGAATAGGGGTGATAACCGTTGGAGAAAAAAACCACTAGAAAAGTAAAACATGAAGTTCAGCAAGAGAGAGGGTTGTGGAATTTTGCCCAGACAACCAGGAATTAGGAATCCAGTTTAAAAGGAGCCAGCAGAATCAATTAACATTGATCCATAAATGTTTAATTTGGGACTCTGCAAGCATAAATGGCAACAGCAGCACTTATATGCAAGAAATTTTTTTTCTAAATTTATCCTTCTGGAGTAAAATAGTAGTTATGATACCAAGTTCAGTCAAGTAGGACTGGAAACCAAACAGAGTAAGTTAAATATTAAATATTGTTGGTTAAATATTGTTGACATAAATGTCTATGGAGATGCTCAGTCATCCAGGTCATGGTTGTTTCAAATGTGCTTTTTCAAGAGGCAACTGGCCTTTCTGGTTTTTCTTTGAAGACATTTCGCTTCTCATCCAAGAAGCATATATAAGAGTTTAGATTCCCTTTTACTTTGTAGGAAAGACAATGTTGATGGGTGTACTTTCTCCCAATTACCAAATTTTATGAAGTTTAAGATGTTTTATTTACTCAACTATACATTTACAACAAAAGAAACCAAGCCTCAAACTTATAGAACCAATTCTGTTTAGTGGCAATGACCCTCCAATCAAGATGAGACAGATGGAAACCTACTTTTCTGAACTCCATGAAACTTCAGCTGGGATAGCCAGACTAAAGCACTTTCATTCACTCTGAAATCGATTGGTTTGCGTAAAGCATAAAGTTGCAGAGTAAAGGAAAAACAGTTCCTATTTGAAGGACTGAACCTGTGAGGCTGGAGACCAATGGAACAGACATCTCCAACTCTCAAGGCAAGGAAAAGAATGGCCAAAAGTCTATTTATTCCAAAGGAAGCAAAAAATGGGATTGAGTGTAAAAAGCTACTTGATCTGAAGTAGGGTCTTGAACCTTTCTTCTTGTGTCATGACATGAGCATAAAATTTAGAAACAAATAGCATTAACATATCACAACCACCCTTGAAAGTCTAGCAGCAGAAAGTTTTAAGGGAAAAATTGTCATCTGGAGTCTGAGGAATAAAGGGAGCAAGTTGGGAATAGTGCTCAACAAAGCCCTTCCAAATGTATGCTCTGCACATACAGCAAAAGCTATTTTGTGTATCCATATTATAATGGAGGCCAATGCCAAAGAAGTAAAGCCAGACAATTTGGGTCAACGTAACAACAACCAAAGTCAGAACTGCCTTCCTAAAAATGGACATAGTACCAATCAGCATACCAATTCACAATCTTACCACAATGATCCTGCTACTATAAAAGTGGCAGAAACAGACTGACAAGTGGAATAGGAAGGAGAGAATTTAATGCAAAAGAACTGCAGGAATGTTTAAGCAGATGTTGAACTCAGAATATATGTAATTGACGTAACTCTTCTAAAGATTCAGTATTGTTTGTTTGATCAATTGGCCCAAAGTAACGGATTAAACACTTATCTCCATGTGATGAAGGAAACCAGACTCTGCGTATGCGGAAATTATTAGTGCTGTTTTATGTCTATACTTGTATCAGAATCATGCAAGGATATCCTTTAAAGTTGGACTTTAAAGAAGCAGGATTGGAAGAGTATTGATCTCCTTGAATTTTAGTGTTAGAGAAGACCAACAAGATTATTGTGGGCAGCCAAGAAAGCAAACCAATGGATCATCAAACAGATCAACTCAGAGTTCTTACACAAGGCAAAAATGATCAGGTTCAAATTATCCTACTTTGGTTGTTATGTGAACACTCGGCTCTCTGGGAAAAGTTTCTAATGCTGGGAAAGTTGAAAGGAAAGAGAAAGGGAGGATAGTTAGCAGCAAGGTGGAATGGATCCATTTGCAGTCACAATGACTGCACCATTGGGAGACCTGAAATAACAGGTTTGGGATAGAGTGTTATGGGGGAGAAAATCTATGATATGTAGTCACTAGGAGTCAAAAACAACCTGATGCTCCATAATCAAGCAATCACCCAATCAGCTCTTACTCTCATTCAGAGGAAAGGGGGGACATATCCTGTGGAACACAGTTTTCAATGGGAACAAGACTGCTGAAAAAAGCTCCCTTATGTTCCTCATTTAAAGAGTAAAACTTCTCCACAGTAGATGATAACTGAAATGTTCTTCTGCATATGAATTATGTTGGAATGAGATGCATGAGAATGCCAATCTGGTAAGCACAATACAAAACACTACACTGCACCATATCTTGGGCATATTCTTGAACTTTGATTCAAAAATCTCAGCTTCGGAGAATGCAAAATATTGCTCAGATATTGGCTAATGGTAATTTCTTTTCATTCTTGTCACATTTCAACACTGTACTCGTATTCAAGGAAACTACAGATCAGTTTAGGGCACAATCTTATAAAAAAAGATGTTGAGACTCTAGAACAAGTACAGAGAAGATCAACCAGGATGATGAGGGGACTGGAGGCTAAAACATACAACAAATGGTTGCAGGAATTGGGCTTGGCTAGTCTAGTAAAGAGAAGGACCAGGGGAAACATGATAGCGGTCTTCCAATATTTGAGGGGCTGCCACACAGAGGAAGGGGGTCAAGCTATTTTCTAAAGCGCCTGTAGGCCAGACAAGGAATAACGGATGGAAACTGAACAAGGAGAGATTTAACCTGGAAATAAGGAGAAACTTTCTGACAGTGAGAACAATCAACCAATGGAACAGCTTTCCCTCGGAAGTTGTGGGAGCGCCATCAGTTGAGACTTTCAAGAAGAGATTGGACTGCCATTTGTCAGAAATGGTGTAGGGTCTGCCATTTGGGTGGGGGGTTGGACTATGATCTACAAGATCCCTTCCAACTCTGATTATCTGTATCTGTATCTACAACTGGTGCAACTTGGAAACATTTTGAACACTGGTATCTGAATGTATGGATAAAAGAAATACACGTAGTCCTCGACTTACAACTACAATTGAGCCCAACATTTCTGTTGAGATAGTTGTTCAGTGAGTTTCGGTCCATTTTATGACTTTTCTTTCCACAATTGTTAAGTGAAGCAAGGCAGTTGTTAAACTAGTAGCAAGATTCTTAAGTAAATCTAGCTTCCCCATTGACTTTGCTTGTCAGGAGGTCACAAAAGGTGATCGCATGATCTTGGGACACAGCAACAGTTCTAAGTGTGAACTAGTTGCCAAGCAGTCAAATTTTCATCACATGACCATAGGGATGCTGCAACAGCCGTAGGTATGAAAAACGTTCATAAGTGACTTTGTTTCAGTGCCACTGTAACTTCAAATGGTCACTAAATGAATGGTTGTAATTCAAGGACTACCTGTATTGAAGTTATTTTCACAAGACATTCCAATACACATGCATAGAAAATATTGTTTGGTTATAAAAGGAACTCCATTTTCCATACTCCAGTTTTTGATGGTTTATATTTCTTCAGCAGATATTGCTGGCAGAGATCTGCTCCTTTTAATTTTTCTTTTCTGCTATCTCACTACTAGAGTCCATGAAATAGGAACTGGGTAATTGCTTTGCTTTGCATCCTACAATCTTCCACATCATAAATCAGTTCATTCCCAATATTAAAATTACATCATAGCCAGGAGATCCTTGAAAGGATAACTGATTAGCCATTCCTCCATAGTCATTCTCCAATTTAGAGGTGGTATTATAGTTATGAAGGTGGAACGGAGATGAATTAAGTAAATTATCTAGGCCAACTCCCAACCACTATAGTAGGTTGCCTTAGACTGGAAGATTCTAGTAGTTGCCAAGCCTGCTTTAATTTTTTCACATGCTAATCTCAATCCTGACACCGTTTAATTTATAGAAAATCTTATTTCATGGTTCTTAATACCTGAACAGACACCAATTCAACTTTAAGAAAGTAGAAAGTCATTGGGCCGAGATTATCGGGATTGGCAAAAAAATGACATGAAAAAAAAAATGAATAGGGTAGCATATAAAGAAAGTGACTTCCAGAACTAGTAAGAAGCAAAATGTGGGAGAAAAAAACCCTATTACTGACATCCAAAAGAAACCTCTACTAAATGGTCTACATCGTATTTGGGCTGGATAAATTCTAGCAATCTGAACCATGTTTTTTCTTTCCCTAGTTACATCAATAATAATTCATGAAAAGTTTCCACCTAGCCTTTCTTCCTCTATAGAATATATTTTAATTATTTTTATTGCTACTATATTTAAATAATGGGGGACGGAGAGAAAGGAACAAAATTATAATGCAAATACATACATTCCCCAACACATTAAAAAAAACCTTTTAAAATCTGGAAAAAAAAATCAGAAAAAGGGAGAAAGAAAATATATTATTGTAACACACCAATCATAATTCTAAATATTATTAAATTACATGATTCCTAATACACATATATAATTATAATTCTTTTTAACCTACAGTATTTTGTATAAGTGAGTTCCATATTTCATTGTACTTATTCAATGTCGACATCTATAGGCAATCTGCTCATTGGTTATCCATAAAAATTGTCTATAGGAAATCCACTTATACATTTTGGAATCTTTGACGTGATGTTATGAGTTTGGCAAACTTGATAACCGTGAGTGGATCTACTGCTAAGATATTGCTAAGTAGGGTTTGTTTGTTTTTTAAAAAAATGTTTTTTCAGAGAAAAATCATCTTCACTTGCTCAAAATGCAACACCTATCAGCACTGAACATCTGGAAAAGTAACATTGTTAAAAGAAACAGCTAGATAGAATGTAATCATTATCTATTTATTTATTTCCATTGACTTGTGCAAGCATTCTTTTTCAGCAGATTTTTACCATACCAAGGCAATACATCATCAGTCTCTATCCCTACATATTTTAATCTGACATGCCTTGTTTCTGTCCTCCTTGTGTTGACTGTATCTGTGTATGTGCACGCAGACTTGTACTTTTGATTTCTGTGCTCTGAGTAGTTCATTGCTAAGACTAGATCTGCTTTCAGCCAATCGAGAAAGCAGTGAGTTCCATCTCATTGACTGGCTAGTCTGTATTGTCTGATCTTACAAGAATTTTTGGAAATAGCAGTTCCCCTGCAACTTGAACAAGTGGCCTATTTTCTTATTACAAACAGAATTGCACCAACTACTACAACTAGAAACAGGTACATCTAGTAAATTACAGTCGGTGGTTTATTTTGCTTGTTCAAACCTAGCTACCTAGTTTCTTCCTCTCAGAACAAGCAAACAGAAGTAAATAAAATTAAAACATGATGGAATTACCCAGAGTTCATTATTTATATCCTTGTGGGAACAACATATTTATTTAGCATATGGCAAATATATGGACTCAATGTTAATGTCCAGTCGATCCAGCCATTCAAGGACAGGATTGTCTATACTGAAAAAAATCAGACACTGGGCTGGGGTAAGCTCTTGATGGACATTCAGACACAATGTGATGGATATTTTGTCGAGGAGCACCAGAGACAAGACCCTACTTAAGCAATGAGTCCTGGCAGACACCATGTTAGGTACTGATCCTGTTCAGAGTTGATCAATGCTGGCCAGGAAGGTCAAAACCTGGCACCTTCTGTATAGAGTCATCTACGTAACTGCCTGTATTCAGCAGCCCATTTCGCTTCCCACTGTATGTTGATGTCAAAGTTGTTAGACAGCTGTTGAGTGAGTGCCAGAGAGGACTTCCTGGATTTAAGTCTGTCAATTGATAGATGAGGAAGATCAGCAGGCATAGGAAGAAGTAGGTTTTTCATAACTTTGTTGTACTCCTTTCACTAAAGCTTCCTGCCTACATAGAGCTTGTGGTACAATGTGACTCAAGATGGGAGCCAGCAAGTAGGAGTAGATTTTATGCAGCTGCTTATGGTCCTTGTTGTATCATTTAGTCTAGCATCGATCTTGCTAGTGGGGCAGCTATTAAGCCAAACAGAGGGGCAGTATTCAGCTGTGGAGTAGACCAACCCTAGTGCTGATATTTGAGAGTGGAGGCTAAGGCTCCCCATCTTGATCCTAAACAAACACCTTTAAGATCAGTTAGGACTGCAACACATGCAGCCTGAGGAGCAGACAGCAATCCTAATAATGTAGAGGGTGCTAAAATGAAAAAAAAAACTGACATAGTAGAATGGTAAAACCAGCTACTGGCTGTATTGGGATATAATGAATAATCCATAGCTTAATACTGCAAGTCAAAACAGCAACAAACCTCTAATACACATTCTGCCTTCATTCTCTTTTACACTAACCAAAGTCTCTGCACACAAAAATGTGACTAATTTTATCTATAATACACTGAAACATGGCGATTTCAGAATACAGTTTATGAGTCTAGTTGTTATTTGGTCACTATCAGAATTCAGATTGACTATAATGCTTGTGTCAACTCATAAAATATTTCTGTGGTCTTTTTAGAATTGCCAACAGAAAGGGAGGGAGGAAAGGGGTTTGAAAAAGCAGCGTGGCAGCTTGGAAATCGAAAGTGCATTCCATGCAGAGTTTTTCAGAGATAGTAACTAGGTGACTGCTGTGCAAAAACCTAACTGGGGAACATGATTGATGACTCTTGGCTATGGATGTGTCTCATTGGAGAATATGAATTATGATACACCCAGGGGGTGAGGGAAAACCAGGGTCAAGAGTGACAATGAATTTTGTGTAATTTTAGAATCTATTAAACAGAATCCCAAGAAAAATTGTTATATGAAGTACTTTTAAGTTAGGGTAATGAGTTATAGACGTTACTCCAATTGGTGTATAGGAGAAGTATAATAAAAGAAAAAAGATGAATGGATAGTTGGAAATAGAACAGACAAAGAATATTATTGAAAATGGTAATAAGATATGAAAAGATATATAAAGGTTTTGTTATGGTTTTTTTTTTTTGGATTTTGTATATTGAAAAAAGGCAATAAAATTTTAATTAACAAGAAATAATTTGGATGAAAAGGAGAAGCTGGAATAAGATATGAAGTTAAATAGATAAAGTATTGATACTATAATTTGGAATTGTTATGTTCTATTGGTTTTCTTCTTTTATTATTTTTTCTTAGAAAAGAACTTATAAGCTCTTATGTCTTGTGCATTGTTTTTATAAAATTGATAAAAATGGTTATTTATATATATATATAAAAAAGAAAATGATAATAAGATATGGAAGGATATATAAAGTGAATATGATGTTTGAATTTGTGTCTGTGTGAAGAGTTTCAACCCGGGATCAGACAACCTTCAGAAAAGATCTTTTAGTTTTGTTTGTGTTTTCTGTAAAATTAATAAAATTTGTTTTAAAAAAAAAAGAGTGACAATGAATTATGTATTTCAGAATGACAATGAATTATGTATCTCAGAGTGACAATGAATTATGTATCTCAGAGTCGGCTACACCCAGGCAGTGCTGGACATGTTAACTCCCAATAAATCCTTTGAAGTTTTGGAAGTTTGGATCAAGACTCATGATTTAATTGCGGTAACTGCCGGAATCCTGACAGCTTTCGATCACATGCTATATTGCAGCTAATATATATCGTAACCTTCTGATTTTTCAAGTACGGAGTGAAGGGTGACTCTGTGAATCCATGGTTTACTGCAGTAAGCTAAATTATGGTCCAAACTGATACAACAATTGTAATCTATGTGATAAAACTGTTCTAATAGAACAGAGAAAAGATCCTCTTGTATTCTGAGTGGTACGTTAATAAGAGCAGTAAGATTTTTAAAAAATTATTTTGAAGCGTCCGTGAGTCATTTTGCATCATTGTTTCCAATTTAGTGCATTATACTAACTTGCCCATCATTTTCTGAGTAAAAATCATTAATATTGGCTCTATGCTCCTTTTGAGGAAAAAAAAATAGGATTGTTCATGCTGGTTTATGAAAGCTAACTTTTATGTCATAATGTTCAGTTAAAATACTACTTTAAAAATACCTTTATGTAATTTGAACATTCTAGATCTCGTATATTTACTTAGATCTTAAAAATTATAATTCTGATCTTATTGCAATGTATTTTCAAATGGTCTCCAACTTAATACTGTATACTTAAAAATTTTCAACTAATTTATTTCATTCTTGTCTGAATTGTGGTTATGACCTTGATATATTTTCTCACTACAACTTATTTTTCCATTAGATGCCTTCCTATCAGCCAGTCAAGTGCGGTCAGTGGCAGCAAGTTTTGAGACATGGAAGCCAAACTCTCTGGAAACCACCGAGATGCTCACATCCCTCTATTGCAACAAGATCAAATTACATCAAGCCATACTCATCAAATTTACACCTGCTTCTATTTCTTCTCTTTCCTCTGTTACCTCCTTTGTATGTTCTAGCATCTTTTTTTATCTGCCATACATAGATGCTGCAGTTGGGCTCAACATCATCACCTAATCATTGGTGCAACAAACCATAATTAAAAATGGTACAATGGAAAACTTACTACAGGTAGTCCTCAACTTACGACCACAATTGAGCCCACACTTTCTGTTGTTAAGTGAGACATTTTGTGAAGTGAGTTTTACCCCATTTGATGACCTTTCCGGACACAGTTGTTAAGTGAGTCATTACAATTGATAAATTAGTCACCCGGTTGTTAAGTGAATCTGGCTTCCCCATTGACTTTGTTTATCAGAAGGTCACAAAAGGGGATCACATGACCTTGGGACACGGCAATGGTCCTAAGTATGAACCAGTTGCCAAGGAAAGGTCGTAACTGTGAAAACAGCCACAGGTCACATTTTTTCAGTGCTGTTGTAACTTTGAATAATCACTAAGTGAACTGTTGTGAGTTGTACTTGTACCTGTTCTACCTGTACTTCTTTAATTCTAATCACCCCCTTCTGAAATCTGTTTTCTTTCTATAGATAAATCTGCTAGACTCACTAGCATCTAAACCTGCATGTATTGTGTAAACCTGTGCAAAGCTGGCTCAGGAGCTCTGGGAGTTGAGTTGCCAAGGTTGGAGACCCCTGGTGTAGACTGTCCCCATCCTATCATAAAGGCCTGAGCAATGCCAAACTAGTATTCAATACATGTAGCCCTTGACTTATGACAATTCAGCCCCAAATTTCTGTTGTTAAGCGAGACCTTTGTTCAGTGAATTTTGCCCCATTTTACGATCTTCCTTGCCACTGTTGATAAGCAAATCACTGCACTTTAAGTTCAGTCACTCGGTTGTTAAAGTGACTCTGGCCTCCCTGTTGACTTTGCTGGTCAGAAAGTTGCCAAAAGGAATCCACGTGACCCCGGGACATGGTGACCGTCATAAATACGAATCAGTGGCCAAGCATCCAAATGTAAGCCACATGACCACGGGGATGCTATTCACAGTCGTCGTGTCCTGAGTCACTTGTTTCCGGGCCATTGTAACTTCAAACCAAAAGTCTTCAAACTTGGCAAGTTTTAAGACTTATGGACTTCAACTCCCAGAATTCCTGAGCTAACATGACTGGAGGAGGAATTCTGGAAGTTGACGTCCACAAGTCTTAAAACTTGCCAAGTTTGAAGACCCCTGCTTCAGACGGTCACTAAATGAACTGTTATAAGTAAAGAACTACCTGTATTTCGATCCTTCGTTAGGAATGACCAATCTATCATCTGGCAATATACCTGGGTGTTCTTTAATTTATTGCTAGGGCAGAAGAATCAAAGAAAAGCCATTCTTTGCTGCAAGTGACCTGAGTGCCAGCTGCATCCATTTTCAATCATGGCAGGGAGAGTCAGCAATATCATTGAGCAAAGCTCCGAAGGCAGCCAGGAGCCATGGATATTATCAGTCCTCTAATCTAGCCACTGTGCAGTATTCCCCAGTCCCTGTTCGCCTATCCCTACCAAGCAGGTGCGATCTTTAGCTGCCATGCTGAGAGTTTAATTGCTGAAACCTGGGGACCAGCTGCTCTTACGCATCTCCCAATTTGTTTCCAGCAAGCCAGCCTATCATCATCGATGCTATAGAGGGTGATATTAATGGGAGTTGAGGGGTGGCTATGCAATGATACTCCTGGGACGAAGAATTTCATTCCCATATTTGAATCTCTCTCCTTTGTTCTTCTGCAACATTTGGGATCATCTAGAAAGTCTGACTGTTATTCTTACAGACAGGCAGGAAGGGAAAAAAAATACACCTTTCCTTTTAGGAAGGTATGGGCTGAAATCACTGTACTCTGCCTATTCTAGCCTTGGTTGTATTTATTTGATGTGAAAGCTCCTTTAAGAGCCACAAATAATATTTCAATCTCAATAGCTTCACAACAATAACATAACATAACAACATCAACATTCCTTAAAAGAGGTTGATAATCCAACAGATCTTAAGGATATCCAATTGACAATTTTTGGTCTATATCTGGAGATGTAGTACTATGCTTGCTTGAAATAGGATTTTTTTTTTTAAAAAAAAAATACTGTTTGGGATTTTATATAGAAAAATACCCTGTATGGAGCTAAAGAAGAAGATACATACTGCAAAATATGTTATAGACTATGTTATAGACTAGGAGCAAGAAAATACGATGCAAGATTAATAACACTTTGATGATGAAGCTTGCAGAAAATTTAGTTATGTAAGAAAAAATTGATAGACACATAAATTAAATTGAAAGCATTTCTTTTATCAAACAATAGGAGAGCAAATGTCAATATACAGAACTTGTAGGAAAGCATAATCTGAAATGTAGGAAGATGTTGGTGTTAAATTAAGTAGTACAGTTTTTTTAATTAAAAAAAGTATACAATGACTTAATAGCCTTCAGATGGAAGGTAGAGCAAGTCAATTGAAACTACCATTTTTGACACATTTGCAATCCATCTACACATATGCCACCTACACTTCAGTTGGCAAAGCCTGTCAGATTTGGCAGGTTCACTTCAAATGGAGTTTGCTCCAACAATCCATTGCTATTGCTCCCTGAAGGTAGATACCAGCAGCACATATGCAAAATTTGGACCATAAATGCGGCTCCATAATTCCTACCAAAAACCTGGTAGAACAGGTGTGACTACACAACCCAGGAAAGAAATAGACAAGTAATAACTAGTAAAAGTTATTGCTGAAGGAAAATAATTTTGAGTGCTGGTCAGGGTAGACATTCTCTACTAGGACTCTAGGGAAAATGAGCATTGCCAAATTCACAGTCCTAAACCAGAACTAAGAATGGATCATTTACAGTTAAAACATCATGCAATAACTCATTTGACTTTGCACAGAGGAAATTGCCACTTATAGATGCTATAGAAGTAGAGACTTAAACCTTTTGTAGTTGTAACCTATTCTCTTCTGAAAAACCTGGGACATAACATAAGTCTAACAATGTAGGCTACCAAGTTTGTTCAAGGGAAAGATGAATTATGTCTTGTACCAAGTGAGAGACATGACATAAGTGAGTTGTGAGATGGAGGATAATAATATTTTCAGCAGTGGAGGTGGAATGAGCAACAAACACCAGTGTAGGCTTTATCCAGTCTAACCAAATGTGCCACCTCCTTGCACTTGCACCATCAATGCTAGTTCTTCACTCCTATTCCAATCATTTGGAATGGGCACAATTGGTACCATCTTAGCCAAGGGCTATTCTAGTATATGCTCTAATTCCAGATCTGATTTTACAGGTCAAGGACTGGCAAGAAACTAGCTATTTCCTACAGTTCCTGAGCAAAATACTAAGTCAGGGACAATGTAGAAAATTAAATGGGAAGAGGCCCCAATTGCCAGAGTCACCTGAAACACACAGGGTTCATTGATGTAGGAAAGAGCTTGCCAATGGTGATAGTTGTAGGAAGGTTTTTGAGCCAAAAGCCTTAGCGAAGTAAAATCTTAGCGAACTGTAGCGCACAGGAAATAATCAGCACACAGGAAATAATCAGGAAATGCCATATCTCTAATCATCTAAGCCCTAGCCAAAACTGTTCTTAAATTAAAAAAGTAATCCAGCCATATTTACTCCCACTAGGTCCAGTTATACACAGAGGACATAACACTAGGAAAGCCTATTTCAGCTAAATTATTTTATAGACAATGTTGTAGGATTAGGAACTCCAGGTCTTTGGCAGGAAAGACATCTAGAAAGCTCTAAAACTTTCCTGACCTCTAATGGTTCTCTGGATTTTTGTAGCCCAGATCTGGTAGCCCTCAATAAGGTGACCTAGTTGGCCAAACTGACTCTGAGCATGACCTTTCTTTTTTTGGCAAGCTACGCAGAGTTACATTTTTGTCATGCATAATCAAAAGTATAAATATTCCTGTCATTGAAGAATATTGTCATTTGAACATTTACAATCTTAAGATTTCATCACTGGCCCTTTATGCATGCTCTTGACACCATCAGTAGCTTCCTTGACTTTTAGTTCTATGTATCTATCTGTTGATACTTGCAGCCCTTGGAAAGCTCTGAATTGGGATAGTGACATTTAATTTAAGTTAATTGCTAGGCATTAGGCACCCTAATAAAGAGGCAATGTAGGAAACGAAGAGCATGTGGCTAATTAAAGGGGTTGTATCTTCAGCTCCCCTGACACATTTCTTCCACAGTATGCCAACCTGTGGCACAAATTTAGCAAAAGAGCAGCTTATTTGTCTGCTCAAGTAAAAATAGTCTCAAGGCAGCGTAAAGACTAACAAACTTTCAATGGCATAAATTTACATTGTCAAGTTTTTTATGGGAACCCCAAGTGGCAAATACAGACAAACTAACCAAACTGTTTTATATGATAACCAAGTCACTTCATGACGACAACACCCAATGCACTTCTCCCCCTGCTTTTTAGCACTGACAGAAGAACATCAATTCCTACTTGGAAATATTCACAAAATTCACTCTCCTGGCATCTCCTGCAATCTGTCCTGGCCACTAAAAAGCCATTTTGATGCCTTTACATCATCATTCAGTCAGGTCATATATGAGACAAGTCAATCTTATTGGGAATTAATTCTGAGTGGTTGATTGATTTCAACAGAAAAGAGAGGAGGAGGAGGAGATGTTTTTCTGGAAAATTGGCAACCTAGAGAGAAGAAACTATTTTGGAAGGAAGAAAATGACAGTCAACTGGCATAATGCAACAAGATTAATTGTTTGCATACTTTTCAATATCCACCAATTCTACAATATCTCTATCAAAAGAAACAAAAATGAGAGACTGGCAGCTGAATTTCTAAAAAATGTCCTCTATCCATTAATATAACACCTATAAACTGAAAGATTAGGGGCCCACCTCAGTGATATATTTTTCATAAATGATTTTCTTTTCTTTCTTAATTGCTATAATAATCTTAGCTATAGCTTCTCAATCGGGTAATGAGGAAAACTTGAAGAAATAGAAATTGGATAAAATAGCTTCCTAGTTTCCTTCTGGTCTCTACAATTATGTTCACAATGCTAAACCACAATTTTTTAAAAATCTATATTTTGTTGGCCAAGCCACAATTGGCTGGATTCACACATCACATAAGCTATAAACTATAATTACAGCTGATATACCACAATGGATATAACCATGACTTATAAAGTTATAAACTCAATTTTATTATAGCATAATAGTATATGTGATCCTGGTCCATAAGCTGATACAAATTCAGATGAATATCTCCCACACCAAAACACACCTTACCTGTTACAGAAATTCTCATGGTTGCCTCCAAAGGTCTATTGTTATCCAGGGCCCTGCTCAAACGTAGTTCTCCAGTACTGTGGTTCAAGAGAACAAGTTTCAATTCATTGCCTTGCTCAAAACTGTATGTAAGACTATCAGAAACATCAGGATCATAGGCTGGGATCTTGCCAATCACTCCAGTGGGGAAACTGCTGGACTTGTTGGTGATGTAGTTATTGAATATGATCTCAAAGTTTTTCAAGACTGGAATGTTGTCATTCTTATCCAGTAAACGAACATGGACAGTAGCCCGGCTTACCAGAGGAGCTGAAGTAGCTTGGACTACTATGACATACTCAGACTTGGTCTCATAATCCAAATCCATCAGTGCTGTCAGCTCTCCTGAGAAGATATCAAGTTGGAAGACCTCCGGAATATTACCTTCCACTATCTGATACATAATTTGAGCATTGGTACCCTCATCTGGATCACTGGCAGTGATTCGTGACACCACTAAGCCTATTGGACTATTTTCTTCCACAAAGATGTCAAACTCATCATGCTCAAAGACAGGGGGGTTGTCATTGACATCAAGAATAGTGATATGGACATCAATTGGAGTCCTCATGGCCGGTACTCCCTTATCAACTGCATATGCTCTAAGCTCATAGAGTGGAACATTTTCCCTGTCCAGTCTACGCAACGTCCTAACAATACCAGAGGTGGTTTCAATTATGAAGTCCCCGTCACCATCATCTCCTCCCTGAAAGGTATAGAACACTCTCCCATTCATTCCAGAGTCTCTGTCTGTAGCAGAAACCTGCAGGACACTTGTGAAACCAGGTACATCCTCATAGACAGATCCTTGGTAATTATCCCTTAAAAACTGAGGTGCATTGTCATTTACATCATTAACTAGTATTTCTAGATAGGTGGTATCTGATTTCTGTGGGATGCCATTGTCACGAGCTGTAATTGCCAAAGTATAAGATACTTGGTCTTCATAATCCAATTCCATCTGAGTTGTCACAGCACCAGTATCTATATCAATTTTGAACTGAGGAATACTGTCTTCCATGAAGTAAGTAATACGAGCATTCTCCCCTGTATCTTCATCCGTAGCACTGATAATAACTACAGTAGTACCCACTGGACTGTCCTCATTGATGTTAACAGTGTAGTGGGAGCTCTGGAACACTGGCCGATGTGTATTAGCATCAGTTACATTAACAAAGACCTGAGCTGTGTCAAACCGAGTACCATCAGAAGCTGTGATTGTAAGAAGGTACTGCCGCTCTAATTTATAATCCAAGGGTAGGGCCAGAGTGATGAGACCACCACCACTCTGGCTGGTGATGGAGAAGCGATTGCGAGTATTCCCATTTGTGATCTGGTAGGTGATGACGCTGTTGACATCCCGATCAATGGCCGAGACAATAAGAACACTGGTGCCCACTGCTGCATCTTCATTGAGACGCATGGTATATTCTCTTTGTGTGAATTCAGGATTGTTATCATTGACATCCAGAACGGTAATACTAACACTTGCTGAAGAAGTCACTGGAGGGCTACCATGATCTCTGGCCTCAACCCCAAATTTATAGAAGTCCACAGCTTCACGGTCCAAACCAGAAGCCACTACAATCCATCCTGTGTTGTTATTGATCATAAAAGGGAAATTGGGACTCATGTCAACCAAAGCATATTCAAGTCGGGCATTCTCCCCAGAATCTGCGTCAATGGCTTGGATGTGAATGACAGAATAGCCCACAGGTACATTTTCCAACACTGTGGACTGGAAAGGGGTGCTAACAAAGATAGGGGCATTGTCATTCACATCCAGTACTTGGATGGTCACCAGCCCACTAATGTTGGAAAGGGGAGGCCTTCCTCCATCTTGAGCCCTAATGCGAAGAGTGTATTCCTTATTCATCTCATAATCAAGCTGGCTGACTACGTCAATATTACCTATTTGGGCATCTATGTAAAACTGTCCCCGAGTGTTGCCACTCATGATGCTATAATGCACCATAGCATTGCTGCCTTTGTCCCTGTCTGTGGCGTTTACCTGCAGGATGTGGGTGTTCGAGGCCACATTCTCAGGTACCTGTACAACATAACGTTTCTCACTGAACTGCGGTGAGTTGTCATTGTCATCTTCCACTGTAATATGAATTGTGGCCGTGCTGCTACGTGCTCCTGGGTCTCGGCCCTGGTCATTGGCCTCCACAATCAGCTGATAGGACTCCACAGCTTCTCTGTCCACAAGGCCATTGGTGCGGATGACTCCAGACTTGGGGTCAATCTCAAAGATCCTGTTGGCCCCATTCCCATTCAAGATGCGGTACAGGATGTTGGCATTGGGGCTGGCATCGCCGTCAGTTGCTCTCACTGTCAACACTTCATAGCCAACCTCAAGGTTCTCCCGCATGCTCTCCTTATACTCCTGCTGCTCAAACACAGGATCGTGATCGTTGGTGTCACTGACAGTGATTGTGAGTGTGGCCAGAGCTGTGCGACGCGGTATGCCGTGGTCTGTCGCTGTCACCCGGAACACGTGGGTGCTTTTGGTTTCTCGATCCAGCTTTTCAGCTGTGGTTACGGCTCCTGTCTGGGGATCAATGGCAAAGAAGCTGTTGGAGCGGCTGTCGAAGAGGGCATCCATGGAGTAGTCCAAGCGGCCCGCATCCCCCTCGTCAGGGTCCATGGCCCTCAGCAAGATCACAGGTGTGCCTGCTGGTCTGTTCTCCGGCACGGATACTTGGTATGTGGGCATCTGGAACTGGGGGCTGGTGTTCACATCCCGCTTCCTTCTGCTGCTCCCCTCCCCTTGGCAGCCGCACCTCTCCGAGGGCCACAGCTTCTCCAGCTCCTGCTGGGAAGAGCCCACAGCCAGGAGCCAGCGGCCCAAGGTCTTCTCCTCATCATCGCAGACTTGGCAAGAGAGCCCCAACCGTAATGGGCGTCCAGGCCGGAGGCACAGAGCTCGTGAGGAGGGCAGGATCACTTCTCCCTGGGGATGCAACAACGGCCCTCGCGTATCTCTAACGTCGCCTTCGCCGCCTTGCACCGTGCACCTTGGCTGGCAGCCGCCCCGCCAGCTAGCGGGCGGCAAAGGAATATGGGTGCCCGGTTTCAAGCACAGAGTCCGGCTTCGCCCTCTGCGGAATCGGCCGGCCGGAACCGCGGCCAAGAGAAGGTGGCTTAGCAGCAACAGCTCTCCATCCTCGCCTGCCGCCGCCTCCGCCGCCGCAACACCATCGCACCGCGGCCCCAGCAGGTGCGCCCAGAGGCCGCGGGCCGGACGCGAAACCCGGCAAAGCCACAGCGGCGGCAGCTCGGCGCAAGCGGCCGGTTCGCTTGGGAGTGACAGCGGCCGCTCAGGCAGCCGAGGGTCCCTGAAGGGGGCGCAGAGAGGGGGCGGTTCGGGGCCGTCGGCGCGGCAACGGGGGATTCCCAGCGCCAGCAGTAGCAGCACAGCCCGGCCGGGGGCGCCGCCGTCGCCGCCGCCCATCTCCCACCGCCCGCAATCCGGTTTTCGTTTTGTCCGTCCAGCGATCAGCAACTGCGCTTCATGCCAAATGGGAGATCCGGGCCGACGGGTGCCCCCCCCCCCAAACCGCCACCGCCGCCAGGTTCTTCCGATGAGCCCGAGCAGGTCCTCCTCCTCCTCCGCCGCCGCCGCCGCCGCCTGCTCTCCCGCCGCAGCCAGCTAAGGTCTCGCCGCCTGCCAAGCAAGCCCGGCTCGCCTCCGCTGCGGCAGCAGCTCTGCGAGGCTCATTTCCATAGACCTGCGGCTCTTAAAGGAGCCGCGTCAGGCTCGCTGCTGAAAAGAGAGAGAGAGAGAGAAAAAAAAAAGCTGGTGCGCGGTGGGGCCTCCCTTCTGCACGGCCAGGTTGTCCTCTTGTGGGCAGCAGCAACCTCAGGGCAAGAGGACTTGCTCAACCGCCTCGCACCTCTGTTCGAATGGCTTAGGATCCGTCCCCCGCCAAAACGCAGCGCGTGCACGGAGGATTCCGGTGTTTCCCTCAGCACCTTCGACCAATCAAGGACTGGAGAATCGCGGCGGGGAGGCCTCGCGACGCGGCGCATTTGCAAGTTCCTCACTCGAGACCAAGGTTGAAAGGCAGCCTTGAGGGCTCGGCCCTGGAATCCCAAAGCAGTCAGAACCAGTCTGCCTCTGAATATGCTTTTCCTTTACCTGTTGGAGAATTAAAACAAGAGCACTTCCAGGCAGGCGGGCAGGCAGCTCTTGAGTGCCGTAAACCCAAAGAGGTTGCCCAAAAATGATCTCTGAAAGGATGCCAGGGAGAAGGAAAAACATGGTGGGGGGCGAAAAATGGAGGACAACTGGCCCTCCCCAATGTTCTACCTTGTGAAGATGGCGTAATTTCACAAGAAAAGCCATCTATAAAACACAAGGGGAGAGGAGCCATTCCAGAAGATGGTGTTTACATGTTGACCATTTCTAAAACCCATAATATTTGATCATTTTGTTTAATGTCATAATTAATCATTAGTGATCAGTTGTTATTAGCAAATATTGTCTTCCCAGGAGGAGATGGGCTCATTTTGGTCAGCAAGGTTTGTAGAAGGTGGAGGAGAAGGATATAGGCAAGGCTGCTGTCCAGCATAGTTTTAATATTTCTGCTTATCTGTATTTATCACTCAAACAGATTTTTGAGCACAAGCTTCTTTAGTTGAGGCCAACCTGTGACACAGCAGTGGATTGAATGAGACTTTTCCTGGAACAATGATTCCAAGAACAGATTGAGAGCTGACCTAATCAATAGCCTTCCAAATTAAAAAAATTCCTTATTTCTCCGGTCTCCAACAGCTGATCCAACCCCAGCAGTTGATTGCCTGGATCCAAAGTCAGAGCTAAGAGCTAGATTCTATATTTTCCTTCTATCTCATTCATCTCTTTTCCTTTTTACACCAACTTTTGCAGCACATCTTGCTTGTGTACGTTTTTGTATCCATAAGAAACCATAAAGGCTGCTCTTAGAATAATCTTTCTTAAAAGGGCAATGCCTCTAGCTTTCCTACAGCAACATGCGTTGCAGGTGCATGTATCTATGAAAACTTTCAGCTAGTGAGCTGGACAAATGACATAATACCAGCATTATATTTGTCATTTACATAGTTGCAATGTGTAATCAATTCTCTTATTACTCACAACTGTAAAATATTTTTTAAATTTACATCTCAATAACCTCTTTATATAGATAGATGATAGACATCAAAAGAGAGAGAGAATTTTTAGAAAATGAATGCTGAAAGCAAATTCTCTCTACAGTATATAATATAAAGGCATACAGTAGTTAAATCCTCCATATGTCAGACATTGTATCTTTAAAAGGTGCAGCAAATATTTTTCTCTTCTCTTGCTTTTAAATATGTTCATTTATATATTTGTGCAATGGTTATTTGCCACATTAATTATCTTCCATTTTTTACACAATTGTATAAAATAAACTGTACCAAAGTTTAAACTGTACCAAAATCACTCAGGGGGCTTCCTCCATATATGAAGCTGGACTTGAAGCTAGATTTCCTGGGTCCTAATCCAAGGCTTTAACTATTACATGCCATTGGTTTAGGATTAATGCAATGCATTATGATGGGAGGAGGAGGAGGAGGAAGTTGAAACACCCATCTATTCATATGATACTTAAGAAAAACATTCAAAACAGAAAGTATCAGATAATATATAAGGGTTTAGTGTTCTCCAGTCTGATGTTTTCCAGCTATTCACATAAAGTCTCCCCAAATAGATATGTGTGTGCAATCATCTTCACAACAAAATGTAAGTGGTTTACCACTGTCTTCTTATGGAATGATTCTTTTTACTTCTCAGTCTAGCCTATAGTCGTGGAGTTCCCATCCAACTGCTAACCAAGCTACATCCTACTTAGTTTTTCCAAGCTTGGCAGTTTAGCCATGTGGTACCGCATTCTGTGATTGCACCTCAATTCTGATAAATTCCATCCAGCACTGTCAAAGACCATATTAAAAAACAAAAAGAAACATTTCATCAGGTATTGCAGCCATATGTTCTAATCCTGTGAAGCTTGAGTGAAAATGCCAACTGATTTTCTTTATCAGCAGAGAAAACTTTTAAAATTGCCTTTCTGAACAACAAATTAGTAAGATTCTAATGTTTGATTTTGATCTTATACTATATTTCAATAAAAAAACTGAGATCACTTAGGAGTCAGTCCTAATAATTTTAGGAACAACAAGGAATAAAATGCATTATTACATATTTAGGTTTTAATATTTTAAGGAAATAAATAATAATAATGAGGCCACAGCCGCAATACGCACATCATTTGCCACTTGTTTGGGCATTGTACAAGCACACTCCACAGGTGTTTCTTCACAACAGTAATAATATGTTGAAAATGTTAATTCCTTGGCATTTTTCCATGACAGCAAAGGAGAGAGAGTACACTGTACCTCCCTCTACTCCTTTTATCCACAGAGCAGAACAAACATTTAAAATATTTTGTTGGGTACATGATGGATTTAGGCATGCTGGCAAGCTTGCAAAGAGTGTCTGAAAAATGTTTGGACAAATAAAATGTAACAGATTGTCTTTTCATCTGTGTTATTTATGGTGCAACCCCTTTAGATGTAGGTTGCTAGAATTGTAGATCTGTAGTTTGTTTTGCTTCTGTATATGTTTGTGTATCTATATGGAGACTTTTTAAAAGTGGGAACCTATGCCTGCCCACCCTTCGTTACATGTCACTTCAACAGGGCATACTTTCACATAACCTCATTCTATTGAATTTCTGCCATGCTTAGAGATCAACAATTATTGTACCAGCAACCTAGCAAACAAAAGAAAATGAAGGAGTCCAATGAGGTACTTCCTTTGCAACAAAATCAAACAATTTAAAGTGAACCTGTTTCACAATATGGGGAAAAATTGAGTTCTGCCAATTCTATATACTGGCTAAGGCATTTTGGGAGTTGAAGTCGACGTATCTTAAAATTGCCAAGTATGAAAACATTGTGCTAAGGAGAACTACCTTGCTAAATATCTTATTTTGCAATGGAACATTGACATCCAACTATTATAGAACAAAACTACTGCAAAAACAAAACCCTGGCACTGATTTGGGTGTTTTAGCCACATGGCTCTCTGCACTTTCACAGAGCAAAGCTGAAGGCAAATTATGGAAGGCCTCCTTAAATGCTTTAAAACTCCTGTCTCAGCCATTAATGGCTGGCCCAAATCATTTTCTTGCCAAATCCCAAGGAAACAGGCAGGCAAGCCAGCCAGCAAGCAGGAACTATCAATGGATCCCAAGGATACAGTGAGGAATTTTTACCCGCTCCTCCAAGTCTAAGGAGTTAAAACAAACAAGTTAGACACTGCCATTCAGAAGAAAATGGCCATCAATTAATCATACCCTAGATTTAGGACCCATCCTGGGAGGGCGTTGAAAGAATCTAATACCATTAGGGAGACCAAGAAAGGGGGAATTGCCCTCAGACAACTTTGTTAAATTTCTAAAGGCTTCTTGGGATCTGAGCTAAGGATGTAAGGGGGTTAAGATTGGAAAAGAATACAGGAAAATGGAACTATAAGGGAGACAGGGATATAAAGCAGTTCCTGCCATCAGGTTGTATCACAAGTGGCAAAAAATTCCAGAGGAATATTTCTAGGTAGAAATAAATTAAATCACCTTCTCTAAGGAGACTCCAAGTCCCTTTAGGTCAGGAAGCCAAAGGCTTCGTTTGGATTTTGAATGGCATGTCAGGGTTTGCAAACCCTAAAATAGAGACATGTGGCCAGGGGGGAAAAAACAATGTGATTTCATTTAATTTTAATAAAACTGTTCTAAGGTGTGGCCTGGTGGCTACTTGTGGTCTCAGATTGTTTACTACTCCAAATAACTCATGATGGGAAATTCTGGAAATCTTCAGTTTCCAACTGGCAATCTGGCAAGAGTGTTACATGTATTGGAAAACTATGATTGTAGCTAAAATGTATATGCCCCCTCCCACATGCTACTCCCTTCCACTTTCATGTGGAACTCTACACACACTTATTTGTGCATGTGTTACTTCTTCCTTTAAACAAGTGTGTGATCTAATTTCTCCATATCCTGCTTAAAATAGAATTTGGAAGAGGTTGCCATCAGGACAGAACTGTGGGACAAAACCCTACAGCTTCACAGATCAGAACGATCCCCCAATCCCTGCAAACACAGCAGGTCTGTTCTACCACATATTAATGTCATACTCATTACTTTATAAAATGAGATTGGGGTGAGCTATAAATTCATTACACTTGGAATCAACATCAGGTGATAGTTCTCACAGTAAGTAACAAAACCAAATGGGTTATAGAACTCCACAAAAAGGTGGCCAGAATTAGATTTAATCTGTTCAAAATGTACTTTAAATAAGTTGCATTCCAGATGAGAACCTCCTTGGTAGATTCTTACTATTGTAAAACAGCTTTCCCATTATGGTAAACCCACTCTAAAACATTTAGACATGATTCATTTTAAACCATTAAAAAGTTATTTAAGCTTCTTGTACTAAGCTTAAGTGGAAGGGAGTAGCATGTGGGAGGGGGCATATACATTTTAGCTACAATCATAGTTTTCCAATACATGTAACACTCTTGCCAGATATAGTTGGAAACTGAAGATTTCCAGAATTTCCCATCATGAGTTATTTGGAGTAGTAAACAATCTGAGACCACAAGTAGCCACCAGGCCACACCTTAGAACAGTTTTATTAAAATTAAATGAAATCACAAAAGTTAATTTTAAATTAAATAACATTAAAAAGTTATTTAAGCTTCTTGTACTAAGCTTTCCTGTATATTCATACAGGTGAGGCAAACTTTGCTGCTATTAAAAAACCTGTTTCATGGTATTAATGCTAATACTCAATCTATAGATTACATAATACAGTAAAATTATTAGTCAGGAAAATGTCCAAGCTCCAGCATCTGTTAGAAAAAGAGTCTTCAAACTTGGCAAGTTTAAGACTTGTGGACTTCAACTCCCAGAATCACTGAGCTAGCATGACTGGAGGATGAATTCTGGGAGTTGAAGTCCACAAGTCTTAAAGCTGTCAAGTTTGAAGACCCCCTGTGTTAGAAGATGTAGGGTTTTTTTTCTCCTTGAAATTATCAAACACGATATTTTAATGTTACAAGAAAAATGTCAATTGTTCATGAATCCCAAAGAATTGTATAATAATCTTTTTCAACTCTGTCACTAAATCAAGACTGGACTCTTTAAAATGGAAACTAGAAATCAACCCAGTGGAGTCTGGTACAAAACACAAATTATAATAAATAAATGTTGTACTCAGAAGGTTGTCTTCAGCATCAAAATTAAATGGTGCTTACAACCCTTCCCTACAAAAATCCATCCTGTTAATTCCACTTGTGAAAAGGGATAGGGAATTTCTCTCTCTCTCTCTGATTGCTGCTGTTATTAAACAATTGGAAATCAAGAGTCTTTGCCAATCTGTTTCAAATCACCCAGAATCTGTGGAGATGACCTAGTCCTTACCACTGACTCCAAAGGCTTATGTCAATAGATTGGTAAATCAGAAAGTAGTCTTTTCTCAAGAAGTTTTGAATTTAGCATTCTGATACTTTAAAAGCTGACAGTTGTGGTCCTGGAGCATGGTAATGACACTGGATCACCCAGCATTAGGGAGAGGAAACTGTTCCATTACTGCTTTTATAAGTGGGGCATTTTATACTGTTGTGCTCAGAACATCTATCCAGTGGGGAAGCTAAATTCTCTCCTGGAAGAGTCAAATAACTGCTAATGCAATCATCTAGCATTGGCAATCAGTGGGTGGTGATGGCACTGGTGGGGACACAATGCAGGAGAGGATTCCAGACTTCCAAATCAACTGCCTGGTTTGGAAACATAAGGCAAGAAGTGACCAATAAGAGTTTTAATAAGCAGGCAAAAGGTGGCTTGAAAGCAAAAGTGCTTGGTTAAGCCAAGTCCTTTCTCTGCTTTAATGAAGATGTCTCTGTAACAGACCCCATCTCTGGAGGGAAGGTTTCTTGGCAGGAAGGCTTGCAGGTTTGTACACCAAGGCAAAGACAGGAATGATTGGTACAAATAGACCAAGAGCAAGACAGATAGATTGTGAAAATGAAGCAATCTCAAGGCGACTGACCATGGCCCTGTGAAGCTGCTAAATCATCACATGGTCAGTTCCGGTCCCCCTTATGCACTGTTGGCCTTACAGTGAAAACAAAGAACAGGAAATGTCACCCTTAGTGAGAGGACCAGCCAAAAGAGCATTACTGTAGCATCTTTTGTGATGGAAGGACAGGATGCTTTCAAACTTACTGTACTTCTTTCAGAGAGGCCAACTGGCATGATTTTCTCTTCCCCAATCTTATTTCCATTCTGGATTGGCAATGAGAGGAAGGTGGCAGAGGACAGAGCAAGGCACCAGGAATAGCTGCCCCCATAGCAGCATAAGCTTCCCAAGAATGATAGGCAACCTCGGTGGGGCTGTTACATCGTGTAAGCACTCCTCCTTTAGTGACTGTTCACAGTTTCGATGGTAGTGAAAAAGTAACTTTACAAGTAGTCCTAACATTCATAAACTTTGCAGGACTGTAAAGCAAAAGAAAGCTGAAGTAAGATGATAAGCACAGTTGCAGTTTCACTTTGCAAGCACTTTACTTAATGCCCAGTTGCCAGTCCCAATTGTGGTTGCTTAACAAGGACTACTTGTATTTCTGTTGACCATAATTTGCTAATACAACAACAACAACACAGCAGCTTGGTTCATACATCACATTACACCATAAACCATGATTTATAAACCTCATGGGTTAGGCTGAGATTTAATAGTCAACAAATTTATATAGTTGCTCATCTACCAGAAGCAACTCTGAATAGCAAACAAGAATCAATATCACAAAATAGCTAAATCAACTGAGCAAAGAAGATCAAAACACCAAAAAAACCCCACAATATTGAAGTCTCAATAAAACTTCCATTCATGAACCATACCATGCTGACTCCATCAACAACCTGGCCCCAGTGCCTGGGGGAACAGCCAGGTCTTCACTGATTTCATGAAGGCCAACAAGGTCAACCCTATCCAATCTGTTCCATAAGGCAGGTGCTACAACAGAGAAGCCACATTTCTGAGACCCCACTAGACAAGACTATTTCAATGAGGGGATTCAGAGCATACACTTGCTGTCAGATCTAGTGTGGTAGGCAGATAGTGATAGATTTTCCACAAGTAACCTGGCCCCATGCTATGAAGGGTGATGATCTGAAAGCCCACTGGGAGCTCATATAGCAGTTACGTAGGTGTATTGTAATGCACTCACTACTGCCCATCCACAATGCAGTGGCAGTTACGTAGGTGTATTGTAATGCACTCACTACTGCCCATGCCACTGCATTGTGGACCAGCTGAAGCTTCCAAAGGATCTTCAAGAGCAGCTCCATGTACAGCAGGTTGCAATGGTTCGATTGGGAAGTGACTGAGTCATGAAGAAATGTGAGCAGTGCCTTTCAATCTAAGAAAAGGTACAACTAAAAAATACATTTGCAAAGTCATGGCTGCCACTCGCTCTTTAGACAGCTCAGTCAGACTACAGGAGAACACCCAGATTGTGCTTCAACTCTGATTGGGGGGGTGTAATGTCAGCCAGAGTTAAATATGGCAAACTATGAGGTACATATGGCCCAAACCTCACAGCTACTTGGTCTTGTCAGGGTTGAGTTGAAGCTGGTTCTTCCTATCCAGACCTGTATCACTTCCAGGTACCGGGAAAGTACCTCCACAGCATCACTTGGATGGTCCAGGGCAGGGAGATATACAACTGAGTATTATCAGCATACTGATTTTTAATCTTGTGCCAACATATCACCTCATCCAGTGGTTTCATGTAGATATTAAATAGGAGTGGAGAGAGAGGGGAACTCTGTCGTTCCCTACAAAGCAGAGCCTAGAGCTAAACTTTATCTGCCCCACCCAAAGTCCCTTGCCAACCCAAAGTTGAACTGGTCTTGGAGGAAGGAGAACCACTGCCTAGGGCCAGAAGGATGCCGTGATCAATGGTATCGAAAGTCACTGAGATCAATTAGGGCCAAACAGAGAAGTTGCAGACTGGATGAAAAATGTTAAATATTTCCAGGTTGAGGAAATCTCTTTGAGGAAGGAACAGACTACCACCTCCATCTGAGCACACATAATTGCTCCCTGTTGCAAAGAAGCATTTACCACTACTTGGACCCAGCTACATGTTACCTCCTAGGAGGCTCTGACTAAGCAGGAAGGAAATAGCTGGGCCACTGAGAGCAGAACTCAACGATGCTGTCCACTTCATTAGGACTAGCCAAGTCAAATTCAGCCCAGATAATTGGACAAGGCTCAGTTCAAATCATTTCCACAAATGGATCTAAGTGACTTTAATCAATAGGTCTGCTTCACAATCCTCACAGAGGCCCCATAAGGGCTCTCTCAATCCCTCCTTCCCAAGGAAGGACTGAATCACCCAAAATGTATGATGTTGATCCAAAAGCAAAGGAACCACAGCCAATTTGTACCCACACAGGTTTGTTCTAGTTATTCCTAGGTTCCCCCAAAAAACCCTGTAACATGGAAAGAGCAATTACAGTCATGGACAAGCAACGATTCTAGTGATTGCAGTAATTTGGAAAGAAAATCTTTGCATGCATTTGGCAAAGTGCCTACTTGGGAAAGATTGAATCTACTAATATGGGAGTAGGAGCAATTAGTTGAGTCGACTCCTAGGTCTATAGGATTTAGGTGGCCGCCTCCTTAGCTAGAAGCCAACAGAGATATTAAGGCAGTCCTTTGTTCTTTGAACCTAATGAATAGTTTTATATTACTGATTAATGAAGCTGAACAGATATGTTGGAGCTGGAATGAATGCAGGGTAAGTTATGTATGGACTGAATGTAGTCAGTTAATGCCCTAAGAGTTTCCATGGCAAGAAAACAAAAATTGACACCTAAAATGATTCTTTCTAATTTTGCTGTTAGAAGACCTCGTTTATAAATCCTAATAGAGTTAGTGCCACAGTGAGCCTGCCAGGGATCTTACACATACAATGATACATTTGTGAAACCTACATATGAAAAGTCATCCAAATGAGTGTGTATGGCTGGGTGTGCTAAAATAATAATAAAATAAAATAAATATGCTGCCTTGTTTAGAAAAAATGTGGCAGTGAGGTGGAATGAATGAATTCTGAAACACTATGAGATAGAAACTTACTGTTTCAGAACCCATCCTAATGTTATGCCAATCTGGGGGAATGAAGGCATCGTGGATTTCTAAGACTTCACGACAGCTTTTAGACACATAGGAATAAGTTTAGCAGAAACCTGTTCCACTGCTAAAAGCTCTCAACATAAAAATACTGTCTATTATGTCATGGCTTGGATAACCCTGTCCATCCAAATCATCCATGGACAAACATCAACCCACCATGTGACAAATATGAACTCTCTTTCTGTCCCTCCCCAATGTGGTGTGTGTGTGTGTGTGTGTGTGTGTGAGAGAGAGAGAGAGAGAGAGAGAGAGAGAGAGAGAGAGAATGCTTTTAGAGCACGGATCAGTTTTCATCCCCTTTGCAAGTCCTAGCTTAGGCTGGTGCTTTACAAGCAGGTTCATGTCACAAGGATAAGAACAATGAAATTGCCTTCAGGGTTGTTCTTTTAAAATTGGCAGAAAAGCAGCTTGGTTTAGGGGCAAGAGGACTGCCTCTGTCTTTGCCTTGTAAGTCACCTACCACTGAACAGATTCAGTGTGAGACTCTATGCTTTTTTTTTTCTTTTTTTTTGGGGAAGCAGGATGATTGCTAAACTCGGATTCAGTGGGACCCCCACAATGGAGGACACCTACTTCCACTAACTACCATGCTTAGTTCTGTCCATTTAGGCAGTTTCAGAAATCAGGTCCTAAAACAGGAAGAATCTGCCCATCTAGTATTTGGGAAGTGAATGTGTGCGATAATTTCTTTCCAGCTGCTCTCCTTAGGTTTGTAGATTCAGCCATCATTAGAGATGGTAAAATCCTGTTCACGTCCTTTCCTGACCCCCTCCCCTCTCCAACAGGGTTGGAAGAACCAGGAATGCGAATTTCCAAGCCCTTTTTCTGAATTTCAAGTAGGAGCCTCTCCAAGCTGCTCCTTTTGTTCTATTTTCTATTTAGCATTATTCCTCAGCGTAGCTGATCAAAGAAAGCCAGGGACAAGTGCTCTCAGTCAGAGGGATGGAAAGCCAGTAGCCAATGAATGGCTACTCCTAGCTCTCTGGGTACCAGCTGCTCTTTCATGTGCAAAATAACTGGCCAAAACTTTTTTTTTTTCCAAAACCCAGCTTCACAATTAATAAGATCAATCTCTCAAAGTACACAAGCATTTAATGGGCCTTACTATGTAGTCTGAAGGAAAGCCTCTCTTTCTCTCTCAAGCCAGCCTGCATATTCTCCTTCTCTGTTAAATGTATCACTGCCTGTCTACTTTCCCAGCTAGATACCGTTTACGAAGACAAGCCAGAAATATTTTCATCAAAAGGAAAATGAGAAGCAATTGATACTGATTACCATTTTCTCCTACTTTCTTGCTTGTGGTACAAGGGAAAAAGTGGAGCTGTAATAACTCATAGGCTGGAAGCTGTGGCAAAACTTGTAATTGTGGAAAAGCGGGATCTAGATTACCATAATAACTGGCATTAAAGGAAAACTCTGTTCACCTCACCACAGGATGAATCACATGAGGCAACCTGCTCGAAAATGCTTACCTGTGATGAAAAAAAATTCTACTGAAGTTTGAAAGGGACTCTCCATATGACCAGTTGTTGCTTGTGCAAAGATTGTCTATCCAAGTGTGGGAGGCCTCCACTCTGAGAAAACTGGTTTTGTTGCTGTTTTTCTTGTTACACATTTTTAGTTCGTCACTACATAATTGAAAAATAGGTTGGCATCAGAAATCCTGTCTTGGTTATCATTCAGGAAATCATCACCAAGGCCTGATTCTGAAGAATTCCATGCTAAAATCTCAGTGAAACAGGACCTCTTTAAGAAAACAGTCAGTGGATTTCACTGAGGAGAAAGATCAAGGAGACTTGTGATTGCAGTAGTCAAGTTGTCTCTTGAAGCTCAGCACAAGGTCTTGACAGACAAGCAAGCATAATATTGTAGCTTAATGTTTCTCAACCTCGGCAACTTTAGAATGTGTGGATTTCAACTCTCACAGGCTCCCCAGCCAGCACAATGGAGATGAGATCAGTACTTGACTTTCAAAAAAAACATACCTAAGACCTGGCTCTTCCTCTGTGGGCAGGGGAATGTTTGTATGGAAGTGGTTATTAATGCACTTGGGGTGTTCTGGTTGACTCATCTTTTACATCCATTGTATGTATCCATATTATATCCGTATCTGTATCAGGTACATACAATGCTTACTACTATCACTGGAGTTGCATATGCATTCAATTCCTCACTCTGCAGTTTTCAGAGACTGTGTTAAAAACATTTTTTTTTTACTTTAGATCTACAGATCTGGCCCCAGATATAATGTATAGTTCAAGTCCTCCATAATCCAAGCTGATATTCATTGGAAATAGAACAGGTCAGAAATCAGACCTTTGACTCATCTTAGCTCTTTTTCAACAGGCTTCTATGTTTTTTAGACATTGTAGGAGAATCATGTTAGGCTACAGCAATGCTTCTCAACACTGGCAACTTTCACATGTATGGACCAACTCCCAGATGTGTGGATTTCAACTTCCCGCAGCATGCTGGCTACAAATTAAAGTCCACACTTCTTAAAAGTTGCTAAGGATGACAAACACAGTACTAGCCAAAACCATCATGCATCTAATGAAGCGCTCTAGCTCACAAAGGCTTAGGCCATTTAATAAAATTGGTTAGTCCAAACAGGTGCAATGAAAATCCTTCCAGCATTTTTAGTGGCATGTAAGTGTGTGGACACACTTGTGTGATGTGTGGATTTTATGACATGCTTCCTTTCCAGATAGAAGCTAAAGTTGTGTTTAAATAGTAAAAAACATATGCACAGATTAATGTGTTCAGAAGTGACAAGCAACAACAAACATAATCCCTTAAACAGTTTAAAAGCAACTATACCAAGAAACATAATAGCAAAAATTAAAAGCCAGGAAGGGAAATTGGAAGAAATGATTATAACGATGGCCAGACACTCTATCATTTTACTCTAAGGCATTATTGTGTTTTTTTAGCTTGTGTGCCACAGTCATTATGTTCTTAGGTTTAAATTACATTAAACAAGGCTGTACCCATTCTTTCTGTCACATGCTATTTCATTTCCCTTTTTAGGCAACAGTCTCCTTCTTGCACAGTCACCTTTGTATGATGTTCAAATACAGCTGCTATGTAGCTAATGAAGAACCCATGCCTGAGACTCTCATCCATTTTTTTTAATAATAAAAAGCATGAGAGGTTGCCCTAAAGCAGGCATTGAAAAATAGCAAAATATTAATATTTTTCCTAATATTTAGAACTCACATACTGTAAATCCTAAATAGTTTCTCAGAGTAGGAAAAAACAGGCCAGTTTTTCCTGCTATATTACACTAAAGTTATCCCATGCAACTTTTCTCTCTTCAGTCTAAGCAGAAGAAAAAAAAGAAAGAAACCAGCCAACTGAAGAAAAATTTTCCCCCATTGAAAAATAGAAGAGATGCTGTGATGGAGAGAACAATACTTGGCCATCACCATAAATGGTAACAGAGGGAGCATTTATGGTTAGCAATAAAGGTGAGGCATTACCAGATGCAGAGCAGATACAAGTTAGCAACTGCTAAATTGTACTGATACTATTCATCAACTCATCACAACTGCCAGAAAGAATAATTGTTTAGTATACAAGATTCCCTCCCCATTTTTTGTCTCAATATTCAGAACCTAGCACTACTGCTAATTATTGGGCACAAAAGACAATTAAATGTGCTGCCAGTTACTGATATACTAGAAGAATAAGTAGAATAAGTCTATTTATTCTAGAATAGATAACACAAATGCGATGCTTAAAGAATAATCTGCTAATGGCTTGACTGTGTTTATCAGCCATCAAGGACATTTCCCAGTAATATAATTCTATTGCTTGAAGAAGTTCGACTCCTGACGACAACATGGATATGTCAAAATAATTTTGAAGTTTGGTATGGCCTTCTTCCAATGGAGAGAATCATGCAGCATTGTTTACTTGCTGGTCCAGCTCACAGTACCAGGATTTCCAAATCATTGTCCATCAAAATCACTCTGAGTGAGATGGGCAGTGTCCAAATGTGATATATAAAAAAATATGTAACTTTGATTTGATCCTGCTTAACTTTTCTGAGATCAGTCAAGATTGGTCAGATGCTGCCATCTGCTGAGAATCCTGTATGAGGCAACTTTTTCGGGCTCCCAAGTGATGTTCTATGGTGGACTACATTTTCCTGAAGGTGCAGGGACAGCATTGTGGTGGAGATTATGGTGAATTCTAACCGGTCCACTATCTCCAGACAAGTAGAAATATGAGATCATCCATTTGCACTCTGAGTAGCTCCTCCCTGTGTGGAATCTGCAGGAACTGAAGTTTTGCAGTCAACTCATAAGTTGTGTGGCTGGAGCGATTTCAATCAAACTCACAGCCAATATTCAGCCTATATGTACACACAAGGTTGGCAAAACCCTCACTTTCTTAATCACTATAGGATGCAATCAATTTACAGCTAGAGAGATTTTCGGAGGAGGATAAAAGAAATACACTTGGTGAATCAACTATGTTTCTGGATTAAAGGAGGTGGGGAAAGGCTTTAAGAGTTGTAAATGTTCAACAAACAGCTTAATAAGAATTATTTATAAGAAAGTTTAAGGGCTAAAGGGGAAAGTAATTTTGAAAAGTTAAATTTTTGTGATGTGCTTTTGCAAATATCGGAATAGAATTAAACAGGCAAACAGGCTTGAAGAATTACCAGCAAAATGGCTAAAACAGGATAAGGGATGAGAGGATCATTAGAACAACCTGCAAAAAGACTTGCACCAGAATTTTTTCAGAAAATGTTTAGGGAGTTAGGCAAATAGTATCAAATGTACAGATGTAAGAATGGTTTGGACCGCAAGGACAGTTTTCATGTATTCTTTTATACAACATGATAGTGAACTCAAAAAGACAAGCTGCCAAAAAAAAATCTACTTACAACCAGTCCTTGAAGTTATAATTGCCACAGAAAAATACATAGTCACATGACTGCATTTTAGGCACTTGGCAACCAGCTTACATTTATGATTAGTTCATGGTCACGATTGTCATTTTCAAGTTTTGCACTTTTCTGCCAAAAAATAACTATAGGATATGCTTAACCACTGCAGTGATTCACCTTATGACCACTGTAAAAATGTAGTCAAATCCAGACCAGTCACATGATGCCTCAACTTACGACCATAAATTATGACCATAATTCCAGGCTCTCTATTAGTTTTAAGTCAGAGACTACCTGTTTGAATTTTGGAGAGAATTTATTTATACTTTGTATTTCTTAATTGCCCTTTTCCCTCAGATTGAGTAAGACTGATTTACACTTCATAAAAAGTGTATATACTGACAAATTGTCAATAAAGATCTAACAAAAACCTGTTAAGATACAAAAATGAACAATACAGGCAGTGGTGGGATTCAAATAATTTAACAACCAGTTCTCTGCCTTAATGATTTCTTCCAAAAACCAGTTCATCAAACTGCTCAGAAGGTTAACAACCGGTTCTCCCAAAGTGGTACGAACTGGCTGAATCCCACCACTGAATACAGGGATATCTCCTCTCCTGTTTATCTTAGTTCTTGAAATATTGAATAGAGATATAAGATGAAAGAATTGTGGAAATAAATATTAAGAAACATAAAGGCATTTGCTGATGACTTGATGCTTTTTTGAAAAAAGAGAAATGATAATTAAAACAAAAATGATTAACTTATGCTAGTGTAGTCTTTCTCTCAAGATCTTAGTTAAAAACAAGAGATTTGGGATTAGGTTATATTGTGTATATCATTATTTTTCAAAATAGCAAAACTGAATCTAATGTAGAAATGCGTACAAATGATCACATTATTGCAGATGGCCTAATGTAATGAAGATGGAAATGGAAGATGAACACGTTAGACTGAGGAGCAACAAAATTTGGATATAATTGGATCAATCGAGGAATGAATACGTGAAAGAACAGATAGTAATTCATGCTGAATTATGATTTTAGAGATAGCACCTATGATGTACTGTTGGTATTTGACACCAGATAAGTTGTTAAAAATGTATAATGTAATTTCAAATATTTGTTGAAAATTAATGGACAACTCAACTGAAATGTCCTGTGGAATTTTGTTTTTATATATAATAGCAGCAAAACTCCTATATAGATAAAGATGGAAGAACTTATAAATACCTACATTGGAGGAATGAATGGGTAAGCTAAGGGCTTTGGTGCAGATGGTGAAATTGACACTGATTAAAGAAAATTTTTTGACTAATTTTATCTCTGCTTGGAACCAAGGACCGAGAGAAATGAAATTCTGACTTTGGGATTTGATGACTAAAGTTATACAGAATTATAAAAATAAGGTAGGCTGTTAAGTTTAGAATTTGATGTTTTTTTATCTATGTCTATACTAAAGAAAGTTGGAAGTCATTTTTTTTTATTTTTGCATTTTTATTTTGCTTTCTTTCAATTTTTTTTCTTTTTGACTTAAAAATTATCATTTTATTTCTTGAGAATCTCACCTGTTATTCCACTTATAAAAATGATGAAAGAAATTCTGAGAGGTCTGTACACCAAGAAGTTCCTAAAATGCTGTGCAATGTCATTGGGATTTAAATACATTTAAAATGATGAATGTTTTTGATACTAAATTGTTTTATATATTTACAAATTTCCCCTTTCAGGAGAAATTAATGGGAAATTCTGCAGTCACCAATTAAGCTTACAATATTATTTCTACCATTACCTTCCACCAAATGTTATTGAAAAATAAACTTTCTCAAAAGCTGAATTATATTTAAATGAATTTTACACCTTAATTTTTTAGGTAATGCTATCTCTGAAATTAAAGGAATGGGAACTTTATAAAAAATTCATTGTTTATAAAATCATGCATGCCCATTTTTTTTACCCTGGATGTGATTTTATAAACAATGAGTTTTCTATGAAGTTCCCATTCCTTTAATTTCATAGATAGCATTCCCTAAAAAATTAAGATCAAGAGCTGGACATCTTTCCTCTTGTACCGGTCTTAAGATTTCAAGAGTAAGCTCTCCCTCAGACTAACAAATATAAGTCAATCTCAGTAATAGCATGAAGCCACAAGTTGGGATTTTAAAAAAGAAGGCTGTTGAAGTGCTTTGTCAAAAAACAAAACAAAACAAAACCATGGGTCAGACTTTCTGTCTGAAGTAAATTTACAGCATTGTAATATAATCCATTTAAAAATTAATTTGTTCAATACTTAGCATAACTGAACTAACAAAATCTACTGTTGTGCATAATTCTTTTTTACGAAGTATAAATATAATGACAGGAAGAAGGAGAACAAACTTTCTGTCAAATCACACTATGTAACTAAGAACTCCTAAAGCTTGGCAATTTGCACTTATGAATTAGTTGATTTGAATGTTAGATGACTTTAATGCTTATGAAAAATGATAAATCAATTAAAGATGCATATTAAGATACAATCAAATACTTGAGAGATGTTATAGCTATTTTTGTTGTTTTAAGTTTGGCTTTTGTTTTTTTTAAATTCTGTTTTGTTAGCTACCAGGAGCTAGCCTATAAATTTATTAGATAAACAGAAATACAATGCATAATACACTGCCACTAGGAAAATACTAAAAATCCTTTATCTTGTAAGCTGCTGTAAGGCTACGTAAGTTTCTGCAACTTTGGGAATTAAAAAGGGTTCCAAGAAATATGGAAGAATTAACTAAAAATACCCCAATTCTTAAATCTTTGCTTTATTGACCAAGTCCCTCTAAGTCAGGGAAAATCTTATGACATTTCAAAAATCATGATGATAAAATTACACAAATGCCTATATTTATTTTCCCTTTTGATATTGGCCGTTACCTCTTATTTCAATATGCAGATTTTTTTTAAGCAAATGAATATTATACAGCGTTTTGTTTCCTCCGCTTGAATTTGCAATTCTGGGCTTGGCCAGATTTTTTTTCTCACATATAATTAACATAATTTAAAATGGGTTGGGGGCTGGGAAATCAACAGCTTTTGTACTGCTTTTCACTTTCACAGTGTAAGAAAACGCACATATAATCACTATGAGAAGCTTCATCTTCCTGTTCTGGAGGGTAAAAACTGAGAGAGAGAAAGTAACATGTTCCTGACATAGGAAAGAGGAGACAAAAAGCTGCAATTAATCCCAGGGACCTCCACACCCACCCTCTCACCCCCACCTCGGCTTTAAGAACTCCACAGTGCCACTCAGTAAGACTAGCTGAGTTTTTGTCAGGGGCTGTTCACATCCATGCTTTGCATCTTCCCTTCTAGAGCACAGTCTCCACCAGCTGATTTCTTTTTGCCTCCTTCGTGCTGTTTCTTTTGCTTCTTAGAAAGTTCTTGATCTATAGGAGCAGGTTTCACAAATTTTATCATTTCCTTTAGACCTAGAGAGAATAAAGAGTACATTAAATACAGATGGATGCCAGAATGGGCATCACCACACATCTTTCTTTCAGATTAGTATCTTCCCTTTCGCACAACCCAAACCACTATATGTAAAAACTATTTCAAGTAGTTCTTTATTACATAACACTAGCTGCAGAATATTATAAAGGCAGGGGCAGCATTCAAGTTCACCCTTCTTTCTCCAAGCAAGTATCACAACTAGCTGAAAGGGAGAAAACCCTTAAGTCAGGGTGTCAAACTCGCGTCATCACAGCATTGTCACATGACGTATCGGGACTTTTCCCCCCTTCGCTAAACTGGGCGGATGCAGAGCCAGCACATGACACATCCGGCCCACGAGTTTGACACCCGACTTAAGTGAAGCCTTCCTTCTCAGGCTTCCTTGGGCACCTTTTATTTTGTCAATGATTTCCTTGACTGCAAAATTAATATTAACAACTACAGCACAACTTCTGAAATATTCTGGTTCAGGATGGATGGATCTTCTTAGTCTAATGTAGCAAAGAAAACACAGTTCAAGTCAGCCTCCCATAATTTACCAACAGCAGGTGTGTTGGGATTATTACTCTCAAGGATCACTCTTAAAACAGGTAGTTCTCGACTTACGACCACAATTGAGCCCAAAATTTATGTTGCTAAGTGAGACATTTATTAAGTGAGTTTTGCCCCATTTTACGACCTTTCTTGCCAAGTTGCTAAATGAATTGCTGCAGTTGATAAGTTAGTAACCTAGTTGTTAAGCGGATCTGGCTTCCCCATTGATTTTTGCTTTTCAGAAAAACCACAAAAGGTGACTCTGGGATACTGCAACCCTCATACATTTGAGTCAATTGCCAACCTCTGGATTTTGGTCACGTGATTATGGGGATGTTGCCACAGTCATAAATGTGGAAAATGGTCACAAACCTCTTTTTTCAGTACCATTGTAACTTTGAACAGTCATTAAACAAACTGTTCTAAGTCGAGGACTACATATAACACCAATTTTAGCAGAAGATCAGCACACAGGTTTCATGGAATATAATTCCATGCTTTAAGGTAGGTTAGAATTATGAATTTTCAAAGGGGGCCTCTAATCTTCAAGGACATTCGGCTTTCAGATAACAAAAGCAAAATTACAGAGGCTAAAGGAGATAGGGAGGAGAAATGAGAATTATTACCCGGTGGCATGAAATCCTTTAATTTATCTGGTATGAGGATTCCTTCCTCTGTCTGGTAATTCTCCAGAATAGCACATATAGTCCGTGTTGTAGCACACATGGTGGCATTAAGCATATGTACAAATTCCACCTATGAAAATAAAACATGCTATGTTTCATACCTTTCCCAAAAAGCAGACATATTTTTCCAAAGTCCTTACTAAATCCCCAGGATTTAGCTTAAAAGTAGTTGCTCTGATTTATATAACTGCCCACTATTTTTAAAATAAAATTTAACATATATTTTTACACATTAAATCCAAATTTGAAAGATAAAAGATAACAGTATTTTAAAATACAAAATTATTATAGTAATAGAGATAAAACATTGCCACTAAGAATATCTGGCTAGCAGACCATTCTTCAAATAATTTTATTTACAAATGCCAAAGCTCTGTGTACACATTTGTGCTCATTCATTCATTCTAAACTTTATAACAATCAATGACAATTCAAAGTTTTTTTAATCTACAAATCTCGGTTTCTATAATCTTTAGAATTGAATATTTTTTATTTTTCCAAGTTACTAATTCTATGGTTTGTATATAGCTTACCATTATTTTAGTAAACTAAATGACATAACTGGCAAGTAGCCAATATTCAAATTGGACATGCATCTATACATTTATTTCAGCCTTTCTAGATCATTTCTACCACAACAATTTCAAATTATTATATTTGGAGCAGCTGCCCTCAAATGCTGAATGAGAAAACATCATGCTATGGAAAAAATGCAGACTTTCTGTAAAGAATAAAATATGTAGGCTGCTCCAAGAGAACCTTATTGACTACAATACTAAAAAAGTTACTAACAACTGTATAATGCTTCCAGAGTACTTGAATGATAACATAACATACTTTATCCATCATCTTTTTGGTTTGGCCATAGCGTATCCGTAACCGACGTGCTTGGTAATCAGTACAGTTTGAACAAGAAACAAGCTCACGAAAAGCACCAGAACCTGGGAACCATGCTTCCAGATCCAGTTTCTTACTGGCAGCATGATTTAAGGAACCTGTAATAGCAGGAGGCAGCAATATTAGAAGTAGTAGTATTAGTCGTATTAGAAGTAACATTAGGAAAGAATCTCCCAACCCTCTAAAAACGAAAATGTTATGATGGCCTAGGATTTTCTTAACCACTTTGAGAAATTAATACTGGTGCACAACTATGTATCTGATAAGTCATAAAGCTTCTACTTTTATTAGAAGTTAATGTGAAATGCTGTGCATGTATACTAGAGAATCACCCCCGCAACCAGAAATTATTCTGAGAGAGAAGTACCTGAGACTATATTCACAATGTGATAAGGGATGCCCAGTGACTGGTAGAACTCTTCAGCAATGGCAATCATCTCATCAAACATTTCCCAAGATTTATTATCATGCGGTGATGCATAGACAAACTGTTCAATCTAAAAAAGGGGAGAATTAGAAATTAAACTATAAAATATAGAAAGAGACGCAATTTTGATCTGAAAGAACAGCTGTGAAACTAGTATCATATTAGGAATATGAGAACTTAAAGTTAACTCATTTCAATGTTATGGAATCTGAAACTGCTCTTAGTGTTAATGAACTGAGATTTAATGACATTATATATAAGCAAATATAAATCAGCAATTTCTGTAACAAGAAATATGCTGCCCAATATTGAAAATATATCTTAATAAGCCACCCTAAATTTGTTACCATTAAGCACACCATTTAACTGAAATGAACTACCTTGCAAATTATTATATTTAACAAACTCATACTCACAATCTGAGACACAAAATACACTGTTTCATTCTTTTAAAAAATGTTTTATTCTATTAAAAAGCTTTGAATTACATTTTCATCCCTCATACAGTTTCCAAAGACAGGCCACTGATTTAAAGAAACATTTTCATTTCTTAAGACATTGAATCCTGTGCAGACTGAATAAGAAAGTTGTACAAAGACAGAAATCTCTGAGCATAGCTACAATTAAGAAGAACTGATGGAATTTTTAAATTATACTTCAGCTCCACTCTGTAAGTATAGGTCTCTAGGCAATTTTGTCAAGTTAACTGTGAAATGTTTTAAAAATATGGAAAACAAAATCCAAAAAGTGCCATAAAAACAGAATGCAATCAATCAATCTGGATTAAAGTGGTAGCTATTGTTCTAGGGAATTAGCAGCCAGTGCAGCTTGTGAAGCAGAGGTGTTACATGGGTATACTGAGGCACACCCATTACTGCCCACTCCATTGCATTCTGGACCATTTGAAAATTCTGACTGGTCTTTAAGGGTAGCTCTATATAGATCACATTGTAGTCGTCAAATTGTGAGGTAACCAGAGCATGATTGACACTCCGAAGGCATCCCAATCTAGGAAAGAGTGCAACTGGAGCACCAGATTAAGTTGGCCAAAAGCCTTTGTGGGCACAGTTGCCACCTGCCAAATGAGTAACTGAAAAATCCAGGAAGACTTCTAAATTGTACACCATACTTGAATGGGAAAGAGCAACCCCACTGAAGGTCAAATCCCCAGATCTGGGTGGTCCAAACAAACACATGAACACACAGAAAATAATTTGCACGCAAATAGATTAAAAAACATAACTGAGCTAAGATCATTACTGTAAGCACATTGATATATTTGGACAATAGGATGGCAAAATAGGAAATTAAGTATTCTGAGCTGAGGAAATAGGACATCTTGTTAAGTAAACACATCGAAGTCAAAGGAAATATGCAAGGCTATACTTGTTAAGTGGTCCCTCAGAACTTAACACGCAATCATTTTCCAATATTAGTCTTAAATAAAAGAGAACAGAAACAAATTTCTGGTCTGTTCCAAAATAATCCAAATAAGCTCTGATGATAATGAGCAGAGCTTAGAAAGGCACAGAATTGGGGTGGTTAAGGTTGGTGTTTTTAGGTTGATTGAAGATCAACAACATAATTCATCTTGGCATTCAAGGCTGACTGAATTCTATATGTACAGAAATATTCAGCTGTGTTACTTATATCCAATGATTAGGAGTGACTCTTTAACCAAACCTTTCTTTTCAAAATAAATTCTTAAAACACAATTTTAATTTTGCCTTATTGGACTTGGAAATAGTACTGAATGAATAAAGAGCAATCTGTGCATTTTGTGTTTTCAAATTTTACTATCTTTTATATAGTGAAGGTAGCTGCAAGGAAAAAATGCATGATTTTTTTTTTATAGACTTTCCCAAGAAACTAGAGAGCACTACCTTTTCAAACTGATGTACTCGGAAAATGCCTCTGGTATCACGACCATGAGAGCCTACTTCCTGGCGGAAGCAAGTAGACAGCCCAGCATATTTGATGGGTAGATCTTCCGGCTTTAGCCATTCATCCCTGTGCAATGCTGCAATTGGCTGCTCCGATGTAGCAATTAGATATTTTTCATCAATGGTATTATCATCACTCTTCTCACTGCCTTTCCCCAGGACCTGGAAAGAAGTTTGGAAATCAGACAGTTGCAATAGCACACTATTTTATATCCACAAACTTTCTACTTCAGATGAATGCAAGTTTAAATTAACTCAAGTATAAGCATCACAAATATATGCACACATTTAAAATATTATTATAAGACTACTAATATCTAGACATGGGCCATCTCTTTTTGGTTAAACATACTTCTATTTATGGTAGGAATATTTCCTTTCCAACATTTGAAATAAAATGTACAGGTAATTACCCTATTGAAAGTTTTACCAGAAATTCCCATGATTCCATGAATAGTCTAATTACCCACTTACATAGCAACAAAAACAGTCTAGAAGCTCACAGCCAGTGCTATCGAAATAGTACCATTCTTCTCACATCTTACCTTGTACAGCTCTTCATCAAACTGACTTAGCTGGGCCACTTCCTGCATCACTTCTTTTCTCATGAAGAAGGGTGTATAAACTGGGGTGTATCCCTGGCTAAACAGTGTCTGGAGGGCATATTGAATGAGGGCTTGCTCTAGAAAAACCAAAGGTCCCTATAACAAAATAGAAACAGATTAAAACCATGCTTTAAAAAGGCCTCGGGACCCTATACTAATTAAGTAGAAAACCTATTTACAGGACAGGAGCTTCATTCATCCAAGTTTACTTTAAATGCATGTGGGGATCATATTCAATCCCCCCCACCAGATACTGTAGCTGAAGTACAACTCCTCAAAGTCACAGCCAGGTGAGAGCTTCTACAAGTTATAGCTAGCAAAAGCTGGAAAAAATTAGGTCTCCCACCTTTTCATGAAGTTGATAATCATTACCTTAAGAAAGTATCCTCTGCTTCCAGCTACAACAGCTCCTTTTTCTCCCTCATAGCCATCTACCATGACAACCAGATCCACGTGAGAATACTTCTTCCTCTCACTGCAGTCTCCCCATACTCTCTCTTCTTTATTATCTACATCCTACCAATTTCAAAAAAATGATACTTTGTGTTTTCGAACTAACCAAGAAAAGAGTATCTTTCCAAACAAGTATCTATTGGACATTTTGTTTAGCCACAACACAACTTTGACTTCCATTTAATTACACATTTAATAAACTGGCCAGAACAGTGTATCACAGAAGCCTTTCTGCATGACACTCTCCTCTGCTGATGTGTATTATGATAGTCCTTGAAGCTTCAAGGACTATCAAGAGATGAGAGATATCAGAATTTGGTCTAATATGAAAAGATGACGAGTGCTCTGGGAAGTAAAGATTACATTCAGCGATTTCCCTGTACTGAAGAATTCCTTATAAATTCCTTATAAAGGAATTATTGCAAATACTGCCTCATAAAAAGTACTATTTTGCAATCCAAGTGATTACTTACAATCTGACAATAACTACTACAAATTCTAACGATGACTGATCCAACTGTGTTAAAACTGGTCTTGCTCTAGATACTGGTTCTACCTTCTCCTCACCCTTAAATTTACTTATCAGCTGCTATTGGGCTGCACAGCACAGGAAGAGGAAGAGGGACCAGTCTATCAGCTCTTTTGGCTGCTAATAAGAATTCTATCACTTTCAACAACAGATGCTAGTGTGAACTTCATTCCATCTTTCTTATTCTTTCTGGATCACATGTTTTAGATTGTGAGGTCAATGGACAGCACTAACTTACATTTACTTTATTTGTGAGCTACTCTCGGTGCTTGTTTTTGCCCGAAGAGCAAACTGCTCTAAATAAACAAAATTGAGTTTGTTTCCCATTTATATTCCAAACAAGGATATGATTTAGCACATCATTGGTTATTTTATATTTATGTGGCTTCTTTCTTTGAAGGATAATTGCATTATAATATATGCAAACCATATTAAATTCTCATTCTCCTCATCAGGGATTCATCATGCCCGTTCTATAGCTGTGAAAAAGAGCACCTCAAATTAGATTCTCAAGATTGTTTCAAAATGGCCATAACCAAAAACAATGTACATTTACATGCAGGACATGAAAATTGCTCCTACCTCATCATTGCTGATTGGCACAGAGGGATGAAGAAGATTTCCAATTTCTCGGAGGTTTTCAAAGCGCTCTGCTTCCAGTTTCAAACGTTCTTCATCACATTTCAGGATTGCTTCATCAATCAGAATACGGATTTTCTTGATTTGGCTAACCTGAAGACTCTGAAGCACAAGAGAATAGCTGAGTGTGTCAGCACGTCATAATGACAGATTAAAAAAGACTTGTAAAAAGAGGATTTTAAGGGGCAGGACTGTAATTGTATGCTCATTGTATTTTAGCTGAAAGTTTATCATACCAAACAGGAGGTCAAGAATGGTGTTTGACTTACATGAACATGTCACTTAATGCTAATTTTGATATACTTTGACTGAATAGTAATAATAACATGATCATACAAGGGCTAACTGGTAAATTTTCCAATCCAAAAATGAAAAAGATCAGTATTAAGATGCAGTAGCATGGATGTGTTCAGGATTGTAGGCTTCATCCAAAAGTTCCCTCATTTTATTTTCCACCTTCCCTGACTTAGTATGTCTTATGAATAGAACCATTTTGGTGTATAAGCCATTCATAGATGGCTTAGTATATCATTCAAACACAGTAAATTATTTATTATCAAAAGTAAGCCAAAGTATACTATGTGAACTAAAATAATAGTTCAGCTCACAGTGCAAGAGAATTGGAAGAATGCACCCAAAAAGCCCACTGAACTGTACCTTAAAGACAAGCAAGTAGCACAATAATGGAAATAAATTCAAGGACACATGAAGAATAGAAATCCATCAAGTTGCACAAACATCCTTCTCCCAAGTCTAAATCATATAATGTATCACTTACTCAAATACAACACATGCATTGAAAGTCAGTGAATAACAAAGAAAGAAATGAACTTACTGTTAAGATGTCTACTGTGAGTTCGTCAAGATTTTGTGCATGATCTGGTATATCGCCACTGTTACCCACAGGTTCTTTCTTCTGTAAATAGAAATGTTAATAAAAAGGAAAACAGGTCAGCAAAGAAAAAATAATAGAAAAAATTAAATAGCTTTCAGGACACTCTGAATTCCATTTCTAGACTTCCAGAAAAAAATAGTTACCAAGACAAAGTATTAGTGAGCTGAACAAATTATAAACTAGGCATATTTGATGAGGAAAAAGCAGTATGTCTTTTGTCTAAATACCGTATATAAAACCTCAAGGGGAGAAAAATCCAGAGACTTTAAAAGAAAGTCTACCCCTTCTCCCATTTTTCCACATTGTTTTCATATGTCTCAGGAAAGAATAGATGGGTTTATTTCAAATTTTTCAGACCACTGTTATATCCATTCTTACTTAATTATTTTACTTTTGCAAATTCAGCAGATGTGACAACTTTAAAGCCTTTTAATTTTTTAAAAAAAATTTAAAAATTTAATTTAAAGCCTTTAAATACTGTAATGAAAGCATATCATCAAGCATCATTTTCCAGGGTGATGACATTGTTGTAAACACAATGGCTCTCATCTCTGTATTTATCAATAAAGGAAGAAGGGAAGATGACAATTTTTTAAAAAAAGGCATTTCCAAGAATTTAATTAAGAATTTGTTCAGTGCTAAGCATTGTTCCCACTCATCTTTCTTTGTAAAACTGGCTTCAAATGGTACTAAATCATTTATACACGACAAAATGAAGCAACTCAGGGGGGGGGGGGGAATCACTGTCTTTACTATTCCGAAAATCACACTGAATTCCACTCAGCTGCTTTGGGATGTTCATGGTTAAATCTTTAGTGTATGTCATGATCACAATTCAAGCCTGCCACTTTTCTCCACTGTTAGTTCATATACCACCTGCTAAGTTTAAGTGTCACTGATGTTGTTTTTAATACTGCTAATCGAATAGTAGGGAACCTTTATTGGATTACCCAAGGTTCTACCCTGAGGGCATATTATAAGAGTCAGAGTCTTCTCACCATACAAACACTGTTTTTCTCAGGGTCCTATCCCTATGCATCAACTGTTCCAGGTCACTCTTGGGACATGGAGAAAGGGATCCATTCAGGAGAAGACCTCTAGTCACCAGCAGGTAAAATGGAAAGCTTCACAGACTGCATTCATCTGATGGGGGTTTCCAATCCATCTTTTACAACTGCTTAGCAATTTAATCACATAATAAATAATGTATAAAAAGGTTGGATAAAGTAAACAAAACCAGAGCATGTAACTTCCATTCTGTTCAATGAAGTAATAAAATTTTTGTTTTTAATAGAATGTACGGCACCTTCATTTTTTCTCCTATGGTTTTGCTGCACAAGTTCTTCAGTTTATTCAGGTTGTCTGCCCGGAATCTGCCTAGAAGAAATGCACCCAACATTTTTACAAAACCTGATGTTTAAAGCACAAACTTTCCAATACAATGTTAAGTCTATCTTTTGTATTATTATTCCTGGCAATTAAGTATATTCATCAAACAGATGGACAAAAGCACTGCAGAAATATTAGCAAAATTGTATTTTTTTGATAGAGGTAAAAAGCTCCTTCTGCACATAGTAAACAATACAGATAGTCTTTGACTTACAACAGTTCATTTAACATTTGGATATTTGATAACTGTTTCATATTTATGATGGTTGCAGCGTCCCAGGGTCACGTGGATCATCTTTTGCAACCTTCTGACAAGCAAAATCAGTGGAGAAGCCAGATTCATTAAACAACCATGTTACTAATTTAACAACTGCAATGATTCACTTAACAAACATGGCAGGAAAAATTGTACTAAAAACCGAAAAAACCCTATTGGGCTTTTGCCTCATTTGCATCTCTTTTGCACGTTCTTAGATATAAGATTTACAAAAGCCACTAAAAGCTGGTAGCTAAAACATATTTTGATAAAGCAAATGTACAACAATCTTTCATTGTGTGAGGGTAGTATGTAGACTGAAGGATCCAAGATGTGCTATGTGGCACATATAACTCTCCCTTCCAACATCTCCAAGGAATCTGTTTCACAGAATCTCCTGCACTTTCCTGATATTTCTACTGGCCATTTGGCCAATTGCCTTGCTGGCTTCAATCAATCTGAAATGGCTAAAGGATACACTGCAAGATGGCCATGGCATTGGCTTTGCAGGAAGATACTATAAGCACTGCACATTGTGTTGTAAGAATCAGGCAGCATATAAATCTATTGTTTTGCTGGCTAACCAAGTCTACCTGCCACCAAAAGCAACTGTTTCCTTATGCCAAAAAGTAGGACTAACCTACAAATACAGAGGACTACTCTTACTGAAAGAAGACTTCCATTTTTCAATGGAATTCATTTTCAATTGGATGGTATTTTGCCTGGCTTGGAAAAATGAACCATAAAAATAACCTGAAGATTTCATTCTGCATTACAATGGAATTTTAATTGATTTGAAGTGATAAGCCTTCTATCTCCTTCAAAGCCTATTGGCTCATGCTGCCAAGGGCAAGAAAAAAACAGAGTTGCTTTTCCAGGCTTCTCATCCTAAATCAATTCTAGGCTGATTCAATAGAGCCAAACCTAATTCTGTCCTACTCCTTAGAATATCTCACATTAGAGCCTTTTACTTGTCTTTAAAAATATTTATCAAAATGTTTTTACATTATTCATTCATAGAATCCTAAGAGAGCTTAAATGATGAATTTTCAAAGGGCATCACGCCCCCCCCACACCTCTTTCTCTCTAAAAAAAAATAAAGCAGCACTGCCAAAAAGAAAATGAAACTGTAACATGTGCAATTGCAGCATCCAGAAGTCATTTTCCAGGATGATGACAAACACAGCAGGGATTGCATCAGATTTAGATGCACCAGTACTTGAACTGTGTACACTACTGACAAATAGAGTAAATTTGCCAATTTAAAGAGCACTGCAATGCTGAAAAATAAGGCAAAATCTACCTTGCAGGGAAGGGGGCTCACTGCACTATACATTTCTTATGACAAAAAAGGGGGGAAAGTCCTCAGCTATATTTGTGGGATGCTTTTCCTTAGGATGGCATAGAAAACAGGGAATTCTAATGAGAAACTGAACTCCCCTTTCCAAACTTTCTGGGTTACTGCATTCTTTTGCTCACAAAGTTTCATTTTAAATCTGTTTTCCGATTAGACCTTCGACATTTACAACAATATGGGGGACACGCTCTATGGCAGGATACCAGCTAAGGGACGCCTGTCCCAATAAGGCCCGGGAAGGAAGGAGATACTCTTACTCTCAAGGCGATCCTATCACTGCCATGACCATTAACAAATAATATGCGGGTCCTCGTCCTCCGGAAAGTTGGCGGCTCTGATTTTGCTAGCAGATTCCGCCTTTCCACGCCGGCACACGCCAGATGGGTGTCAAGACGCTAAAGGCGGAAGGGAGGAGCAGACACGCGTTTGAATGGGACGTTCAAGCAGACCGGCCAGCGCGCAGAAAGAAAACACGTGAGACCCCAAACAAAGCTGACGGACCCGGGTCGGGTAGAGGCTCTTTTCCTTGCTTTCCCGCCTCAGAAATGGGTCTCGATTCCCCCCACACACATCCGCAACTGCTCACTCACATCTCCTCCAGGCCCCGTCGGCGGCCACCAGCGCGTCCACGAGAGCCGGGTCCTTGAAGCGCTTCAGCTGCATCTCTCGCACGAGCTCCGGGTCGCCGCCTTTGTCAGCGCGGAAGAGGTCTAAGTCGAGCACCATGGCGGCGATGCAGAGTCGCCAAAGCGGAGAGGAACGAAAGCAGGAGACCGACGCGCGACTCGCCTCGGCAGCGAAAGGCGAGGAGGTCAGGACGGAGAGCCGAAGGGCGCCTGCGCAGTAGAGACGCAGAGGAAGGGAACTGCGCGCGCGCCTGAAAGCATTTCCCTGCCTGGGCGTCAATGAGGGAGCTGAGCCGCTCCTTGCCGCTTTCCCGAGTATAAGTAGCTCCTTGCCGAGGGAGCATCTCCTTGCATAAATGCAACGGGGAGCCGCTTTTACACAAGGCGGCTCCACACCTTCTGTAGCAAAGGTTTGGAGGTGAAAGCATGGGAATGGACAAACCTAGGGGCGGTTTCATGACAGCTTATGAATTCTCCCCGACTTCAAACACTTCGAGCTCACACCATCAGCGTAAATTGCCTTGGTGGCGATTATGGCTGGGCAAGCTGAGTGGGGATGGCGCGCTGGTAAAACCCTTCGCATGTTAAAGCACTTCTTTTTCCTTTTTCTTGGGGGATGTTTTATTGACTGTAAAAGAACGTAATTGAGAAACCTTGGGTTTTGATACTTTTAAGACTGTAACTGCAAGCATCTTATAAAGCCTCTGTCACTATACCAAAAATATATAATATTATACATTGTACATATAAAATACTACAATATTATACTAGTACTATTATACTATGCAATAAATATGTAAACTGAATCTGGGTTACCAGACTTTTTAATTGCGCATCATCTTCTGAAATCCACAGAAAAGACTAAGAAGGGCAATCTGCAGCCTTTAGGTCTGATGTTGCTGGGCTGTAAATCCTAGCTCTTCTCTGTATGCTGGCTGGCCAGGACTGCTACAAGTAGTTATGCAGTTGAGTAGCTGCAGGATGATGACCCGTGCCAGCCACCAGTTTGATCTAATCTGCCTTTGGTTGGTTTCATTGTACTTGAAAAACAAATACAGCATCGTTGAAGGTTTGGACGGGAACTGTTGTGAAGGTGATTTATCAATGTTTCATCCCAGATACTGCCACCATGAAAATTAATAATGGTATACCCATTCCAGCATCATTTATCATGCAATTAATCCAAAAATGTATTAGAAAATAGGTTTCTAGCATATGTTATCATGTTAAATGTTTTACAGAGAGGATTATTTCTGATGTTCTCATTTCTCAGCCTTTTTTTAATTATTTCTCAGCTATTTCTCAGCTTTCTACAGGCCAGCATTCTCCCTGCCAGATAGAGATGACAGTGCAACGCATCATTGGAAAAATGTGTATGAAGATTCTCAATCATTGTGGTCATGTTTCTTTCTATCTAAGACAGTCCAGTTGCTTGGTTGTTGTTTTTTTTGTAAAAGTCACCTCTGGGCCAACAAACTGGAGAATGGTGGAGTCAAAATATATCTTCTATGTTTTGGTTTTATCTTTTTGCTCCTACTTGTTCTCAAGTTATCTTCAGGTTAGGTTGATCAGAACTGGGTAATAACAGATGCACTTTGCAAATAAAAGGCCCAGCCATGGCATCTTCATTACATAGGCCACACAAACCTGAGATCTTACAGACCCATTGTTAGGTAAAATAATAGGACAGCTCCTGTTTTATTTCCTATAGCTTGAATAATAAACAAATTATAAAAGTTAATTAAATAGAGATCAGAAGCTTTTCTTGATTTTTTTTTTCAACTTATCTAAAATGAACCAAAAAAAGGTGACAGCTCACATCAAATGTCATTACAGTTGCATAAGTACTTAATCAAAAATCCACATGCAATGTTGTCTCCATTAATTATAAAATTGTATAAATAGAACCCAGCTCATTATGGACATAGAACAAAATAAGCTGCAGTTTACCATCACAAGGTGGAAAAGCTTCCCCACAGATTTATAAGTATAATTAAATCAATTTTATACAGCATTGCAAAAATTTATTGTCATATTTTTAAGAAATGTATCATATTGTAGTCCCTGAATAGCATTTTTATGATTCATCCATGATCTGAAAAGTCCTTAAAGATTACTACTGGAATAATAAAATATCTGACATTATTAATCATATATTAAAAAGATTACACTTTTTTTCAAAACCCCAAAACATGTACAAAAATGTTGTGGAAGCAAAAATCCTCAGCATAATAAATTACAACAATGCAAAATAGTAATGTTGTTATGCTATTAGACAAAAGTATTTTTCCTGTCTTACATAAATGAAATTTACAAATGAATTACAGTTGGGCCACATTCTCATAGATGACATATCAGAAAATCTAGATGCTATACAGTAAGTGTGTTCCCCAGCCTCTACAGTAGGTAACATTAAGTAATAATAAATATACTTAACGACTGGACAACACTCTAGCATTAATATCTTTTGAGAAAATGTTAGAAAAATATAAGGAAAGGGCATTTCTGAATCTTAAAAAGTATGGCTGCTGTTCAAGGTCCATTTCCATACTTCTGAAAAAGAATATTCCTATTGCTCACTGCTCTACTATGGATTAATTCAGTGGCTTGTTTTACACATAGTAGAAAAGCCATGATGTGATTTATTTATTTATTTTGCTTAAGCGATGTGTGGTTGCATCCAGTATGGCTTAGCATTTAATATAATCAGGCAATTATGGCTTGTTCAACAAACCACAATTAATGTTTACAAATTCTGATTTAGTATATTTATTATATATGAGCCATTCATATATTTAATAACTACTGATACCATTAAATGGACCAAGTCTTTTTTCCCTCCTTGTGTTAAAACACATATTCAGCAACATACTGTCACTGAATGTGATTGATTATGTTAAATTGCATATACAAAGGAAAGCTTCAAGTATGCTATTTTATTTGGACTGCTGCTATCACTAAAATTCCCACAAGATTAGCATTTGGCTTCTTTTTTTAAAAAGATTACTTTCACAACACATCTAATTTTCCAAACAGAAGAAAATGTCACATCATTTAGAAATGTAATAAATACATAATTTTTAAGAATAGCTTTGTAGCCATGTCCCCATTATTGCAGCCTCTTTCCCTTCTTGATCCTCTTAAATTGTTACTGAAGCATCATGTTTTGATGATGCTGATAATATGAACGTTAAATTTAAGATTCTGAAACTAGAAGTGATGCTCTGAAATGTGCAGGTATGCATATCCATATCCATCTCTTTATGATCCTTTAAAGCAGTTACCCAAAAGCTTCTCCTGCAGCCACACAATGTAAGAAATCCTGCTTTAAGGAGTCCTACACTAGTACTGTGTCTACGTTCCCTTATGCTTTAGAGCCTCTCTTGAATTGATTAGGCACACTGCACAATTCACTGCACAATTCACTGCACAATTCTGATAATGTATGGTTTAATACAAGGGATGGTTTTGTTGTTTTGAAATATGGTTTGAATTTAAGTTTAAAAAAAAAAAAAACAGTGGTTGAAACTAGACCTTTTCAAGTTGGATAGCAAAAGCTTCATTGGGGCATATAGGCCCACTTAAATATTTTTTTATTACAAATTATACTGTATTCTATCTAGCCTAATTTCAGTCCTGCCTTTCTTTATTTCTGTGAGCTTTATTTGAAACTAAAAAAAGATCTTCCTGTCCTGAGCAATAAGAAACTCTCCTAAGCTACCCTCATAACCACTGATAAATTTGTCCCAAAACATCTTACTGTATTACATGAGCGTAATCTTCCTATCCTCAGGCAAGCACTTTTATATGGAAAAGATCAGAGATTTTCAAAAGAAAAGACTGCTGCTTTTGTCAGCACTAGTTTGATCAAACTATGTGTATGTGTTTATGTATGTATATATTATGTATACATACTTGTCAGTTCCAGAATACTTTGATGTTATACAGTGCTAGAATAGTTCAATTTGTGCAAATGGCAATACCAAAGGGTAATTTTTCCTTAGTGTCCCTTAAAATCCCAATTTCTTATCCTTCCAATATTAGGTTACCTCTGGCTTCCTTCCTGTGTACATTTTTCATCAAAATAAATAAGTCAGAACATCTCTGACATAGGCAGCTAGAAAAGAACCATGAACTTGATGCCAGATTGATTTGGTAATCCTAGAGAAGACTTGCTTTTATCTATTGTTTAAATAACTAAAGTCCAGTTGGGGAAAATCAGTCCAGGTACAATGGTAGCCTTTTACAAGATATGTTCTAGTTAATGTTATTATGCCAACAATCACTCTGGCTTGCAGGTTTGTAACTACCCCATCAAATGAATTTGTCCTACCATATGTGTCCCTTGGGTGTTCTAAAATATAGCTTTTATTATAGACATTATCAAACAACTGGCAAGCCATAATAAAAGCTACAATTAACTTTACATATTGTAAATTGTATAGAATGTCTCAAATTATTACAACTAGCAACAACTGGTTAATTTACATCTAGTACAGTTTCCTACTGGGTAAGAAAGCACAACTGATAACTATACTCTCAGAGCAATTTCTGCCTTCTCATCTCTATATCATTTTTAAGAGGCTGTCACAGTCTCAATTTTTTTCAATTACTATCACAGCAACAGCTATTAGGCCTTTTAACTGCAAAGTATACTGATCTTTAGGGTTATAATATTTTTCAATTTTATCATGCATTAGTACTTAAGAACTTAGTACTTAAGAACTATTTATAGAGTAAAAGCATTTAGCTTGTCTCATTTTAAAGCAATATTGGTTATCTCTCTTGAACTAGTATAGCTGTATCCCAATAAATGTAATCCATTTCAAACAATATAATAGTCCTAACTGTTCACTGCTTTGGCAAAAATGGCTTAAACCAAGTTTACCCTAAATTGTATCCTTCAAATGTGGTGGAATGCAACTCCCATTGCTGTCAGCGGCAGCATCCTGGTATACAGTCTAGGAGTGATAGTGGCTGTGATTCCAATACTTCAAAAAAAAATTTGATTGAGAAAGCTTGGTTAAACATTTTTTAAAACAAAAAAAAAATGACTGTTAAAATCATGTAGTGGCTAGTTACCATTTTTTCAAGCACTCCATTATATAAGAATGGATACTTTTCAAGATATGTTTAAAGTGGAATGTGGATAGAAATCTATATTCGGGGGTACTTTAAGTACATACTTGAAAAAGTAGTGAATTTCTTTTTACTTTTACAGAGTATTTGGACATTCAGAGGAATCTAACGGAGATCTTTTACTTGGAGGAAAGCCCTACTGATTCAATGGGAATTATTTCTGAGTTAGAGAAGTATACTGTCAAAAAATGAACCTGGTTTTTGTATATTCCTCTGTTTTAACTGTAAACAGAACCTTGAAGGTTATTCTAACCTGCCAAAACAAACAAAGCAACAAAATCAGTCAATTTTAACTTGGCAATTGCCAGTTATTAGATGGTGCCTGAATCCCAAAGCCCCAATTGTTAGTCCTTTCCAAAGTGTAATAGAAGACATAATCTCTAGCTAGTTGCTCTGAAAAATTCTGAAAGAGAATAATATCAAGATAAACTTACAACAGAACACCTGAACTCAAAATAGTAATGTTATCTTGGGCCATTTTCATGTATTAACACTCATAAGTCATTTAACATACAGTTGAAGCTCATTACAGAAGGCCTTGTTTTCAGGTCTCCTGCACTGTCCTTTGTGACTCCTAAGTATTCATTCAAAATAATTCATGTAGTGTTTAGTTTAAGGCAAGTTCTATGATCTGATGACTTCTAGCTATGCCAAACTACAACCCCATTATCCCCAACTAGCCAATATCTTTGAAGCGTGCCAGATTGGAGAAGCTCTTTAAAATTTAGAAGGCACTGAAAACAGCAAGAAAATCCGAAGAGTCTTAGGTGACAGGAACCTGTTTATAGGATAAGCTTTTCTGGGTGGAATCAGGGCAGGAAAATGGCCTGAAATATTAAACAGACTCAATAGTTTCCTACAAAGAATGAGAATGGGTTTAAAATGGACATCTGAATTCAGAGTTGGAAACATGTTTCTAACAGCTATTACGCTACCCTTGGATGTGATACAGAACTTTTCAAATATATAATATCCTGATTTTGGTTTGCTATGCTAGAGGTTTTTCTTTATCATTGCAGTCATTGTTATAACATTTACAACTCACAGAGTTGAGGTATGTGATCTGGAATCCTAATCTGACTGAGTTCCATGATGTGGCAGAAACCTTATTAGGCCATGGAGCTTCACATATGCTACTGTCAATGATAGGTACACCAGCAGCACAAGTCCTTTACCACAATGCATTTTCCTGAAGGGTCATTAACAAAACAAATAATAGCATTTTCCAGTCTTGGAAAAGATTAATGTAGATATTTTTTCCCTGTTGTTTTAAAATAAAAGAACTGAAAATAGAGACAACAGCAGAATAGCCAGGTATCCTGACAGGGAAAGATAGGCCTGCTTTGTTGAGGAGTCCTGAATAGTACAGTAAAATCTTAGAGAGGCAAATTGTTTGATGTAACTGTTGTTATATTAGCTTCTTTAGGAGGGATGTTTGTTGCAAGCTACAAAAAGCAAATGGAAAGTTTTACAGCACAATTCTACACATTCTTCTTATCACTAAGACCTTTTGGTGCAATAGGTCTTACTCAGAGAAGCAGTTTATCTTAGCAGAGTGACATGACTTTAAATCAATTTTACAGTGTATTAGCTATTAAAGAGAAAATGTGTATAATGTCACTAGCTTTACTGTGGAAAACAACTTTTTGTGGGTGGGATTATCACAAAAGAGGGCACAATGTATGCAATAAACATACAAATGTACATCTACACATCATTTTAAAAGCACAATTATATTTGGCACAGTTTGTTTTTGGACATTTGTTAAAATGTTTGACTTTAAAAAGTACAGTAAGAAGCTGAAGTTAAAAGATATTCCAATAAGGCCACATGGCAAGTTCATCAAAGTGCCAGTATTAATCAAGGAGAACTCCCAAAGCATCTTCCAGGAAATGTATGGGAAAGGCAAACCACTTCTAAAGATCCATGTCGGTGGTGCCAGACGAGGTCTTCAAGGGCACAGAATCAAAACCATCAGATGTTCTCTAAAGGTAATACAGAAAGGAGATGTAAATAAAACTAGAATACATTTAAGATTTTGTATACTTTGTCACTCAGCGTCCTATTTTTATAGGAATCAGGTCAAATGGTGCCATAATCCTTTCGTGACATGGAAAGGGCAATGAATGCAATCCTGCTCCTTCTATTCACAGAAGATAAGAATGGCTCCCATAAGAACTTTGGTGAAACAAGTGTTTCCGGTGTATAGGAACTGTACACCTGTTTCAGATGTACAGGGACTATATCTTTCAGAGTACCTAGGCAGCTTACCAAAACTCAAGCAAGCTGGGAATTCAATAAATGCAGTACCAATACGTCAGTAGTGAGTCTATTATTTTTCTACCAGTTGCCTCCATGTTCTTCTGAACATATTCCAACCTGGGAGGAGCATTCAATAGCAACTGAAGACTCTCTGATTCTTACCAGAAACTTGCTTTTGATGTTTCTTCCCCAGATGTCCACACATGATTTTGCTTCTACTGGGAGGTATCAGTGCACTGGGGGCCAAAGAAGGGTCCATTTGAGGATGCTTGCAGTTAAAGATACAGTTTAGCTGCCTGTGAATAGCACTGGACACTTCCCACAATCCCTTTTCTTTAGAATGACATTTAAAAAAAATTTTTTTTTACAAATATTGAAAATGAAGCTGTTGTCAGTACCAGATTTTGGTATGTTTTGTTTACTCAGTTTTTAGTTCCTATTTCTGAGGTTTTAAATGATCCCAATTGCAATTTTTAATAAAAAGAATAAAGGAGCAAGCAACTGCTTTAAATATAAAAAGCAATAGGAGCTAATTAAGAATCAGTTTAGAACTGCTGAGGAGATAAAGGAATGGGAAACACGTAAGTAAAGGACTGTTTAACAGAAGTTGCTTTTGAAAGAAAAAAGAAGGCATTTGTAGACTAAGGGCTTCAATTCTAGGTGTTGTTGGGAATGCAGAATAATATTTTTGAATAACCAAGATTTAGATATGGCCCGTGAAAATGAATGGAGAATCCTACACTTGGATTGCAGAGGAACAATCCTCAGTAAAGCTAAAGGTCCCTTGTGTGGAAGCAAACTGATGGATCTCAGTGCATTCAAATAAAGCACCTGGGGTGGGAAGAATGTAAGAGCTTCTAAACATCTTTGCACACAGTGGTTAAAGGAGCTAGGCAATTAGATAGGACCAATTTGCCAAGCCCCTCTTCAGTATTCATCTCACTAGGGGCTTTACACCCACAGTTATCTATGCCATGAAATAACCATGAGTAGGATCATTACTTTAGAATGGATGAGAAGAACATTTGAGGTGAGGAGCAGTCAACATTTGCCTGTGCACATAAATGGCTTGCTAATATTTAAGTGCATATTTTTGCTGGGGGCAAACCCAAAATACTCAAGTTTCCCTCTCGTCTCAACAGTTGAGGGGGGAGGATTTTTCATCTGCAGAATTAAATATTAAATAAATTCTCATGTCTTATTGCAAGGGTCTTCAAACTTGGCAAGTTTAAGACTTGTGGGCTTCAACTCCCAGAATTCCTGAGATAACATGACTGGAGAAGGAATTCTGGGAGTTGAAGTCCACAAGTCTTAAAGCTGTCAAGTTTGAAGACCCCTGTCTTATTGCATTCATGGAATTTAAGCATCTAGAGCCAGATGCCGTGCTCTGCTTTGGTTCTCCAGCTTTGCAGAAAGTTAGTGTGGAGCTCAGGCTCTAATTCCCAAATGAGGTATCTAAACAAAAGGCCAGCAGGCAACATAAAATACTCATTAGTCTTATTCTGAAGAGTGTTAACAAGAAGTCACTTCTTCCAGAGATGGGTCAGGACTCCACATCTTTTTGGGGGTTAGATATACAATCCTGTACTTGCAGTAGGAGTTTGAAATGTCCTGTGCAGCCACAATCAAATGTTATTAGATAGCTTGACAGCAGGGTCTGAGATCTCTGGCTGGGACATAGAAGGCCTATATTGTGGGGAAGGCTAGTCTTGTGCCTTTTCAAATCCTTATCCTTTAAAATTCCTTATCCTGACCCTTCCATCTACAGTACACTGCATTAAAAGTCAAATAATTTTAAGTTAACAGCTATGCTTCTTGGGAGTTCTTGAAGGTTGTAGTTCAACACTTCTGGAGCATAAGTTTGAAAAGGTTAAACTACTAGATGTCTTCAAGTATACTATTTCCCCAAATGGAAACAGAGATCGTGATATTCATCTCTAAGAACAGAGAGTCTGTGATTTTAAAAGGCACAAGACTAGCCTTCCCCACAATATAGGCTTTCTATGTCCCAGCCAGAGATCTCAGACCCTGCTGTCAAGCTATCTAGTAAATGGATTGTGGCACACCCTCCATCAGCTGTCCTGTTTTTACATGTATCTACATTTGATCTCCATCTACCTGGAAGATTCTTCCTCTTAGTTTATTGAGAACAGCCCTACACACAGAGTCCTGCCATGCCTGACTGTACCTAAGAGAAGCCTATAGGAAAACAAATAGCCACATTAGAAAATAAGCATTAAACGACAATGCACCATTAATTAGAATGTAAGTTAGAACAATAGGAAACATCGCAGTAAATATGGAGAGGCTTTGAGGTTTGATGATACTCACAGATTTATCCTAGAATAGTAGGGATGTTACTGCAATATTTTATCAGATCTATATGAGCTATTATTGGTGATGATCTCCTGCATCTTAGAAAATTTAATGTATTTATTATTGGGATGGATGGGGAAATGCCCTTTTAACTTTTGCTACTCATCTCTGCCAGAAATACTAGCAGGGGAGAGAAGAAATAGATAATAAATAATCAGAGTTGGAAGGGACTTTGTAGGTCATCTAGTCCGACCCCTGCCCAAGCGGGAGACCCGACATCATTTCTGACAAATGGCAGTCCAATCTCTTCTTGAAAGCCTCAAGTGATGGCGCTCCCAACTCAAAACAAACACTGAAAACAATTCTATTGGCTTGATTCATCAGGCTTGTACAGTATGCAACCTATGGTAGCCAAGATCATTAATTACAAACAGCCACAATTTTTAAAAAAAATGGCTTTTACAAAAAGACATACGTACAATCCTGGGAATACTTCATAAAATAGCTGAATTTAGAAAATGGTAACTCAGAGTGGACTCAAAAGTTAAACATGACAGAAGAAACAACTGTTAGATAAACACAGGAACTAAATCAAAGGTCTGAACTTTCACTCTGAACACTTATAAAAGCTACTTCCCCACCCCTCCCCCTTTCCCTTCCAGCTTACTTTAGAAGTGAATGCCTTTATCTTCCCAAAGAAAGAATTCTTGCTTGTGAATAACAGATCGTCCTCTACGTCTTCCCCCTCCATGATGGCACAACTGTCAGCTGCAGGCAGTTCACTGTCCTTGGCACTAGTATTCATAACCAGCTTAGAGTATTTATATTCTAACCTAAAAAGATATAGATGATCAGTGAGAATCAAATGGAAGGATTATATTTGTAAAGCAAACTTTGGGTTCTTTTGCATCCTTCAGTTACTCTTTCAATGTCTTTACCACTTCTTTTTTTTTTAAACATGTTTTCTTTTTAAACTAGACTAATCTAGCCTTCCTCAAACCAAGTGATTCTGCTAATGTCTGGACTTTAACTCCCAGAATTCTCAACAATAGGTACATTAGATGGAACATTGTTAAGTTCTGCGCATGGGCGCAAGGAACGGAGACAAGGCAGTGAACAGTGAACTTCAATTCTTTATTAATCATTCTGAACAGAGCAAAACTCTAGGGCAGCAGCAGCCCTTTTATAGGGCAGGCTGCTGATCAAGTAACCAATGAGAAACGTGGAGTGTTAACCCCTTGAACCAATGAGAGTGGCTTGTTAACAGCCAATCGGATTCTCCTGAACGGACCAATCCGATATCGCTATTATTGGCCAATCAGAAGTGCAGGATTAGAACCCTGCTTTTTCTAAAGGTTTGATAAAACTTTATTTAAGCGTTTTATTAATTCATAACACCCCTTCCCCCCGGGTTCCATTTAAGGGGTGCGGTGACGTAATCCCTGAGGTATGAACGTTGTTTTAACTGTCTATTAGATTTACGCTGTCCCACCGGTTCCTGTCTGTAATCCGGTTTCGGCAGGACGTTTTTGGGCAAGTCAGGTACTGGTGGTTCCGTATCCTCATTGGATGACTCAGTGCCGCTAATGTTCTCGTTGTTGTCCTCCGATCTTTGCGGGCTTGCTTCTGTTGAGGTGTTCCTCTGTGGCGAGGACACTCCCCTCCCTGATTCTTCTTCATTTGTCATGCCCAATTTCTGACTTCTTTCGCTCCTGCTTTCCACCATCTCGAATTTGGTTTCTTCGACATCCCCTCCCCCCTCAGTTTGGGAGTTACCGGAGTCGCAGAAACTGGGTTGTAGCTTCGAGCGAAGCTGATCTATATGGCGTTTCCATATTTTTCCATCGCAGGTTTTCACACGGTACGACCTGGGTCCGGTGGCTTGAATTACGGTTGCCTCGACCCACAATGGTTCGCCGGAAAGGTTTCTGGCGAAAACTCAGTCGTCTATCTTGGACTCGCAGCATTTTCCGCTAGATCCACAGGGTTTCTCTGGCTCGTAAGATGGGTGAAACCGGTCGAGATGGGAACAGAGTTTGCGTCCCATCAATAGTTCAGCTGGAGTCTTGTTGGTGACGCTGTGCGGAGTGATATGTTGGAGAAGGAGTATTCTGTTTATTTTATCTTCAATGTCCCCATAGTCCATTTTGTAGAGGTTTTTTTTAACAAATTGTACCATGTGCTCGGCTCTTCCGTTAGCCGCAGGGTGCGCTGGCGAAGTTAGTGCATGGTGAATACCCCGGTCCACTAAGTATTGTTCAAAGGGTAGAGCAGTAAACTGGGGTCCGTTGTCTGAGACCAGAACATCTGGCAGTCCATGTGTCGCGAATAGCCTGTTCAATTTCCGGATGACGGACTCGGTTGTAGTACTCTTCATTTCGTGGATCTCGAGCCAGTTGGAATAGGCATCCACTGTTAGTAGGAACGCATGTCCCTAAGTAGGTCCCACAAAGTCAATGTGGATGTGGGACCACGGTCCCCGGGGTGTTTCCCATTCTGTTGGAGTTGCTTTAGGTGGGGCACTGCTAACTTCTTGGCACTTTAAACAAGTCTTTACCCAGGCTTCAATCTGTTTGCTGATGCCCGGCCACCACACATAGCTTCGTGCGAGCGCTTTCATATGCACGATGCCGGGGTGACCCTCATGCAGTGTTTTTAATACTGCTCGTTGTAACCGCTCTGGGACGACGACTCTATCCCCCCAATGGATGCAGTCGTTTTGCAAAAAAAAGTTCTGTTTGATGGTTCTTGAAGGGGGTGAAGTCGTCAGGGGTTTGTTCAACTGGCCATCCCCGTTCGACCCAGCTAAGAACTCGCGCTAAGATAGGATCGCGTTTTGTTTCGATCGCAATATCTCTAGCTGTTAGCGGTGGTGAATGTAGCATTTCAATCTGGAGTGTCGTAAGGGTTGGAGCTGGGTTGTCGACGGTTTCCGGAAGTGGTGCACGGCTCAGTGCGTCAGCGTGGGGAATGGCTTTCGCCAGGCGGTGTTGCAGTCTATAGTTGTACGCAACCAAAAACTCCGACCAGCGAGTCATTCTAGGTGATAATATACAGGGGGTTGGCTTGTCTCTCGCTATAATCCTAGCAAAGGTTTGTGGTTGGTAACAATAGTAAAAACTCGTCCATATACATATTCATGAAACCGTTTCACAGCAGATACAACAGCAAGAGCCTCTTTATCGATTTGACTATAGTTACATTCAGCCTTTGATAGGGTCCTTGAAAAATAGGCAAGAGGGGCCTCACTACCGTTTGGTGACACATGGCTCAAAATGGCTCCTACTCCAAATGGTGACGCGTCACATGTAATTATTAAAGGCAAAGTCTCGTTATACTGCATTAAAACAGCATCTGAGGTTAATAAGTTTTTCACTTGTTGGAACGCATGCTCCTCTCAGTGCCCCCAGACCCAGGTTGCTTTTTTGTCGAGAAGTCTATGTAGGGGCTCAGCTGCGGTCGCTTTGTGGGGCAGGAAGATGTTGAAAAAATTAATGAGCCCCAGAAAAGCTTGGAGATCAGTCTTATTTCTGGGTCTTGGGGCGTTCTTGATTGCTTTTAGTTTGCTATTGGTGGGGTGAATGCCTTGTTTATCGATTAGGTACCCCAGGAACTCTACTTTATCTGTACACAGTTGACATTTATTTTTTTTAACCTTAAGGCCGGAGTCTTTAAATTTCTGGAGAACCAATTTAAGACGCTCTTCTAGTATTTCTCTATTCGGGGCAGCAATTAAAACGTCATCAAAGTATGGTACGACCCCTTTGATCCCCTGCAAGAGTCTCTCCATCAAACTTTGAAAAATCCCTGGGGCTACGCTAACTCTGAATTGGAGTCGGTTGCACTTAAAGGCGCCTCGGTGCGTAACGATCGTTTGTGCCTCTGCTGTTTTTTTATCTACAGGCAGTTGTTGGTACGCCTGTGCTAAATCCAATTTAGCGAAGACTTTTCCGCCCCCCAGGGAATGGAGAAGGTGTTATACCACTGGCACCGGGTAAGCGTTCTGTTGAAGGGCATGATTCAGGGTGGCTTGGTAGTCCCCACAAATCCTTAACGATCCATCCGGTTTGATGGGTGTTACGATTGGGGTTTCCCAACGAGCGTGGTCTGTTGGTTCTAAAACACCCTGGGCTATTAATTTATCAAGCTGCTCATCAATCTTTGGTTTAAGGGCAAAAGGTACCCGACTAGGCTTAAGGCGGATGGGGGCTACTTCAGGGTTAAGGTTAAATGATATTGGGGTCCCCTTGTACTCGCCTAGTTTGTCTGCAAAGACGTCCTGGAATTCCTGGACGAGGGCCTCCTCCCAGTCGTCACTTCAGGTTTGGTGAATGCCGCTACCTCGATCCCGAGTGGGGCGAACCATTGAAGGTCTAGCAAGCTAGGCCGATCACGGTCGACGATGGTCAATGGTAAAGATGCAGTACGATTTTTGAATGAGACCTGGACTAGGCTGGATCCAACGACCGGAATTCGGTTCCCTTGATAATCCTTGAGTATGATTCTTTGGGTTCTGAGGTCTTGCTGCCGGACGGCAGGGATTGTTTAAGGGTCTTCCAGGAAACCATCGAGAGGGATGATCCTGAATCGACTTCCATCACGCAGGGCTGGTTTTCAATGGCAACCTTCACTCGGATCTTCTTTGCATCTAGTGATGAGGCGTGACCAATTGTAATGGTTTGGTGTGTCTCTTCTTGTTTCGTTGAATTGGTCAGTGGTTTATTTCTGTAGGAGTGGTTGTTCCATTGGTGGTTCAAATGTTTCCGACTCACAGGACGATTCCCTGTGGTTTGGCGGTAGTTGGTTCCCCTCTAAAGTGGGCTGGATCCTTGCTTGCTTCTACAGATCTTTCCGATGTGGCCTCTTTTCCCACAGAAATGGCAGAGCGCATTGAGGAATTTGCAGTCTGATCACGGGTGGTTTGCCCCACAACCTGCGCATTGGTGCTGTAGTCTTTGATTCCGCTGGTGGTGTTGGTCACGTTCAGACCGGAACCGGTTGACCTCCTCCTCATCACTTTCTGATGACGATTTGAGGTTCTCGTGGTGGGTTGCCGTTGTGTGTCCCTCTAGGCGAGGTGAGGTTTCGCTGGCGAGTTGGCGGAGTGGTGTGTTGGTGCAGCGCATTCGGGCAGCCGACTTCCTGGTTATTTCTGCTGCAGTAGCGTCAGCGATGGTATCTGCAAGGCTGATGTCGCCTTTCACCATCAGCTTACTTTGCACATGTGGTGCATCTAGTCCCAGAACTATTCGGTCTCTCAGAGCTTCTTCGAGGTCGGCGAACCCACAGAGGCCTCCCAGGTTCCGGAGATCCGCGATGAAATCTGCAACACTCTCTCCTTTCCGCTGGTCTCTCTGGTAAAATTCATGTCTTCGGACAAGCGTTGGTACGGTAGGTGCATAGTGGGCCCGTAGGAGGGGCTCAAGGACGTCCCAGTCCATGGATTTCACCTCAGCCAGTTTCGCCAGTGCCTTGGCCATCTTAAAAACGGCAGGTCCGCAGTGGGTCAGGAATACCGCTCGCTTTTTTCCTGTAGTGGCATCCTTCAAGTTGTTGGTCTCCAGAAACATCTGGAACCGGTCCATGTACGAGTCCCAGTCTTCTTGTGCCAAAGAAGTCCCACTCTTCTTGTGTCAAATGGAGCGGGTGGTATGGCGCCGCCGGACATGGTTTTCGCTGTCGATGTGCCTTTAGCCACGTGCTCTGTTTGGTGCTCTGTAGTGTTCAGTCAGCTCTGACGTCTCCGCATCCCATTCTCGTCGCCAGTGTTAAGTTCTGCGCATGGGCGCAAGGAACGGAGACAAGGCAGTGAACAGTGAACTTCAACTCTTTATTAATCATTCTGAACAGAGCAAAACCCTAGGGCAACAGCAGCCCTTTTATAGGGCAGGCTGCTGATCTAGTAACCAATGAGAAATGTGGCGTGTTAACCCCTTGAACCAATGAGAGTGGCTTGTTAACAGCCAATCAGATTCTCCTGAACGGACCAATCCGATATCGCTATTATCGGCCAATCAGAAGTGCAAGATTAGAACCCTGCTTTTTCTAAAGGTTTGATAAAACTTTATTTAAGTGTTTAATTAGTTCATAACAAACATTAAGGCCACACATTAGCAAAGCACTGAGACTGGAGAAGACAATGCTGGCTTCTCTATTTCAAAGCAACACAAGCATCAAATGATGTTACAGATGCTAAACATGGACTCATTCTCGTTTTTCTCTCTCTCTCTCTTTTCCCCCACCCCCCGTCTTTTTTTTGAGAAAGCAAAAAATATTTATTTGTTACAAATTTTCTAGGTTGCTTCAAATAAATAACTGAGCAATTGATAGCCTAATATAATCTGTTGTTACATCCTCTAACCCCCACTCCTTTAACCTCAAACTAACCCCTATTGACCTCACCCCATTCCTAAGAGGTCTGTAAGGGGCGTGCATAAGTGCACCATCGTGCCTCCCGTCCTTGTCCTATTGTCCCCATTTATTTGTACCTATTTCCTGTATTCTAACTCATGTTTATATTTATATCTATTATCTTGTAAATGATTGACAAATCAAATAAAAAAAAAAATCCATATAATACATTATGTTAAATACAAGTGTGTAATGGCTGAATTTTTTTAAAAAGCAAATAGAAAATAAAAACAAATTGCTAACATGCATGTAACTTTACCTACTTTTACATGACCATTACCAAATATTAACATTTAGAAACTGATTTGCAGCTTTTGTTATCATCTGTTGTTCAAAATTGTTTTAAAAAATTAACCAGGATGGGAGCTTTGTATAAACTACCATAATATAGAAAACCCTACATTTGAGAGACTAGGTTTAATGGATTTCTCATACAATAAACTTTTTTTTTCAAGGCAAAATAACACACAGGTTATCACTCAGACAATTCATTATTAAATCTGAATGTTAATTACATCTGTAAATAATGTTCACATATCTTTTTCCATTTGTTTATATCATTTGCGTACTCTATGCCAGAGGTCTCCCTCCAAACTTAGCAACTTTAAGACTTGTGTACCTCAACTCCCAGAATTCTCCAGCCAGCTGGAGAATTCTGGGAGTAAAAGTTCACAAGTCTTAAAGTTGCCAAATTTGGAGACCCCAGCTCTATGAAAATAATTTAAAGTTATCCTTCTATAAATATGTCATTACATAAATAACTGAAATGTATAAAAGATATCATTTACTGTTTTAATGAAGTTTTAGTTTGCTGAGTCTATTAAAATGAATATTTCTGGTCACAGTCAGAATTGATGACAAGTGGAATGAAAGAACTCACTTTTGATTTTTCTTCCAGAAGTAGCAAGTCATGACGATTAGCAGGACAGCAGCACAAGTCCCAGATGAGATGCCCACCTTAAGCCAGAAGTCCATGGACTTGCAGATGCTGACTTTTTCTTCTGGAAGCAGGACACCTCCAGCACATAACTTTGGCTTCCGCCATACATAGGTGGTTCGCTAAAGTGAGGAAAGAGGAACTATCATAGCTTCAGTCTGATAAACAGCAACACAGTCAAGGTCAACTGTGACAGTGTACCATCGTGACACACTACAGGGATCTTGAAGAATACAGACATGTTTAGGAGCAAGTATTACTAAAATATGTTGCTGAGTGTCACAAGCCTTCTCTACCTAGCAGCATCCATTTTCTCCACTGTCCTCAGGCATATTTCAGTCCAGTGCTGATTACCGTGGGTGGTTTATAATTTGAACCACTATGCATTCTGTGAAATTCACTTGCCCTCTAAGTAAACATAGTTTGGATTTCCAGCAGATTTTTTTTCCTTTCCTTTTTCAATGTGGGATCTCTACTTGTTTTTACCTACATGTTTATTGAATGATTAGCAGTGCACAGTAATCAATCAAATGCAAATTTAAATGTTGTGTAGTGAGGAAAGCAGATCTGTCGTAGTTTCAGTCTGATAAGAAGTTATTTATGAAACAAAAATAGAAGTATGAATGTAATAACTATTTGGTACCAAACACAGTTTAGAACATCTGGACCCAAACCATGCAGAAAATTGCATGGTATTAGCTTGGAAGGGGTGTTAATTCAAATGTAGTAAAAGTTTTCCTATTTAGTCATGTCCGACTCTAGGGCATGGTGTTCATGTCCAATAACATTTATTTATTTATAAAATTTATCAGCCACACATCTTGCTCAGGTAACACTTTGTTAACTCTATTACCAAATCAGATAAAGCTATATCTTCCAAAGTTATATATCGACCTTTTTTGGGCTATCCCTCATGTGGAAAAGATTTACAATTCTTGATGTTTTGATAAATTTTGAATATTAGTTTAATAATTAATATGCAGCATTTGCTCTACAGTCATATTGACAGTCCTATGAGTTTCATCCCCAAATGTAGCAATAATAGCACAAGTGCAAAAATCTGAATATTCCTGAATTGAGTTTTTTAAAAACTTCCTCAATTTTCAAAACTAGGAAATTAAAAGCTACACAGACAAGAAAGAAAAGATTTGAGAACATTAAAAAAAATCAAGAAAGGAAAAAGAGGTACAAAAAGAAAAGGAAAAAAATAGGAAAAAAAAGATGTTCAACTTTCTTTGATGCTGGTGTCAATATATCTTACTTCTATAACCCTTGTAGTTCTAACCTACCTGTATCCCTCCAATGCAGGCACTGATAATGGCATGGTAATCTTCTGCAGAACAGAGAGGACAGGCTTCAACCGACTCCCACAGGAAATGGAAAGTGCATCCATCACAGGTTCCATCAGGACACTTGCTATTTTGAAATTTTAAGAAACATCTTAAACAGAACCAAATAAAGACACACTTGTGCAGAGAGATCAACAGACCAAGAGCTAGCTGTTGAAGGTATCAGCAGATAATTCCCCAGTCCTACCATCAGGTATCCCTTAAACTAGTTCCCTTTAACCTAATGCTGCCCAGAAATGTTGGAAGTTGCAGCTCCTTTCAGTCAGATTAAGGAAGTTTCCTTTAACCAATGATCAACATCATACCTCATGTACAAATTATGTGAGAGTTGCTGAATTACAAAGTAGTTTAATCTGACCATTCTGATATATTTTATTGTCAAAGCATTTGTAAAAGCTCTTTTTAAAAATATAGCTACTGTGAAGAATATAGCATATCTTCTAGAGATAGTGTTGGAAATAGTTTGAGAGATCAAGTTGGTAAATGTGAACAAACAAGCTTGATCCAAGAATGTATACTTGCCAAACTAGATAGGCAACTTCTGGTCCAGAAACAGGAAAAACTTCTGAGATCCTGGAGAGCTACTAGCACTCACTATTGACAGTATGAAGTTACACTAAATAAACAATGGTCTGAATATTGCACAAGGCTATGCAGGTACTCCTCAACTTACAACAGTTCACTTAGTGATCATTTGAAGTTACAACGGCACTTTAAAAAGTGACTTATGACCATATTTCACACTTATGACCATGCAACATCCGCATGGTCATGTGATTTAAATTTGGATGCTTGACAACTGACTTACATTTATGACGATTGCAGCATCCCTGGATGATATGATCACCTTTTGCAACCTTCTGACAAGCAAACAAAGGTGGCAAGAAAAGTCGTAAAATGGGGCAAAACTCACTTAACAAATTTCTTATTTAGCAACATAAAATTTGGGGCTCAGTTGTGGTCATAAATTGAGGATTATCTTAGTCTGCTGATAACTGTAAAAATTCTCTCAGTAGTACAATACTTTTTGAGGCTCATTCTCAAGGAATACATTCAGAAGCTATATAAGCACTGTAATATTAAGAAATCCCACACTGCCAAGTAATCCTTTACGAACAGGGAGGTTCCTCCTGAAGCAGAGGAAAGAGGGGAAAAAAGTATCTTGCCATTACCTTGGTAAAGAGAGAGATCCAAGCTCAAATTTTAGGGGATCACATCTCAACCTAATGGTAGTTACTCTTCCATCACGGCATGTCTGGGTCACATCCTTGGATCTGAAGTTCAGAAAAGTCATTATCTTAAGAAAATCTAAACCAGGTTTCCCCCAAATGGTCAATCCTCTCCAATATCCAAGGGGTCAATGATCAGCTCTTCCTCCCACTCGACCCCCTCCCCCCCTTTGACCCAAACAGAATGGGCATGTCTTATACAACTCTACATACTTTAGGTCCATGTGCGTAGTTTGGGGCAGTCAATGCCCTCTCATTGTCAACAAAAATGCAAGGGATACATACAAAATAACATTGCCAGTTCATGAATCACAAATCAGCTACCAGCCTTGGCTACCTCACTTTGTCAAATGCAGATAATTCAACACTAGAGCAACAACAGGATTTTCTGCTATATTATTTCTGACTGTGTTCTGGTTTGGAAAGTAAGATTTCACCAGCTATAAATTTCCCAAACTTCTCCAAAATCCTGAAATATTGGCAGGAAAGTTTTGGTCAGAAATATACATTTTTTTACTTGTTTGGTATTTCTTTAGCTTACCTATAAAAGAATATGACATCAGGTAAGTCCCCATTTTCAGCAGGGAAATAATCAGTATGAGAAGTTATGTTGTCCAGAGTAGGTTTTGTTGTTACTCCTAGAGATTAATCCCAATTAATATGAATAGCACCGCATAGGAAAGATAGAGAATACATTTTAAGGATAAATACATTTCATTCCCCCAAATATATTAAGTTAAAGGTTTTTTGCATCAGTAGGTAAGTCCCATGTTGTATTAATTACTGTGTTTGATTAATACATTTGTTTTGTCCATAGTTGTTCTCAGGAATTGAAACTGGAACCAGAGCATCGAGCAGGTCTTGATTTATTTTGCACAGCTAATATATCACACAGCTAATACTATGTGACCTGTTTTTAGCTGTTTATTTGCCAGTTCCAAAATTTGTGGTATATTTCACCTTATTACAATAGTCTAAAAAATGAAGAAGTAGTGTTGAGTGTGTGTGTAAAGCATGATGAGTAGTATGAACTATAACCTTGCTTTTCTAAGAATGAGAAGAACTAAAGTGAAAAAGTGCCAAGAGGTACAGGCACAGGTAATTTTATGGTGACTTGAAAGAAGGACCTGATACCCACAACGACCAGGATGGTGGGGTTAAGTGTAGGAATGAGTCTACTATGAATGTGTATGTGGGGTCAAAATATTCTGGCTCCCCCCACCTCCCAGTCTCTGAATCAAACCATTAATAGTCACAGACTGTATCACTATTTTAAGTTACGGTGTTTGGAGAGCAGTCTGGGCAGTGGTAAAAAGGGAATCCGTGAGCCTCAAGAAACTGTGGAGGAAGAATTCTACGAAGAATGGTGGAGAGGTGATGGAAAACAGAACAGAGAATGGATCCTCCTGCTATTATGGTTTTGTTCTTTTGTGCCAGTGATTAAAGTGATTCTGCCAATTCTGGGTCCAGATTTGGTTCAGTATGTTTAAAGATCACCTGTATGGCACTTTCATCTGGCAACTGCTTTTGACTTCTGTTCAGTAAAGAGGCTAATTTTTTTTCAATGGCTCTCACCCACAAAGGTATCCGCCAGGCTCACAGGCTGAGAAGAGACCATGGTTTTGTAACCCATCACTTCGGAAGGAATCATGACAGACTGGCATACATAGGATGAAGTTGACTTTGAGAACTCAGTGCCTTTGTCCAAAATATGAATATCTGTGACATTATTTACGCAGAGAGCAGTCTTCTTTCCCTTCAAGAAAAAACAAAATGAAAGACTTGATAGCAACCTTGTCTCTCACTGCTATTAAAAAGTGAGGTGCTCTTTTTGAAATATTGTACAGGTAGCCCTCAAGTTACAACCATTTGTTTAGTGATTGTTTGAGGTTACAATGGCACTGAAAAAAGTGGCTTATGACTTATGAATGTTTTTATGGCTTTCCACCATTCCAGCATTCCCATTTAGTCACGTGATAAAAATTCAGATGTGTGGAAAGTGGCATGTATTTATGATGGCTACAATGTCCTCGGATCATGTGACCAACTTTTGCAATCTTCTGACGAGCAAAGTCATCAGGGAAACTAGATTCACTTAACAACCACAATATTCTTAACAATTGCAGCGATTCATTTAATAACTATGGGAAGAAAGGTTGTAAAATGGGGGCAAAACTCACTTAACTGTCTTGCTTAATGATGCAAATTTTGGACTCAACTGTGGTTACAAGTTGAGAACTACCTGTAATCATAAAAATATATGGGCACTGTGCTGCAGAATTGGGGTTCAAAAGATGTACAGGGACAAACACATTTCTCTGTCCAAGAATGTGTGCATCTTCCTGCATTAATTAGAGCTGTGCAAAAGAGTGTCAGGTTTGCATTTGCTTCAATGTAATAAAAATTAATAGTTTTCAAAAAAAAAAATGACCTATCTTCCAACTTTTCAAAGTTTTGTTTTCTTTGCAAAAGAGATTTTTTTTGTCATTAGTGTTTTAGAAGTTATTTTTTAGAAGTATTATTATGAAACAGTCGAAAATGCTGGCATTATTTTTTTCTGCTAACATCTCACCTCCTCTGTGGCCAAACTTTTTGCCTATGCTTGCTTATCTGACACTCTCACCCACCACTCTTGCCCTGGGAGCAGGGTTGGGATGCTACCGGTTCGGCCCAGTTCTATAGAACTTGTAGTTGCAAAGAGCAGCTGACACCGAACTGGTTCAGTATTTGGCCCATCCACCTGCCTGGGCTCTAGGCTGTCCTTTAGCTCTAGGCTGTCCTTTATTCCCTGCTTTTCCGTCCCCAGCTGCTTTGCGCAGCACAGTTGAGGTTGAAAAACCAGGAAACAAGAGGATTTTCAAACGCTGCACACCCGAACGCAGCACTTGTCAGCTGTCCAAACGGCACAGCTGATGATTTCTTGCAAACACTGCACACACAATTGTCCCCAGTTTGGAGAACTGGCAAATCGCTCCACTGGCTCATCCCTCCCCTCCCCGCCCACTCACTCCTTACCTAGCATGCGAGCCATCCAACTTGCCTGGTTTGGTAAGTTGCTATTTTTCTTTTTTCCCAACCATCAGCTGTTCTGCTTTGCCAGGAGATTTAGATTAGCTAGAAAGGAAATCCTTTGATTTCTTGCTTTCTAGCTAATCTAAAAGCAGAGCCGAACCTTCCTCAGGACTGAAGCTTTTCAGTGCAGACTCAGGTAGCCGATTGCAGATAGATAGATCTCTAAATTAACCTGTGATTCTATGAGCAACTCAATCTGCCGGCCTGCTTTGGGGTAAAAGTTGCTCTTTTTAAAAAAATAAATAAATCAATATTTACATACATGGTGTGTTGTGAGTTGATTTTGTGAGTTTGCTTGCTAGCAACTTTTATGGGTTTGTTTGCAAGCAAATTTTATATGACAGATTCAGATAGCCGATTGCAGACAGATGGATCTCTAAGTGAATCTGTGATTCTGTGAGCAACTCCATCTGCCTGCCTGCTTTGCCTGCTTTTGGGTAAAAGTTGCTCTTTTTTATAAAAAAAATCAATATTTACATCAATATTTATAATATTTACATAGCCATGCCCACCCAGTCACATGACCACCAAGCTACACCCACAAATTAGGCCACATCCACAGAACCAGATGTTAAGAAATTTGAATCCCACCCCTGCCTGGGAGGCATTCTCTTGTAGATTAAGCTGAAGAATGGGAAATCAATGGGGATGCAGATATGATCATATAATAAAATAAAAAAACTCTTGCACCCACTGTTTCACCTCAACCTTGGCACCTTTAAGATGTCTGGACTTCAACTTCCAGAATTCCCCAGCCGGCACTGTTAGCAGAAGTTGCCAAGGTTGAGAAACCCCACTTTAAATGGACAAACTACGCTATCTCCAGTGCTTCCATTGATGCTTGCCTCATGAAAATATACATATACTTACATAATTTCCACACAGGCTGATGTTGAAATGATGAAAATACTTCAGGCCTTTTGAAGTAAAGCTTGGCCCTCCTAAAAAGGAGGTGCTGTTAGCCAGTCTGGAGAAGTTATACTCCAGAGTCCTATCCTTTTTGCTGATTGAGAAGTGACAGTCATTGTAACACAGAGAATGCATCTAAAGACAGAAAGAAAACACACCCCAGTAGAAGAATTTAGAAACTGTTGACTTTGTCAGCAACTGTAGAAGGACACTCAAGTGTTACTGAGATATCTATCACCAGCTCCAGAATCCCTTAAGATTATGCTCAAACAAGCCTTGCTTGGCCAAGCAACCTGGATGATTATAGAAAACAGAATATTGGAGAGGAAGAACTTAGCAGGTCTTGTGCTATTTCAGTTTCTAAGAGAATATAATTTTATTTGTATTTAAGAAAAATCTACATTGATTCAATAAAACAAAAATCCATACAAATTATTTGATGATTTGAGAGGATGAAGTTAAATCTAATTTTCTTCCAAAATACCTATCATGCAATTCTTACATATAACATTTTACTCTTCTTTCTGAAATATTGTGTTCATTGATTGATGAACTAATTTAGCATATTTGATTATTGCTATTTATACAGTGTGTACACTGCCTAACCTGCTATATGAGGTTTTTTTTAAAGATTGTAATGATTTAATAACAGGATCAATATTTCAGATTCAGAATATTCTGTAAATTTATTGCCAACCAAGAGATTGTACCATGCTCAGCACAATATGCTGGAAGAAAGGAAAGACTACTTTTTTTGAAGAATATTCTGCTCTTTGTGTATGCACAGTGTACATCTAAAAATGTAGCTCCAAAATAAATCAGGAGTATAGTTCTGAAGCTCCTACTACCGTTGAGCAAACAGAATAGTTATTTTAGTGAAGGCAAGTTTTGTTTGCTATTTTATGCACTGAACTTTGGATTTGGCATTCTAGCACCCACAGTGCTTCTCTCTCACGAATACCATCTTATGTCATGAGGAGAATACAAAAAATAAATGGGGAAAATCTTATTTGAGCCCCAAAATTTAATACAACCTGGAGTGAGAAAGTTAAAATCTCCAATGAGTTTGGACTTTTAAAGTTAATTTTGATTAAATATTTAGCTTCTGTGCACTGTTGCAAAATCATGCAATGACACAGGTACAGTATTTATTTATTTAATCTAATATATATATAGCTATCCTTCTCACAGAGGTGAATTTGGCCGATGCACAAAGAATGCTATCCCTGGGTTGGCTCTTTGGGTTATTAATGCTGGCTGACAAGCAACACATAAACATAGTCCTCCACTTAGAACAATTCATTTAGTGACTGTTTGAAATTACAGTGGCACTTAAAGTGACTTGTGGCCATTTTTCATCAGTTACTGCTGCAGCATCCCCATGGTCATATGATCAATCTGACAAATTGCCATTTTCTGGCAATGTATCTGAACCTAATATTTGATTGGAATTTATTGCCCTTATATTGCTTTCGTTATTTTAAGTGACAATCCTTTGTCATCTCCAATATTTGCACCCCTCATGTTGCACTTTTATTCAAATAATGATGTAGCTCCAGTTGTCATAATACAGAAACTATGAACAGTAAAGAGGACTACCTTGTTATTTTTTGTGCCAGGGCCACAACGGATGCAAGCTTGATTGCCATAAGGTTGGTGAGCTTTCAGGTAAGTGTTTGATGGACATGGAGAACAACCACCAGATGTTTTGTCAATGTAGTGCCCATGAGGGCAGGAAGTACAGGATGAGCCCGAGGTTTCCAAAGCACACTGCCGGCAGTAAGAAGCTACACCGTCTATGACATTGGTCACATTGATGGAGTACAATCTGGCAACATCATTTGTGTATTTTCTTCCCTGGAAGAAAACATAGAGTGTCACAAATGTCTTGGTGAAGGAAAAGTATTCAGTTAAAGAGAAGGCAATTGCAGGTAATAGTGGGCATAGTCCTAACTTTAATGACCCCTATTTCTAAGAATAAACCTACTTTTTGATGAGGATCATTCCCTAAAAGGATATTTGAAGAACTAGTAAAAAACAGATTTCTCAGTCTTTACCGCTTCGTTGTATGCTGTCCTCTGGAAGGCCCACGTGAAACTCGTAGTAGCATTCTTCTCAACAACATATGTATAAGATTGTTTTCCTTTGGAGCCAAACCAGGTTTCTACAGGGGAATTGGTTCTAGAATTCATACCCTACCAAAAATGAAATGGTATAAATCCATGAATAAACAATACACTTCAATAATTCTCGGTTTTAGATGTTGGATAATAACTTACCACCATAAAATAAAGTTCACAATTCACACTGCAGATGGTTTCAAAGACAAAAGTGATTTCTGCTACCTTCTTATTTTCAGAGTCTTCCATAACTGATTGTGGTGGACTGCAAAAGAATAAGCAGAACTCAAAAATTGTAGAAATAGCTATAGATGAAACATCTCAATTATTGTTGCTTACTTCAATAACTAGGTAATCAGAATATCTATTTTAGTAGCCAGGTAATCAGAATATCTACCTTCCATTTCAAATATATTCAGAACAAGATATTCCAGTAGAATCATACTTCAATCATATAGATGCATTCTATGATTCAGTGTACAGCATGTCAGTCACTCTATGCACATTTATTTGGTTGTGACAAAACAATAAAATCTGTGCCCAGTTTTCAAGATCACATTTTAAAATTCTGTTAAGAATCAGCTCAATCTTTCTTTCATTATCTCCTTCTGACATTTGGTATTAATCATTGTGAAGTAATGCAAGCAGAACACTGATTGGGAGAAGTTAAATTTGTTTATGCAGCTTTCTTACTAACAGTACAACAGGGGTTTGCCACTGCATTCTTTTGGACCCTTTCTATTGATTTTTCAGTGTAGCATACAGCCTTTGTATTTCATAATAATTTCCCGTCCATGTCCTAACCAAATTCAGCCCTGCTTAGTTTCCAAGCCCAGGCAAGGTTAAACAGAAGCTACTGTTGACTGAAGCTTACCTAGAAATTAAACACAGAGCTTAGATTAATGCTTCATTTATACTTTCCATTTACAGTACTTATTGGACATGCTCATATTGCTTTACCAACACATAGCTTAAATTGGACTAGTGACATCACCTGAAACCAGGAATCACCAATGTTAAAATCATGAAATCATTGTCAGAACCTCCTGCAGCTGTGTAGATGTAGTCACCTGCCACTTCCCACCCTGAAAATAAAAATCAAGAGTTAAGCACTTAACCACAATTTGAAAAAAGGTTATTCTTTCCATTATGTAATATCATTTTTATGTGAAATTTTGTCCATTCTTTTCACAGAAACTCAAGGGATTTATTGCTTTGAACTTATTCCCCTAACATTTTCAAACTAGTTTCTCTAGAAGAATTTGGATCACAATTTGAGAAGTTTTTCAGGGATCAGGGCCGCTACTAGCTGGGGAATTCTGGAGGTTGGAATCTCAACAAATTTGGAAGGAAGAACTTAGATCATTAAAAGTTGTGATAACATATAGCAATGCAGCAGAGGTCAGTTGAGAAGTGCATGTTAAGGGTGCTTCCAGGAGCGGAATGGAGCACTGAAGATGTATCCATGAAAATAGAACTGACAACTGCCATGAAAAACAAAGCCTGTGAATAGACCATGGATAGATTGTGAATAGAGGTTCTTCAGAACTTCTCTGAACAAAGGGAAGACACGGAGGATGCCTACATGTGCTCCAGATGGCTGCTCCTCAGGAGACTGAATAACAGCTATCTTCAATTGCACATTAGAATTAGAATTAGAAGAACTTTATTGTCATTGTACAAGTACAATGAAACTGTGGACCCCAGCAACTGTTCCCAATACAATAAAACCAAAGCACTTAAAAATGAAGATAAGAAAGATAGAGTACCCATGTCTCCATTTGCAATTTGAGAGTACAATATCTAGGAATATACACAAAATATACATCCAACATTGATTGTAATGCTTAGCCGAATATAATACACAAGAGATGGATTGTACTGTAATATGTTATTATACATCTGAATGGGGTATTGAGATTTCACATCTTTTCACATCTTAATGAGATAATGACTTCATGTTTATTTGTGGTTCGGATGGCCCAGGGAAAGAAACTATTTTTTAGTGGTGTGGGATTTTATTGACCTAAAACACCGTCCAGATGGCAGCAGGTCTAAAGCAGGTCAAAAAGATAATTGCCAGGGTGTGAGGGGGTCTTCTATAATGGTCTTGATTCTGCTTTGGCAGTGGGTCCTGGCTAAGTCTTCCAGGGAGGGCAGAGTGCAACCAATGATCTTTTGAGCTGTGTTTATCATCCTCTGTACAGTTTTCCTATCCTCAACTATGGAGCCTGCATACCACACACCAAGACAATATGTCAGAGTGCTCTCCACAGAGGCTTTATAGAAAGCCAGCAACAGCTTCTTATTAACTACTTTTAAATGATTATAAACCCTTGGAACAACTATTTTGAAAACACTGGATAAGTCTGCCTTCAATTCTGAACAGAATAAAATTTTAATCACAAACTTAAGAATTCAAAGTATGTGAAATAAACAGCAAAAAGTTAAATAAGGTTTTGAGCTTAGAAAGCTATAAATGGACTAAGAATCCAGATAAAATTGGAATATTGTAATTTTTACAATAAAAATCTGAAATTAATTATAAAGAACACACAGCTTCTCATGATAAATGATTGTTTTTGTTTTTGCAAGCATAACAAAGTAAAGGAATTTCATAATTTCAAAAAGTGGACACTAGAGGGACTAAAGTTTTTAAGTAAAGATTTACTAACCTGTAAAATGTAAAATGATGCAAAACATAATGAAAAGACAGGAGACTTTTGAATAATGCAATCAGAAAAGAGTAGCCACAACATCAACAATATTGATAATGATGTCTTCGTCTATGGACAAACTATGTCCAAAAATTGTTATCTACAGATGTAGAACAAATTTTATCTGACAAGATAGAGATAGTATCAAAAGTGGATTTACCACTGACAGACCAAGACAATGACTTAGAAAAGAAAGTTTTCAAGTGGAAGAGGTTTTCTAGATAAGAGATGGGATCTAAGATGAAGAGACAATGGTTTGTAACCCGAAAGTGGATGAAGAGTCACTAAATTTGTTTATACAAATAAGTGATTAAAATTGAAAGTCATTTATATATTTCATTTTTCTTATTGCATTCTTTTTTTTTCTTTTTTCTTTTTCCTTGCAATAAAACTAAAACCAGAAAAATCAGGAGATTTAGAGATGTTGATTTCTGAGATAGTCATTCAACTCCTGTAATATTTGGTTTTCATCATAGAATCACATGGTTAAAAGGGACTTTGGAAAAAAAATTCTCTAAACCTAGGGCAGGGCAGAATCCTCAGACCGCTGCAGACTCTATACAGTACAATTTGGTTTGAAATAAAACCTCTTTTAATAAGAATCTCAAGACAAGTTCTTTATAACCTTGAAATAAGTCTAGAACATATATGGCTCCTAATTATGGTTGCTTTTCTGGTGCTTAGAACTCAATGCAAATAGAGTTCTAGAAAGTCATATTTTTGAGTTTCTTTTGTACATGTAATCCTTGAGTTATGACCAATTTGTTCAATGACTATTCAAAGTTATAAGGGCACTGTATGAAGGGGCTTAAGACCAGTTCTTGAAGTTCCAGTTGCTGTAGAACCTCCATAGTCACCTGAACAAAATATGGGCATTTGGCAACCAAGTTGTTTGCCAAACCTTTTCTGCCAGCTTCCCACAAGCCAGGTTAATGGGGACACCGATAGGGAATATCATAAGTCACTCAGGAAATAATATGAAGTTGATTTCTTTGTTCAAGGTTAAAATAGAAATATAGTTATCTCTGATAATCCTTAATGGACTTTGATGACATCAGGACTTAAATGATGAGAATGTATGGATTTGTTTATAGAAAAGAAATGGATAGGGCAAGGCTGTCAAATTCCCGGCCTGTGGGCCAGATGCATCATGGGCTGGCCACGCCCATGCCCAGTTTAGCAAAGGGGGGGAAATCCTGATATGTCATATGACGCCACTGTGATGCCGTGAGTTTGATACCCCTGGGATAGGGGAAGAATAGATTATTTGTTATATTTTAAGAGACGGTGATACATTACTAAAATTATCTATAGTTGTTGTGATGAAGTGGAAGTCACTTTGTTATTTCTTTTCTTTTTCTTAACTATATTTTTACTTTTTTCTTTCCCTTCTATTTCCCTTTTTTGTTCTTTTTTTAGTTTGTATTAGCTTTTGCTATTGTAATCTTTAATAAAATTACTATTTTAAAAATCCTATTCATTCCCATAAAGAATAAATAACAAGTCCAGGATTCGTTTGTGAACTGTCTGATGGTGCAACCTAATAAAGACACATAACACAACTAGGGCCCCTTGCATTAGCCAAACGCATTAGGTAAAGATACGCATTGGGAGGATACCTGCCATTCTCTTATATTCGAAACTGATTCCACTGAGAACTGTGGTCTCCATATTAGCTGGCAGCGTGTTCCACCATTTGTATTCAAAGCCTAGTGCGGGCTCGGTGCCAACTGGACAATTGGTACAACCTGAGAACCAAATTTAAAACAAACAAACAAACACCAAACACATATAGAGTCAGGAAAAGAATCATACTGCTAGTGACAGTTTTTAATTGGTGCTGCGGTTAATGGCACTTTCCAAAACAGTACAGCTATGATAGTAGCAGCCTTTAAAAGAGTCCTTTTAAGAACATCTACTAAACTGATATTTGTCAAACTTGGCAACTTTAAGACATATGGACTTTTAAGTCCCAGAATTTGAGACATGCTGGCTTTGGACTTGTGGTAGCTGAAGGCCACATGTCCTAAAGTTGTCAAGTTTGAAAATCACTGCATTAAGCATTTTACTCTGGGTTAGTTTTCTTTTGTAATGTATTGAAATTGTTTGTGAAAGCAGGCAGCATTTTTTCAGACATATAACTTGTAGAACAGTTACAATGACCTTTTAATGGTTTTTTTTTTCATTTGTTTTAATGAAACAAATTGTTGTACAGGGAGTAATTCTTCGTGTTCCAAATTAGTCAGCTATATCAAAGTCAGGAATAAATCAGTAATACCCTGTGTAAATCATCACTAAAGTTCTTGACAGAAAGATTAGCTTTGTTCATTTGGTTCTTTCTTCTTTTCCTGCTTTGTGGACGGTTCATCAAAGAAAAAACTGTATTATAGTGTACTCGAAGGCACACAATTTGGAGCATCATACCGGGGAAGATTAATCTGTAAAACAAGAAATAACCTCTCCACCAGTATTATTTATAGTCCCATAGCCCTGTTGCCTTTCGAAAGAGCAATGAATAAGGGGGAAAAAGAGAAGAAAAAGGCCCACAATAAAAGACCGAATTTTCTTTTATGCCACTTCTGAATCCAGGAAGTGCTCAGTTCATGCTTTTTAGAGGCGGTTCCCAGTGATCAGAGCCTGATGTCATTTAAACCATTTAGAGAATTTCATTTATGTGAGTTTTACCTAGTTCAGAGGGGGGAAAAAAACAGAATAGCATTACCAGACCCATTTGAGTATTTCCCATATGGACAAGGCTCGCAGGTGCTGGCATTTGTTTTAAAAAACCCAGGATTACAAGGGGGGCACATCATCTTTACACCCGATGGAGGTAGTTTCACTGCCTTAGGGAGATCTTCACTGCAGATCTTTGGTTCAGCCCATTTATACATTAGCTGTGTCTGTGAAGATAAAAGTATCACTCATTTATCCATTCAGTCAATCAATCAGACAGTCATTCATAGATAAAACATTTTACAGCATCTTTATATGCAAAAGGATTTATAATTGTCACTTCTCATACAGTAGTATAAACAATTCCATGCTATATAGATATTTTGGTTCACAATTCCAGGACTCCCTTGTTGCTGGTTATATTAACTGTGGCTAATGGGAATTGAAGTCCAAATTATCCAAAAAGCAAGGTATTATACATCGACAGTATGCAATGCATACAACTACAGTACTCTAGAAGTTGTTGAACTAAAACTTCCAGTGTTGCTAAGATGAGAACAATTTTCACAGGTATACTTATGGTATACTTTATTTCCCCAAATATATACAAACATACAAATACATTTGAAGAAAAAATGGACCATAGACTGCCCTTAGCTTTAAGTGAAATTTTCTACCAAAACCTAGAAGCAAAACCAAAAAAGGGGGCAGAGCCATGATCAAAATGGCATTTGGTTCAATTTGATTTAATAAATTAAAATTTAAAAAATATATCATTCATCATGATTACTGCTCACACAATTAATAATCCTTTCTTCCTACCACATATATTTAATAATTTCCCCCTTCTCTCAGATAACATAATTCAACCTAGCTACACAGAGAGAGGGGATTTTGTTGCTACCTCCAAGAATTTTAGGTGGCCCACACAGCCCTTTGAAGCTCCATATTCAATACTTGTGGAACAGGTAACAAATATTTTGACTCTCCTTAAAGCTAAATAAACACTGGCTATGTGGGATGTGTGAACTAATCCTTATCTATTTTAGGTCTTGGTAATCATTCTGATTATTGTATCCACAAGGAAATGCTTGCTATTCCCTACCTTATTTATATGCATATGTTACTTTGCAACAGAAACATTTTGAATAATGCTGATCATCAAAGCTGTGCTTCAAAAGCCCCCCCCCCCAAAACAACAACAACAACAACAAAAAACCTGTATGGAATTCTAGAGGTTGCATACCTCCCCATTTTCATCACAGGTAGTGTGGGTATAAAAATAATCCTTATCTGTACAGGCTGGGCGAGACTTGCAGGAGGAAGAACCTGGTTCTTTATTGCAAAAGAAACAGCAATTAAATCCATGCAGACATGAGAGACTCAGAAACATTTTCAGCAATAAGCTATAAAAACTATAAAACTATATATATTGCGTATACACACGCGCTCATCTCCTTCAAGTATAACATTGATAGTTATCTCAAGTCACTGGTGGATTAATGTGGCATCATCAACAACAACAGTATGTTTGAGAGTAATTAAGGCAGATTTCTCAGTCTTCACACGTTCTTTGATTACAATTATTATATCCAGTCAGCCTAGCTACTGCTCAAGAATAATTAAAGGGATGAAGTTGAGGCTATAAAACCTTGAACTGAGAGTTCAAATTATTTGCTCAGAGGGTTAAAATATTCCATACAGCTACAAGCTGGCTCACATTGAATCTTCTATCCTTTTCCAAGAATCCACTACATCTAAAAAAGACTCAACATGCTTCCATATAGAAGTCTCCTAGGGCTACCATATCATATTTCAGAACCAGTTATAGAAAACAGTAGAATGTTGTATGGAATTATAATCCCATTAAATTATGGGAATGGTGTGGAGTGAACATACAAATCTTTTTAAAAAGTACTCCCAAATTTAAAGGGTCCACCTTCTCTTTTCCTTCTCCTCTTGTCTCTTTATCCAACTTTCAAAACTGCCAGTGAAGAGAATAAGTACAAATAAACAATGTTGTAAAATTTTTGGACTCTTCTTAAATTTCTAATTCTCTGTTATCAAGGTTTCTAAGAGGCCCGAACCAATTCATTGTAAACGAGACTCTGGTTTGAACAAAGTTTCTACTGTCTTTTAATCAATATGGCAGGAAGAATTCAAACAGTACAGTACTGTAAATCCTAATGTTTGTGTTAGCAAAAGCACAGAGTGAATATTTCAACTTTTGTTGTTTTTCTTTTTTGTCTGAACTTTGAAATTTTGAATTTTGAAAAGTGCCAGAGGAAGCTGAAAGGAACTAGTAAATCAGGTATGCTAAATTATCGTCTGCAGCTCTATCCCTGTAGATCACATTATTAAATTTCAGCAGCAAGATTTTCTACAAATTTCAAACACAAGAAGTAATTAAAGGCTTGTTAAGGTTATAATTTCTTTTTCTTCTTGTTGTTAAACTCAAGAACACTCCCCCACTCAAATTATTTAAAGAGGCCTAAAATCCTAGGCATAGTCCTTCCATTAACATCTTTGACAAAATCTCTGTGACTCTTGACTGTTAGAAAACTTATTAGAAAAAAAGGTAGTCTCCTGCCTACCCTTGTGGCTGATGCTGAATGAGACAGTGCCAACAAAGTGAAATGGATGGTGTTCTGTCCCTAATTAGCATTCTTGAGATCCCCGCGCTTTGATTGGCCAAAGCGCGGGGCACTCTGATTGGTCAGGCGAGCCGCGCCGATTGGCTCGCTAAGAATCTCCCGCGATTGGTCCATTCGAATCGCAGGAGATTCAAAGTGGTGCCATTGGCCGCGGCCGCCGCGGCTAAAGGAATAAAAGCCGCGAGCTTTTTCCTTTGCCCCAGTTCGGTTCCAACTTTAAATAAAAGAGCATGATTTGAAGTCACCGACTCCTGGCATCATTTCACGGACACAACACTGGCGACGAAGGTGGGATCCAGACCCTGAACTGAACCACGTGTCCGACGGAAGCCAGACGAACCACCACGATGGCGAAAATCGCACCCCCCCGCACCCTTCAACCCCGCCACCGAGGACTGGGAATCGTACTCCGACCGATTCTGCATGTTCCTCGAGTGCAGCGACCTGAAGGACGCCACCGGCCCCATGAAGCGTGCCGTCTTCCTGACCCACTGCGGGACCGAGGTATTCAAGATGGCCAAGGCGCTTGCCAAACCCGCCGATGCGACCGTGATGGACTGGGACGTCCTCGAGCCAATACTTCGGCGGCACTACGCTCCAGAGGTACCCATCCTGATCCGACGCAATGAATTCTACCGTCGGGACCAACGGTCGGGTGAGAGCTTCAGCGACTTCGTCGCCGAGCTACGGCGCCTAGGGGGGCTCTGCGAATTCAACAACCTGAATGACGCCCTGCGAGACAGAATCGTGCTCGGTTTGTGGGACCCCGTCCTCCAGAGCCGGCTGATGGCCAAGGGCAACATCAGCCTAGCAGACACCCTCACTGCAGCCGCAGCTGCCGAAGCAACCCGAACATCCGCCGACCGCATGCGCAGACCAAACACTGGGGACCACAGCGGAAACAACAACCCTGCGAGGTTGACCGAGGCCCAACCCAAGACGACCACCCACCAGGGCGACTTCCATTCAGCATCGGGCACTTCTGATGACGAGGAGGACATCCATCGCCCCCAGACAGGCCGCGACCCACGGAACCGGTGGGGTCGTAAGTCGAGGACCAACTGTGTCGGTTGCAGCGGCGACCACCCCAGGTCGGAATGCTGGTTTTTCGAATCGATCTGCCGGCATTGCGACAAGAAGGGACACATCGCCCGTGTCTGCCGCCTAAAAAAGAACCGCAGCCCGGCACGAGGGGACCAGAGCGACCAGAGGAGAGAGAGCACACCACCCCGGACCAGAGATCACCCCTCGGACAACAGATGGGACCGGAACGGACAATCCCTGCGAGGCGGCGATAACCGGCGAAGAAAGGAGACCCATCAGACGGTCACAATTGGCCACGCCATAACCAATGACACCCGGAAGGTCCATGTGGAGGTAGGCATCGAGGGCTAGCCATGCAAAATGGAGGTGGACTCTGGGTCCTACCTCTCCATGATAGCATGGCATGAAATAAAGCGCTTGGTGCCTACCATCCAAAGGAAGAACCTAGACAGCCAGAGACTCATCGTAAGGGACTACCAGGGAAACCGCATCCCGGTAGTCAGAACCAAACACTTCAACATCACATATAAGGGACACACCGAAAGGCTTCCCCTGACAATCGTCAACCGCGACCGCCCAAGCCTAATGGGACTGCAATGGTTCGCCCCGCTCGGCATCGCAGTCACGGGAGTCGACCACGTCACTGACGACAGCTGGGAGCAGCAACTGGCCCGGGAATTCCAAGAGGTCTTCGACGGAAACCTAGGCAAGTACCGAGGGCCCCTTATATCATTCAGCCTAGACCCAAACGTCCCCCAAAAACGCCTGAAACCAAGGCGGGTGCCATTCGCACTTAAACCCAAGATAGACGAGCAAATTGACAAGCTCGTCAAGCAATGGGTCCTACAGCCCATAGACCACGCCCGGTGGGAGACCCCCATAGTCACCCCGATCAAGCCCGATGGGTCGGTGAGGATCTGTGGGGACTATAAGGCCACCCTAAATGGCGCGCTACAACAAAGCGCCTACCCCGTCCCAGTAGTGCAACACCTACTGCACTCACTGGGAGGGGGCAAGGTTTTCGCCAAGCTCGACCTCGCCCAGGCATACCAACAGTTGCCAGTCGACGAGCAAACAGCAGAAGCGCAAACCATAGTCACCCACCGGGGGGCATTTAAATGCAACCGACTCCAATTTGGAGTCAGCGTGGCACTGGGGATATTCCAAAGCCTAATGGAAAGACTATTACAAGGCATCAAGGGGGTGGTACCTTACTTCGATGACATCCTAGTGTCGGCAAACAACCAAGCCAAACTAGAGGGTCGCCTAAGGGAGGTCCTAACCAAATTCAAAGAGACCGGGCTCAAAGTCAAGAGGGAGAAATGCCAACTATACACGGAACGGGTAGAATTCCTAGGATACCTTCTAGACCATCATGGCATTCACCCCACAAACCAAAAAATCAAGGCCATCAAAGAAGCCCCCACACCCAAGTTGAAGACGGAACTACAGGCATTCCTGGGGCTACTTAACTTTTACAATGTCTTCCTGCCCCAAAAGGTGACAGTGGCGGAGCCCTTGCATAGGCTCCTGGACAAGGCGGCGACCTGGACTTGGAGGAAACGCGAGCAAGTCCTTATACAGTATAACGAGACCCTACCTCTGGCCGTCACATGCGACGCATCACCCTTCGGCGTCGGCGCTGTCCTCAGCCATACCCTCCCCGACGGAAAAGAAGCGCCCATCGCGTTCTTTTCAAGGACCCTCACCAAACCAGAGCGGAACTATCGCCAGCTGGACAAAGAGGCTCTGGCTATCGTTGCCGCCGTAAAAAGATTCCACGAGTATCTCTACGGCCGGACATTCACCATCATAACCGACCACAAGCCGCTGCTGGGAATCCTTGCAGGAAACTGGGCCACCCTGAACATTCTGTCTCCCCAAATTTCAAGGTGGTCCGAGTTCCTGGCAGCCTACAACTACGGACTCATACACAGACCGGGTAAGACGATCTCCCATGCAGACGCCTTAAGCCGCTCGCCGCTACCGGAACCTGACACCGACCCAGCACCCACGACGACCACCCTCAGCATAGAGACTCTACCCAACCTGCCCATAACCGCGTCAGACATTGCCCGAGAGACTAATAAAGACAAACGTCTGGCGCGGGTGTTGCATTGGGTAGAGAAAGGGTGGCCGGAAAGGGACAATGACGAGTCCGTCAAAACATTCCGAAACCGCCAAACGGAACTCTCGTTATTAAAAGGGTGCATACTATGGGGGGGATAGGTTGGTCATTCCAGAAAAGCTACAAGGGAAGGTTCTGGAACTGCTACACGAGGGGCACCCTGGCATCGTTAGGACTAAAGCCCTGGCCAGAAGTTACGCATGGTGGCCAGGGATGGACAAACAAATTGAGACCTGGGTAGCTAGGTGCCAACGATGCCAGGAAACTAGGCCAAGCCCACCCACAGCACCCGTCCTAGAGTGGGAAACCCCAAGGGGACCTTGGTCTAGGATTCACATAGACTTCACCGGGCCCACAAAAGGACACACCTTCCTTATAACAGTAGACGCTTACTCCAACTGGCTGGAGGTAAGCAACATGAAGACAACAACCATGGAGGCCGTGATCAAGGAACTCTGCAAACTGTTTGCAACGCACGGCCTCCCAGACGTCGTCGTTTCTGACAATGGGCCCCAATTCACCTCGCTGGAATTCAAAAAATTCCTAGCGGAAAGGGGCATCCGCCATGCACTGACAGCACCGGCGCACCCGGCGGCGAACGGTAGGGCGGAAGGGATGGTGCAATTTACTAAGAAAACCATCCAGAAAATAGACCACGGGGAGATCCAGGAGAAAATAAACAAACTACTCTTCACCCAACACATAACCCCAAATACCACAACGAATAAGAGCCCAGCCGAACTATTAATGGGGAGGAAATTAAGGTCCCCACTCGACAGGTTACACCCCACGTATAACCCGGAGAAGCCCCCAGACTCAAACAGCAAACACCGAACGTTCGCACCCGGCGACCCCGTATACGCAAGAAACCTGACGGGAGACCCACTATGGATACCGGCCGTCATCACACAAATAACAGGCCCACACTCATACCGGCTACAAACAGCAGACGGACGAGCGTGGAAATGCCACATCGACCAATTAAGGTCGAGGACTGCCAACCAAGAGACCACTGATGCACAAACAGGCGAAACCAACCCCCACAACACAAACCAAGGGGGGAGGGAATACCCAGGGGACCAAAACCAAAGAAAAATAAACCAGCCATACTTACCGGAAAGCAGCCATCATGACCCCTCGCCAGGAAGAGACAGCCAGGCCAGCTCGACCGACCCAGAAAGACCGAGCGGGAGCGGCAAAACCCACAGCTCAACCAACCCGGAAGGCCCAGGAGGGAGCTACGGAGAGCGGCCCGGCCCAACCGACCAGCCGGTTCCCACGATGGCATCAGGAGCAGCGGAGATCCCGACCGAACCGGCCGGGATCCAACCTACGACTGAGCTGCGCAGGTCCAGTAGGCTCAGACGGAGCCCCGCCTACCTACGTGACTACGCAACGTAAGGACTGAACCAAGAGGGGAGGGGTGTTCTGTCCCTAATTAGCATTCTTGAGATCCCCGCGCTTTGATTGGCCAAAGCGCGGGGCACTCTGATTGGTCAGGCGAGCCGCGCCGATTGGCTCGCTAAGAATATCCTGCGATTGGTCCATTCGAATCGCGGGAGTTTCAAAGCGGTGCCATTGGCCGCGGCCGCCGCGGCTAAAGGAATAAAAGCCGCGAGCTTTTTCCTTTGCCCCAGTTCAGTTCCAACTTTAAATAAAAGAGCATGATTTGAAGTCACCGACTCCTGGCATCATTTCGCGGACACAACAGATGGGGTGGGGGAATCTAGCATGCAATATTGTAGAATTCAGAGCAAGGATATGGCAAGCACAGACAAAAATGGATTAGAAATATAAAAGAGAATGATACCTGATCTTCAGTTTGTACAGAGCATGTGCAGTGAAGTTAAAAAGCAAAGAGGGGCTGATGTAAGATGACAATTTATAAATCTAAATCTATCATGGCTGGAAATGTGAGATAACTTGCCTAACAAGTATAAAAAAAATCAACTACACATCAAAGAAATGGCTGGGCATGGAATGTATTACCTGAATAATTTGCTGGTTCACACTGCTGGCAGGAAGTAGCTCCTTTGGAAGAAAAAGAATTTGCTGGGCATTGCTGACAGAAGGAAGAACCAGATTTGGCAGTGTAGGTGCCTGCTTTACAAGGAAAGCATTCAGAAGTATAAGCCACACCTGGGGAACATGGGGAAAAGAGAAGGGAAACATGTATGCAGCAAGCAAAATAATCCTTTGAATGCCACCACCAGCAGCTTGCACTATGAACTAAATTAGAGATAGGCAATGCCTTTTTGACAAATGGGACTAATTTCACACAGATAACCAATCAATCAGTCAAATGAGGTCCCTCTCATAAAGTTTCATCTCCTATTTCCAAGTCCCCTCACCCATCTGTCACAATCTGCAGCAAAACCGTACACCTGCAATTGCAGTTCTGCCCTGACCACATCAAAACACTCTGAGAGAGAAAATATGGAATATAGAAATGGTTGATTGGAGAAGTCTTCAAAGTACTCATGTCTCTCTGAATCACCTTCTTCTAGAACAGAAAATTGTGAGTTTTGCTTTGTTCAAGGGGAGCAGAGAAGCTATCTGAGCCTGTCATAATCTTGGTTCTCACCATTTCATTTGATTTAATGCAGGCATGGAGAAAACACCTACCTGTAATCTCAATGTTTTTCACCAACACAGGTTTGGGGGTTTTGGACCAAATAGAGAAAGCTGTTGTTTTCCAGTATAAGACATTGTTGCCACGACTCAGCTCCACCTATAGATATTAAAAATCTAGTTAAAATGCTCAGACAATATATAAATTGAAATGCAGTGCTAATTCCTAGTATTTCGTACATTTTTCCTTCCTCAAGTTACTGCTAGCTGCAGTTTCAAGTTTAAAAACATTGTATACTTACACTGTGTTTCTTCCAACCTCTCTCTGTAGTTCTCATCCATCGAGAATCCTCCACAGTTGGTTGACACTGATCATTCTGCACCTATAATAAATGAAGATGCAGATAAGCGTGTCATTTCTGTTCATAGGAATAGAGATTTATTGGATTGTCTATAGCATCTATTTAAGGTGACACAATTCAATACAATTTGAACATATGCTCTACTTTTGATGCTAGATGGAAACTTTGTTTTACAAGTTTGTCCAACTAATGATATTTCAGAGGTTGACTAAGTTTTTAGAACTGCGGTACTTTTCAAAGAATCCTAAAAATCCTGTGAAATATATACAATTCCCCAAGATCTTGTGTAAGAACATTAAGAAATAATGTAATATTTTACATTCTTTAATATTAATATTAAATGAGAATTGGTTACCATTTTGGCATTTATAGCTCAGTCTCTAAAAATGTGTATATTTAAAGCATCACATTGAAATACAGTATGTTTTTTATTACTAAAAAAAATATACAGGCTGCTTAAAGTGTTCAGACTGATTCTACCACACCTAGACTTCTTTATTTAGATTGTAACATGTGAGTTGAAATCTTTTAATGTCCATTTTATTGATCTATGGAAACCTTCTATTATTACTACTTTCAATATAAAAGAATAGAGCCACCAATATTAATTAAAACAACACTTAAATGCATTTCAACATATTTTAGTCTTGCAAAGTCATCAAAAGTGCACTTTGAAGAACATGCCAGCAACAAGTTCTGGACTAGAAATAAATATTGGAAAAGTTTTCTTGGTTATAACATTATTCTAGTTATGGAAAGAAGTGCTAAAATAACGAAGTTGTTTCTTCAAGGAGCACACAAAGCTATCACATTGTTTTGAAAGCTCACTAGAACATCATGATTACCAAAATTCATGAGCAAATACAATTCAAGAAAGAAAGTATATCTGGAAGGTGTTAACAGATTATTGGATATGGATTTTAGTGGTGTCTGATTTAAATAAAATAGAAACAGTTTTATTCAACCTGGGAGGTACCAGATCACATGGAATGCAAATTCTGGAAAACAGTGATTAGTTTTTGAAAGGCAGCACAAACTGAAAATTTCTCCTACATAAAATAAAACAATCAAAACCTAGACAGAATCTTTTAATTGAATTGCAAGAAACATACAAAGAATTCAAAGACGATGTTGCTGTCTGGGTAGATGTATTCAAAGGAGACGGTCCCAGATTGCTTGAGGTTAACAGCGTACATCAGAGTAGCTATGCACTCATCGGTGTTGGAGGCAATATAATCTCCCTTAGGAACCCATGTTGACCTGGAACAGAAGAAAGAGCCCAGGAGCTGTGAGAGTACTACTGCACATCACCAGCAAACAAGTATTCCCAGGACATTAGAAGAGAGTTACATTTGAGAGACATTTGAGAGTTATATTTGAAGAAGTTATACAATCAAATGCCGGATTTTGTATTTCCACAGAAAATGGAATAGTATTTATGAATGATTAATTGTAATTTGTTTGTATCAGGTGTAATTTGGTCTTGAAAACAAGATTATGTAACAAAAATTATACTAGTTTCATAATGAACAGTATATAATCTATGCACTCATTTCTACTATATGCGTATATGGATAAAGCCACCTGAAGACCAAAGCATACCGATTCAAGATTGTGTGTGTACAATGTAATGCAATCATGAGAAAGGAATATGGGTACCTTTCTTTTTGCTTAACTGATTATATTGGAAAGCCTTTGTCCAGTCTGAAGTATGGCAGATGCAGATGTCTGTGTGCTCAGAAGGCACAAAGTTGAAAATAACTGCTTTAAAGTATTTCTTGGACTAGTTTCTCTCTTCCACCCACTCACCCCCGATAATTTTATTAATTACATTAAACATATATAACAACCTAATTCAGAAATAAATATATATATATATCTGGCATTCAGCTTTGTTCGGGTATTTTCCCACGTGGTGCTTTTAAAGTTGTAGCAACGTTTCAGCAGAATCTCATCTGCCATCATCAGGCTTCTGTATGGTGTTTCTCTGTGAGTCAGACTTTTACAGTGGTTTCAGATTTAAATTTGGGGCAGCCTATTGCTGTGTCAGAATGGTTTTTTTCTTCCTCCTGATTGGTTGAGAGTCTTAGTCTGTGTTTATTGGTCTTGGAGTTTGCTGTGTTCTGCTACTAATATCTTCTGTCTGGTTTTTTTTTGGGGGGGGCTCTTTTTGTATCTTGATTGGCTGGCAACATTGTGTTACTTTATTGGAGGCCTTTAGTGCAGCTTGGCTTCGGGTAAATGGACGGCTATCATTCGTTAGGAAGCTGGGTTTCATCTGGGTGCCTGGTTGGGGTGTGTTTGAGCTGGAGGTATCAGGGGGGATCTGTTTGTGCCCAGGTGTTTGCCTGGCTTGTGGTGTGGAGATTTTTTTGTTTGTGAGTGCAGGCTTCCAAATGATTGACAGTCTGGTAGAATCATCTCTTCTGTTCATGCTTTCTGGTCTTTTTTCAATCTCTATGGCTTCTCTGATGATTCTGTGGCTGGACTAAAGGCCTCCAATAAAGTAACACAATGTTGCCAGCCAATCAAGATACAAAAAGAGCCCCCCCCAAAAAAAAAACCAGACAGAAGATATTAGTAGCAGAACACAGAAAACTCCAAGACCAATAAACACAGACTAAGACTCTCAACCAATCAGGAGGAAGAAAAAACCATTCTGACACAGCAATAGGCTGCCCCAAATTTAAATCTGAAACCACTGTAAAAGTCTGACTCACAGAGAAACACCATACAGAAGCCTGATGATGGCAGATGAGATTCTGCTGAAACGTTGCTACAACTTTAAAAGCACCACGTGGGAAAATACCCGAACAAAGCTGAATGCCAGACATGTAAGTACCCGCGAAAACTTAAGAAAACATATATATATATATATACACACACACACACATACATATAAAGAAAAAGTAGCAAGAAAAACAAAATTTCTACTAGACCAGTTTTTTTCATATAAATAGCATAAAGGTAAATCACTACTGAGAGATAATTTGGTGTACTGATTACCAGGCTAGAAACCAAGAGACCATGAGTATCAGCCCCACACTAGGAATGAAGCTAGCTGGGTGACCTTGGGCCAGTCACTGTCTCTCTTTGAACTGGCAGGTGCTCACCTTGCTTCAGTTTTCAGTTTTTTCCCTTATTACTTTCAAGTAAAGAAGATGTTAATGTTTGAACAAAATCTAGAAATTCAATCTAAAGCAGAAGAATCAAAGTACTGGTGGTAATGTACAAAAGAGATAATATTATTCTGAGCTTCCATGCCTAGAGATAAATTAACTGCAATGTTTCATAAACACTCCTACTCAAAATGCTGTCAACCTTTAGAATCTGCAGCCCTACGGTCACTGGCTGGCATATAGGTTGATTTTCAAAACAGACATATCTTAGCATTTATTACAACATATTCACTCACTTGGTGCAGTTTCCCAAGAGGTTGTAATCAGTTTCAAAATTGGTTGCTGTGTTGGCAAATCCATGGGGCAACTCATCCCATTCATCGAACCTGACACCAGTCCCAAGAGAATAAGTGCCCTGTGCACATGGCTTGCAAGACTGATCTTTCATATCCAAGAATTCACCTGCTTTGCAAGAAAATGCTGAAATACAGAAAACCACCAAAACAAAATCAGGGTGAAAGATGAATCCAGACCAACACAGGTAGCTTCAGTGAATCTGTTACAGATGACTTTATAGAATGACACGTTCTTATAATACCTCTGAGTTATGTTTAACATCTGACAAGGCTAATTTTTTGTTAGATAAAGTGAAAGACAGAAATGTTTGTTAGCTACATTTTATATTTTCATTGCATACATGTTTTCATTAGATACTTAGCACCAAAATGTAACTGAAATAAAGCTTTCTCCCTCCCTCCTCCACTCTCTCACACACAGAGAATTAAAGACACTAAGGGTTGTTGTTCCATATGACCAACCAGCCCACTCCAAAGTTTCCATACTTGGAAATAAGTTCCATTCAGTCAATGGGCCTTTTAAAAAAGTGAATATCAAACTGTACTGTAAGACTGTTTTATATAAAGACAAGCTATGTTTTCCCATGTACATGAGTAAACTATGATGAATTTCATGTTCACACAGTTCAATCCTTCTTTTCATCTTTTTTCCCAATTACACGTTTAAGCATCCAACCAAGGCATGTTTTAACCATGATTTGCTAGATTCTTGATTCTTAATAAATGTATGTTTTCTTTATGTACACTGAGAGTATTTACACCAAGACAAATTCCTTATGTGTCCAACCATACTTGGCCAATAAAGAATTGAATTCTATTCTATTCTATTCCATTCTATTCCATTCTATTCCATTCTATTCTATTCTATTCTATTCTATTCTATTCTATTCTAGATAAGCTAAAAGAGCTAGATTTACGTGTAACTGTAAGCTATAAACTATAGGTCCATGATGGCGAACCTACGGCACGCATGCCGGAAGTGGCACTCAGAGTCACTTCTGCCAGCACATGAGAGGTCGCCTGGAAGAGCCCCACTGTGCATGCGTGCACGCCGCCCACCCAACAGCTGATTGTTGGGTATCTGCTGCGGATGTGCGGGGGCATGGGAGACACGCACGCATGAGCAGAGATGTGTGGCACATGTGGGGGTCACGTGCACATGTGCAGGGGACGTGACCCCCCCCCGCATGCATTGCCCTCTGGGTGCTGTCATGTGAATGCACACAAGCAAACATGCACACAATTTTTGGCACAGGAGTCCAAAAAGGTTAGTCACCACTGCTATAGGTTAAAGCTCATATTATCTGAATTCACACTTATTAGCCCATACCGAATCATACAGTGAAAGAGCTTAGCAGAGTAGAGAGAGCAGAAATTTTAATTTCGAATTTTTAACAACTTAAAGCACTACTATTAATTACAGTGTGGTCCTAGGCTATCTGGGACCCTAAAACCCAATTGGGGTCCACAAAATCAAAATTATTTTCCAGCTTACTTTGAAAAACAATACATATTAAAATCCTATCAAACAATTGTGAGTAGTAGTGAATACATTAATTAGAAATGTTGGCATGATTTTTTTTAAAAGCAAAAACTTGATAACTTATCTCAAAGCTTATGAAAAAGAAGAGTTCACAAGTTTGTGGTTTCCAATGTTTTAGTTACATCGCAAGAAGTCATTGTTTTGACATGTGGATCAGGTCTAAAAGAATAGCTAGGGGCTTATATCTACAGAAGTTAACTGAGCTGAAGCAAGTTGGTTTCTGGATAGTAATGAAAAGCCATCAAGAGGGCATCAAGTGGCTCTGTTAGGAATTAAACATCTCTGCAAATAAGCCACTCTCCAAACTGAGGTTTTGACGGCAAAGGATATTCCAACATGGGAGGAAGGAAGCGTGTTCAGATCTGGATATTTTTTCTTATTGGATGTACATTTTTAGATATCTAATTATAAAAATTTTAGCTTTGTAGGAATTCATGAGTAAAGATGCAACTCCCAGCAATTGAATTTCATATATCAATGCACAATAGAATCTTGCCAGTCAAACTGGTTGTATGAACTTCTAAACAAGATCTTAATGGCTGTCATCAAAAACATGCAGGCAGCTTGTTTTTGTCTCTCAAATAAATAAGGAGATGGCCATGGATACATGTTCGTGTGCTATATTTAGCATAATTAAGAGAGATAAGAACATTTTAAGAGCTTTTTAACACATTCTATTGAACCTTAATTTGTAAATTAAAATGACCTTTTGTTCCAAATATTATTTATGATATTCTTCTAAGAAGGAAAGAGGGTAAGCCATGTCAATGAAAGTACAGTATGGAAAGAAAGTAGGGGCTTTTTTCCAATGCCCACCATGAGCTCCATACATGTTGCCCCCACACACACACACTTCACACACGCTTAGCAGGAATGGGTAAGTGAAAACAAAACAATTCTGCGCCATGCCATAGCCTTTGACTTTTGTATGGGGAATTATAGATATTAAGACTTCGGATCAGGTTCAATACAAGTAAAGGCTATGATTAAAATACATCCATATTATTTCAGATGTCCAGGCCATTAACAAATTTAAATACATAGTACAGGTAGTCCACAATTTTTGCCTACAATTGAGTCCAAAATTTCTGTTAAGTGAGACATTTGTTAAGTGAGTTTTGCCCCATTTTGTGAACTTTCTTGCCACAATTGTTAAATGAAGTGCTGCAATTGTTAAGCTAGTGACCTGGTTGTTATGTGAATCTGGCCTCCCCTTTGACTTTGCTTGTCAGAAGATCACAAAAGGTGATCACATGACCTTGGAACATAGCAACATTCATAAATATGAACCAGTTGTCAAGCATCTGAATTTTGATCACATGATCATGGGGATGCTACAGAGGTCATAACTGTGAAAAATGATTGTCACTTTTTTCAATGCCATAGTAACTTTGAACAGTCACTAAATGAACTGTTGTAAGTTGACATCTACCTGTAACTTATTGAAATTGTGGGAATTGTGGGAAATTGTGGGAAAACGACACAAAACAGTATGGTGTTGATTCCTTTGTCTAAATAGAGATGGAAATTTGGGCATCCTAATTCCTTTTATATGATTTCCCTATGAACTTTAAAAAGAGAGCAATTGAATGATCTAAACATGAGCGAAAAGATCCATCTGATATTTTGTATTATTTAAATATTTATGTCCTAATCTTCTTTATAAAATTCAGAATTAACAATGCCAGAGTAGGCTATTGCTCATTAATATGCTAGCTCCAGAAACCCTTTAGGCTTGTGATTTATAGAATGATAGACTATAAAAAATAATGATACATGACAAGATTGAAGGAAGGAAAAGAAGGGGAAGACAGGGAAAGATAAAATAGATGAAAAGGATCAAAGAGATGACTGGAATATTCTTGGAAGATCTATATTGCTACTACATACGGTAGATAGTTCAAGATGGAAACCAGTTGAAGCAACTTGATGATACCTTATGAAATGATTATTATTAGAAGTGGGATGTATGTTTCTGAAGATACTATTACTTCTAATGATTGATAGGAGCACTGGAAATAACAGTATGTATGGAATATAATAGAAAGAACAAAAAGAGCTGTGTACAAAAATACTGATTTCAATTTTTAGGTTCCATTTGCTAACACTGTAATTCTGTATTATTGGAATAAAAATGAGCAATTTAATGATTAAATTTAATGATAAATCAAAATTATACTTCTAAGTAAAAGTTGTATGTTCTTGTGTAGGTGGATATAGAATGTCTCTTCTAATATGGTATTTGCCTTTATCAATTTTTAGAAACATATGCATAACAAGCTTACAATTCTTTGAACATATTTGTAGTCCACTTGATTTTGGACAAATTAATTAATATCTAATGTGGTAGTCCTAATTATAGTTTAGTCATAATTTAAGGATTCTTTACTGATGAGCTGCCTTGTATACAACATAACATTTTAAATCTCTGAAATGCTTTTACCTCAGATATATCTCTGGTCAGAAGAAAAATATGACAGAGAGATAATCTAGGTCAGTTGCAAATTTAAATTTCTCCCTTTTGAATCTTCAAATATTATTGGAATTGAGGAATAAGACTACATCCAAACAAAGAAATTGTTACATAATTCGATTGAAATGAGACTGTTTCCCCTGCTCTTAAACAAAGTATCTTGTGGCGTAGAGTAACCTTTGTCTCTGCTTCTGATAAAGTTTGAAATGTCAAAAGAAAGAAATCAGTGGCGAACAAGAAAGGTGGGTGGCAGTAATCATGACTTACCACATTCTGTGCCTTTGATAGGATCTGGCAGGCCAGTGCAGAGTCCTGGGGTGTGGGGCACAGCAACTCTCCATCTGGAGCCCAGGCTGTCACATGCTGTATATTCATAATGGTACTCAGACTGAAGGAGAGAGGAAAAAGAGAGAGAGAGACCAAATAACAGGGTGTGCATTTAGTCCAGATGACAATCAATTTTTTTCTTGTTTCAGAAAATTGTTTCTTTGCAAGATATAAGAGAACTTTATTATTTTAAAAATCTATAAACTACAGCAGGGGTAAAAAAGAAAAAGAAAAGAAAAGAAAAGAATCCAACTCTCCAAGAGATTTCAAATCATATTTTTGATGTGAAAATAGCATACAAAACATATCATGGGCCAGCCTTCAAATTTCAATTCCTAGAGACTTATCATTTCATGATCTAAAACACTTACTTCTAAATATATAATGATTTCTATGGAGGTAGCCAGTTAGCTAAAGCAGGAAAAACAGCAGTTTTGTAGCATTTTAAAGACTAAACCACAATCACTTTCAGAGAATGCATCAGGCACAAAAAATGGGCTGAAAAACTCGGCTTATATTCGAGTATATACGGTAAATGCAATGCAAGTTGTTCATGAAACACTTCCCTGAGAACCCAGGTATGAAGTTTTCCTGAGAAAGAAATATAACTATATTTCTTTAGTATTCCAAGTAGATGAACACACAGAGTATGTCTGTGTCATACAGTACAGTATTCTAATCTAAACAACTTCAATTGAGCATAAAAGGCAATGCAAGTGCATAGATGCGCTATACACTATAAATGCAGAGTCCTGGTATCACAGAGGTTGGGCTAATGCCATATTGCAGGCTAATGCTACCCAGTCTGAAGTTTGATCCTGACAGTGTTCAAGGTTGACTCAGTCTTCCATCCTTTCAAGGTTGGTAAAATGAGGGCCCAGATTGTTGGGGGCAATATGCTGACTCCATAAACCACCCAGAGAGCACTATGGGATGGTATATAAGTCTGCTATTGCTATATAAAAAATTCTTCCACTTCCTTGCCAACATACTGTAAATTGTTAACTGGGGAGCAGAGAAGAAGTACTAGGAAATAAGCCGGGTCCTTTTAAGTATGATATTTCTATGTTTTTACTGGCTAAATAAATCTATCACTGAATTTCTGCAACAGAGATTTTACAGATTGTTCTGCATATGTATTATGATATTTCTTCTAACTATAAAATGTGGACATGTTATGCTAAGCTTGGCTAACCAAGCTACAAATAGTCTGAAAGCTTTATTACATCCATGGGTGGGATAAGAGGAAATGTACAAATGGGTTTGATAGTGAGCACTTTGAGTTTAATTACTGTAACCACAGATTAGATGTAGTTAAGTTACACAGCTATTTTTATATTCTATGTTTTAATATAATCCTAACATTGGACTGAAACCTTTCACTATCCAGGAAGTTTTAATAATTACCTTGCTGAAATACAGTAATGGTTATAAGGTCAAGTTGTCTAAGTTCTGATTCAATAGAAAGCAAGCATATAGCTGTGCCAACAAATGACTTCAGGCATAACAACCGAAATCATCTGAATGCATGATTATCTCCACAGGGAAGCTTGCTAAGACTGCATCTGTCACCTGTGCAACTGTCCTTACTTCAGACTGATCCTAGTTCTGTAAAAGAAAATTCTATAGGTAAGACATTGTAAGGCAGGAATAGCCAATCTATGTGAACTGAACTACAGTATGTAGCATCCCTTAGTACTCCATCTCCATCTTAGTGATCCATCTCTAGCCTCCTTTGAGCTCTTTGAGAGAGTTTAACATGACTGGCCAGGATAAGATTTTTTTCCCCCAACCCGAATAAAAGCCATGCCTCTCTCTTTCCATAGTCCACACAGTTCTTAAAAAATAGAAACCAAGCTTTAAATTTCTTGTTAAATAAAAGCACTACAGAACTATATTGTCCAGAGAACAATTGATTTCTTAGCTAGCAGAGTGCAGAGCTCTGGCCTCCCAATTTAAAGATTAATCTAGGTCTGTTTGGAACACACAAAGCAGCTTTAAATGAATGAGCAACAACAATAAAAGATAGCTCTAAATAAATATTATTTTCCCCAAGATGTGAATTTCATGAGGATCGATCAAGCCAGCACCCTTGCTCTCAAAATATATTTTCTAACCTGGTTTAATCTTATTTATTGGACCTTGCTGTGTACATCCATATGGAAGAACAGCTGTTACATGGGCGAAGTGTTCTCTGCAGCTAATCACCTTGAAAGCCAATACCTTCTCAACAGAGGCCAGGAAGGGATGTTTTTGCAGGAGTTAAAGCTAACACTGAAGGTGAATGCGGCTGGAAAATTGATCATAACTGTATGACAAAACACAAAGAGAATTTAATGCTATAGTTAAGTATTCTATATCACCACCACCCTTATCTTAAAAGGAAGAAAATGGCTTGGACCTTAAGTGCAGGAACTTAAATATGTTATTTTGGAATCCTTTTATCAATAACAAATTCATACATACATATACAGTGTATTCAAGACTTATTTTATCTGCATAGGACATGCCAAAGCTTTGTAAACACAACAGTAACAGTGAAGAGGGACCACTTTTCTTTGTGTTTAATTTTTATCTCCGCTTTATTATTGTTTATATATAACTGAAGGTGGTGAACACACCCAATATTGCTCTGCCTCCTATTTTTCCTACAGCAACCTTGTGAGATTATAGCCTGTATTGTATTGAGCTACAGACTTGGTATAGGTTCTGCTCCCATTTGTCATTCATACTTGTAACTTAATATGTGCATAAGGAGCCTACCTGTGCAGAATCAAATGTACAAAAACCTTATCTGTAAATACACAACCACTGTACTTTTGGAATCTAAGAAATCTTGACCTGCAAGTTCTTAAGAAAATGAAAAGAGGATAAGAGATCAGGGCTTTTAAATATCCCAGGAAGGCAATAAAAGCAACTGAAGTTGGGAGAGAGGTCAATATTGTCCCAATAGGCAGAGCACAATGACCTTCTGTATATTTCTGTAAGCTCTCTTCGACTCCTCCCCATTAGATCATGAGATAACATGTTACACCAAATTACCTGAAGCAACCTAGTTCTACAACAGAATTAGGAACAGTCTGAGAACTAGAAGCAATACTTAACTTTTTTTTCAGGACTGCATGGGCCATAGTAGTAAATTATGCAAAATGAGGTGAGCTAAACTTTTTTATTTTGGTTTTTGAGGGGAATTTTAAAGTGTTGAAGTTTAACACTTTAAAGTTTAACACTAAAGTTTAATTTAACACTAACAAATGGAGTGTTTTAATTGTTATTTATTTAAGTTAAACCTGTTGCTTTAGATTTGAATGTTTTGTCTCAAAATGAAAGGAAAACACACTACAATTTCCAGTAATTATGGGAGCTGGGACAGTTATAAAAATGGGATTTGGTGAGTTCTTCAGTTTACCTACATGTAAACCAAAAGGGCAGTTTTTCAGTGTAGGGCTCTAATTTATTTGTTCAATTTATTACCCTCTCAATCACCAAGGCAACTCTAGGCAGTTTACAGTATAAAAAAAAACAAGTTTAAAACATTCAATAAGAAAATATCACACATCTCCTTGGGAAACCAATATTGTAATACAAAATAAGATATACCATGCATAGTCACAAAATGTCCTGTCTCGGGTTTGAAAAAACTCAGGTCTTAATGATTTTTGTTTTTTAAGGACAACAGAATTGAAGCTTTGCAGAATTCAGGGGATGGGAATTCAGGGAATTCAGATCCATAGGTCTGAGAGGGTAGAGAAGGAAAATTGCTGAGGTCCTAAAATATAACATTTCTTTACTGATGTGGCCAACCAAACAGGGGGTCTGGATAATTTCCCTTCTAACAGTAACTATTCATAGAGTTAATAATAGTAGCCTTAGATTCCTATAGAGAAACCAAACGTATCATTTTGGACAGAAAGAATACTTTATGCAAATAGTTTTTTGTTTTTAAAAAAGAAAAGAATCATTATAAGAAATTGTGTTGGGCATCCCAGAACTGATTATGGAAAGTTCTCTTGTTTTTGCAAGCCCAAAAATTTTAAAACATTAAGAAAAGATTGATGCAGAAAGGGGAGAACAGAATGTTAGTTGCTGAAAATCACTGCAATATAAACTATTCTAAGCATAATCAAAAAAGTAGGACCACTTTACAATTTCCAAAATGTCAGGCTAGTTTCCTTAAAGAGTAATGGAAATCTAGTTTCTGAGGAGTATATATACAGTATATAAAAAGGCAGTCTCCCCTGCAAAAAACAAAAACAAAAAACCCCCAAGCCTACTTAGACTTCCAGAAAGATAGTTCAGTTCTAATAGCAATAGCGCTTAGATTTACATAACACTCCATACTGCTTCACAGCATGCCCTAGTTTTATTCATTTTGAATTACAAAAATGTACTTTAAATACTGTAGAACTGCCTTTGAAGACAACTGTGCTGTCAGACTTACCATATGTGCTGAATAACTGGGTCATCCTTCCTTTACCATTATCATATTACATCAGTCCTTTATCAGATACATTAATTGCCAGGGGATTTCTCAGAGTACTGGTTTTGATCATTTGGGTCCTGGTTCTTTGAAGCATCAGAAAGATCTCAACAAGCTCATCAAATGTGAAGGAGACTCCTTGGCCCATCACAAACATCAGAGAGCAGGCAAACACTAAAGCAGAAATCCTCAGTTGTTTTGGAGAAGTTTGAATTTTGAAACTATCATGAATAACTTCACAAAATGGCACTCACATGGGCACAGAATGTCAAAAAAGCACTCATTTTGTAAAGCAACCCCAAGGCAGACATGAACCCACCAGTGCTTCCACGAGATGTTAAATACTTTTTGGGCTCCAAGTATACCTAGCACTATATTGGGAAAAAAGTGATACTGTATTATATTTTATATGTATTCCTTTTGTATTTTTAAGCAGCCTTTAAAAGTCTATGGTTGTGAAAAATATTTCAGTATATAGAAAAAAAACTATTGCCTTCCATGAATACTTATTCCATAGTATCATCTCTTTAAAGTGTCATGGAACTCTATTTTTTAATAAAAAGAAATGTCAAATAAGGAGAAAAAATGTAGTATGTTCTATTTGGTGCTTTGATTCTGCTTTTGGTTAATATGTCAGTCTTGGTTCTTGTTTTTAAAAGAGAATCACATTATAATTAATTATTGGTTAACTTTTATGACATTTTTCTTCACATGTCATTTTATCAGCATCACATTTCACTGGATGTTTTTATATATTTTTTTCAATGGTTTGTCAACCTTTCCAATACTTTTTTAAAATAGATTTTTGAGATAAGTTTCAGCTTTCTTCCTCACCTGACATTTCCCTTTATGACAAAACAATATTGTAACCTTAAAGAATCATTTTTGTAGTGTTTTCTCAGGAAGCAAGAGTTTCCGATTTTTGTTCTCTTGAGAGGTATCTAAAGTTGGGAAAGATAGAAGGAAAAATGGGGAAACAATTGGAGAACTCAAAGGATCAAGCTAAGGACAGATCATCCTTGTATGATTGTATAGAATCTACACCTAAGCATCAAATCAATATTTGTACACTGTTTTTAAGTTTCCTGTGTGGGGAGGTCAGGCTACAGCTCCAGGGCTAAGGTGGCCAAATCTGGCCAAAGTTTTCCAGTCCCTTGTGATAATGATAATGACCACTGAAAATTGATAGTGCATTTTTCCATTTTCAGATTGGCAAACCACAAGCACAAATAATAAGATAAATTTTGAACTAGGCAATTAACAATTATACTCTATCTGTTCTCAGTTTTCCCCTTCCCCCCTCCCAATTTGTATGATTCACAGCCATACCTAACCCTTTTTAAAGCTATCCATAGAAGAGAGACACACCAACATTACTTTCTTATACAGTTGTCTACCTCTTCACGTCATGAAGTGGCAGAGACTCAATAGCCCAGCCCCTATTTAGAGTTCTGCAAAGTATAGGTGGTCCTTAACTTACAACAGTTTGTTTAGAGACCATTCAAAGATACAACGGCACTGAAAAAAGAGACTTAGGACCATTTTTCACACTTATGACTGTTGCAGCATCCCCGTGGTCACGTGATCCAAATTCGGACACTTGGCAATGGACACATATTTATGACAGTTGAAGTGTTCTAGGGTCATATGTCACCTTTTGCAATCTTCTTATAAGCAAAATCAATGGGGAAACCAGATTAACAACTGCATTATTAATTTAATGACTGCAGTGATTCACTTACCAACTGTTGCAAGAAAGGTCATAAAATGGGGCAAATTCACTTAACAAATGTTTGCTTAGCAACAGAAATGTTGGACTCAATTATAGTCATAAGTTGAGGACTACCTGTACAAATGAGGTGTGGGCAAATGTATATAGCACTGCTATTCCATGACATCTGTTAGCACCTCTGAAATTATTGTCATGCATGTATGTGGCAAGTATGTCAGCATTCAAAAGCAGCTTTTCTTTGGAGATATTGTACTTTTTCAGCACTAAATTTTATTATTTGCCTAACAAGCACAGAAGTGGACTGTATTGTGGATTTATCATGTATCACTAGTAAAACAATAACACTCCAGAAAGAATGTTAACATTATTTAAATGTTAGGTCTTTAAAAAAATAATCTTCACTGCACACAATGGCCATTTAAAGTTAAGCCATCAATGAAGGAATACATGAAGAAATATCTTAGGATATGGTGAAATATATATTTCTGGCCACACTCTGCAAAACACCCCTACATTTAGCTTTCTTACAGATCCAAATTTCTGGAACTGCATTCACATTTTCTTAAACAAATAAGAGACCTTTTTAAATCATTCTCCAAAAGTAGTTATCAAACTAGTATGTAGAAATACTTTTGCTTTTAGGCTGATGAAAAAATTATATGTAAAACACTAGCTCTTCAAAATAGCAGTTGAAAATAAAACCCTTAGAAGTTTTACTGTTATAGCATTTAAATAGGCCAAAAAGGAAAGGGATGTCAGCAGTTATTTTATACTGTCTATTTGATGAGGATGAGTTTTGAAATCCTTGATCTTTCTCAGAATATTTAGATCTCCATACTACAGAAAGATTCAGCTAGATGCAATTTCTTTCGGTACATTTTATTTCAGTTGAGCAACTTTCAGTCTTCAAAGAAAATTCATTTTCAAGTGACAGAACACTCTAGATATCATGCTTCAGAAAAATATACAATCATCCTCTATATTTCTCCAGACAATACAAATATTCCTTCAGATAAATACTTTCAAAGATGGAAAAACTGTTCCCAGTACCTAGACAATTCCATGGGCTTAATTACCCTAAATCAGGGGTGGGTTTCTACTGGTTTTGTCCACCTGTGTAGAACCGGTAGCTTTTTTTTTTTTTTTCGAAAACAATTTTATTGATTTTCTACAAACAAACAAAAACAAACAAGACATAAAAGCATCAACTCTCTTATGTACATACAGTGTGTCGGTTGGTTCATCAGTTTTGTGCATTCATTTCGTAGTCTCAATTACAGTTATATTGCATAACAACTCATATTGTCAATCGAAACTTATATATCCTAATATCGCTATTAAAAAATCATTTGACTATACTTTTAATCATTCATGCTTTATGAGATAACAATACTTTAAACAGTTTATTCTATAAGAAATCATACAATCATACAGATCTGTCCTACAAACCCTTTATAGATATAATGTCAAATAACAAAAGAAAAAGAAAAAATAAAGATATTCCTTGCTATCTAACATTCTAGATATTCTATTATTGTATTTTGTCATCTAACCATTGATAGAAAAGATCCCAAATTTCATAAAATTGTTTATCCTCTTGCTCTCTAATTTCAAATGTCAATCTACTCATCTCAGCACATTCCAATATTTTCTTAATAATTTCTTCCTGCGATGGTATTTTCTCATTCTTCCAATTTTTAGCAAATACAATCCTAGCCGCTGTTAATACATTTACAATCAGATATTTGAAGTCTTTACTGTAAGTACCTGGTAAGATTCCCAATAAAAAAAACTCCGGTTTCAAATCTATACGTTTCTTTATCATTTTTTCCAACCACATGTGAATTTTAGTCCAATATTTTCTAGCGTTCTCACAAGTCCACCACATATAGTAATATGAGCCAGGTATCTATCTGATGACATTTCCAGCATTTCAACAGAATTAATATCTAATGTTCAAGAAACAAATACTGAAATAAGTACTTGGGCAGATTATAGCCCAATGACAATTAAATGGAAGGGACAAAAAAAAAAGATCGAGATGGACATTAAACAATACTATTTTAAAGGAAAAAGATTTTACACAATAGATGGAGAAAGAATTGGCTTTCTTCTTTAGAGAAAATAAAAAAGAAGATACTTCAACGCAGAATGTTTGGGATACAATGAAGGCATATGCTAGAGGTTTGATAATAGAATATATAAGAAAAAAGAATATTAGGAAAAGGCAAGCCACTAAGGCCTTGGAAGATGAGTATAAAAGACTTGAAAAAGAATTACAGAAAATGTCACAGAAAAAAAGATGAATGGATGTTCGGAAATAGAACAGACAAAGAATGTTGTTGAAAATGGTAATAATGGAAGGATATATATGCTTTTCTTTTGATTTTGTATATTGATAAAAGGCAATAAAATTTTAATTGATAAATAATTTGGATGGAAAAGAGAAGTAGGGACAAGATATGAAGTTAATATTATATGAAATATTGATATTATAATCTGGAAATGTTATGCCTTATTGGTCTATTATTATTATTTTTTCTTAGAAAAGAATTTATAAGCTGCTATGCCTTGATTTTTTGTGCATTGTTTTTATAAAACTGATAAAAATGGTTTTTATATATATATATAAAAAAGAAAATGATAATAAGATTTGGAAGGAGATATGGGTTGAATATGATGTTTGAATTTGTGTCTGTGTAAAGAGTTTTAACCCGGGAACAGACAACCTTCAGAAAAGATCTTTTAGTTTTGTCTATGTTTTATGTTTTGTGTTTGTATGTTTGTGTATTATGCTTATGATAAAACTAACAAAATTTGTTTTTTATTAAAAAAAAAAAGGAAAAAAGAATCAATAAAACCTTGGAGGAATGTTAGATGAGAATAATTTAAACAAGCCAGAAAGAAAAGAATATGATGACTATAAAATGGATAAATATGGAAGAGAAATGAAATTGAATAGGAGTAAAGAGAAATAATGAGAAATTTGATGAAAGATATTTGTGTGTCCATATGGGGATGGGATAAATTGGAATTATGCTGTATAAAAATATTGTTTTGTTTGACTTGTAAGGACTTACAATATTAAGAGGTTTTATGTGTTTATGTATTTATTGGTTAATGATGTGTTGTTTTATCTTTAAAATTAATAAAAATTTGTTTCAAAAAAAAAAAAAAAAACTCCGGTTTCAAATCTATACGTTTCTTTATCATTTTTTCCAACCACATGTGAATTTTAGTCCAATATTTTCTAGTGTTCTCACAAGTCCACCACATATAGTAATATGAGCCAGGTATCTATCTGATGACATTTCCAGCATTTCAACAGAATTAATATCTAATATTCAAGAAACAAATACTGAAATAAGTACTTGGGCAGATTATAGCCCAATGACAATTAAATGGAAGGGACAAAAAAAAAAGATCGAGATGGACATTAAACAATACTATTTTAAAGGAAAAAGATTTTACACAATAGATGGAGAAAGAATTGGCTTTCTTCTTTAGAGAAAATAAAAAAGAAGATACTTCAACGCAGAATGTTTGGGATACAATGAAGGCATATGCTAGAGGTTTGATAATAGAATATATAAGAAAAAAGAATATTAGGAAAAGGCAAGCCACTAAGGTCTTGGAAGATGAGTATAAAAGACTTGAAAAAGAATTACAGAAAATGTCACAGAAAAATTGAAGTTGGATATAACTAAACATAAAATGGAATTAATAGGGAAAGAAGAATTGGCACAGAAAATTAGAAATGCTAAACAGAATTATTTTGAAGATACAAATAAACCAGGTAGATGGCTAGCATATAAATTGAGAAAGGAGAAAGAATCAAGAAAAATATTGAAGTTAATAGATGACCAAGGCCAAGTTTGTTATGGTAATAAGGAGAAAAAAGAAATTATTCGAGATTTCTATGGGCAATTATATAAACAAGAGAATATCGATGAGGAAAAAGTCAAACAGTATCTACAGAATGCTAATCTACCGAAGATACCTAAAGAGACTGAAGAAATGTTAGAAAGCAACATAACAATGATGGAACTAACTGAAGCACTTAAGAAACAAAATAATGGGAAAGCACCAGGTCCAGATGGGCTTCCGGCAGAATTTTATAAAACATTACAAGAATCATTGAGTATTCATGGTCTGATAATAGATTATACAAGAAAAAAGAATATTAGGAAAAGGCAAACTTCTAAGGTCTTGGAAGATGAGTATAAAAGACTTGAAAAAGAATTACAGAAAATGCCACAGAAAAAAGATATGAAATTGAAGCTGGATGTAATTAAACATAAAATGGAATTAATAGAGAAAGAAGAATTGGCACAGAAAATCAGAAATTCTAAACAGAATTACTTCGAAGATGCGAATAAACCAGGTAGATGGCTAGCATATAAATTGAGAAAGGAGAAGGAATCAAGAAAAATATTGAAGTTAATAGATGATCAAGGCCAAATTTGTTATGGTAATAAGGAGAAAAAGGAAATTATTCGAGATTTTTATGGGCAAATATATAAACAAGAGAATATTGATGAGGAAAAAGTCAAACAATATTTACAGAATGCTAATTTACCGAAGATACCTAAAGAGACTGAAGAAATGTTAGAAAGCAATATAACAATGATGGAATTAAATGAAGCATTTAAGAGACAAAACAATGGGAAAGCACCGGGTCCAGATGGGCTTCCAGCAGAATTCTATAAAACATTTCAAGAATCATTGAGTATCCCATTGTTAGAAGTCATGAATGAAGTTACCGTATATACTCGAGTATAAGCCGAGTTTTTCAGCCCATTCTTTGTGCTGAAAAAAACCGCCCTCGGCTTATACTCGAGTCAGATTCCCCTCTGAAAAAAAATGGTGTGGAGCTCCGGAGCTGGGCAGCCGCTTTCCTGCAGGCAAGCCCCACTTCATGGACTCCGTCCATCCTCGCTCCCATCCACCCACCCACCCAAAGCGACGAAGTCCCCCAATCGCGCAGCCCAGAATTGCCCTCCCCTCAGGGGGCAGCAACGACGCCCGGTGTTTCCTGAGACAAGAAGCTCCACCGTGCAATGAAAGCGCCCTGGCTCTAGGCTCAGAAAACAACGCGAGGCGAGGTCGCTTTGGCTCCGCTGAGCTTCATTTCCCAGCTGCTTTCAGTCCGCTCGGGAGGAGGGGGAGGAGGTGGTGGCCTAGAGCTCAGAAAACAACGCAAGCTGCCACCACCACCTCCTCCCCCTCCTCCCGAGCGGACTGAAAGCAGCTAGGAAACGAAGCTGAGCGGAGCCTAGAGCTCAGAAAACAACGCGAGGCGAGGTCGCTTCGGCTCCGCTGAGCTTCGTTTCCTAGCTGCTTTCAGTCTGCTCGGGAGGAAGGGAAGGAGGTGGTGGCCTAGAGCTCAGAAAACAATGCAAGCTGCCGCCACCACCTCCTCCCCCTCCTCCCGAGCGGACTGAAAGCAGCTAGGAAACGAAGCTGAGTGGAGCCGAAGCGACCTCGCCTTGCGTTGTTTTCTGAACCCACGAGCCTAGAGCCAGGGCGCTTTCATTGCATGGCGGAGCTTCATCTCGGGAAATACCGGGCGTCGTTGATGCCCCGAGGGGAGGGCGATTCTGGGCTGTGCAATTGGGCGACTTTGTGGCTTTGGGTAGGTGGGAGCGAGGACGTTGACTTTAAGCACTGTCGACCAAGTGTTTCACAAATACCAGTGGGATCTCCGTCCACCACCACCCCTCCCTCTTTTGCCTCCTTCCTTCTGATCAATCAGGTTTTCCTAGTATTTGCTCACAGCTGCGTTTTCTCTTCTGCTGTGCTAGGCATTGAACACGGGGATTTCTGATTCCCCTTACACGCGCGTGGATATGCCGCGGGGCATTTTCTTCCAAATGCCCCACTGGCAGAGAACACTGACTTTCATAATAGTGAGATCATTTCCCAAATTAATTGATTCACAAACCCAAAAGAAGATGTCGATGACAGTGGGAGGCAGGAGTCACTCTCTCCCTTGCAAGAAAAAAGCAAGAGCCGTTCTTATGATCTCTCTCTCTCTCCCCGTAATACAGTCAAGCCCTTTCCAGCACGCGGGATCCGCCCCTGCCGCTTTGCACCTTGCAAATGCAAAAACCCTGGGATTTTGCATTTGCAGGGTGCAAAGCGGCGGCGGCAGATCGCGCGTGCTGGAAAGGGATTGACTGTATTACGGGGAGAGAGAGAGAGAGATCATAAGAACGGCTCTTGCTTTTTTCTTGCAAGGGAGAGAGTGACTCCTGCCTCCCACTCTCATCGTCATCTTCTTTTGGGTTAGTGAATCAATTAAACCTTTCATGATAGTGAGATCGTTTCCCAAATTGATTAATCTGTTTTTCTTTGAAATAAATATTCAAAAACATTTAATCTACTGATGCCTCAATTAATGTAATTTTATTAGTATCTATTTTTATTTTTGAAATTTACCAGTAGCTGCTGCATTTCCCACCCTCGGCTTATACTCGAGTCAATAAGTTTTCCCAGTTTTTTGTAGTAAAATTAGGTGTCTCGGCTTATATTCGGGTCGACTTATACTCGAGTATAAACGGTATGTTAAAGAAGATGATACCCAAAACATGGTCAGAGGCTTATATCACACTGATTCCAAAAGAAGAGGCTGACCCACTGCAAATTAAGAACTACAGACCCATCTCCTTATTGAATGCAGACTGTAAAATCTTTGCTTCAATTTTAGCAGAAAGACTTAAAAAATATTTAAATAATTTTATTCACCCAGATCAAAATGGATTTCTGCCAAAGAGACAAATCAGAGACAATATGAGAGTAATCTTGGATACTTTGGAATATTATGAGGCTCATCCTGAAAAGCAAATGGCTTTGATATTTTTAGATGCTCAAAAGGCATTTGACAACGTGAATTGGAGATTTATGTTATTACTATTGGAACAGATGGGTTTTGCTTAAAAATTTATTCAAGCAATCGAAGCCATATATAATAAACAGACAGCAAAGGTAATGATGGAGGGGGAACTTACAGATTTTATTAATATAATAAAAGGCACAAGACAAGGGTGTCCCCTATCCCCTTTGCTATTTGTGTTGACCTTGGAAGTGTTGAAAAGAAATATTAGGGATGATAAAAGCATAAAAGGAATGAAAATTAAGAAGGAAGAATTTAAACTACAAGCTTTTGCTGATGATTTAGCTTTTATTCTGGAAGATCCGTTAGAAACAGCTCCAAGGTTATTGGAAAGGATAGAGACATATGGTGAGATGGCTGGTCTGAAATTATAATAAAGATAAAACAAAGATTTTGACAAAGAACATGCTATTGAGACAAAGAGAAGAACTGGCAGATCTTTTGAAAATTCAAATTACAAATAAGGTTAAGTATCTGGGGATATATTTGACAGCAAGATGTAGCACATTAAAAGAGAATAATTATATTAAATTCAAACAACAGATAGCTACAGATTTGAAGAAGTGGGAAAACTTGCAATTGTCATTAATTGGGAGAATTTCAACAATTAAGATGAATATTTTACCTAGAATTTTATTTTTGTTCCAAACAATACCAATTAGGCTTGGAAAAGACTATTTTGAAGATTTAAATAAAATCATGTTGAAGTTTATATGGCAAGGTAAAAAAGCGAGAATAAAGCTAAAGCTTTTGCAAGACGCTAGAATTAGTGGAGGTTTTGGCCTGCCTAATTGGGAATTGTATTATCAAGCTACAAATTTGATGTGGGTCAAAGAATGGATAACATTAAGAAAGCATAGGTTGTTGACATTAGAAGGGCATGATTTGCTGTTGGGCTGGCATGCTTTTTTATGGTATAAGGGAACTAAAACACAGGGTTATTTTAGAAGACATTATATGCGGGAGTCTTTGTGGTTAAACTGGGAGAAGATAAAAAGACAATGTTATTTGAAAATTCCAGTTTGGTTATCGACTATTAAAGCATTTTCCTATCCTATAATTTATAAGAAGGAACAAACAGTTAGATATGGGGAACTTTTGAATGAAAAACGTGAACTTAAATCGATACAAAACTTAGAGGAATAAGGTATAAGGATGAATTGGTTTTCATATGCGCAAATACATTCAAGGTATGATGAAGATTCTAAAATGGAGGGGTTCTATGATAAGCAGACTGATTTAGATAAGATCTTGATGGGTACTGATGAGAAGGTGATTAAAAAATTATATGGTTATTTACTGGGAATGAAATTAGAGGAAGAACAGGTCAAAGAAACTATGATTGTTTGGGGGAAGAATTTTGGATATGGGATTGATCTAGAGAAATGGCAGAAATTGTGGTCTCAAAATTATAAAATGACAATGTCAACAGCATATAAAGAAAACGTGTATAAGATGTTTTACAGGTGGCACTTTCCCCCGATAAGAATAGCAAGAATGTTTAAGAACAAATCTGAAAAATGCTGGAAATGTCATCAGATACCCGGCTCGTATTACCATATGTGGTGGACTTGTGAGGACGCTAGAAAATATTGGACTATAATTCACATGTGGTTGGAAAAAAATGACAAAGAAACACATAGACTTGAAACCAGAGATCTTCTTATTGGGAATTTTACCTGATATATGTAGTAAAGATTTGAAGTACCTGATTGTAAATGTATTAACAGCGGCTAGGATTGTATTTGCTAAAAATTGGAAGAATGAGAAAATACCATTATAGGAAGAAATTATTAAGAAAATATTGGAATGTGCTGAGATGAGTAGATTGACATTTGAAATTAGAGAGCAAGAGGATAAACAATTTTATGAAATTTGGGATCTTTTGTATCAATGGTTAGATGATAAAATACGATAATAGAATATTAAGAATGCTAGACAGTGAGGAATATCTTTATTTTGCTATTTTGCTGTTATTTTGTTATTCGACATTATATTTATAAAGGGTTTTTTCGGATTGAATTGATATGATTACATGATTTGTTATAGGGTAAATTGGTTTAAAGTATTGTTAGCTCATAAAGCATGAATGATTAAAAATATAGTCAAAAACTTTTTTTTTTCAGTGATTATAGGATATATAAGTTTGGACTGACAATATGAGTTGTTATGTAACATAATTGTAATTGAGACTACAGAATGAATGCACAAAAATGATGAACCAACTGACACACTGGATGTACCTAAGAGTTGATGTTTTTATGTTTTGTTTGTCTTGTTTGTTTGTAGAAAATTAATAAAATCTTTTTCAAAAAAAAGAATCATTGAGCATTCCATTGTTAGAAGTTATGAATGAAGTTATGTTAAAGAAGATGATACCCAAAACATGGTCAGAGGCTTATATTACACTTATACCAAAAGAAGAGGCTGATCCACTGCAAATTAAGAACTATAGACCTATTTCTTTATTAAATGCAGACTATAAAATCTTTGCTTCAATTTTAGCAGAAAGACTTAAAAAATACTGAAATAATTTTATTCACCCAGATCAAAATGGATTTCTGCCAAAGAGACAAATTAGAGACAATAGGAGAGTAATTTTGGATACTTTGGAATATTTTGAGGCACACCCTGAAAAGCAAATGGCTTTGATATTCCTAGATGCTCAAAAGGCATTCGACAATGTGAACTAGAGATTTATGTTATTATTATTGGAACAGATAGGTTTTGCCAGAAAATTTATCCAAGCAATAGAAGCCATATACAATAAGCAGACAGCAAAGGTAATGATGGAGACTTTACAGACTTACAGACTTTATTAATATAAGAAAAGGCACAAGACAAGGATGTCCCCTATCTTCTTTGCTATTTGTATTGACTTTGGAAGTGTTGAATAGAAATATTAGAGATGATAAAAGCATAAAAGGAATGAAAATTAAAAAGGAAGAATTTAAATTGCAAGCCTTTGCTGATGACTTAGCCCTTATTTTGGAAGATCCGTTAGAAACAGCTCCAAAGTTATTGGAAAAGATAGAGATATATGGTGAGGTGGCTGGTTTGAAAATAAATAAAAACAAAAGATAGTTTTCCGGTTCTGCGTGGCTTCGGTGGCAGCAGGAATTCGCGACCGTTTGCGATTCCTGCTACGCTTGCCGCTGAGGTACACCCGATCCAAATGGGTCAGGGGGATATGGCTGCCCTGTAGGGACAGCCGAAGAGAGAGGGGAGCCAGACAGGGGGTTGGGGGTGCCGCAGACCCCCTCCTTGTCCGGAAAAACCCCTTTTTCCCAAGGTGGTGGAGCGGTGGTCAGCAATGGCCGCCACGAAGAAGCCAAAAACCGGGTAAGATTGTGCTGGAGGAAGCAAGAAAAGTGAAAGTGCTGGCTGAGCCGGGTCAAGCAACATATTTTAAATTCGTTGGAATTGAGTTGCTTGAATTGCTGGAGGATACATTGTATCCGTAAGAAGATCGAAAGCGGCGGAGAAGCTGTTAAAGGGAACTTTTTTTTTCTTCACTCTCCCACCCCATGGAAACAGCAGATGAAGATTTGAAATTTGTTTGGGCACTGAAGGTGAATTATTTTGAAAGTTGAAGTTAAGGGACAAAAGAGTTCTTGGACATTGGACTTAAAAATTTAAGAAATTGGAAAACCCTTATTAGAGGTATGGATTTCTGATCATTTAAAAATTGATGTTGCAAGTGGAAAGGGAGAGGAAAAAAAATTGGATCAGAAGTGGAAAAAGGAGGAGATTGCCTAGAATCTCAAAGAAAGATACAAGGTAATTAGACCTCTTTGATTAAACAGTAACCCCAGAAAAAGAAATAGAAGAAAGAAGAAAAATATAAACTTTTGGAACTTTTTTTGAATTATTTTTTATTAAAAATACTTGGGTGGTTGTTTTGGGGAAAATTTCTATTTTCAGGATGGCATCGCTTGTGGATGAACTAAAGACTGAATATCAAAAATATAAAAAGGAAGAACAAGATAGAAAAGATACTTTGGGCACTTTATTTCAATTTTTAGAAATGGCGTTATGTACTTATGAAAAATTGATTACGCAGCAGAGCGACTGGGACAAAGAAGAAGAGGAACAAGAAGCCATCTTTGATGAACAATGGGTTTTTTCCGGGGAGGAGGAGAAAGAGGATAAGAAAAAGGGGATTTTAAGATTTGAAAAAACAACCAAAAAAGAGAAAAATGAGAGGAAAGGTGGATGCAAGGTTAGAAAGCAAAGGAAAAGGAAGAAGGAAAGGGAGGAGGAGAGACAAAGGGGTAAAAAGGGCAAGGAGAAGAATAAGCAAGAGAGAGGGGGGGGGGAGAAGCCTTAATGGTGGGAAGCAAGATCTAAAGAAAAAAAGTTTATTCAGAGACAATGGGTGAATCTAATTAAGGATAAAAGGGGGATTCTGGAAGGTATATAAGATTGTGTTTTTATTTGTGTATTTAGAGTATAAAATTTACTGTGTAATTTTAGAATCTACTAAACAGAATCCCAAGATAAATTAAGTGTTATATGAAGTACTTTTAAGTTAGGGTAATGAGTTAAAGATGTTGCTCCAATTAGTGTATAGGAGAAGTATAGTAAAAGAAAAAAGATGAATGGATAGTTGGAAATAGAACAGACAAAGAATGTTATTGAAAATGGTAATAAGATATGGAAGGATATATAAAGGTTTTGTTATTTTTTTTTTTTGTATATTGATAAAAGGCAATAAAATTTTAATTAACAAGAAATAATTTGGATGAAAAGGAGAAGCTGGGATAAGATATGAAGTTAAATAGATAAAGTAAATATTGATATTATAATTTGGAATCATTATGTTCTATTGGTTTTCTTCTTTAATTATTATTATTTTTTTAGAAAAGAATTTATAAGCTGTTATGCCTTGATTGTTTGTGCACTGTTTTTGTAAAATTGATAAAATTGGTTCATAAAAAAAAGAAAAGAAAATGATAATAAGATATGGAAGGATATATAAAATGAATATGATGTTTGAATTTGTGTCTGTGTGAAGAGTTTCAACCCGGGATCAGGCAGCCTTCAGAAAAGATGTTTTAGTTTTGTTTGTTTTGTGTTTTGTATGTTTATGAAAGGCAATAAAATTTTAAAAAGCAAGAAATATAATTTGGATAAAAGGAGAAGTCTGGATAAGATATGAAGTTAAATAGATAATGTAAATATTGATATTACAATTTGGAGTTATTTTATATGTTCTATTGGCTTTCTTCTTTAATTTTTTTTTTTTTTTTTAGAAAAGATTTTTCAAGTTGTTATGCCTGGATTGTGTATTGTTTTTTGTAAAATTAATAAAATTTGTTTTAAAAAAAAGAAAATAAATAAAAACAAAACAAAGATTTTGACAAAGAACATGCTACTGAGACAGAGAGAAGAACTGGCAGATCTGTTGAAAATTCAAGTTACGAATAAGGTCAAGTATCTGGGGATATACTTGACAGCAAGATGTAGCACATTAAAAGAGAATAATTATATTAAACTTAAACAACAGATAGCTTCAGATCTGAAGAAATGGGAAAACTTACAATTGTCATTAATAGGGAGAATTTCAACAATCAAGATGAATATTTTACCCAGAATTCTATTTCTGTTTCAAACAATACCAATTAGGCTTGGAAAAGACTATTTTGAAGATTTAAATAAAATTATGCTGAAGTATATATGGCAAGGTAAGAAAACGAGAATAAAGCTAAAACTTTTGCAAGACGCTAGAATTAGAGGAGGTTTTGGCCTGCCCAATTGGGAATTGTACTACCAAGCTGCAAATTTGATGTGGGTCAAGGAATGGATAACATTAAGAAAGACTACATTGTTGACATTAGAAGGTCATGATTTGCTGTTGAGTTGGCATGCTTTTTTATGGTATAAGGGAACTAAAACACAGGGTTATTTTAGAAGACATTATATACGGGAGTCTTTGTGGTTAAATTGGGAGAAGATAAAAAGACAATGTTATTTGAAAATTCCAGTTTGGTTATCAACTATTGAAGCATTTTCCTATTCTATAACTCATAAGAAAGAACAAATAGTTAGATATGGGGAACTTTTGGATGAAAAGAGTGAACTTAAATCAATACAAAATTTAGGGGAACAAGGTATAAAGATGAATTGGTTTTCACATGCGCAAATACATTCAAGGTTTGATGAAGATTCTAAAACAGAGGGATTTTATGATAAAAAGACTGATCTAGATAAGATCTTGATGAGTAATGATGAGAAGGTGATTAAAAAATTATATGGTTACCAACTGGGAATTAAGCTAGAGGAAGAACAAGTTAAAGAAACTATGATTGTTTGGGGGAAGAACTTTGGATATGGGATTGATCTAGAGCAGGGGTAAGGAACGTTGGCTCTTTTATCACTTATGGACTTCAACTCCCAGAATTCCTGAGGGAGCCATAAAAGGTTCCCCATCCCTGGCCTACTGGTTTTTTCAGTTGTGAGGGAAATCAATTTTTGACTTGAATGGGACTGTTTAATATACAAATGTAGGAATACAAAGAATATATATAAAAATATGTCCTACATTTGTATATTAAACAGTCCCATTCAAGTCAAAAATTGATTTCCCTCACAACTGAAAAAACCAGTAGGCCAGGGATGGAGAACCTTTTATGGCTCACTCAGGAATTCTGGGAGTTGAAGTCCGTAAGTGATAAAAGAGCCAACGTTCCTTACCCCTGATCTAGAGAAATGGCAAAAATTGTGATCTCAAAATTATAAAATGACAATGTCAACAGCATATAAAGAAAATTTGTATAAGATGTTTTACAGGTGGCACTTTCCCCCGACAAGAATAGCAAGAATACTCAAGAACAAATCTGAGAACCGGTAGCTTTGAAGAGCAGCAGATATAGAACTGGTTTTATGTCTGCTGATAGTTTTGCCCACCTGCCTGCCCTGGCTCTTACCTGACCTTTATTTCCTGCTTTTTCAACTTCAGCTGCTGTGTGAAGCACAGCTGCAATTTAAAAAGCAGGAAAAAAGTACTTTTTCAAAGGCTGCTTCTCAGCACGCAATGCTGCTCAGCTGTCCGGGCACCAGGCTGATGACGATTTACAGGTGCGCGCAGCGTGCAGGGAAGCACATCATAAATCATCGAACCTCGCAAATCACCAAACCAGTAGTTAACCCTGTGGGATCCCACCCCTGCCCTAAATCTCCATGGTTCACTTTCTCCAGCTATGATGCTGCTGTTCAGAAGGCAATTTGGTGTTTGAAATTATGGTCACAAATGCAAAGGAGAGGCCAAAATAAAACATTTATGTCCTATGTAAACAACATATCCAAAGAAACTAGGATTCTCAAGTCAAATTCTCAGATATAGTTCTTCCTCTAGCTTAATTCCCAGTAGATAACCATATATGGGAATCCTGTATATAAATTGCTATTCCTAACAAGAGATTTATACAGTATTTGTTGCTGGCACTTCTCAGAACTGATATTTATTTGGCATATACATATATACATACATACACCTGAAAAATGGTCACTAAAGCAAACCACTGAGAGAAAGAGACAGACACTGGGAAGATTTGCTGACTGCTGTTGTCTTTAGTTTAACTTAGATAAAGTTCTCTCCTGTAACAATGCCAGCTTTATTTTTACTCCAGTGTGCATTGTTGTCAAGTGCAGAAATGTGGGCATAAGTATATGCATTAGTCAGAATATTATTATTTAAAAAAACTACTGTTAACTACAATTACTGTTGCATATACAAATACTAACTGAGGTAGTTGCTAAATGTAGGGTGGCTATATCACTAATATATTCTTCTAGAGTAGGGGTGTCAAACTCACGTCATCATGGTGGCATCACATGACCTATCGAGACTTTTCCCCCTTCACTAAACTGGGTGTGGGCGGAGCCAGTACGTGATGCATTCTAGACTAGAGTATGATTAATGCAAGGTAGAAAAAACAGAATAATAAATGTATTTATGAGATGCCTTTCCAAACAAGAATATGATTTTTTTTAACAGTTTAGGAACTTATTGCTGGACAAACAGTCAAGCAACAAAAACAAACCATTATCTATAGAAAAATAGATAGTAGGCTTTTTAAAATAAAAATAAAAAAGACCTCTGAATTTGATTCAGCATGTGATTTTAGATCATCCATAGCTCAGCATCATATAGTATACATTCTGCATACCAAAACAACAGAGATTCTATCTCTTGGATCTCTCAAACGAAGCAGGGAAAGACTCTTCTAGGACAAGTGTCAAGTCAGAACCCCTTGAAGATTATTAGAAAATTAAGTAGTTATGAGCATGCCAAGCTCTGACTATGCTACATGTCTCCTGAGGGAGCTGCATTGGAGGCTGGTGAGCTTATGGGTTCAACTTATAAACCTGTATGATTTATACCCTAAAATTCCCACATATTGCCTACTTTGGGTAGAATCTGTCATCCATTCAGACAAAGGAGAAAAGGAATGCTAACAAATTATGAGAAATGTCCTTCTTGGGATGTTTTGGTAATGTCCCCCCAGCCCCCCAAAATAAGCTTCTGAGTACAAGGATTGCCTCTTCCCTGCTAAATTTTGAAGGACCTGCCTCTTCCAGAGGACCTTTGGGAATAGAATGGAGTACAGAACTACCCCCTACTATGGGTACATTTTGTATGGTACAGTATGCTGTGTTTCTCTGTGATTTTATATTTTTTAACCCTGTTACAGAAAGTCATTTATATCATGCTCACAGTCTATATTCATTGAAGTAGCCTAGAAATCTGAGTTAAGTATGTAAGTAAATAAATACATTTACTTCCTTGAGCTGATGATGAAGCTAGTTAGGCATTTTGCTGTGATGAAAGGACAAGTCCCATTGAGGTAACATTTATCAAGAATATCTGGTAAACTTCTTTATGTAAAAGTAACTTCAGACTCCAGTACCCAATTTTTAAATCTCACAGGGAATATTTATGGATTAAAAAGGATGTTTGTGTCTCTGCTAAACTTAGTGATGGTTTGGAAACAACTAGGCCTCTTTGTAAGTCACAGGCTGATGCTTCTGGTTTTTCCAGTTTTGCTCAGAAATTGCATTCAGCTTTTTTTCAACCAGTCAAACAAAAGAATAAAAAAAATGGAACCTTCTCTGTCATTAGCTACATCTCCTTTTGCCACTTCTTGTCATATTGCTTTTTCATGGGTATCATTATGGATATGGCATGCTTTGTTCACTAATTTTTAGAAGGAATTCACATGGTGCTATCATCAATTCATCTTCCAGAGGAACCTTCATATTTTCAGAAAGTAGAAGTTAGTTAATCTGTATCCATCTATTTTCTCTTGTTTCATTAATGGCGACAAGTGTTTTTTTTTTAGAAATGTATTTTCTCTTATTGTTTTTTATTGGCTGATTATCCTATGACTTCTTGGCTCTTTCTCTTTCAGCAGCCTTCTGCCTTCTATAAGTTGTCTTCTGTGTAAATTGTCATTTTACTTCCCTTGTATAATTTGTTATTGAATTAGAAGCACTGGAAGATAAATGAAGGCAATTTATCTTCAAGGTCATTTGTTTCCTCTTCAAGTCTAGTCTAGCATAAGTTTGAAAGTGAGTATATTTTTTGCCTTTATATATGTTATGAACTAATAAAACATTGAAATAAAGTTTATCAAAACCTTTAGAAAATAGCAGGGTTCTAGTCCTGCACTTCTGATTGGCCGATAAATAGCGATATCGGATTGGTCCGTTCAGTAGAATCTGATTGGCTGTTAACGAGCCACTCTCATTGGTTAAGGGGGTTAACACTCCACGTTTCTTATTGGTTACTAGATCAGCAGCTTGCCTATAAAAGGGCTGCTGCTGCCCTAGGTTTTTGCTCTGTTCACAATGATTAATAAAGAGTTGAAGTTCACTGTTCACCGTCTCATCTCCGTTCCTTGCGCCCATGCGCAGAACTTAATACTGGCGACGAAGGTAGGATACCGAGACGTCAGAGCTGACTGAACACTACAGAGCACTAAACAGAGCACGTGGCTGAAGGCGCATCAACGGCGGAAACCATGACCAGCGGCACCATACCACCCGCTCCATTCGATCTGGCACAAGAAGACTGGGACTCATACATGGACCGGTTCCAGATGTTTCTGGAGACCAACAACTTGAAGGATGGCCACTACTGGGAAAAAGCGAGCGATATTCCTAACTCACTGCGGACCTGCCATTTTTAAGATGGCTAAGGCACTGGCAAAACCGGCTGAGGTGAAATCCATGGACTGGGACGTCCTTGAGCCCCTCCTACGGGCCCACTATGCACCTACCGTACCAACGCTTGTCCGAAGACATGAATTTTACCAGAGAGACCAGCGGAAAGGAGAAAGTGTTGCAGATTTCATCGTGGATCTCCGGAACCTGGGAGGCCTCTGTGGGTTCGCTGACCTCGAAGAAGGTCTAAAAGGCCGAATAGTTCTGGGACTAGATGCGCCACACGTGCAAAGTAAGCTGATGGTGAAAGGTGACATCAGTCTTGCAGATTCCATCGCTGACGCTACTGCAGCAGAAGCAACCAGGAAGTTGGCTGCCCGAATGCGCCGCACCAACGCCCCACTCCGCCAACTCGCCAGCGAAACCTCACCTCACCTTGAGGGACATGCAATGGCAACCCACCACGAGGACCTCGAATCGTCATCAGAAAGTGATGAGGAAGAGGTCAACTGGCTCCAGTCTGAACGAGACCAACGCCACCAGCGTAACCAGAGACTGCAGTATCAATGCGCAGGTTGTGGGGCAAATCACCCGCGATCAGACTGCAAATTCCTCGACGCGCTCTGCCATATTTGTGGGAAGAGAGGCCACATCGGAAAGGTCTGTAGAAGCAAGCAAGGATCCAGCCCACTTCAGAGGGGGACCAACTACCGCCAAACCACAGGAAGTCGTCCTGTGAATCGGGAACATTCGAGCCACCAATGGAACAACCACTCCTACAGAAATAAACCACTAGCCCATTCAACGAAACGAGAAGAGGCACACCAAACCATCACGATTGGTCATGCCTCATCATTAGATGCAAAGAAGATCTGAGTGAAGGTCGCCATCGAAAACCAGCCCTGTGTGATGGAAGTCGATTCAGGATCGTCCCTCTCGACGGCTTCCTGGAAGACCCTTAAACAATTAATCCCTGCCCTCCGGCGGCAAGACTTCAGAATCCAAAGAATCATTCTCAAGGACTATCAGGGAAACCGAATTCTGGTCATTGGATCCAGCCTAGTCCAGGTCTCATTCAAAAATCATACTGCATTCTTACCATTGACCGTCGTCGACCATGAGCGGCCTAGCTTGTTAGGCCTTCAATGGTTCGCTCCACTTGGGATTGAGGTAGCCGGCATTCACCAAACTAGCAGCGACGACAGGGAGGAGGCCCTCGTCCAGGAATTCCAGGACGTCTTTACAGACAAACTAGGCGAGTACAAGGGGACCCCGATATCATTTAACCTTAACCCTGAAGTAGCCCCCATCCGCCTTAAGCCTCGTCGAGTCCCTTTTGTCCTTAAACCAAAGATTGATGAGTAGCTTGATAAATTAATAGCCCAGGGTGTTTTAGAACCAACCGACCATGCTCTTTGGGAAACCCCAATCGTAACACCCATCAAACCGGATGTATCGTTAAGGATTTGTGGGGACTACCGTGCCACCCTGAATCACGCCCTTCAACAGAACGCTTACCCGGTGCCAGTGGTACAACACCTTCTCCATTCCCTAGGAGGCGGAAAAGTCTTCGCTAAATTGGATTTAGCACAGGCGTACCAACAACTGCCTGTAGATAAAAAAACAGCAGAGGCACAAATGATCATTATGCACCGAGGCACTTTTAAGTGCAACCGACTCCAATTCGGAGTTAGCATGGCCCCAGGGATTTGTCAGAGCTTGATGGAGAGACTATTACAGGGAATAAAAGGGTTGTACCGTACTTTGATGACGTTTTAATTGCTGCCCCGAATAGAGAAATACTAAAGAAGTGTCTTAGACTGGTTCTCCAGAAATTTAAAGACTCTGGCCTTAAAGTTAAAAAAAATAAATGTCAACTGTGTACAGATAAAGTAGAGTTCCTGGGGTACCTAATCGATAAACAAGGCATTCATCCCACCAATAGCAAGTTAAGAGCAATCAAGAATGCCCCAAGACCCAGAAATAAGACTGATCTCCAAGCTTTCCTGGGGCTTATTAATTTTTATAACATCTTCCTGCCCCTCAAAGCGACTGTAGCCGAGCCCCTACATCGGCTCCTCGACAAAAAAGCAACCTGGGTTTGGGGGCACCGAGAGGAGCATGTGTTCCGACAGGTGAAAAACCTATTAACTTCAGATGCTGTTTTAATGCAGTATAACGAGACTTTGCCTTTAACAATCACATGTGACGCGTCGCCATTTGGAGTGGAAGCCATTCTGAGCCATGTGTTACCAAACGGTAGTGAAGCCCCTGTTGCCTATTTTTCAAGGACCCTATCAAAGGTTGAACGTAACTATAGTCAAATCGATAAAGAGGCTCTTGCTGTTGTATCTGCTGTAAAACGGTTTCATGAATATGTATATGGATGAGTTTTTACTATTGTTACCGACCACAAACCTTTGCTGGGGATTATAGCAGGAGACAAGCCAACCCCCTATATATTATCACCTAGAATGACTCACTGGTCAGAGTTTTTGGCTGCGTACATTTATAAGCTGCAAAACCGCCCGGAGAAAGCCATTCCCCACCTGACGCGTTGAGCCGTGCACCACTTCCGGAAACTGTCGACGACCCAGCTCCAAACCTTACGACGCTCCAGATTGAAACGCTACATTCACCGCCGCTAACAGCTAGAGATATCGTGATCGAAACAAAACACGATCCGATCTTAATGTGAGTTCTTAGCTGGGTCGAATGAGGATGGCCAGTAGATCAAACCCCTGATGACTTCATCCCCTTCAAGAACCGGCAAACAGAACTTTTTTTGCAAAAAGGCTGCATCCTATGGGGAGATAGAGTCGTCGTCCCAGAGCGGTTACAACGAGTGGTATTAAAGACACTGCATGAGGGCCACCCCGGCATCATGCGTATGAAAGCGCTCGCACGAAGCTACGCGTGGTGGCCGGGCATCGACAAACAGATCGAAGCCTGGGTAAAGACTTGTTTTAAGTGCCAGGAAGTTAGCAATGCCCCACTGAAAGCAACTCCAACAGAATGGGAAACACCTCGGGAACCATGGTCCCGCATCCATATTGACTTTGCGGGACCTACTAAGGGACATACGTTCCTATTAACAGTGGATGCCTATTCAAACTGGCTCGAGATCCACGAAATGAAGAGTACCACAACCGAGTCCGTCATCCGGAAGTTGAACAGATTATTCGCAATGCATGGACTGCCAGACGTTCTGGTATCCAACAACGGACCCCAGTTTACCGCGCTTCCTTTTGAACAATACTTAGTGGACCGCGGTATTTGCCATGCGCGAACTTCGCCAGCACACCCTGCGGCTAACGGAAGAGCCGAGTGCATGGTACAGTTTGTCAAAAAACCCTCCACAAAATGGACTATGGGGACATTGAAGATAAGATAAACAGAATACTCCTTCTCCAACACATCACTCCGCACAGCGTCACCAACAAGACTCCAGCTGAACTACTGATGGGACGCAAACTCCGCTCCACCCGTCTTACGAGCCAGAGAAACCCTGCAGATCTAGTGGAAAATGCCGTGAATTCAAGATAGGCGACTTAGTTTTCACCAGAAACCTTTTTGGTGAACCATTGTGGATCGAGGCAACTGTAATTCAAGCCACTGGACCCAGGTCGTACCGAGTGAAAACCTGCGAAGGAAAAATATGGAAAAGCCATATAGATCAGCTTCGCTCAAGGCTACAACCTAGTTTCCACAACTCTGGTAACTCCCAAACCGAGGGGGGAGGGGATGTCAAAGAAACCGAATTCGAGATGGCGGAAAGCAGGAACGAAAGAAGTCAGCAATCGGGCGTAACAAATGAAGAAGGATCAAGGAAGGGCGTGGCCTCGCCACAGAGGAACACCTCTGTTAAGCCTGTGTTCTCCAACCAGGGTTAAGGAGACAAGCTAAACAGAATGTGCAGAGTTAGTCAGATAGGCACACAGATAAATGAGTGAGATAAGCTTGTATGTTTGTTAACATACAGTAAAAATAACAGATACGCTTATGCTATCAAAAATATAGTTTATTCCATTTTAGAGTTTATAGCAAAGTCAAAATAACAGTCCATTAGTCATGTATCATTTAGTCAGTCCATTCAAGGATATTCACTTAGCAAAGTCCGTGTAGAATATCCTATGTCAGTTCACTTACAAATCAGTCCTTTCTCTCTCCCGTTCCAGTAGGGGAAAAACGCAGTCTTCATCCATCCAGTAATTAGGGATCATCAAGCCAGAGAGAGCAAGCTGCAGTGCCTTGCTTCTTTTATGGTGCTTTTTACAACCACTCCCTAAATTACAATCTTACAGTTAAAGTTGCAGACACTTTAACTAACAAACTATGATAACATATTTATTATTTTACCTAAACCAGTTAGGGTAAACAATGTTATCCCTAACATTCTCCCCTTTTAGATAAATATAATAATATAACTATTTACATCTTTAAATCATATTTGTTACAACTCTCTTTAAACTTAATTACTCCTTGAGCTTTTGTAAACTGGTCTGCAATGTTTTCTTCCATCATGCAATATTCCAATTTAATTAGCCCATTCTTTACAGATTCTCTAACATTTAAGTGTCTTAAATCAGTATGCTTTGATCTAGTTTTTACAGCAATACTAGTAGCCAACTTTATAGTTGCCTGGTTGTCCTCGTATACAATAATGGAATCTTTAACAGTTACACCCATGTCTAATAATAACTGTTTGTACAGAATTAAGTCAGTGCATAGTAATGACAGACATGAAAATTCCGCTTCCATCTTGGACAAGCTGATATGCTGTTGTCTGATTGACCTCCACCCTATTAGTGTCTTACCAAATAATATAGCCATCCCAGATGTTGATTTTCTAGTGTTTATGTCAGTTGCAAAACTTGCATCTGATAGGCACTAAGACTCAAATCACCCTTTGGTTCTATATACTATGCATGGTTCATTGTTCCTTTAAGATATCTTAAAATTCTTTTTAATGATTGCCAATGATATTGATGTGGATCCGAATTAAAACGAGCCAGCTGATTAACACTATAAGCTATATCAGGCCTTGACCAATTGCTGATATATGATAAGCTACCAATCAAAGATTGATATATGGACTTATCAAATTTGGGACTTTGCGCATCAGTTTGGCAAACTTCCTGACTCATTGGAGTCTTTGCCGTTTTACAAAGTTCCATTTTATACGTTTTAATTAATTGGCAAATTTTATCTTCTTGAGATATCTTAAATCCATTTTTTGTTTTGTTAATTGTCAATCCTAGATACTTTTTAATTTCACCTAAGTGCTTTAATTTTATCTTTTTGGTTAATAATTATATAATCTCATTAGCTTCATTATTAGTCTCAGTTATCAAAGCAATATCACCTGTAAATAATAACAATAATGACACCGTTCCATTATTTTCTCTTTTAAACACACATGGATCTGCTAAACCAGATTTAAAACCTATATTGTTTAACTCTTTCACTCTTTCATATTGGTTCCACTCAAAGCCAGATTGTTTCAACCCGTAAAGACTCTTTTTGAGTTTCCAACAATCATTACTATTTACTTTATTGTCTTTTAAAATAACTGGCTTTTTTAAATATATAGTGTGCTGCAATGGTGCATGCAAATAAGCAGTTTCTACATCTAAATGGTTAATGATATAGTTTTTCTTAGCTGCCCACACTAAAGCTGCTCTCAAAGATGTTGCTTTAAGACTTGGTGCGAAAACTTCATCGTAATCAGATGCAGTTTGATTAAATCCTTGAGCTACCAACCTAGCTTGATGGGAAACAGTCCCATCATTTCCAGTTTTTACTTTAAATATCCATTTGCACCCAATGGATTTTTCTCCTGGAGGTAATTTAGCATCTTCATATACTTTCATTACCTTTAATGAATTTAGTTCTTTTTCCATTGCCTTTTGCCAATTCTCCTGATCCTTAGCAGGATACCTAAGTTCATCTACACTAGTTGGAACTTTAGTTACTTGGCAAACTATACTTGCTTGATACCTATCAGGTGGTCTAGTTACACATGTAGTAAGTCTAGGTATTACAGGACTTACAGGTGGACTTTCCTTTACTACCTGTTCTTGATTATCTAACTCTTCCTGATCAACTGTTTCCTCTTGTTCTGGTTCTATTTGTTCTTCATGGACTTCTTCTTTTATTGGACTCTTCTTATAACTAGTCTGTTCTTTTTGCCTTTTGTAGGGATCAATAATTACTTCATTATTTAAATCTTGCTCTAATCTATTCCATCCTGCATGTTCTAGGAATTTAGCACTAGCACTGGTGTAAACTCTAGATGTACCTGGTTCCCAAAATCTATAAGATCTATGATTAGATTTATATCCTACAAAAAATAATCTTTTAGCTCTATGCTGTCCTTTGTGTCTGAGTTGTGTAGGGATATGCACCCATGCTGGTGCTCGAAATGTGTGCATGTAACTTAAATCAGGTTTTGTACCATGCCACAGTGTGAATGGTAATTCACCTGTTGTTGAATTAACAGCATTATTCAATATATGATTACCACACATTATTGCTTCTCCCCACAAATTGTCAGGTAATCCTGAATCAGACAGCATAGTACGTGCCATTGATTGTAGTGTTTGGCCTCGTCTCTCTATAAAGGCATTATGTTGTGGCCTATATGGTGCAGACTTTTTATGTTGAATACCAAACATCTTAAGTCTATTTTGGAATTTATTATTTGTAAATTCCGCACCATTATCTGTTATAAGAGTTACTAATTTCTTTTTAGTTTTCCCTTCAGCAAATTTTATCCAATTAAAGAGATTTAGATACGTTTCAGTTTTGCTCTTCATTAAATAGCAAAACCCATATCTAGAATAGTGGTCCATTATACTTAGTATGTATCGAGCATGTTTTTTCGGATCTATTAAATCAGCAAATGCTACTTCTAAAGGCTCTTTGGTAGTAAATCCATCAACTCTATTAGCCGGTATGACCCTGCTTTTGCTTTGATTACAGGCAAAGCATTGCAAATACTTATCACAAGGTTTCAAACTTATTCCTTTAGATAATTGAACAGTTCTCTTAAGCATTTTAAAATTTAAATGCCCTAGCCTTCGGTGTAACAAGTGAATACATTCATCATGAGGTTTCTTATTATCATAAACCATGTTAGCCACCTGTAAACCATTATCATTTAACACATATAATTCACCTCTTAAAGATGCAGTAATTTTCTTTTCTTCTTTCTCAATTATGCAGTTATCTCCTTTAAATGTAACTACATATCCTAGTTTAACCAAAATTCTTACTGGAATTAAATTAAACTTAAGTTGTGGTACATATAACATTTTTACATTCTCTTTTATAAAAGAACAATATGCTATACCTTGACCTTTAGCTTTCAGTTTCCAGCCATTGGCTAACGATATCTGCTGTGTACTCTGGGACATTTTAATAAAATTTTTGTTATCATTTGTTATACAGTGGGATGCTCCACTGTCATTTACCCATGAATTATTTTTTACAGCTCCGTTAATATACATGGCTAACTCTAAATTTTTATTTTTATTTTGGTTACTTTTAGTATTCTGGCCAGCGTTCTGGCGTTTTGCTTTTTTACAAAATCTTGCCAAATGTCCTCTTCCTCCACAATTAAAACACTTATTAGTTGCGTATGCTGTAGGAGATTCATTATCTTCTTTTTGAGGTTACTCCCTCCTTAACTGATCTCTTTCAAGTCTTCTTCTTGCCTCTTCAATCAATCTGCCAGTTATATCAGTTAAAGTTAAACTTTCCTTTGGCAAAATTTCAAGGGAAGTGACGTAGTTATCATAACTTTCGTTTAGTGATGATAGAATTATGTAGACTTGGTGTAGTTCAGAGAAAATAAGCTCTTTCTCATGCAGTTCTTGAAAAATGCTTTTCACAGAATTCAAATGACTAAGCATATCACCATTCGTTTGGAGATGCATCCTGAAAAGCTTCCGTGTTAGATTTATGTAAGCACCAACGTTATCTCGGACATAAATCCTCTTCAGCTTCTGCCAACACCCAACAGCCGTTTGTTCTCCATGGATATGAACAAGTTGCTGGTCAGTTAGTGTTAGTCCTATTATGCAAATAGCTTGTTCATTCTTTTGTTTAAATTCTTCTATCTTTTTTCTATCTTCCTCAATCTCTGGATCCCATTCCTCTACGTTTGGTGGATTTTCAATTATGTTCCACAGACCTTCTCTTCGTAGAAGTAGACTACATTTCATAGACCATGATACATAGTTTGTTCCATCCAGCTTGGATATAAGGGACAAACTTTGTAGATTGACTTGTGCCATGTTTTCTTTATATGGATATAAAACTATAATTAATAAAACACAGCTGTCTGTTTACTGTAACGTATAACAACACAAACTCTCACTTTTTACATAAATCTGTTTTATCCTAGTTAAACTGACTTTGCAGCCTCTGGGCCCATAACCAGTGTTAAGGAGACAAGCTAAACAGAATGTGCAGCGTTAGTCAGATAGGCACACGATAAATGAATGAGATAAGCTTGTATGTTTGTTAACATACACTAAAAATAACAGATACGCTTGTGCTATCAAAAATATAGTTTATTCCATTTTAGAGTTTATAGCATAGTCAAAATAACAGTCCATTAGTCATGTATCATTTAGTCAGTCCATTCAAGGATATTCAATTAGCAAAGTCCGTGTAGAATATCCTATGTCAGTTCACTTACAAATCAGTCCTTTCTCTCTCCCGTTCCAGTAGGGGAAACACGCAGTCTTCATCCGTCCAGTAATTAGGGATCATCAAGCCAGAGAGAGCAAGCTGCAGTGCCTTGCTTCTTTTATGGTGCTTTTTACAACCACTTAATTACAATCCTACAGTTAAAGTTGCAGACACTTTAACTAACAAACTATGATAACATATTTATTATTTTACCTAAACCAGTTAGGGTAAACAATGTTATCCCTAAGAACCTCAACAGAGGCAAGCCCGCAAGGCCAGAGGACAATGACGAGAACATTAGCGGCACCAAGTCTTCCAATGAGGAACCACCGGCACCCGACTTGCCCGAAAATGTCCCGCCAAAACAGGGTTACAGACAAGAACCAGTGGGACAGCGTAAATCCAATAGACAGTCAAAACAACCTTCCTACCTCAGAGATTACGTCACTGCACCTCCCAAACAGGAAGGAAGGGGTGTTATGAACTAATAAAACACTTAAATAACGTTTATCAAAACCTTTAGAAAATAGCAGGGTTCTAATCCTGCACTTCTGATTGGCCGATAAATAGCGATATCGGATTGGTCCATTCAGGTGAATCTGATTGGCTGTTAACGAGCCACTCTCATTGGTTAAGGGGGTTAACACTCCACGTTTCTTATTGGTTACTAGATCAGCAGCTTGCCTATAAAAGGGCTGCTGCTGCCCTAGGTTTTTGCTCTGTTCACAATGATTAATAAAGAGTTGAAGTTCGCTGTTCACTGTCTCATCTCCGTTCCTTGCACCCATGCGCAGAACTTAACAATATAAGAACTTAACAATATGTCATTTTTTTGTGATAATGGAGGCTAATCTGAACTATTTAATGTTGATAAACAACATTATATTTCTGTTTCTCAGTTTTTGACTATGCAGTTTCCCAGCACAACTGATTTGCCTCTACCAAGATTAAAATGCATACATTTAAAATCAGGGAAGTCAAACTTCCTTAACTTTTAACAATGGAACTGAGTAATGTAATTTACAGAACGCTAAAAGCTATGCTTTTGCTTCTCTGACATTTTCATAAAGAAGCAATCAGAAGCATTTTTTCCCTTCAACAAGTGCAATTTCTTATTTTGGGTTTGAGAAAGATAGTAGTCCTGATTGTGAAACAAAACAGAATGAATTAACCAAAATCTTTTGTAAATTATCATGGGGAAACTTGCTTCTTCTACATGCCAGGAAGAGAGAAAAGTTCTTATAGCATAACTGCAGTTGATCCAACATAGGCTTTTAAAAATAGTTCGCGTTGACAGTGGTAGCTGAGGGTTAATATTTTCAAAAAATATTACTGTTATGAAATAAATCACAGCTAAACTAACCATAACTTGATCTGAATTTTGTATAGCCTTGTTAATTTAAAATGACTGATACACAAATTTGTTTTGTTATACTTTATTTTGGTCTTGTTCAAATCCAGCCCTTGAATTAAACTATAATTAAGAGAAATGTTTTGGTACTTGTGGTTTAATGTACACTGTGTCATGCAAGCCTAGTTAGATTTAAGTGATTATTGGTCTTCCAACAATTGAGTGCAAAAGGAACTAAAAGTAGATCCATTAGTACCTCTAAGTCTTTAATATTATTACTTTCTTTCTGGCATTTATTTCTGACATTTCTTATGAAGATGCAGTGGTATGGTGGTGCTGAGTCATTGCCCAAATGTTTTTGCCAAATTCTGTAAAAAATAAATCCAATATGAAAATAAATAAAAGTTATTAGCATACTGATGGAAAAGGAGGGGTTTGATAGTTCATGTCTCTCACTTGGTGTTGCCCTTAACCATGTTAAATGCTAAGCAAATGTTGACATGTTTCTTTCTGGAGTTCTAAAATATAACAAGCATGGTCTATATACTGATTAAATTCACATAATATAATAAAACAATAAATAACCACATTTTTAAAATGTGTGAATCAGGCCTTTCTCGTAGCAGAGTGCAGAATATGTCACAGTGAGTTAAGCATATGTAGAAACCAACCCATTATAATTTCTTCCAACCATGATTACAAATAATTCTGGCTTATGTGGAATACACTTGATGTTCCTAATCTTGTCACAGCAGAGCTGGGAAAGAAGCAGCAGCAGGCAACACACATACTTGATTGATTGTAGCAAATCTCTCCCTCCTCACCTGTTGGCCCAGCTAGCCTGGTAAGGCTGCTACAACCTACTGAAACAAACAAACAAACCGAATGAATATTTTTTCAAATATTTTTAATTCAGAAAAAGGGAAATTGGTCCTTGAATGTTTTGAAAGGTAAGCTTTGTAGTTGCTCTGCTTTATCTATGGACATTCTGAAGAACCAAGACATGTCTATTTCCATGTGTTAATTTATTATTATTTTTCATCACTTCTACCATTTTTTTCTAAATGATAGAAAAGCTGAAGGGGCAGAAGACAGAAAAGAAGTGACATCTCCATTTGCTGAGATTGCTGCCAGTTCCACTGTAGCCTCCCCTCTATCTGACTTGTCAGAAGGAACAACATCATCTATTCTGAACCTCGCCTGTGGGCCTCAATTCCTTCACAATTATTAGAAGAGCCATTAAACATTAATAACTGTTGACTGAGATCCTTGTTTTCCTTGGTCCACCCATCAACTTTTCCTTCTGTGTCTTATCTTTGTAGTTGTAAATCTGACTAAAGGAATTGCCTTACTCTGGAAACCTTTAACAGTAAAGAGCAGGATAGAAATGAATGCAACCAAGATTCTCTAAATGTTCAATGAACTGCTTTAGCTTTCACTTGTCGAGGCTATAATTACAAAGGTGTTAATATAAGTGACCTATTTAATTAATTAATCCCTTCTAATTTTTTCTTATATTTTGAGTTGTGACATATCACATACCTCCCAGCCCCCATACCATCTACTGATTGTAGTATAATTCACAAATCCAAATAATATATTATTTATTTTTATTTTATTTATTTTATTTGGTTTGTCAATTGCTTACAAGATAATAGGTATAAGTAAAAACATACTTATGAATACATGGATAAGAAAAATAAAAGAAACAATCGGACAGGGATAATAGGCACGTTGGTGCGCTTTATGCAGGCCCCAACAGATCTCTTAGGAAAGGGGTGAGGCCAATAGTATACAATCTAAGGTTAAAGATTTTGGGGTTTGGGGAAGAAACCACAGAGTCAGGTAGAATATTCCAGACATTGACCACTCTGTTGCTGAAGTTGTATTTCCTGCAATCAAGTCTGGTGCAATTAACCTTGAGTTTGTAACTATTGTTTGCTCTTGTATTGTTATGGTTGAAGCTGGAGTATGATTATGATAGATTGGTTGCACAACCAGCCAGATATTTAGACTGGATTTGGCATTTTATCTTGTCGGGTTCTTCCCAAGGACCTTGAATAGGCAGATATTGATGTTTGATGATGTTAAAGATACCATCATAGCATGTAGGCTAGTCCAAGTGAAGTTGCCTTTTGCAATTGATTGATGGTGATTTTGTCAATGAGGATGGTCTTCAAGTGGTTTTGGGATTGAATCTAAGATGCCTATTTACTAGTGGTACTGTTTTTGTTTTTGTTTTGTTTCTGTTGCCACAGTCATTCTATTTCTATTTGCAAGTTTGTTTCTGGTTTTTTTTTTTTTTTTGTTTGTCATTTTCTCCAGTTCTGGCTTGTTGGAATTCTAAACCTAAAGCACTTTAGTTTTCTCATTTTCTATTAATTTGTCTATTTTGTAATCCTGTTATTTTCACAAAATGTGAAATCACAACTATCACTTCTTTAACTAGTGTTGGCCTTCATCCACATCAAGTTCTTCCCACAAACCTAGGATGTCATAATCTATTGGTGTAGTATATGTGCGAATACAAGCAGTGTTGCCTTTTGTCATCAATCGATGGAATTTTGTCATAAATTGAGGATAATCTGTACTTTATGATCTTCTCCAATGCTTTATCTTCTCTTCTACTGTATAGCCCCTGGTATTGCCACATCAATTATCCACACTTTTTTCCTTTCAACCACAGTTACAGTAAATCTGGTATGTTATGAATCAAGATCTTTTATCAATTTGTATTTGGAAATTCCAAACTATTTTAACCTGCTTGTTAGGAATAACATAGGTTACCTAACATAGTTTGGGTAAAATAATATATATAAACTATGATAGTGAGTTTAAGTGTGTGTCACTTTAAACAGCAAAGCATGTAATTTTGGGTGTGACTGTAAAACCGCCATAAGAGGGAGCAAGACAACTTGATTAATTGCTGGCTTACTGGATTGCTTGCTGATTACGATGGATTGATGAATTGATAACTGTGTGTTCCCTGCTGCTGTTGCTGAAGGAAGAAAGGAAGTTTGACTTCTTTATATCTCTACTGCAAGAAGATATATTACTGGACTGATATTTGTAAGTTTACTGACCTCTTTTTCGACACTGGACTTTGCAACTGAATTGTCCCCGGATGGACTGAACTAGTGAATGATATATGGACTGTTTGACTATGCTAAAAATCTTACTGGAATAAACTATTTAACTAGCACAGTGTATCCGTTTTACTGAGTATAAGCTACAAAAACGTTTGTCTCACATATTTTGCCTGACTGCCTGACTGCCGTGCAGATTCTGCTAGGGTGTATCCCTAACACTGGTTATGGGCCCAGCTGCACAGTCAGACTAACCAGGATATAACAGGCTTATATAAAGTGAGACTTAGTGTAGTTATGCAATATTGTAAACAAACAGCTGTGTTTTATTAATTATAGTTTAATATCCAGAGAAAGATGGCACAAGTCAATTTACCAAGCTTGTCTCTAATATCCAAACTGGATGGAACAAACTATGTTTCATGGTCTATGAAATGCAGCCTACTTCTACGCAGAGAAGGTTTGTGGAGTATAATTCAAAACCCACCAGAGGTAGATGCTTGGGATCCGGAGGATGAGGATGATGCCCAGAAAATACAAGAATATAAATTGAAGAATGAGCAAGCTCTCTGTATAATAGGACTGACATTCTGTGACCAGCTGCTTGTCCATATTCATGGAGAAGAAACAGCTGCTAAGTGTTGGGAGAATTTAAAGAAGATTTATGTTCGAGACAGTGTATGAGCACATATAAATCTTACATGAAAGCTGTTCAGAACACATCTTCAAAAGAATAGAGACATGTTGATTCATTTAAACACAATGAAGAGGATTTTTCAGGAACTGCATGAAAAAGAACTTATCTTCACAGAACTACATCAGGTTTATATAATTTTGTCTTCGTTAGATGAGAGCTATGATGACTATGTAACTTCACTGGAAGTACTGCCAAAAGATAACCTCACATTAACTGACATTACTGGCAGATTAATTGAAGAAGCCAGGAGAAGGCTTGAAAGGGATCAACTCAGAAGGGAACAACCTCAAGAAGATAAAGAATCTTCGACAGCCTATACAATTAGAAAATGTTTTAATTGTGGAGGTAAAGGACATTTGGCTAGATTCTGCAAAAAGGGAAAATGCCACAATGCCAGCCAGAATGCTAAAAGGCATCAAAAGGATGAAAAATGCTTAGAGTTAGCCATGTATAGCAACGAAACTGTGAATAATAATTTATGGGTTGTAGATAGTGGAGCATCACACTGCATAACGAAAGATAAGAAAAGATTTATTAAGATGTCCACAAGTTCATAGCAGATATCGTTAGCTAATGGCTGGAAAATGAAAGCAAAAGGTGAAGGTATTGCACATTGTTCTTGCATAAAAGAAAATGTAAAAATGTTATATGTACCACAACTTAAGTTTAATTTGCTTTCGGTTAGAGTTTTGATTAAACTAGGTTATGTAGTTACCTTTAGGGGAGAAAACTGCATAATAGAAAAGGAAGGTCAAAAAGTGACTACAACTTTAAAAGGTGAATTGTATGTTAAAAGATAATCAAATAGTGGTAGCTAACACAGTGTATAATAACGTTAAACCTCATGATGAATGCATACATTAGTTACACAGACGTTTAGGGCATATAAATTTTTAAATGTTCAAACAAACAGTTGAACTGTCTGAAGGTATAAAAAAAAGCCTTGCAGTAAGTATTTGCACTGCAATGCTTGCAGTCAAGAAAAAAGCAAGGTAATACCAGAAAATAGAATTAATGGATAGAATTAAAGGGCCTCCAGAGGTCGCATTTGCTGATATTATAGGTCCTAAAAAACCAAGTGTGGGAGGTGCTCATTATATATTAAGTATAATGGATCATTATTCTAGATATGGTTTCTATTATTTAATGAAGAGTAAAATGCAAACATATCAGAATTTCTTTAATTGATTGAAGTTTGCAGAAAGAAAAACTAAAAGGAAACTAGTAACTCTTATAACTGATAATGGTACAGAATTTATAAATAATAAATTCCAAAATAGACTGAAGATGGCAGGTGTTGAACATAAAAAGTCTGCACCATATAGGCCACAACGTAATTCCTTTATAGAAAGACGAGGCCAAACAATACAGGCAATGGCTCACACTATGTTGTCGGATTCAGGATTACCTAAAGCTTTGTGGGGAGAAGCAATAATGTGTGGTAATCATATATTGAATAATGTTGTTAACTCAACAACAGGTGAATTACCATTCACACGGTGGCATGGTAGAAAACCTGACCTAAGTTACATGCACACATTTGGAACACCAGCATGGGTGCATATTCCTACACAACTGAGACATAAGGGGCAGCATAGGGCTAAAAAGTTATTCTTTGTAGGTTATGAATCTAATCACAAATCATACAGATTCTGGGAAAAAGGTACATCTAGCATTTACTGTAGTGCTAGTGTACAATTCCTTGAACATGTAGGATGGGAAAAACTGGAGCAAGATTCAAGTAAGGATGTAAACATAGAACCCTACAAAAGACCAAAACAACATATCAGTAATAAGAAGAGTACAATTAAAGAGGAAGTACAGGAAGAGCACATAGGATCAGAACAGGAAGAAATAGGTGAACAGGAACAGGTAGTACATGAAAGTCCACCTGTAAGCCCTGTAATACCTAGACTTTCAACACGTGAAACTAGACCACCTGACAGGTACCAAGCAAGTGTAGTTTGCCAAGTTAGTAAAGTTCCAACTACTGTTGAAGAACTTAGAATGTATCCTGCAAAGGATCAAGAAAATTGCATAGAGCAATGGAGAAGGAATTAAATTCATTGAAACAAATGGCAGTTTATGAAAATGTTAAATTACCTCCAGGTGAAAAGTCCATTGACTGTAAATGGATATTTAAATTAAAAACAGGTAAAAATGGGACTGTTACCCATAAGGCTAGGTTGGTAGCTCAAGGATTTAATCAAACTGCATGTGATTATGATGAAGTATTTGCACCGAGTCTAAAAGCAACAACCTTAAGAGCAGCTTTAGTGTGGGCAGCTAAGAAGAACTATATCATAAATCATTTAGATGTAGAAACTGCCTATCTGCATGCACCATTGCAGCACACTATATACTTAAAGAAACCTGTAGGAATTAAGGATGATAAAACAAATAATGACTGTTGGAGGCTTAAAAAGAGCCTCTATGGATTAAAACAATCTGGTTACGAATGGAACCAATATATTGTTAAGGAGTTAAACAATATAGGGTTTAAAGCAGGTTTAGCTGATCCATGTGTATTTAAGAAAGAGACAAATGGAATAGTGTCATTATTATTGTTATTTACAGATGATACTGCATTAATTACAAAAACTAATAATGAAGCTACTGAAATAATATTATTAGGTAAGAGGATAAAATTAAAGCAATTAGGAGAGATAAAACAGTATCTAGGATTGACAATAAATTAAACCAAAGGTGGCTATAAGATATCTCAAGAGGATAAAATTTATCAATTACTAAAAACATACAAGATGGAACTTTGTAAACCGGCTAAAACTCCAATGAGTCAGGAATTTGGCCACACTGATGCTCAAAGTCCAAAATTCAATAAGACTATTTATCAATCGTTAATTGGTAGTTTATCGTACATTAGTAATTGGTCAAGGCCAGACATTGCCTATAGCGTTAATCAATTGGCAAGATTCAACGCTGAACCCACTGAACAACACTGGCAAGCGACAAAGCGTATATTAAGATATCTTAAAAGGACAATGCACGATGCATTTTATTTGGAGCCAAAAGATGATCTGATTTTAAGTGCATATGCTGATGCAAGTTTTGCAACAGACATAAACACTAGGAAATCAACTTCAGGTACGGCTATGCTATAGGAAAAGCACTGATTGGTTGGAGGTCAATTAGACAGCAACACATAAGTATGTCCACAATGGAAGCAGAATTTTCATGTCTATCTTTATTATGTATTGATTTAATTCTGTATAAACAGTTGTTGTTGGATATGGGAATAACTGTTAATGATTCCATTGTAGTTTATGAGGACAATCAAGCACCCATACAGTTGGCTACAAATATTGCTGTAAAAACGAGATCTAAGCATACAGATCTTACTTATCTGAATGTAAGGCAATCTGTAAAAAATAGTTTAATACGATTGGAATATTGCATGACTGAAGAAAATATTGCTGATCAGTTTACAAAAGCCCAAGGTTCAGTCAAATACAAAGAAAGTTGTGATGACTAGGGGTTAAGGTTGTCAATAGATATATATATTATTATATTACCCAAAAGGGGAGTATGTTAGGAACAAGGTTACCTAACGTAGTTTGGGTAAAATAATATATATAAACTATGATAGTGAGTTTAAGTGTGTGTCACTTTAAACAACAAAGCATGTAATTTTGGATGTGACTGTAAAACCGCCATAAGAGGGAGCAAGACAACTTGATTAATTGCTGGCTTACTGGATTGCTTGCTGACTATGATGGATTGATGATTTGATAACTGTGTGTTCCCTGCTGCTGTTGCTGGAGGAAGAAAGGAGGTTTGACTTCTTTATATCTCTACTGCAAGAAGATATATTACTGGACTGATATTTGTAAGTTTACTGACCTCTTTTTCGACACTGGACTTTGCAACTGAATTGTCCCCGGATGGACTGAACTAGTGAATGATATATGGACTGTTTGACTATGCTAAAAATCTTACTGGAATAAACTATTTAACTAGCACAGTGTATCTGTTTTACTGAGCGTAAGCTACAAAAACGTTTGTCTCACATATTTTGCCTGACTGCCTGACTGCCTGACTGCCGTGCAGATTCTGCTTGGGTGTATCCCTAACAGTGCTCATCTTTGACAGTTTTTCAACTCCATGTTCCCATCAAGTTTTCATTACTAGCACATGATAACTTTTCCAGTGAATCATTCTGGTGAGTGTGTTATGTTGTTGTTTATTATCAGTTTGTGCTATCTTCCTGCATGAGCTCCATATATGACCTGCTGTTTCTTTTGCCCCTTTGCACATTCTGCACTTTGGGGCATTTAATGATTTTTCTATTCTGGCCTTGATTGCATTAAGTTGAACAACTTGTTCTTATGATTTGGGGTCTTTTTCTTGATTTTTTAAAATATTTTTATCCTGCCTTTTATATATTGTGGTCAACAAAAGATGGTAATGTTTAGTACTCCTGCTTTCTATTTTCTCTACAACAATAACTCTGAGCAACAAGTTAGGCTGAGAGAGAATGACTGGTTCTAAGTCCTCCAACTGTGTTTCATGCCTAAGGGAAGATTGGAATTCATAGTTTCCTGGTTTCTAGGCCAGCATGAAATTCCATATATACCAGATGTTGGAGGGACTAGAACAGACCATTGTTTTGTCTGTTTTATTTTTAAAATATTCTAATCTGATGTATTCCAAATGTCACTGTCAACATGCCTAGTGAATATTGCCCAAATCCATTGATATTTTTTTCGAAATAGCAACCACAGGATTAGAAGCTTACTTTCTCTATCCCCACCTCTTATTTTTCTCTCTTAACTAAAGTAACTGAGCAGTTATGATAGGATTTGGATGCTTAACTCTTCCATGGCCATAACCCTAAATAGGAAAGGAGCTTAAAAAAATCAATGTTGCCCTTTGTTTTCCTCACCACCTTCTTTGTATCACCTTAAGTGATGCCTTCAGGTCAGAACTGAAGTTGCCAAATGTCGTGTCCGCAAAAAGATGCTCAGAGTCGGTGACTTTCATTCAAAGCTCTTTATTTACAATGGGAGAACCGAACCGGCGAAAGGCAAAAAGCCCGCGGCTTTTATACCTTTCGCAGCGGCGGCCGCGGCCAATGGCAGCGATTCAAGTCTCCCGCTCTTGGTTTGAACCAATCGCGGGAGACTTCAATCGGGCCAATCAGCGCGGCTCGCCTGGCCAATCAGAAATCCCCGCGCCTTAGCCAATCAAGGCTCGGGGATTTCGAGTATTCAAATTCAGGACATAACACCCCTCCCCTCTTGGTATGGTCCATCACGTGGTGTAGTCACGCAGGTAGGCGGGGCTCCGTCGAGTCCTAGTTGACCTGCGCAACTCACTTGCATGCTGTAACTCGGCCGGAGCGGTCATCTTTTTGGCTGCTCCTGCCTCTGTGCGAACCGGCTGGATGATCGGGCCGGTTCTTTCGCCGTGGCTCCCGCCTGGGCCTACCGGGTCGGTTGAGCTATGGATTTCGCCGCTCCCGCTTGGCTTCTCTGAGTCGGTAGAGCTGGCCAGGTGGTTCTTCTCCGGAGGGGACTCGCGATGGCTGTGTTCTGGTGAGTATTTTTGGTTTATTTTTTCCTGCGATTGTCTCTCCGGGTATTCCCTCCCCCCTTGGTTCGTGTCTTGGGGGTTGAGGTCAGTCGCTGTTCGTGACCTGAGCTGGTCGATATGTCGTTTCCAGGCTCGCCCATCGATGGTTTGGAGCCGGTACGACCGTGGACCAGTGACTTGAGTTATGACGGCTGGGATCCATAGGGGGTCCCCCGTCATGTTCTTTGCATAGACTAAGTCACCTGGGTTAAATGTCCGGTACCTGGAGCTGGAATCTGGGGGCCGCTCCGGGTTATAGGTCGGGTGTAATCTGTCGAGTGGGGACCTCAGCTTTCTGCCCATTAGAAGTTCTGCAGGGCTCTTGTTAGTTGTGGTATTGGGAGTGATGTGCTGTATGAAGAGCAGTTTGTTGATTTTGTCGCTGATCTCCCCGTGGTCCATTTTCCGGAGGGTCTTTTTTGTAAACTGGACCATCCGTTCTGCCCTACCGTTCGCCGCCGGATGTGCCGGTGCTGTTAATGCGTGGCGGATACCCCTCTCCGCCAGGAACCGTTCGAAATCGATGGACGTGAACTGGGGCCCGTTGTCTGAGACGACGACGTCTGGGAGGCCGTGTGTGGAAAACAGTTTACACAGTTCTTTAACGACGGCCTCTGTGGTAGTGGATTTCATGTCGCATACCTCCAACCAATTGGAGTACGCGTCAACTGTGATTAGAAAAGTATGCCCATTTGTGGGGCCAGCAAAGTCTAGATGGATTCTGGACCAGGGCCCCCGTGGTGTTTCCCAGTCCCGGATAGGTGCTGCGGGTGGGCTGGATCTGGTCTCCTGGCACCGGTGGCATTTGGCGACCCATGTTTCAATTTGCTTGTCCATCCCTGGCCACCAAGCGTAACTTCTGGCCAGGGCTTTAGTCCTGACGATGCCAGGATGACCCTCATGTAGCATCTCTAACACCCTCTTTTGCAATCTGTCCGGAATTACCACCCGGTCACCCCACAGAATACATCCTCTCAGTAGTGAAAGTTCAGTCTGGCGCTGACGGAATGTTTTAAAAGTCTCGTCATTGTCTTTCTCCGGCCAGCCTTTTTCTAACCAGTGTAAGATTCGTGCCAGATGCCTGTCCTTAACAGTTTCTCTGGCAATGTTTGATGCTGTAATAGGTAAACTCTCGATACTGAGGGTGTTAGTTGTTGGTGCTGGGTCAGGTTCAGAGTCAGGTAAAGGCGAGCGGCTTAAAGTGTCCGCGTGCGAAATTTTCTTACCTGGCTTGTGTAGCAGTTCGTAACTGTAGGCTGCCAGGAATTTGGACCATCTTGTCATCCGGGGTGACAAGATGTTCGGCGTGGCTCGGTTTCCAGCGAGGATGCCCAGCAATGGCTTATGATCCATCACGATGGTGAACGGGCGGCCGTACAGGTATTCGTGGAAACGCTTAACGGCGGCAACTATAGCCAAAGCTTCTTTGTCCAGCTGGCTATAGTTCCGTTCCGGTTTAGTCAGAGTCCTGGAGAAAAAAGCGATGGGTGCTTCTCTCTGATCTGGGAGGGTGTGGCTGAGGACAGCGCCAACGCCGAAAGGTGATGCGTCGCAAGTGACAGCTAAGGGCAAGGTTTCGCTGAATTGCATCAGGACGGCGTCGGAGGTGAGGAGGTCTTTGGTTTTTTGAAAGGCGGCTTGCTCTCGTCTCCCCCAAGTCCAGGCCGCCTTCTTGTCTAGGAGTCTATGTAAAGGTTCCGCCGCCGTTGCCTTTTGAGGTAGGAAAACATTATAAAAATTTAGTAAGCCTAGGAACGCTTGTAGTTCCGTTTTGGACTTTGGGGTGGGGGCTTCCTTGATGGCTTTCACTTTTTTAGTCGTAGGGTGAATGCCATGCCGGTCTAGGAGATAGCCCAAAAACTCTACTTGCTTTGTACATAGTTGGCATTTTTCTCGTTTGACTTTAAGTCCTGTTTCTTTAAATTTTGTTAAGACTTGTCTGAGTCGGTTTTCTAATTCGGCTTCGTTTGGCTCCGCCACTAATACGTCATCGAAATAGGGCACCACCCCCTTGATGCCCTGTAGCAAACGTTCCATCAGGCTCTGAAAGATGCCTGGTGCCACGCTGACTCCAAATTGGAGTCGGTTACACTTGAAGGCCCCCCGATGGGTCACGATTGTTTGGGCTTCCGCCGTTTTCTCGTCCACAGGTAGCTGCTGATATGCCTGGGCGAGGTCGAGCTTGGCAAAGACTTTGCCCCCTCCCAGTGAGTGCAGTAAATGTTGCACTATTGGGACTGGGTAGGCGCTTTGTTGTAACGCGCCATTTAGGGTGGCCTTATAGTCCCCGCAGATTCTCACGGACCCGTCTGGCTTTACTGGGGTCACTATAGGGGTCTCCCATCTGGCATGGTCTATCGGTTGCAATACCCCTTGTTTGACGAGCTTGTCGATCTGCTCGTCAATTTTAGGCTTTAAGGCGAATGGTACCCTTCTAGGTTTAAGCCGCTTAGGGGGAACCCTTGGGTCTAGGTCAAACGAGATAAGGGGCCCCTGGTACTTGCCCAAGCCTCCATCGAAGACCTCCTGGAACTCCTGGGCTAGCCGCTGTTCCCAAGCTTCGATGGTGACGTGGTTGACACCTGTCAGCGCGATGTTAAGCAGGGCGAACCATTGTAAGCCCAGTAGGCTTGGGCGGTCGCGATCGACGATCGTGAGTGGCAGTTGTTCGGTGTGGCCTTTGTAAGTTATATTAAAGTTCTTGGTGCCCACTACCGGGATGCGATTCCCTTGGTAGTCTTTTATGATGATCTTTTGGGCGTGCACGTTTCTTTTTTGTAGTGTAGGCACTAGTCTTTTGATTTCGCGCCATGCAATCATGGAAAGGTAGGACCCGGAGTCCACTTCCATTTTGCATGGCTGGCCTTCGATATGGACTTCTACGTGTACCTTTCTGGCGCCGTCGGAGATGGCGTGGCCGATGGTCACCGTCTGGTGGGTCTCTTCTTTTCGCCGACCGTCGCCGCTTCTTTGAGATCGTTGAGTACGGTCCCACCGACCGTCTGGCTGGCGCTCTCTGGCTCTGGGCGGGGAGCTTTCTCTCCTTCTGTCGTGCTGTTCCCATTTGGGCGGGCTGCGGGTCTTTTTTTGGCGGCAAACTCGAGCGATGTGGCCCCGTCGTTCACAATGCCTACAGATAGAGTCAAAGAATCGGCATTCTGACCTGGGGTGGTCGCCGCCGCACCCGGCGCAGTTGGTCCTCGACCTACGACCTTTTCGACTTCGTTGGTCGCCGCGTCCTGTCTGCACGCGATGTATGTCCTCCTCGTCTTCCGACGTGCTGGAGGTTGACTGGTATTCACCGTAGTGTGCGGTTGCTTCGTTTCTTGTGTCGGCCGACCTTGCCGGGTTGTTGTTTCCGCCCTTCGCGTCAGATCTTCGCATGCTGTCCGCTGACGTGCGGGTTGCTTCTGCGGCTGCGGCTGCGGTAAGGGCATCGGCTAGGCTGATGTCGCCCTTGGCCATAAGTCGGCTCTGGAGTGTAGGGTCCCATAAGCCGAGTACGAAGCGGTCTCTTATGAGACTGTTCAGACCTTCAAACTCGCAGAGTCCTCCTAGGCGCCGTAGCTCTGCGACGAAGTCGCTCAATTTTTCGTCTGGTTTCTGGTTTCGGCGGTAGGACTCGTTGCGCCGTATCAGGATGGGGACTTCGGGGGCGTAATGGCGCCGCAGTATAGGTTCGAGGACGTCCCAGTCCATGGCGGTTGCGTCTGCCGGCTTGGCCAATGCTTTGGCCATCTGGAAGACCTCTGGTCCGCAGTGAGTAAGGAAGACGGCGCGTTTTAGCGGGCCCGGGGCGTCCTTCATTCCGGCGCATTCCAGGTACATACGGAACCGATCCGAGTACGATTCCCAGTCCTCGGCGGCGGGGTTGAAGGGGGCGGGCGGTGCTATCTTCGCCATCTCTGCGCTGGAGCTGGTACTTGGGTGGACACGGGGTTCGGTTCAGGGGCGAGATCCCATCCTCGTCACCAGTGTCGTGTCCGCAAAAAGATGCTCAGAGTCGGTGACTTTCATTCAAATCTCTTTATTTACAATGGGAGAACCGAACCGGCGAAAGGCAAAAAGCCCGCGGCTTTTATACCTTTCGCAGCGGTGGCCGCGGCCAATGGCAGCAATTCAAGTCTCCCGCTCTTGGTTTGAACCAATCGCGGGAGACTTCAATCAGGCCAATCAGCGCGGCTCGCCTGGCCAATCAGAAATCCCCGCGCCTTAGCCAATCAAGGCTCGGGGATTTCGAGTATTCAAATTCAGGACATAACACCAAACAAAACATATTTTACTCTTGGCCCACATAGGTCCATCTGCTGAAACTTGGTGGCAATTCTCACTGGCTGGAAATCAGGGTCTTTGCAAAATGCATCTAGCTGCTCGCATGGCTTCAGGACATCTGTGGGCAGAACTAATCTTGCCTATAACTTGAAATCTTTAAATGACTTGTATTGTCCTTAAATGCATTTATTATTACTTTCCTTTTCTCAGTATCCCAGCACACTAAAAGCAACTATATCATTTCCATTTCAGGCTTGAAGTTGATGAAATATTTATATACCATTCCTATGATATCATTAATAATAAAAGCTAAGCACAGGTATTGAGAACCAATTCTCTTCATTTAGGTATGCTGCCGAAGGCAGAGTTACAGACTACCAAGCACTGTAGTGCTCCTATCTAGGTTTTAAGAAACCTTTTTTTTCTATCCTAAATTCCAAAATTGTGAAAGTTATTAAAACCTGGCAACTCCTAGGACTTACTGTAATGGTAGCATTACCTGGGTGGGTCAAAAGCTGTGCAGGTCTTGCAAGTTAAAAATAAAAAGGACTGCACCGCTTGATATTTAATTTTAATCATCTTGTTTGACCAGTTAAAAAGGAAATAATTCATAAAACTATTTTTATCAAATGAAAACCTAAGTACATAATGTAATTGCCAAGCTGATCATAGAGCCATCTGGCCATGAGCCAAAGTACATTCTCTTTGAAAAAAAGTTCTAATTTTCCAAGGGACTCACCTTCAACAGGAGTCACATTATATTTTTGTATGCGAACCTGAAATGATTTGGAATAAATCTCTAACATTTAATTATAACTTGTTTCTGAGGAAATTAAATTTCTTCAGTTAGCAGCACTTTTAATGAAATAAACTTTTGGGCAATTGAAATGGTAAGAATTTTTGATGCTGTAGTTAAATCAAATATTTATTTTTATATAATCGTGAGAGAACAGTGAAAAGAGTGTCCTGAATACTTTTCCATCAAAAAGATATAGTGCTGATCAATCTGAAATTATTCCACATTATCCTGGGATTTACATTAATCTCTTAGCCTATATGATAGACCATTGGGAATTATTTTGTACAGACCCACATCAAAATAATATTTTTTCTCTGCTCACCACTACAAACTATCAAATGAACATTTTCAAAGACTCCAGAACAGTCTTTTCTTTGGAGATCAGAAAGACAAAATGGTGACCATAACACAAAAGTCCTAGCCCTTTCATATATGTCACCATGTAACACACATAAACGAGGGACAGGTCTTCAGTCAAGTGGTCCCAGCTACCTTCTTGATTTTTTTATCCCTGCCCTTCTCCCCATGGATACTCCTTTACCTTCAGCTTAGAGTATTGTTAAAGACTGAATGTACAGCTCCAGTAATAAACCCACATCTACACACAGATCTCATTTTCATACATATTTACAAAAAACATATTTATAAAAGGCACAACAAATTCATCCATGTGTTGGTCCCATAACAAAATGTATACATTCATATCCTTGATTCAGAAACAATATGTCTTTTTTGGGGGGGGGAAGGGAACTAGTATTGTAACTTTTTCATGGCTTCCTAGTGAGTCTTCAGGAAAATCTGGATGGTTTCTATGAAAGCTTAACAGTACTTATTGGATTCCTGATTTTATCCACTACACTCATGTTTCCATTAGAGTTGGAACTGCAACATTCACGATCATACCAATAATATAGCCTGCTCAAAATTTAATTGATGTTCTGTGGTTATATCCCATTCTCGTATTGATTTTTAAAATGTTCAGGATTTAAGAAGTCATATTTTCACAATTTTATAGTTCGTTTATTTTGAGCCACTATATTGTCAATAATTACAGAAAACAAAGAAATGATTACTGTATAAGCAGTAATAAAATAAAAAGCAACCTGTATATTTTATAGATACATGTATGCATAATGTATATATACAAGATTTCACTGTAAACTTTCCTCAAGTAGCTATCCTTTAGCTATGATAAGACTTCATTTCTCAGCTGACATAGCTATTATCATGTTGGCTGGGAATTATGGAAATTGAAGTTCCAAAACAGCAGGGCACTAGGTTGACAAAAGTTACCAAATTCAGCTTCATATGGGCAGAAAATCTTTTCTGGCAATTGCAATAACTTTTGAAGTGGTACAATTTTCAGTGTAATGAGTTGAAAAAAATTCTACTCATAAAGCTACAAAAGGAAAAATACTATGTTTCAATCAATTCAGAAAAGTACTATTCCAAAGCAATTTTAAAAAGCGAACTTTATGGCAAGATGTGTCACTTGCCTCACCCATTTCAGCCTCTGGAATGCAAAATGCGTCTGTATAACAAAAGCAAATACAAGAGTATTAACTCTCATGAGCCTGGCTTCTCTTTTACCATAATTCTTTTATCCCATTTTATTTCATTGTATTTAGTATCATTTTCATACTTTATATCTTTCAAAAAGAAACAAAAACAAGCTCTGAAGCCATTAAGGTAATGCTATATTAACTACTAGGAAGTTAACACTGTAGTCTGACTCAGTGAAAACCTTCCACGTAAGCTGAAGGAATAAAATAGGCAAACATTTGGTCAATTTCCCAAGGTAAATTTGCAGACAGCACCTAGTGGGTGTGGGATCCAGACAAACAAATATTAATGCGCTAGAAAGTTAAGCAGCAGTTGAAAGACACACACTCTCTTCTGCTTTGCAAGTTGTATCCCAGCAATTTGCTTTGTTTTAAGCCAAGGCAGGTATCGCTGTTGGTTTTGGAACATATGCTTAGGCCAAAGAGACTGCTAAAATGACAAGGAACACAGCTGCATCTTAAAAGGCTTTCACATCTTTAAGCAAAAGCCCATGTCACCATAAATATGCTATAAACAGCTACATTGGAGGTAGAATGGGTAGGTTTTTAGAGAGCATCAACACCTGTCCATTTCTATGGGGATAACAAAGAGGTCTCATAGGCAGCAGGTGCAAAGTTCAGAGGGCAACGATTAAACGAAACTCGGCCCCACTGCTGATTCATTGCTGTCCAAAATTTTGCTCATTCTGACATCTTCTCCTTTAAGGGAGGCTTATTAAGTTAGTGGTATGAAGTTAGTTTAGTTCCACGTTTAACACACACATACACACAGAGTTAGCCCATTAAATAGAAATAACAAATGGCATTATTAGTTGTCCAAACACTTGGGGGGGGGGAGTGGCGGCAGATGTTTATGTTTGCCAATGGCCATCTCAATCAAAATCTGCCAAAGGTGTTGCTTTTGCTCATTCAGACCTAAACTAAAATAAGACCTAAACTGGACGCAGCTAGCGTGGCTTTTCCTTTACTTTGATGGGAGAATGCTTATTTTTTTTGAGGGGAGGGAGGGACTTCCACAAGGATATTTCGCCCATGATTTGAAGGCAGGACCTCCCGATTCCACTCTTGCGACCTGATCACAGATGCGCTCCCCACGCGCTGCTTTCCCCCCCCCCACGCCAGCGAAGAAAGAGTAAGATGTCACCCTGTCCCTCCGCGGGTACCTCTTTGCAGGCGTGGAGATTCTCCTCCTGGGTAGCGGCGCCCGCCCAAAGCAGAAACGACAGACAGAGCAGAAGGAACGGCAGGCGCCTCCAGCCGATCTCAACAGGGTGGCGGCAGCAGCAGCAGCAGCAGCATCTGGTTATCCTCTCAGCGGGAGGAAGCCTGCCAGCCCCAGCCATGGTGGCGCAGGAGAAACAGCGAGGAGCCGGTAGTCGCGCTGCGCCTCGGGCGGGCAGGCACCGATTCAGGTGCGACGGGAGCCGCGCTCTCGGGCAGAAAGGGATGCAAGGATCCCGCCCCCCTCCCGCCCCTCGGACCGCCCACACCTCGCTGCCTAGCAACCGCAGCTGCCTCCTCCGCTCGGCCCTCCCGAGGCGAAGGAGCACCTGAGGCTCGGGAAGCGCGCGAGTCGCTGTGGCGCGCGGCGAAGGGAAAGCCGTTTGCTTTCGAAGCGCTCCTTCAGCCGCCCCCCAGCAAGGCCTCGCCGGAGTCGCTCAAGCCACGCGCGCTGCACTAACGATCCAGTCCTGAGCCGGGCAACGGGTGGCGCTTTGGAGCGGCCAGGGGGGGGCCGAGCGCAGCAACCCGACCCACTTCGCCCCTCGCCTGCCGGCTCCTGGGAGCTCGCTTCCCCTTAACCCCAAGTTGTTCTCGGGAGCTGAAACTATTAAATGGGCTGCCTCGCTTCTCATTTTGGTGTTTGACTGGCATTGCCTTAAATGTTTCCGTTCCCCTGGGACTAACTCTTCGGAATAATCCCGCTGGGATTTAGGAGAGGAGAAAAATTGGTCTTTCAGAAACTATTCAATGCGCTTAAAGCATGGGCCGTAAAAATGAAGGCTCGACTTTATAAGCATCCTTATAAAAGGGGATTTTTCTTTATTTCGTGTGAAGGCGCTTTTCAAGCGCGTGCTGGTTTCTGTCCTTTCCAACCTCGCGCCGTTTTTTGTGGTCTTTTTCTGCCTCCCAAGAAGTTCGCTTTTATTTCCAGCCATTAGTGGGTGCTTTGACACGTAGTGACCGGAAGACTCTAAAAGACCCTGTCGCCTAGCAACCGCCATCATATCCCAAACAAAACTGACACGCGGGGAGAGAAATCGGCACTCGCAATTGGCAGTTTTGGCGACTGGCAACCCTACTACTGCGAAAGTCTGGAGTATGTCACCCACTAGGAACTCTTTTCCATTCCCTAATTACGAAAATGAAAATACATACAGTGGTAATAGGAATGCACAGGTAAGAGAGATCCCTTTATTGAGAGGGAGAGAGGGAGGGAGGGAGGGAGGGAGGGAGAGAGAGAGAGAGAGAGAAGCATTTGCATTGTGATGCATTTTGTTTATCCTAATGAAATTTAGAAGCCAGATGCTATTAACTGGATAGAACAGCTACATTGGAGGTAGAATGGGTGGGTTTTTAGAGAGCATCAACACCTGTCCATTTCTATGGGGATAACAAAGAGGTCTCATAGGCAGCAGGTGCAAAGTTCAGAGGGCAACGATTTAACGAAACTCTTGGCCCCACTGCTGATTCATTGCTGTCCAAAATTTTGCTCATTCTGACATCTTCTCCTTTAAGGGAGGCTTATTAAGTTAGTGGTATGAAGTTAGTTTAGTTCCACGTTTAACACACACATACACACAGAGTTAGCCCATTAAATAGAAATAACAAATGGCATTATTAGTTGTCCAAAACACTTGGGGGGGGGGGGAGTGGCGGCAGATGTTTATGTTTGCCAATGGCCATCTCAATCAAAATCTGCCAAAGGTGTTGCTTTTGCTCATTCAGACCTAAACTAAAATAAGACCTAAACGGGACGCAGCTAGCGTGGCTTTTCCTTTACTTTGATGGGAGAGTGCTTTTTTGGGGGGGGGGAGTGGGGAGCCTCCTTTTAGAGTCTTAATAATGTTTTACAGATGATGCTGGAAACTACTTGCGAACTTAAGATACACATTTTATGTTTATTAATACAGGATAAAATGTGGAAATCTGACTTCAAAAATAACTCTAAATATACCTAGTATGTGCAAAATGCAAATCTGGGAAATTTATCCTATTTTTCTTGCTTTTCAGACAATTACTGTCCCTTAATGACTGGTCAAAAAAATAAAGGGAACACAAAAATAAGACATCCTACATCTGAATAAATGAAATATTCTTATTAAATACTTAGTTCATTACATAGTTGAATGTGCTGACAACAAATCACACAAAAATTATCAATGGAAATCAAATTTAGCAACCTATGGAGGTCTGGATTTGGAGTTACACTCAAAATTAAAGTGGAAAAAAAACACTACAGGCTGATCCAACTTTGATGTAATGTCCTTAAAACAAGTCAAAATGAGGCTCAGTAGTGTGTGTGGCCTCCACATGCCTGTATGACCTCCCTAGAACGTCTGGGCATGCTCCTGATGAGGTGGCAGATGGTCTCCTGAGGGATCTCCTCCCACACCTGGACTAAAGCATCCCCCAACTCCTGGACAGTCTGTGGTGCAATGTGGCATTGGTGGATGGAGCGAAACATGATGTCCCAGATGTGTTCAATTGGATTCAGGTCTGGGGAACAGGCGGGCCAATCCATAGCATCAATGCCTTCGTCTTGCAGGAACTGCTGACACACTCCAGCCACATGAGGTCTAGCATTGTCTTGCATTAGGAGGAACCCAGGGCCAACCGCACCAGCATATGGTCTCACAAGGGGTCTGAGGATCTCATCTCAGTACCTAATAGCAGTCAGGCTACCTCTGGCAAGCACATGGAGGGCTCTGTGGCCCCCTAAAGAAATGCCACCCCACACCATTACTGACCCACTGCCAAACCGGTCATGCTGGAGGATGTTGCAGGCAGCAGAACATTCTCCACGGCATCTCCAGACCCTGTCATGTCTGTCACATGTGCTCAGTGTGAACCTGCTTTCATCTGTGAAGAGCACAGGGCGCCAGTGGAGAATTTGCCAATCTTGGTGTTCTCTGGCAAATGCCAAACGTCCTGCATGGTGTTGGGCTGTAAGCACAACCCCCACCTGTGGACGTCGAGCCCTCATACCACCCTCATGGAGTCTGTTTCTGACCATTTGAGCAGTCACATGCACATTTGTGGCCCACTGGAGGTCATTTTGCAGGGCTCTGGCAGTGCTCCTCTTGTCCCTCCTTGCATAAAGGCAGAGGTAGCGGTCCTGATGCTGGGTTGTTGCCCTCCTACGACCTCCTCCACGTCTCCTGATGTACTGGCCTGTCTCCTGGTAGCACCTCCATGCTCTGGACACTACGCTGACAGACATAGCAAACCTTCTTGCCACAGCTCGCATTGATGTGCCATCCTGGATAAGCTGCACTACCTGAGCTACTTGTGTGGGTTGTAGACTCTGTCTCATGCTACCACTAGAGTGAAAGCACCATCAGCATTCAAAAGTGACCAAACCATCAGCCAGAAAGCATAGGAACTGAGAAGTGGTCTGTGGTCACCACCTGCAGAACCACTCCTTTATTGGGGATGTCTTGCTAACTGCCTCTGCTTTCCACCTGTTGTCTCTTCCATTTGCACAACAGCACGTGAAATTGATTGTCAGTGTTGCTACCTAGGTGGACAGTTTGATTTCACAGAAGTGTCATTGACTTGGAGTTACATTGTGTTGTTTGAGTGTTCCCTTTATTTTTTTGAGCAGTATATATAGAGAGAAATAGGCATTCCACCCAGATTAATAAATCAAGATGCACAAGCAAGAGACTTGAAGGCAACAGATAAATTGTCAAAATTAAGTGATCTTCTTTTGCTATAATGTTCTTCATAAAAATGCAAACCATAAAGAGAGCACAATACAATTATTATAGGTATGTTTATATTTCACTGAGGTAATGAGAACTTCCTTAAACAAGGGGATTAGGAAAACAAGGGGATTAGGAAGACAAGAAAACACTGAACTACTGTAAAACATAACAATAGAACCTCTGTCAAAATGTTACCAAAGATCTGATTGGTCAGGTACTCAAATCTGAGTTAAGCCAAGCAATCAGTTTTGTCCAGGTCAAGCATCAATTTTGGGTTTTGTTACAAAGTAGGTAAGTTAACATCAGTCTTCCCCAATGTGATGCCCTTCAGAGGTATTAGACTGAATAATCTGGCAAGATGTTTATGCATTTTATTCCAACTTCTCTTGAGGGTAACAGGTTGAGGAAGATTGCCTAAAATATGTTGACAATTCTTTGTAACTACAATCTTAAAAACACGAGCAATTCTATATAACATTTATATTTCCTTTAAAGCAAGAATGATTTGATATTATCAATCTGCTGAAACCTGTTGCTATGTTGACATTTTCTCTGATTAGAAAAACCTGTGTATAGGTAGTCTCAATTTAAGTGACCAAAGTTACAACAGTACTGAAAAAACTGATTTATGACAGTTGCCATGTCCCCATGGTCATATAATTAAATTTGGACACTTGACAACTGGGATGTATTTGATGATTCCAATGACTTGGGATCTTGTGATCGATCACCTTTTGCAACCTTCTGACAGGCAGTCAAGATTCACTTAATATATCAGCACATACAAACCACGTTATTAACAACTGCTGATGCATTTAACAACTGTGGCAGAAAGGTCATAAAAGCAAAACTCGTTTAGCGACTGTCTTGCTTAGCAATGGAAATTTTAGGATCAATTATAGTCATAAGTCAAGGACTAGCTGTATTTGTCTTACTGCGTGTGGCTATCTGGATTAATCCTATATTTTAAACATACACAAGCCAATAGGACTGAAGTAGTCATGAAAAGGCCAATATTTTGACTGTGTATGTGCATTTCTTGGATCCCAAGTTCAGTAATTAGACAATATTGGAAGAGATAATGTAAGTTAGGTTTTATGTTTTAATGACGTCAGTATAATAAGCTTAATATTCTTATTGATCCAGAAAAGCTCCTATTGCATGCCCCCCCACCTTTCTCAGCAACAAGACACCTGGAATCGGCTACATGGAAATGCAACTTTAGCAAGCATTAGAAGAGAAGTCTGGTATTCAGAACCTGAGGTAAAAAAGAAATGATATTGCCATCTTTGTTGTTTTTTCTCTCTTCTCTCTTCTTGAGCCCCATACTATCCCTTCTTTAAAATGCCTTAGAAATATATGTGTATTAAATAGACCAAAGGACACTTCAATTTGATAAAATGTTTGTTTGGAACAATCAGTGAGTCTTTGGAAATTTTGACAAGTCCTTGAGTCAATTTTTATCAAGCAGAAGTACACCTTTCTAGCTTTGAAGGCTTTTAGATGCATTAATAGGGAAGCTGTTAAATTTTGAACTTGATTCATATGAGAAACAGATGCATGGAGTGATCTTAATTTGAAAAGGAGGGAAATACTGTGTGAGGGATCAATTCCTTGAATAGGTTAATTATTAATAGTACTTTAAAGATTTGCAGTTATATTTTGAATGTAATTACTTGTCAGTATATTCAGTTTAAATATGTATGATTAGAACATCATCTAATATGTTTACCAGCTTCAGAGAAGAAATTCTTGAATGTTTAATAGCTGTATTTGAAATACAACCTAACAATTCAATTCTATACAAATTAGATGGTAATATTTTTTTTGTGGAGTAAGGAATTCTTGGAAAATCAATGGGCCCAAGTTTTAAAAAATGCTAAATACACTTGTGACATATAGATGAAGTTACTTAATTAGAAATTCTTGCTTCATGTTTACTGAACTTTCCAAATAAAATTTATTCTTAAGCATTTCTTGTCATGGCATTTCTCATAATGGCATTGTAAAATATTTCTGGGCTCTTTATATAATTTGGTTGTATTTTGTCATAGTTTCATTTGGTTTCAAATCATTAATATAATTTTAGAGAATATAGTTATGTATATAAATGGAATTTTAAATTGCACTCCAAAATTACAGAATTTTACATTGTATTAAGAATTCTCCTGAAGAGTACTTTAGTCTGAGATTGGTTGTTTTCTGGCATATGTTTCATTACCAAACTAGATACCATCATCAGTACTATGGAAAGGGGTTTGCTTGCATTTTACTCTAATTGGCACAAACATTGGGATCAGTTAAGAGAATCAGCCAATACAGGGAAAAAGAACACTGCATGTATCAAGAGTGAATTCTAGAGATGTGTTTTGATTTTTGAAATGTATTTATACTATAGAATGAGAAGATAATTACTATAATTCTATATGGTCTAGATCTATATGACCAAGGTAGATAGATATTACTATTATATAGATTTTTCAAAGTCCATTTTTATTATTTGATATATTTTTAATTATATTATTTCACTATAAAAGAAAACACAGTAGAATGAAGCAACTTATATTGATATATGAATTACAGGTGTTTGGATAGGGCACCTTGCTTTTCTGTGTCGTATAGACACATTCTACTAATCTGGGTAGATATGTAAAATAGTGCCATTTTGCACCTTAATTCTGAGGACATTGCAAGGTTCTTACCCTGATACTTAACTTCATTTTTGTCTTCTCAGTTTTGCGGTTAAACAGGCAATTCCTGAAAAGTTTGCATATACTATTTCACTTTTAAAACATCTCTACTACACTACCCCTAATTTATGCTTGTAAATCAACATGCTTCCCACTTATCAATCTCATTTGCAGATTTCTAAAGACAGTTTGGATTTTAACCTCAGTTCTCTATACAATCATCATGAAGACCTGCTTAAAGACAAAAGTCAAGTAGTCCTCCATAAAGAGACCCTCCTGGATGAACATGGGTAAACATAAGTTTTTATTCTTCTAAATTTAAAAAACGAACATCAGACTTCAGTGGATGCATACTCTACTAGTGCTGCAATTCTTATAGCTATGAAACTAACAACAGGATGTACATTGGGTGATCAATAAATCCATAGTCATAATTCTATCAATCCTATTTATTAGATTATATTTTTACATTAAACAAGTGTCCACATTTCATTTTCTTCAGGGAAAATTTCAACTGGTATCAGGCACGTAAAATACGTATTTAATATTATTACCTTTATTGTCAAGAGTACATGTGTACAATGAAATATTAATATTTTCAATCTGAAATAAAGACAAATGCATGGGTGAAAACCATTCCAAGATCTAGAATGCAGTTTTTTGACTACTGTGTAGACATATACTTGAGAATACTTTAATTTATCAGGATAGTTTAATTCATTTTCTGTACTGAGCAGGTGATCGGACTCCATAACCTAAATGGCCCTTTTTAACTCTATGAATCAATAATTCCTGTTAATTCTAAGCGTTCTCAGACATTTGAACAGTGTACTACTGTTTCCTTAACTGAATAGCTCTATCCTACTTCTTTTACTTAATGAAAGATTTACACAATTCATTAATTCACTTTAATGTTTACCATTCAACAATTATATCTGCCCAAAATGCAACTTTCTTGCTAATGCATGTCCTTTGTTTTGAGCACGGCAGAACACTGAAGGGTTTAGAGCCTGTGAAGAAATACGCTTCAGTTCAGCATCCTACCTCCAAGGGTATTACTGTGAAACACTGGGTTAATCCTGTAAAAGAATCTATCCACCACATTGAGGGAGCCATTGGTAAGCATGACCATTAAATGCCTTTTTTGATTGAAGAGGAACTAGGATAAGAACAGAAACCTTTTCAGTAGATCTATTTCCAAATACCTTTTCCTCATTAATTTGGTAGTTCTTTAAAAAATGTTCCCAGCTGTATAACTTGCAGTATTTTAAAGATAGAATCATTAAAAAATCAAGAGTTCTGTATCTTTGTTCCATTGCAAGATATCAGTTATGTGTGTGTGTATGTGTGTGTGTTGGGGGTGTCAATTCTCAGAACAGTGAATGACAGCTGACAAAATATTTTGTCTTTGTTTACAGAATCTCCACATACTGCTGCCACAAACAGTGGATATTCCCGTAAAGAGAATGGTGGGATCTTCTATCATTAATGTTATTTGAGGGGTCATGTCACAGTTTTATTCCCTTCTACCTGTAATTGCTGCCCACATGCTAACTCTTGGCTCACTGTATGCTTAGTTTTTAGATCATCCATTAAACCAGGCAACTTCACTGAATTTTAGTAAAAGCTCAGCTGTGCTGTATCTGAAAAAGCAGCTTGTTTTTGCCAATGGACCAAACTGCAAATGTATCAGACCTAATAAATTCATATATCTGATTAGGAGAATTCAGGTAATAGAATCTAGTCAACTCCAAAAAAGGTATTATTTTGGTCAACTCCAAAAAAGGTACTATTTATTCTGAATCATAAACACTATTAATTTACACAATTTTAGCTAAAAGTATCTTAGTTAACATCTCCAAAGCAAAATATAACATTGACTAAATCTTCAAAAAAAAAGTGTTTTTCAGAAACAAAATGCAAATAGAACTTCATTCCTAAATTATTCCTAATATGGTTATGGAGTACTTGAGAACACCAGTCGCCACAAGAACAGAGTGATCCAACTTCTGAGGGCTAAAAACTATTACTGGTATATCAAGATCAAAAAGAATTCCAATGAGGAAGAAAGGCCAAAGGCCAAAATACACAATTCTATAACCTTTAAAAAAAGTTCTGCAAGAAAAAAAATTGCCATAGATCAAGGAGACAGAGTATCTGATGTCATTCATAAATGCCATGGCTGTGTGCAGGCAGATTTAACAAAAGCAAGCTGAAGCCAAAGTTTGCTAATACAACTGAATCTCAAATCCAGCCCATTACTGAAATGGTATTTTCCCTTGAGGCTTTAAGCCTGGTACTTTTGAAACATTTTAGATTAGTTATAAGTGTGGGTGATAAGAATTTTTCTATACCTCCCAGATTTATCCACTTCCTGTCTCCTGCACAGAATTAATTTTTGACCCTTTATCTTCACATATAAAGCATACTTTTAAAGATTTTCTCTCTTGTCCATTTTTTTCATTATTTAGTATTATCTTCCGCCTGTTGCAGTTTCAACTACTATAATCCATACTGCAGTAATATTCCCTTAGAATCAACCCACTCTTCTCTGCTGACCTTTCTGATACTCTAATATGTATTTTAGTTAATCTTTTCATCTATCTATCTTCATATTATTGTCTTCTGGTTTCTGTGCTGCAATTTTTCTGTTTTTCTAATTTTTTTGTAGATTCCAGATAATTGTTTCACATTTAGTTCCAAGCAAACTATATTCCTTCTTGTATAGTATGAATATTAAATCATGCAATTTCATGAATAAAGATTCTAACCATTATATCATCTCAGTTAATTAGCATTAAAGGTTTCACTATATAGTTGTATCTTCAGGGCATTTGAAACATAATCTCTTCCCAAGTCAGTTCTTGATGATTTGAATTGAAAATTCATCCATCTGAAGTCATTTTCTCCTGGTTTAATATATCACCATGCTGGCTTAGTGGTTTACAGAAATGGAGATAAGCACTGACCTAAAGTTGGCGATTAGCAGATTAAAAACCCCTAATGTTTTTAATTTTTTAAAAAATTAAACTTCAGATAAACACAAAATTTCCACTCTAAATTGCTTGGGGAAAATTTCAGTCAACATACAGAAAAATATATATATTGCTGGACATGTTTTAGGCATTTTTCCAACCAACTGCAAAAAATCTACAATTAAGCACTTATCTAAAATTAGCTTCCTTGTCCTGTTAGAATGATGTTTACAATAAGATTTTTTTTTTAAAAAAAAGTCTTACTACATTCATGTAAAGATTGGATTCAAACTGGTTACTCCCTGAACATTATCTCCTTGTATTCTCAAGAGTAAAAACTCTTTGCAAAGCCAAGTTTCATGGAAATTCTAATTCTGCTTATATTATTTCTCATGCTAGTTTAAGAAGCCTTCCAACATAGAAAACAGACTTTCCAGGGAGCTTTGGGTTTTGCAGCAAGCAAAATTTTGCTGTATATCAGGGGTATCAAACTGGCGGACCGTGGGCCAGGTGGTCATGTACAGGCCACACCCACTCCAGCTCTGTGAAGGGGAAAATGATACATTACGACAGCAACATAGCATGGTGAGTTTGACACCTGTGCTGTATATTCTCTGCATTTACTGTCATGGAAAGATTACATCCCCAAAATATTGAACTCAAATATTTATTGCTAGCATAATTTTAGAAAAATATATGAGTATCTCATGCACCTTAAATAACATTAAAAATTAAATATTTATAAGTTCAACAAGCCAGACAATACACTGTGCTGCATTTGAAAAGTATATTGCTAGATCCTACACTTTAAAATTGCATTTTTAACAAGCCATAATGTAGATTTTCCACTTAAGTTTGTCTATCCAGTCATGGTCAACTCTAGTGAGTGGTTCTCATCTCTATTTCTTAACTGAGCAAGCCAGAATTGTTCAAAGATGCTTCCATGGCCAACATGACTATACACTGAGGTACACAGAACGCTGTTACCTTCCCACTGAAGTAGTACCTATTAATCTACTTGCAATTGCATGCTTTTGAACTGCTAGGCAAGGAGCTGGGGCAAGTAACGAGACCTCACCTTGTCACACAACACTGCCAGCTAAACAAGCTCAGCTTTAACTGCTGAGCTATCATGCCCCAAAAATGTATTATATACATGCATAATACTTATTTGCCAGGAATGCATACCAAGACATGAAAAAGCAGAAATTAAACTATAGTGTCAGTTGATGATGAAGTACAACCCAAAGGCTTCATCTTGGTCTAATCTCATTTACAACTGGGTTCTTGTACCAACAAATAAAAATAAGAAGTATCACTAGGGTTATGTGATAGGGTTTGTCCCATTTCAGTAACTTAACGAAAGTTTAAGTGATATTTGATATTTCAGGGGGATTGCTGGAACTTTTTAAACTCCCTTGATCCCTCATTATCGACCATGATAGGTGGAAGTTTCTCATTCTGTTTTATGCTGGAATTTTAATTGTGGTATTAGAAATAGCATTTTTTTAAAAAAGCAACTTCTCAAACTTGTATGCGCACACTAGTTCCTGAAGAGGAAGCTCTTAGTTTGGAGCTGTAAGAGGCAGCACCTTACCCACTATGCCCCCCTGTGCTTCGGATAAAATTCTTTTTTTTTTTTCAACCCCTACTCAGATCGATCTTTAGAGCATCGCCAGCCTCTTGAGTGCATTAACTTTTGTTAAATTTTAAAAAAAGCACACTCAACTGCCAGCACATGGCTGCTGGTTAAGGAAAATCGAATCCCGACTTTAGTGGACGGCGGTGCTTCTAGCCCGAAGAATAAAAGGCCCACCAGAACAAAGAAGTTCCTCGGCTGAAGCCGGATCAGAATCGCTTCGATACACATTGGCTAGGAAGAGGAATTTTCCAAACCTCCAGCCTCATCTATCTGATCAATTCATCATATCCGACAATACTGCCGCACGCTCATTGAACCTAAGCTTCTCCGTACAGCGCCAAGGGCTTCACAGAAGCGGCTCTTTTCATTTCAGGCCGGGAAGGCGGCGACATCTCGGCCCGATCAAATAAGATCAACGTGTAAAAGGAAAGTAATCGTTACAGAGCAGGGCCACACACACACACACACACACCTCCCGATGCCTCACATAACACACACACTCACGCTACAGACGCGGTTCAAGCATAGCCTCCAAACAACACTCACTCCCACCCACAGAAACACCACGCTCGCGCTCCCTGACTGCCAACACAAAGATGGCCGACAGGCCTCCACGGTTTATCTACCCCGCCCGCATTGCATTCTGGGCATCGCACAGATCTCTGGCCGGGTCTCCGGCTTTCCATGAGATCCTAAGAGGGAGGAGGGAGCGCTGCGCACCAGAGCCGGCGCCTGATTGGTCGGACTAACTCGTCCGTCAGTGTTCGAATGGTCGAAATTTCGAAACGCGTTTAAGGCTCCCGGATAAGAAGTCGTTTCGGAACAACGTGTGGAGGAGTGGAGTAACTTCAGTAGTTGCCTTTCCGCTTAAATTGTACTGCTTTTTCATTTGAATTTGCTCTTCTCCTTCTGCCAGTCATCCGTGATTATTTGTGTGCTGCATTACCCCGTTCATCTCCAAAGGCTCACCGAAACTAAGCAGATCGTTAGTCAGTACAGTAAGCCATAAACAGGGTAACAGTACGTTCTGTTCGTTTCCTTTCTGGATGTACAATAAAGGTATGGTTTTCTTATTGGAATTTCATAGTGTGCCTAAACGTTTTAACCATGGTGTTCATCAAAAAATCAATGGGAACTGACATAAAAATGCATTCATTATATGTGCACAATATTACATTGCATATTGTACATTGCAATGTCCTACCTGTCAATGAATACTTCAGCTTCAACTTTAACAATACAAGAGCACACAATAGATACAAACTCAAGATTAACCACACCAAACTTGATTGCAGGAAATACGATTTCAGCAACAGAGTGGTCAATGTCTGGAATGCTCTACCTGACTGGTTTCTTCCCCAAACCCCAAAAACTTTAACCTTAGACTGTCTACTATTGACCTCACCCCTTTCCTAAGAGGTCTGTAAGGGGCGTGCATAAGCACACCAACGTGCCTACCGTCCCTGTTCTATTTCTTATTTTTCTCATATGTATACATTTCATGTATCCATAACTATGTTTATACTTATACCTGTTATAATTGCTTGACAAAATAAATAAAATAAAAATAAAAAAAATAAAGTATTTCATAATAAATGCCATCTATGTTAGACTAGCGAGGACAATTGCAGCTAAAATTGCCTTGAAAGCGACAGGCATTTAATATTTGGGATAAATACAGAAAAAGAATAAATGAAGCTAAGAGGTTTTTCCCTCTTAGCTTCATTTTTAAATACAAAGAAAGCCAAACTATTTGTCTAGTGGAAAGGTAACAATTTGCTCAGGTTCCAAGACTTAAAATCTTTGGATTTTTACTTTGCAAGGGTATAACTTACCTCATTAGTCCTTTCAGATAAATAACACAAGAATAACTTCAAGAGCAAGAGAGAATATATGTATTCAACTTACAGCCGTTGCTTGGTGGCAGTCTGAAGTTACAGCAGCCCTGAAAAAAAGTGGCTTATGACTGCTTTTCATACTGCCATTGCAGCATCTCCAGTCATGTGATCCAAATTCAGATGCTTTGCAACTGGCATATATTTTCTGAAATGTTTTTGAAATGTAATGAACCAGTTTGATCATTTTTCTTGCATGATCAACCTTTTTGGAAAATAATTCATATCAGAATGAAATGTGTGTTTAAAGTTTAATCCCTTTTGTAACCTGCAATATTTTATTGAATTTTACCAAGTTGTATGTTTCATCTAAAGATACAGAACTAGTTGTATATGTTATCTGCAGAAAAAGTATTATATGCTTTTTATTGAAAAGAATGTTTGATTCCTTCCTTGGAAGAATGGCTGTCAAATTATAGGAATATGCCTTGATGTCCAAAGTAATTTCATTTTTAAAGAGTAAACCTTGATGCGGAATTCAATTTCTAACTGGAAATCATTTTCCATAGATCTTACTACACCTCAAATTTTTCTACACTGGAGTCTGCATTTCAATTTTATGAGAACTTTGATCTCTATGTTGATCTAATTATATCCCATTTTTCCAAGTAATGTTTTATTTTGTTAACCAGTAATAGCGATTTTAGTTTTTCCTTTAAAATGATGTATTTCATAGCTTTATGGGCAAGTAATATATTTAAATTAATTTTCATAACATTTCAGATAATTTACTTAACTATCTTTTTATTCTTTTTTTATGTATTTTATTAATTGTTCATATTCTTTTAAAATGTTTAATATAAACACTATGAAACTTGGTCATCAACTTAGGTGGAGAAAGGAAATGAAGAGAAGATTTGGCGGATCAAGCACATTCACTTCCAATGGTTAAAAGAAATTTAAAAATAAATTACAAATAATAAAAAACAGAACATCTCTAACAGCAGATATTTTTTTCAGAAAAACATTAAGATTCTAATATTTTATTCCAGTCACTGTCTAGATCATTAGCTTTCATAGCAAATATGAAAATATGTCTTCAACTAGACAAGCTTTTTAAACTTACTGATTGCTAAATTATATCATGAATATGTTCAACCATTTATGCAATTTGTTAAAAGAAATCTAACATTTCCATTGGAGATATGCCTTGAAGTAAAATCCTCTAAATCAGGGGTAGTCAATCTTTTTATACCTACCGCCCACTTTTGTATCTGTTAGTAGTGAAGTTTTCTCTAACCACCCACCGGTTCCACAGTAATGGTGATTTATAAAGTAGGGGACAAAACCCCTACCGCCCACCATAAAAGCTGGAATGCCCACTAGTGGGCAGTAGGGACCAGGTTGACTACCACTGTTCTAAATGCTGAAAGCAATAATCCACTACTCAAAGTAGCATCTCTATTTTTGTCTTCTCATTTCTACATCAAACTGACAAAAAAATTATTTCTATAATTTTTAACAGCAAGAAATCACACAGAAAAAAGATGATTCAAATATATATCAGATAGGAAGTACAGGGAAGATCAAAAAAGGCAAATTTATTCAAACACATATTGCTGGAATACCAAAGGCCAAATTATGGCTTCAGTGTTCTTGCTGATTTATAAATATGTAATTAGTACTGTGACAAAATGTACAATGTTGAAAAAGAAACTTGGCTTTCCCAGGTTAAACTGATATACAAAACAATGTATTAAAATTGTTTAATGCCAACTTTGAATCTTTCTGAATCAGTCTGATGCTTACAACATTATAAACTTTAAACAGATAAGTCAAACATGCTCTTTTACAGTAATACTCCTATTTTAGAAGAGAATCTCCTACACTTCAAGCACATGGTGATAGGAGGAGTTATCAAGAATGGAATGAGGAAAATTTAAAAGTATAATAAAGACTAGAACAAAAAGTATGTACACTTCTCAAAATATACATGTTATCTTTAAATGTAATTTAAACATGTTAGCATCTCACATCTTATGTAACAGCATATGCTCCCACTGTTTTCTCCTATACCATACTATATTTTAAATTCTTACTTGCAAACTGGGTCTACAAAATAACATAGCATTTTAACCATACTCAGAATTTATATGAGATGGTAAGATTAATTATAGCAAAAGATAAGTGTACATCACCAAATTGTATTTTGTTTCCTTTATGTTTCAATTCTTCAAGAATTCCACAATACACACGTTTTGCTCTATTGGCTAGTTTCTCATCTTCAGTTATTCCTGTTGTAATGAGTTTGGGTTCAAAGTGCAGTAATCAAAGAAAAAAAAAATCGATAGCCTTTCAATGCTACTACATTTTGGGGACAAAAGAAACACCAGAGTAACCTTTCCACTTCCATGTTATATCAAACTCTGGAAAAAGCATCACTCATTTCTACTTGCCACAAACCTGTGGTATTTCTCTTGTATAGACTAATATTAATTTTCATAATCTGTACATAAAACAATCTTTGGATTTTTGTTGAAACTCTCTCTAAACAACATTCCATTCATCTCAAGCAAGACATGGCCACAGAAGAATTTCTTCTTGCCCTTGTATAGGTTCTTGTGAATTCTGCTAGGAGGTACAGTCCTCTGAAGCAAAAGAGCATAGTGTCTTCATTTAAACAGTTGTCCAACTGAAGCAGTGAGATTCATTTTATAAAGAGGACATAAAAAGCCATGACAATACAGGATATTGCCACTGCCGAATGAAGTCTGGTACCAATGACTGCCGCTGAAAAACATCAAAGACCATTTATTATTCAAACAATAATAAGCACATGTTATTTCATATAATTCATCCAGAATGAAGAAAAATAAAAATGCTTTCTTGCAATGCACAATAAGAGTGCACTCCTAACCTCTCTGGCTTCAAATCTTTTGATCTAACATTTCAAGCCAGTTTTTTTGCATACTGTTCACAGAATCTCTTTTAAGGTTTTTCAACATGTTATTGCTGGCATAGAATCCTACAACTCTGCCAGTACTTTTGAGATTACTAAAATAGAAGTCTACCTCTACCCAACTTGTTGATCTCCAACCAGTGAAAAGTGATAGTCACTAGCACACTGTCATACCACCTTTGTAAGGTTAACCATGATTAAACCCTCCAGTCTCAACATGTATGCTAAACTAAGGCTACAGCTGAATGTAATATTTGCTTTATATAAGCAATAGCAAGCATTTCCAATTATATCAAAGTGTCAACACTCTTACTTTATCAAATAAACAAATGTAAAGATTTAAAGCTAAATCACAAGGGGAGAATATAGCAGATGCTTAATTAACTTCTATCCACCCAAGTCCGATTTACACACCAAGCTAGCTTCCATCTAAACCAGGGTTTCCCAAAATGTGAAGGGGCATAATCTCCCTTGGGGAAGTGCAGAAAGAATTCCAGGGAAAGTGTGAGGTGGGGAGGGAAAGAACCTTTTAGTTGTTCATTGTCACAATAAAATCCACCTATTCCAAAGTTTTATTGTACCGTTTTCATTGTTCATGTGTGTTCGGATTTCTTTTTTAAGGGAGGTGTGTAAGATTATACAACCTAAAGGAAAATGCGATGGCAAAAAAAAAAAAAAAAAAAAGTTTAGAAACCCTTGGTCTACATCAAATTGTCCTTCCTGCCGAAGATGCAATCGGCTTGACTTCTGCCACTACCCAACGCTTCTCCGACTCCATCGCCGGTCCAAAGTTTTCCCTCTGCTTTACCGTCTCGGTGCTTTGCGCTGCGTGCAAAATCCCTACCTTTGTAAAATACGCCCCAGACGCCCCTCTTCTCCGAGAGAAGCCAGGTTTTCAGGCGAGGCACCTTCCGGAAGTAGGCGCAGGTGCAAACGAAGAGCAAGCCGAAGACCAAGAGCCCGTCCAGGGAATACACTGCGAAGAACAGGGAAAAGAAAGTCAGCGCCCGTGGCGTGGACCGTTCTTGCTTTCGGGGGCTGTTCGGGGGGAAGCAGGAAAGAGGGACTGACCCACGGAAGTCTGGGGACCCTGACACGGGTGGGCCGGCGAGCGGGAAATGCCCAACACTGACCCGGCCAGGAGAGTGTTTCGGAAAGAGAGAGAGAACCGGACTAAGAACCGCCTGCTCACCATTAGCCATGACGGCCGCCCCACGAGCCAAAGCCGAACTCGTCACCGCATCTCCAAGAGGAACGAACGGCCAGCGCGGCACCGGAACCGCCAAGTGAGGCTAATGGAGCTCAGATCGGCCAAGCGTTCTTGATCGCCGAAGAATCCTAGAACGGCGCGCCTCGTCGTTTCAGGCAGCAACAATCAAAGACCGATACAACCGACCCTCCCGCAGTTTTATGTTGCTTTGTTTTGTTTTGAAATCTGTGGATCGGATTTCCCGTTCGTTTTGGAATAAATGTTTGTCTTTTATTAAAAGTGGTAATATCGGCTCGTTAGACGGGATACATTGTTAAAGATTGTTAATGACCATTATCAATAATTTGGGAGCGACGCAGCCGCTGCCAAATCAAAATTGAAAGTTGAAACAATAGGAACTAAAGTTTGTTTATTTATCTGTTTCTTGTATTAATATTCTGATTTTTCCCTTCATGTTTGCAATCTACTGACTAGCCTAAAGCTGCATAGCGAGCTCCCTAGATACGGACTTGCGCTACCTGATCCTAATAAGCAAGATGAACAAAAGATAATTATTTTCAAATAATTGAGGCTGTGGAGACTAAAAAGAATCGGAATTCGGAAGTGCTACTTGGGCTATTATAGCATACTATAGAGTTCAATGTCTTCCTCCTGTAGGAAGTTAGCGCCCACCCCTCTCCTAGAAAATTGAAATAGCCTAGGAAATATTAAAAAGGCAGAATATTTCCTCTAAAAAGAATAAAAACTCAAGAAGCAGAAACTCACCTCAGAAACAGAATCTCACCCCCACCTTTGTTAATGGGTGGGTCATTAAGGCCTGGGCCAGAATACTTTACATAACAAAGATCTGCAGGTTGTTAAGCCTGGGTTCCCCAATCAGGGTTAAGGAGACAAGCTAAACAGAATGTGCAGCGTTAGTCAGATAGGCATACAGATAAATGTGTGAGATAAGTTTGTATGTTAGTTAACATACAGTAAAAATAACAGATACGCTTGTGTTATCAAAAATATAGTTTATTCCACTTGGAGTTTTATAGCATAGTCAAAATAACAGTCCATTAGTCATGTATTGTTTTTAGTCAGTCCATTCAAGGATATTCAATTAGCAAAGTCCGTGTAGAATATCCAATGTCAGTTCACTTATAATAAATCAGTCCTCTCACAGTTGATAAATCAACAGTCCTTTCTCTCTCCCCCGTTCCAGTAGGGGAAAAACGCAGTCTTCAGTCTATCCAGTAATTCGGGATCATCAAGCCAGAGAGAGCAAGCTGCCGTGCCTTGCTTCTTTTATAGTGCTTTTACAACCACTCCCTTAATTACATTCTTACAGTTAAAGTTACAAACACTTTAACTAACAAACCATGATAACATATTTATTATTTTACCTAAACCAGTTAGGGTAAACAATGTTATCCCTAACACAGGTAAAGCTATAGCAATTGCCAAAAGCCCTTTTAAGGGCATAAATCATCCAGCAAGGCTAGACCAAGCCTGGAATTTAGGACAGCCTACAGAGTTGCTCCTGGGAGTCTGACAACCAATGGGATACATTTCTTACATAGGAACAAGAAACACTAAGGTGGGCCCAACAAAGGTTATAAAACCCAGGCACTCTCAGCAACTCATCCCTTCTGGACCTTCTCTTCTCACCCTTTTTATTGATCTCTTCCCTTTCACTCTGGAGCTCCAGGCCATGTGGTCCTGTCCACCATTAAACCTTCCAAGCAGCCTCCATGTTTCCAGTGTCTTTTTCCCCACTTGGAACTGAACCCAGAAGAATATTTCTTTCAACACTCTATTGCAAAAATCCAAGTTCAAACTTCCATAACAACCGTTTGGCCATTCTTTCTTGGAATACATCCAATGAAGAGGAGCCCATCACTTCTCTATGCAATCATTTCTATATTGGATTAGGAATTACAACTGTATGTATTGTGATTGCCCCATGTTAGAAGTGATTTGATATGCCTTGTGATAGCTGCTGTGAATGGCAACCAATAGAATTCTTTATTGGCCAAGTGTGGTTGGACACACAAGGAATTTGTCTTGGTGCAAATGCTCTCAGTGTACATAAAAGAAAAGAAACATTCATCAAGAGTCCAGAATCATAAGGTACAACACTTAATGATAGTCATAGGGTACAATAAGCAATCAAATATATAAATTGTATATAAATCTATATAAATCGTAAGGATACAAGCGACAAAGTTACAGTCATATAGTCACAAGTGGGAGGGGATGAGTGATAAGTGATGAGAAGATTAGCAGCAATAGTAGTGCAGACTTTGTAATAGTTAAACAGTGTTGAGGGAATTATTTGCTTAGCAGAGTGATGGCGTTCAGGGAAAAACTGTCCTTGGGTCTAGTTGTTTTGGTGTGCAGTGTTTGGTAAGCATTGTTTTGAGGGAAGGAGTTGAAACAGTTTATGTCTGGGATGTGAGGGATTTGTAAATATTTTCACAGCTGTCTTTTTGACTAGTGTAGTATACAGGTTCTCAATTGAAGAGACATCTATAATGGCCAGATTGAACGAGTCCACCTTGGAAACAGCCATAATGCTAAAAACCTGTGAATATAAGGTTGCTCAGCACTCATGAGCAAATTGGTGGCTCCCTGTGTCTTCTAATCTAAGACATTGCAGCAATCAAATGAAAATGAAGTCAATACTCTTCCTTAAGACAAGGGAAGCGCTAGGTTTAGATAAAATGATATGCTCAAGCAACTGAAACGATTTACACTAAAGGTGAGAAACAGCAGAAGTTGAAAATGCTACAAAAATAGACTTATTAACAAAGCCAAGCTGTGTTTTGAGCCCTACAGAGAATCCTGGGAGTGTGGCAGATTGCTAGAGAAGAAGGATCCAAAACTGAGGATCCCTGAGCCAAAAATAGCAAATGTTTTGAAAAGTGAAAGAGAATAGATAATAACTCACAATCACTTAAGGCACCTGAAAGAACAGGTTAGGGCTGGATTGCTATGGAGAAAACATATGTGGTTGGTAGGAGCTGAAAACAACTTGATGGCATATAATAAGTCAATCTGAATCCTAATCAGTCAGAGAACCAAGCCTTATACTAAGGGCTTTTCTGGATGAACTACAGGCAATCTACACAGTCAAATTGAGAAGGCTTGAACTGACAACATTATCCCTGGCTGACTTTTATCATGATTGCAATCATGCTTTCCAGTTGTGCTTTAACAGTGGATTATTATTATTTACTTATGCTGGCAAGAGCCCATCTTGTGGGGTTCTCTGCTGTGGCAAACTGGCTGCTGTATGAAACTGCCAGCATACCTCTTCCCCTCTAGATCGTTCATGGCCAATTTCAGGAAATCTGCCTCCAAGGAAAGGAACATGATCATTTCAAGCCTGCCCTCTGCTTTGTGAGGCAGACCCTGGGTGCTACATGAGTTTCTTCCATATTTCTAGCAATCAGTAGCTAATTTGATGAGCACAGTGGTAAAAATAGAGTCTTTTGACTAATTTTCTGACTCCTGTTTTCTTAAGAATTTGCCTATTGTCATTGGCAGTAAATGTCATGTATTCTTCAGAAAAGGATGACTATTTGTACACAGAATGGCTGCTTAGAGAGGTATGTTTTGCATTCATATCAAAAAGCTTTAAACATATTTGTGTGATCTAAATAGTTATATACAAACTGCATTGTACTTAGTTATGATACTGTGATGTGCTACTCCAGCACTATCTTGTGCCTGTGAGATGGACGAGAACACATCCCCTTATTGTAGAGTGGTAATGTCTATCATTTTCAATATGGCTGAAGGTTACCAAGGAAAAAGTATGAGAAGAATAGAAGAGTGTACAAAAATTCCAATAATCAAGGAAAAGCAACAGCAAAACATTTACAGAACAACTTTGTTGTTCTTTCTGGCTTTTGATTTTTAAAAACAGTGAAGCATCATGTTCTAATGCTAAATTGAAGATTTACAGTGCTGTAAATAAAACTGATCCAGGCCATCATTAACTTCCCTGACTAACGTAAATTATCCTTATCTATCCTCTTCGAAGTATTTTGATGAAGTTTAGAATGTTAATGCATCTATGAGTGTGTTCCTAGGTAATAAAATATGTATTTATTGTTATCTATATGGGAATGTACATGTATGTATGCACATACAAACACACACACGCATAGACACATACATATATAAATTTCAAAATGACTCCTGCTGGTTTATATACATGTCACAAAAAAAGTACATAAAACAAAATTTTAAAACCATTAACTGAACTCTACAAGTCTCCAATTCTTACAAATGAAATGTTCTATGGCAGGGGGTCTCCAAACTGGGCACATTTTCTAGACTTATGGAATTCAGCTCCCAGAATTCCTCAGCCAGCCATGTTTGTTGAAATCCACAAGTTTTAAGTTCCTTTTTTATTGTTTATTTTATAGGCTCTATTATTTTACTTCTGTTTATGTTCCTTTCATTTTCTTCCTTTTTATTACTGTAAGCTTCCTAGAGTAGCCCCACAGCAAGATAATGACAAATCAATAATAATAATAAAAAAATCATCTGGTTGAGTATAATATATATAGTAAAAGAAGTTATACCATCAGATGGCAGTCTTGAGCCTCCATTTCTGACTTCCAGAATAACATTAAAATACAAAGCAATTATTTGTAGGGAAAGAAGTAAGTTGTAGTTGCAACACATCTGGTGGATGCCCTGTTGAGGAAAATTAAATAAAAGAATGAAGGAATGTAGTATTTTAATGACAGAAGAGCAAACTAGATTATTTCTTGGAATTTTCATTATATAAATGAGAGATATCATGCACTATCTGCTGCTTTATGTCCACACCTAGGACTTGTTCCCATTTGCCTCTGTAGAAAGTTAGCACCCACCCCACTCCTAGAAGAATGAAATATTCTAGGAAATATTAAAAAAGGCAGAATATTATATTTCCCTGGATGAGAAAAGGAGAAACATGTTTTTAAAGGCAAAGCTGCTCCCTGTCCCCCCATCACGCCCCCTTTCAGCTCCAGGGTGATGGGATTAAGACATGGTTCTCAGGACATGATTGGATTAGCCCTCTACCCATCTAACAGCAGGGCTCACTATTTTGTAAAATCACCTGGGGACATTACATCACCTAGCAAGATTCAACCAATCCTGGGATTCAAGATAACCTACGAAGTTACCCCTGCATGGCCCCATGGGAGTCTGACAACAAGCAGGATAGATTTCTTGCCACAGGAACAGAAAGCAAGTTCAAAGCCCAACAAAGGGGATAAATCTCTCTCCCTCTCTCACCCATGTGCTCCATTTTTCCCAGGACTTCAAACCCCATGTGGTTCTGTCCACCATTAAACTATCCTTCCAAGCAGTCTCAATGTTTCCAGTGTCTTTCTTCCCACTTGGAACTGAACCCAGATGGACATTTCTTCCAACACCTCTTAATATGGCACAGTAATAACCCGAATACACCAATTTCCTACTTTGTTCCTAAAACCTTATCTTTACTCATCCTCTCGTCTATGAGAGAATCAGGCTCAGGTCATTAATAGTACTAGTCATATAAATGTGACACTTACATACATACCCATAACCCACCACTACCCAAGAATGTGTAGAAAGTTAGCACCCTCCACCCCTCCTAGAAGAATGAAATATTCTAGGAAATATTAAAAAGGCAGAATATTATATTTCTCTGGATGAGAAAAGGAGAAACATGCTTTTAAAGACAAAGCAGCTACCTGCCCTCCTCCCCTTCAGCTCCAGGGTGATAGGACTAAGACATGGACCTCATGACATGATAGGATTACCTATCTCACCACATGGCACACCTGGGAAGATTACATCACCCAGCAGGATTCAACCAAACTTAGCACACATAAAACCTACAAAGCTATGACCCCTGACAGCATCCAATTAGGATACTCTTCTTGTGCCCCAGGAAGTTTAAAGCTTAGAGAGGGCATAAAACCAAGGGACTCTCAGCATCTCTTCCCTTTTCGCTCAGGAGCTCCAAGGCATGTGGTTCTGCCCACCATTAAACCTTCTTTCCAAGCAACTTTCATGAATCCAGTGTCTTTTCCCCCACTAGGAACTGAACCCAGAAGGATATTTCTTCCAACAAATTTGTTATTTTAAAAACCAAGTCAGCTATATGTTGCAGCAGGTATAGGCATACTCCTTCTTTGATCACTAGGCATATTCCAGCATTTGCATTCAGCATTTGTCAGAAAATCAACACTGCAGAAAGGCTAAAACTACTTTTACTGAGATTGGCTGTTGTAACAAAATCTTGTAACTCTGTGCTGTCCCTCCTTCTCCTTGTACTACAATGAAATAAGGCATCCACCCGTGTTACATCCAAAGGTTATTCTGTGGTTTTAGACTTTAAAAACCACTTTAGCCCCTTTTGCCTAGGAAACAATTCCTGCATATCTCCTACAAGGTTAACTTCCTCACTCTGTACACCATTAGAGCTTTGCTTCCTGAGTAAATCCCTTTCTATAGAACTAGCGTCAGCGCAGTAGGGTAGATCAGACTAAAGGAACCAATACCAAATAAGTCAGGATTGTAACATCTATAGCTACAGAATCTTTAAAGTCTGGGCGTGCATCCTCCTACCTCACTTTATCTTAGTGTGAACTAAGGAGGAGCTTGTTTGGGATGTTTTATCATATTATTTCCTTGCTCCAGGCTGAAGCCCTCCTTATCTGACAATTGTTTTGGTAGGAGCTCTGACCTTGGGCTTGTCATTTTTCTCTCTGCCCGGGGAAGTGCAGTGGCAAACCACTTCTGAAAAACTTGACAAGAAAACTGTAAAAACTTGTTCAGGCAGACTCCGAGAGTTGAATATGATTGAATCTTAGAAAAACAAACTGATTTAAATATTGATTCACACAGTGGTTCTTGGAATTCTACACTGGGGAAGAAAAAGGTTGATTTTTTTTTAAAATCTTCTCTGAGGAAAAGACCAAGATTTAGATAAGAGTTCAGAAGCTCTTGATTAATGTGAGTTCAAATAACTGGAGCTAATTTAGCTAAACAGGATGGGTGTAATCAAAGTATATATTTAATACAATATATTCTTAGGCTTTTAGCAATATTTAAGCAAAGTTTTTAATAACTTTATAACATATGGCTATCAAAATACTAAGAATAAATATTATTCAAAAATAAAGGAATAAACTTCTCTCCCAAATTAGAGAAAGTTCACAAAGGTATTAAATATCTAAGGGTATTTAATAATACCTAGAAAACTGAGTTTAACAATACCAGGAACTAGCCTCAAGTGCTACTGAGGATGTAATTGGATTGGAACATATTTAGGTATATGCTGATGTTCTTAAAATAATTGAGAGTTTTAATTCAAACAATGAAATACCCATCAAGATATTGTGCTAAATGTTTATTTAGATTTATTATTGGCATTCGAGGAAACAAATAAAAAAGTGCTGTGTAAAGAACTGATAATTTTTGTTAATTGCTGCAAGACAATTCATAATGTGTATGGGAGATTCAAACTGTGTTTGGGAGACGGAATAATTTTTGATATATTTTTGATATGTCTTTATTATATATACACAAGGTGGAACCAATTTTGTGGTCCTCTAACTCACATATTAATTTCCAGGTATTTGTTTAAAAGAACCATTGAGCATTGTATTATTCTGTGGGATTGTTTACTAATATCTTTAACATTTGAAAGTTTTATTGTGAAAGAATAAATTATCTCATTGTAGTTACCTTTTCCTTAAGGGCAATAAAATATTTATTCAAATTCTAACCCAGCACTTACTCAACAACATATGATAAACTCATGAAAAAACAACAACTTGTGGTTCTAGCCCCCACAGCTGTGAGTGTTGGGATGAAAGTTAGAGTTAGATATACTGTACTGATTGTTGGTTTTGGACAAAGTATGTTTTGGGTTGGAATTCCTTGATATTGATAGTTATAGTTGTGTAATCACATAATAAGTGGTGCTTGATTTATCATATGGTCATGGAGAACTGAGTTTCAGGTTAAATAAGTATTTCTATAACCATGATTAGACAGTATGAAGAGTCATGTTTAATCTTCCTTGAAACTGATGCCTAATTGTAGTGTTTTTATGCTTAGTTGTAGCTTTCAAGTTATCATATGGAGTATTTTGAGTGCGCTAAAGTTAGGATTAGGACAAAACTTGTATTGCCATGACGTTATCTTTAGGGTTAGCATATTCAAAATTAATGATTACATTTAAATCCCAATTCAGTTTTACTTGCAGAGTCTACCAAGAAGCCGCTTAAATAAGCCACTTATGTCAGCCTGTGATCCAATTATTTTATTTCCCTGAACCTTTTCCCTTATATTTTCCCCCTCTGGCTATGTCCATCCTTTGAAATAGATCAGATTAAGAAACCAAAATCTTGCAGGCCAGTATTACTTTTATTATATGGCTACAGTAACAGAATCCTGAAAGTCTGAATATGCTTCTCCCCTGCCTCTCTTTATCTTTGTAAGTACTAGGAAAAGTCTTCTCTGGATTCATCTGATTATTATCTTGATAGTGGCTCCTCCTCCTGTCCCTCAAGGTCATTTCTACTTCCTAGGACAGAGGTCTCCAAACTTGGCAATTTTAAGACTTATGGACTTCAACTGACAGAATTCTGGGAATTGAAGTCCACAAGTCTTAAAGTTGCCAAGTTTGGGGACTCATGTCCTAGGACAAGGTAATTACAAATACTGGGTACCCATATTTCTAGTGCCTAGGTTATTTCCTTGCTTTTCATGATGAAGCCTAACCAGTTTGCACCAGTTTCCTCATTTCCTAGGTTTACTGCAATACTTTGGGGTATGAGGCTGTTTACAACTTTAGTGGGTTTTTTAAATACTTATCAGAAGTACATCTTTGTAACTATTCTTCTAAGAGTTTAGTCTCTGCTTAGTGCACTGTTTCAAAACCCTAAAATAGAACAACACAACAAGTAGTGTAACCTAGATTTTTAGGTTTTTCTTTGAGCTAAAACCATTTCCTTTGTTGTGCAAAAAATAGCTTTCAGGGACCATCAATCAACAATGTGTTTTGAAGGCCTTGAGTATTACAAATATAAACAAGCAAGGCCTGTTTGAAAAGGAGGAGATGCAAGATATTTTAAGGGTGCCTTTCTTTCCTCAAATCTAATCAATGTCTTTTATTGTTTGATTTGTTGCTGATGCATTCAGTGGTTTATTAACCATTAAGCAGACTAAGCACGTGCTTAGGGCACCAGGCCCAAAGGGAGCACCACAAAGTTGAGAATATGGCTTTGTTTGTACAGTATGTACAAAGGAGGAGGGGCACCAAAAATTGTCTGTGCTTAGGGCATCAGTGAGCCTTAATCCGCCACTGGATGCATTACCTGTTATGGACTAAGCCAACGCATCAGTAACAACCCTAATAGCTTTACTTTAATAGCAGGCTCGTAATCCTGCACTTCTCATTGTCCCGCGAACAGCGAGTCGTGATTGGTCATTTCTGGCCAATCCGATTGGCTGTTAGTGGATCTCTCTGATTGGACGCTTGTTAGAACGGTAAACTCAAATCCTTGGTTGTTTTGACAGCAGTCAGCTCTATAAAAGAGCTGCTGCTGCCCAAGTATTTCCTCTCTTCTGAAGTCACAATAAAGAGTTGAAGTCACAGTTCGATGTCTCGTCTCTGTTCCTTGCGCCCATGCTCAGGACTTAACACTGGCTACGAGGATGGGATGCGGAGACGATAGAGCTGACTAAGTACTCATCAAAGAAGACAGAGCACATGGCTGAAGAGTGCACGCAACAAACGGCAGAATGACCAGCGGCGCCATACCACCCGCTCCATTTGACCCGGCAAACGAAGACTGGGACTCGTATATAGACCGTTTCCAGATGTTCCTGGAGACCAACAATCTGAAAGATGTGACGCCTGGCAAGAGGTGTTCCTGACCCACTGCGTCCCTGCCGTTTTTAAAATGGCTAAAGCACTTGCCAAACCGGCGGAAGTGAAGACAATGGATTGGGATAACCTCGCGCCGATCCTCCAGGCCCATTACGCACTCGCAGTACCTGCACTGATACAAAGACACGAGTTTTACCAGAGGGATCAATGGAAGAACGAGAGCGTTGGGGACTTCGCAGCTGACCTCCAGAACCTGGGAGGCCTCTGTGGTTTTGCAAACCTCAAGGAAGCCCTGAGAGACTGCATAGTTCTGGGATTAGATGACCACACTGCGCAGAGTAAACTCATGGCAAAAGGAGACATCAGCCTTGCAGATGTCATCGCCGACGGTACTGCCGCAGAAGCAACCAGGAGGTCAGCCGCTCGAATGTGCCGAGTGAACGCACCACACCACCAACTCGCTAGCAATAGCCCGCTCTCCTCTGAGAGGCACACTATTACCGCCCATCATGAAGACCTCGAGTCATCCTCAGACAGTGAGGAAGAGGTGGTCAACCGGCTCCGCTTGGAACGAGAGCAAAGGAACCAGAGACTCCCGCGCCAATGTGCTGGTTGCAGGGCAAACCACCCGTGATCGGACTGCAAATTCCTCGACGCACTCTGCCGTTCCTGTGGGAAAAGAGGCCACATCGCAAAGGCCTGCAGAAGCAAGCGAGAGTCCAGTCCAATCCGAAGGGAGAATAACCTCCACCGGGAGACAGGCAAACCACTTGGAAATCGGGACCGCCTGAACCACCAATGGAACAACCACTACTACAGAAATCGAGCACCTGCCGTTTCAACGAGACGAGAAGAGGCACACCAAACTATTACTATCGGCCAAGCTTCATCGCTAGATGCAAGAAAGATCCGCATAAAGGTCAATATTGAGAATCGACCATGCGTGATGGAAGTTGATTCGGGGTCATCCTTATCGATGGTCTCCTGGAAAACCCTCAAACAGATGATCCCTGCCATCTGTCACCAGGACTTCAGCACTCAAAGAATCATCCTAAAAGACTACCAGGGAAACAGAATTCCGGTTGTCGGTTCCAGCCACGTCCAAGTATCCTTCAAGGACCGCACCGCGATGCTTCCCCTGACTGTCGTTGATCGTGACCGGCCCAGTTTGTTTGGGTTACAGTGGTTCGCCCCACTCGGAATTGAACTAGCTGGCATACACCAAACCGGAAGCGATGATTGGGAAGAGGCCCTCATCCAGGAATTCCAGGACGTGTTCACAGGAACATTAGGCAAGTACAAGGGGACCCCTATATCGTTTAATCTCAGTCCCGAGGTAGCTCCCATTCGCCTTAAGCCTTGTAAGGTGCCTTTTGCCCTCAAGCCAAAGATCGACAAGCAACTAGACAAATTGATAGTCCAGGGTGTGTTGGAACCAATTGACCATGCCCGATGGGAAACTCCAATAGTAACACCCATAAAGCCAGATGGCTCGTTAAGAATTTGTGGGGATTACCGGGCCACCCTAAATCATGCGCTTCAGCAGAGTGCTTACCCAGTACCAGTGGTCCAACACCTTCTTCTCTCCCTGGGTGGTGGAAAAATATTTGCGAAATTGGACTTAGCTCAGGCGTACCAACAGCTACCCGTAGATGCAACGACTGCAGAAGCCCAGACGATAGTTACACATAGAGGTGCCTTCAAGTGCAATAGACTCCAATTCGGAGTAAGCGTGGCACCGGGCATTTCCCAAAGTTTGATGGAGAGGCTATTACAAGGCATAAAAGGCGTCGTGCCTTATTTTGACGACATCTTAATAGCTGCCCCTACTAAAGAGCTATTAGGATAATGACTCAGAAGGGTTCCTCAAAAATTTAAAGATGCTGGCCTGAAGGTAAAAAGGGACAAGTGTCAACTTTGCACAGAGAGAGTGGAATTCCTGGGATACCTTCTCGACAGACAGGGAATCCACCCCACTGAAAAAAAACTAACTGCAATCAAAAATGCCCCAAGACCTAGGAATAAGACAGACCTCCAAACCTTCCTGGGACTCATTAACTTTTATAACATCTTCTTGCCCCAGAAGGTGACCGTAGCCGAGCTCCTACATAGACTTCTCGACAAAAGGGCTTCCTGGGTCGGGGGACGGCATGAAGAACGAGCATTTCAACAAGTAAAAGACCTCTTAACTTCTGATGCTTTATTGATACAATACAACGAGACTCTACTCGTAACGGTTGTTAAGCCCTGTGTTCCACAACCAGGGTTAAGGAGACAAGCTAAACAGAATGTGTAGCGTTAGTCAGATAGGCACACAGATAAATGAGTGAGATAAGTTTGTATGTTTGTTAACATACAGTAAAAATAACAGATACGCTTGTGCTATCAAAAATATAGTTTATTCCATTTAGAGTTTATAGCTTAGTCAAAATAACAGTCCATTAGTCATGTATCATTTAGTCAGTCCATTCAAGGATATTCAGTTAGCAAAGTCCGTGTAGAATATCCTATGTCAGTTCACTTACAAATCAGTCCTTTCTCTCTCCCGTTCCAGTAGGGGAAAAACGCAGTCTTCATCCGTCCAGTAATTAGGGATCATCAAGCCAGAGAGAGCAAGCTGCAGTGCCTTGCTTTTTTTATGGTGCTTTTTACAACCACTCCCTTAATTACAATCTTACAGTTAAAGTTGCAGACACTTTAACTTACAAACTATGATAACATATTTATTATTTTACCTAAACCAGTTAGGGTAAACAATGTTATCCCTAACATTCTCCCCTTTTAGGAAATAATAATACTATAACTATTTACATCTTTAAATCATATTTGTTACAACTCTCTTTAAACTTAATTACTCCTTGAGCTTTTGTAAATTGGTCTGCAATGTTTTCTTCCGTCATGCAGTATTCCAATTTAATTAGCCCATTCTTTACAGATTCTCTAACATTTAAGTATCTTAAATCAGTATGTTTTGATCTAGTTTTTACAGCAATATTAGTAGCTAACTTTATGGCTGCTTGGTTGTCCTCGTACACAATAATGAAATCTTTAACAGTTACACCCATCTCTAATAATAACTGTTTGTACAGAATTAAGTCAGTGCATAATAATGACAGACATGAAAATTCCGCTTCCATCGTGGACAAGCTAATATGCTGTTGTCTGATTGACCTCCACCCTATTAGTGTCTTACCAAATAATATAGCCATCCCAGATGTTGATTTTCTAGTGTTTATGTCAGTTGCAAAACTTGCATCTGCATAGGCACTAAGACTCAAATCACCCTTTGGTTCTATATACAATGCATGGTTCATTGTTCCTTTAAGATATCTTAAAATTCTCTTTGATGATTGCCAATGACATTGATGTGGATCTGAATTAAAACGTGCCAGCTGATTTACACTATAAGCTATATCAGGCCTTGACCAATTGCTTATATATGATAAGCTACCAATCAAAGATTGATATATGGACTTATCAAATTTGGGACTTTGATCATCAGTTTGGCAAATTTCCTAACTCATTGGAGTCTTTGCTGTTTTACAAAGTTCCATAAAGAGGCTCTCGCAATTGTATCCGCAATTAAAAGTTTCCATGAATATGTGTATGGGAGATCCTTTGCCATAATTACAGACCACAAGCCGCTGCTTGGTATTTTGGCGGGAAACAAACCAACTCCCTACATCTTATCACCAAGAATGATACGTTGGTCAGAATTTTTAGCTGCATACAATTACCAACTGCAACACCGCTCGGGGAAAGCCATTCCCCACGCTGACACTTTGAGCCGCTCTCCACTACCAGACGTCATAGATGACCCAGCTCCAACCCTAGCCGTATTGCAAATTGAAACTCTTAAATCACCGCTGCTGACCGCTCGAGACATCGCCTCAGAAATGAAAAAGGACCCTTCTTTGGCACGATTCCTCAGCTGGGTGGAACGGGGTTGACTGGACAGCGCACCCAACAACACTTTCAAGCCATTCAGGAATCGACAGACAGAACTATTCTCCCAAAAGGGCTGCATCTTGTGGGGAGACAGAGTTGTAATCCCGGAGAAATTGCAACATAAAGTTTTAAAAATGTTGCACGATGGACATCCAGGCATTGTGCGGATGAAGGCATTGGCAAGGAGTTACGCATGGTGGCCTGGTTTAGACAAGCAGATAGAGACCTGGGTGGCGACATGCAGCAAATGCCAGGAGACTCGCTCTGCTCCTCCAAAAACACCCCCAACTCAGTGGGAAATGCCTCAAGGTCTCTGGTCCTGTATCCACATCGATTTTGCAGGACCCACAAGAGGACACACTTTCCTTCTAACTGTGGATGCCTATTCTAACTGGCTCGAGGTCCACAAGATGAAAAGCATCACCACGGAGGCGGTCATTAAAAAACTGAATAAGCTATTCGCTACCCACGGATTGCCGGATGTCCTGGTCTCTGATAATGGCCCCCAATTCACTGCCCTGGCATTTGAACAGTACCTAGCAGACCGGGACATCCGCCATGCCTTAACATCGCCAGCTCACCCTGCGGCCAATGGTAGGGCTGAGCGAATGGTTCAATTTGTGAAGAAGACTTTACACAAAATGGACCATGGTGACATTGACGACAAAATAACCCGGATGCTTCTCCTCCAACATATTACTCCAAGCAGCACCACAAACAGAACCGCAGCTGAACTCCTGATGGGCTGGAAACTTCACTCACATCTCGATCACCTCCACCCTGCTTACACGCCTGAACAACCCCTGGGATCCAGCAGCAAGTGTCGATCATTCCAGGAAGGTGACCCTGTTTTTGCGAAAAACTTCTCAGGCGACCCATTGTGGGTCCCCGCTACCATAATGCAACTTACGGGACCCCGATCCTATCGCCTACAAAATGCAGATGGTAAAATGTGGAAGTGCCACATAGACCAACTTCAATCCAGACTAGCATCTACTCCCATCTCATCCCCTGAATCTCCAACTGGGGGGGGAAGGGACATCGAGGGGGCCAAAAAAGAAATAACAGATGATTTAACAATCGAAACCCAGCAGTCTACACAACCAACCATGGGATACTCACTGCCAGAAGGAGAACCGAGCCGGGGAGTGGCCTCGCTGCGTGACAGCACCGCAATGGAAACAGATCCAGGGAACCCGGAGGACAGCATTGGTGAGAGCAGAGAGAACAGCCCAGAGCCATTCGATGAAACAGTGGGACTATTTTTACCACCCAGCTCAGCAAGCAGCCCACCGGAACCAGAGCCAGGACAGAAACCGGTGGAACAGCGCAGATCAAGCAGACAGGTGAAGCGACCTGCCTACTTACAAGAATACGTCACCCCACCCCTCAGACGGAACCTAGGGGGGAGGGGTGTTATGGACTAAGCCAACTCATCAGTAACAACCCTAATAGCTTTACTTTAACAGCAGGCTCGTAATCCTGTCCTTCTCATTGGCCCGCGAACAGCGAGTCGTAATTGGTCGTTTCTGGCCAATCCGATTGGCTGTTAGCGGGTCTCTCTGATTGGATGCTTGTTAGAATGGTAAACTCAAATCATTGGTTGTTTTGACAGCAGCCAGCTCTATAAAAGAGCTGCTGCTGCCCAAGTATTTGCTCAGTTCTGAATTCACAATAAAGAGTTGAAGTCACAGTTCGATGTCTCGTCTCCATTCCTTGCGCCCATGCACAGGACTTAACATTACCTATATCAAATTTATGCATCATTTATTCCTGCATTCTATATAAAGACTTGATTTCTCCCCTTAATAAAATGCCTTTTGCTTTGCATGAATTTATTTATTTGATTTGATTTGTCAATTGCTTACAAGCTAATAGGTAATTTATTGTGGTTCATATGGGAAGGGGGCAAACAAACCCACTAGCAATGGTATTGGGTGTTCCTCAAATTCAGGAACTAGGTTCTTTCCAACTCCATATAACTCTGGCATCTGAGTTTTATGGGCAACAATTTGGGAACTCATCTGGGGTTGCAGGATGTCATCTCTTTGGGGTCAGATTGGCCTGCCTCAGTCACTGAACGCACAATTGGCAGGGTGAGTGCAGTCCTGTGTCTTCAGAGGAGACAGACAACCAAGGAACCAGGAGGGATGGTAGTTCCTTGGAGGAAACACAAATATAAAGAAATAGAACAGGGGAAGAACACACCGCTGGGAGCTCATTGGGGTTCATAGTCTCCTGTGCTACCAAGGAACTGTGCCAATCTTGTAGGGATGGCCAAAAAGAGAATGATCACAGCATACACAGGGAGGTGGACAAGATACCCTGGACATGTTTCATGAAAGGAGAGGTGGCAAGTGGGTTTCATTTGACTCACAATTACTACTTACATGCAGTTTGAGCAGAACTATTCCACCAAATGGACATTTAGGTCCTGTGGGCTGTCATTAGTTACATGTAATTAATTTAATAACATACTTACTTTGTATGTCTCAGCAGCCAAAATGAATCTGTTGAATCAGACTGCCCATTCCTTAATGGTTTCATTTTGGGCGCAGTAATGTTAAATTAAAATGCTACAGAAGTCCCTTTGAAAATATTTACGATAATGTTTTGTCATCTCAACAGCATTTGAACAACAAACAAATGCCCAAGGAGAATATTTACAGCTATTGCAGTTCCTGCAATTTCTCAGAAAGGCAATGAGAACATAGTCCCTTGATGGAGGAAAGATAGACTTATCCTTATATTCCAATGGACCATATCCTAAGACAATGTTTCTCAATCTCAGTGACATTAAGATGTATGGATTTCAACTCCCAAATCTCTAGCTCTCATGGCTGGCTGGGGAACTCTGGGAGCTGAAGTACATACTTCTTAGTTGTTGAAACTGAGAAACACTAAGGCAGCCTTTCCTAACCATGATGACACTCTCCTTATGTGTGAACTTCAGCTTCAATGTCCATGTTGGCTGGGAATTCTGGTAGGTGTTCCCAAACATCTGGTAGGCATGGAAGATTGCCCTAATTTTAAGAGATTCTTATGCTCTCAATTCCTTTTTTTCTATTTGTGGAATAAGACAATAGGGATTTAGTTTTTGTCAGCTTACCAGATCTGGGTCTAGACGAGATGTCAATGCAAACTATAATAGTAGATGAAAATTTAAACATGAGACTTTCTAAACTCTGAATAAAAAACTGCCTCTGTTAGAATCTACATTTCTATATCCATCTTATTAGAGGTACAGCTGTCTATCTTATTTCCATATTTTTCTATATTTCCCTATATATTTTACAGAAATTTACAACTTTTTAATATTTATGAACTATTATATCTTTACTTTTTAAACTTGTTTTATATTTCTTTTAAATTTTATAATTATTCACATTTCCTGTTCGTATGAATGATTTTTAAGTTTTAATTATTTATTCAAACGTGAATAGACTTTAGAAAACTGCAAAAGTTTCCTTAGCTGTTCTAAAAACAGGCAACATCTACCATTTTCTATTGGCAGCAAGGACAGAGCTGTGTGACCTTTACATTCTCTATTCCATCATTCTGGAGCACTGAAGATTTTGGAGTGCAGCATTATATCAGAATAGCTACCTTAAGGAACTGGCAAAGGATCAGGCAACAGCTGGGATTGTTTTTTATTTATTTATTTGATTTGTCAATCGCTTACAAGATAATAGGAATAAGAATAAACATGAATAAGAATGCAGGAAATAGGTATGAATAAATGGGGACAATAGGACAGGGACGGTAGGCATGGTTGTATGCACGCCCCTTACAGACCTCTTAGGAATGGGATGAGGTCAATAATGGATAGTTTAAGGTTAAAGGAGTGGGAGTTAGATGATGTAACAACAGTGTCAGGTAGTGCATTTCAGGCATTGACCACTCTGTTGCTGAAGCCGTACTTTCTGCAATCAAGTTTGAAGCAGTTTACATTGAGTTTGTATCTGATGTGTGCTCTTGTATTGTTGCAGTTGAAGCTGAAGTAGTCATTGGCTGGTAGGACATTGTAGCAGATAATTTTGTAAACTACACTTAAGTCCAATCGTAGATGGTGTAGTTCTAGGTTATCCAAGCCCAAAATGTCAAGCCTGGTGATGTGTGGTATTTTGTTTGTTTGTTTATTTGTATGTATGTATGTATGTATGAATATGTTATTCTGTTGCGACCATTGTATTTCAGTATCTCTAAGAAGATAGTTTGTTGTTGCTTTCAGTTAATCAATGTCAAATCCCCAAGAACTAAGAATAAAATCTGGAGTTACTTAAGAGTACTTTCCTTTATTGTTCTTCATCTATAGACAGATTCTTACCAGATTAAAGCAATTATTAGCATAACTACAAAAAGGAAATATAGTCATACCTTGGTACTTGACTGCTTTGAAACTTTTCAAATTTGGTACTTGACACATTGTGACAAGAAAATTTTGTCCCAGTACTTGTCATTTGTTTGGTTCTCGATGTGCAAGCTACAACTTGTCAATGCCAGTTACCTCATGACTTTTCCAGATGAAACGTAGGGTCACTCTTGCCCTGTGCATATCCCTTTTCCATCTTACCTTAGCTTGTGGTAATTTTTTGTATTTTTGTGCTTTTTTCCCCTCATCAGTAAGGTAAAGTAAAGTATGTAAAAAACTGATAAGTCATCAGTGAAAATATCTTGCCACCTTATCTTTTATCAGCCACTTTTTCGGTTTATTTTTGTTTCATGCATCAGCAATTCTCTAATAACTCTTGCCTTGACATAATGTGTCTAAAATAACAACTGTAAATTCATGATCAGCATTTCCTAGTTCAGCCTTTCTGATTGTCTAGTGTTCACAATCTATAAAACTGATGATTTGGCCACATCTTATTCTTTGCATGTCCTGAGAATTACCTCAGTGGAAGACAACTTGTTTTTTGATATCAGGCAAATAAATAGATGCTAGCCTGGTTAGAAGTTTGTATTCAATTTGGGCTAGAACCGAGAGAAGAAGGAAGATAGCCATCTTTTTATTAAGTGTTTTGATTCCATTTCTGAATCAAGTACTTTGTCAGCCCTGGATCCATCTTGAATCAGATTTGGGGCTGCCACAAGGGAAGATGGGTAACCGTGGGAATGAAAGTAAAGCAAGAAGGGAGGTAACCACCACAACAACATTCTTTAGTCAGAGCTCAAGGCTGAGTCGCTGGAGTTTGGAGGGGAGTGACTGGACTTGGCAGGAGTTCAGAATGGAGATGGATTGGAGAGTGTGACTTGTGGGTCATCAGTAAAGGAGCGGTAGATGTGTGTTTAATATAGCAGGGGAAAACGTGGGATTATAGATTCAGGTTTTCTCCATAGAGCTGCTTCGAGCATCCAGAGTGGGAGATGTTCCAGTCTCTGCACTCACAGGCTGAGCTTTAATTGAGGAACGCTCCTCCCCATCCATGTGACTCCCTCGTAGCGTTTCCCCATTTTAGCTCAGCCTCGCAAGAGACAGGCAGTTCCTTTCAAAGCTCCTTGGCCGACTCAGGATAAGAAAAAACAATCAGAAATTTAAGTTCAGGTTTGATCTATTTTATTTCTAGCCCTTGCACAACTGGTCTGTCCCACCTAAGGGAGGAGTGTTTTTTCGCCCCTCAGGGGGTAGAAACGGGGGATTAGCAGCACATTCGCCTCCAAAGTCCTTTTTCTTCCTGTCGTTCCTTTGCAGCCGCTTCTGCTTGCAAGCAGCGGCTCGTTGATTGCGCTCTTTTCGCGCTCTGTTGTTTTTTGCCCCCACAAACGCCTTAATTAGAAGGAGAGTCAATTCTCCTTCCTGCCCCTTGTTCCATTTCTATTTAGGCTTGTTTTCTTTTGAGGAGGTTTTTCCATCCCTGAGCTATCGTGCCGGCTAACGGTCGTCATTTTGATTTCTGCTTATTTTTGCTGCGGTGACTGTTTAGGGGCCCAAAACAGGACCGGCAGGCCTGTTTAGTGCCGTTTTGATCATTTAGGCATTGTGGCTCCCAGCCCTATTGCCTATTATTGAGATTGTTGGCTATCCCGCAGCCCGCTCAGAGGCAAAGTTCGAAGCAGCACAAGTACCACCCATTTTGTCTGGGAGGCAGCTGCAGGAGGCCCATTCTTCTTTTTGGTCTCAGTGTTCATTTGGCTTATTAGCTATTCTGATCATTTTTACTTTAATTTCTCAGTGTTTTATTTCATTTGGGACTACTCCTTTGAGTACTCCGGTACTGTTAGAACTCAATTATTCATATCTCTTTTTCGTATTAAGAATATAATTAAAAATAAATAAATAAAAATAAATAAATTAATAATAATAATAAAAATAAATAAATAAATAAAAAATTTTCCAAAAGGGGGGCGTGGAACAACAGTAGGACATCTGGCCTTGTTGTAGGTCGAACCCCTAGGCGAGCCAACCACCTAATTGGGTTATTATCATACTTTACATTTGCTTTTTATTATGGCAGAGGACAACCCCAGAGGACCTTTTTTGAAGGCCAAGGCAAAAATGCACCATTTGCGCAGGCAGGCTAAGGAAACATCCAAAGCCTCTCAGAGAGATGCCTTAAGGTGCCACAAAGCGCTAGATAAAGAATTTGATTAATGATCAAGGGACTCACGATCTGTACCCTCAGTACTTACTCTTCCCACCCCATCTGCCTCAACTCAAACCCTCCCTCTTCCAGATCAGTTTTCTCTCTCCAGGCGCAGCTCGCCCATTCAGAGCCTTCAAACCGCTGTCACACCAGCCACCCGGACACCCGAGGCAACCTTTACCCCAACAGCTGCTGGCCTATGGCAAGAAGAACCATCTGCAGACCTTGTCCCAGACAAAATAAGAGAATGGATGCAGCTGGCTATCTGCCAAGGAATCGCGGAAGGTCTCCAGCAGATAGCCAGGCCAGGCCTACAAACGATGGTTCCTGATGTCAAATCCATATCTCTCCCCAGACCGGAACCTCACCATGGTCAGGTACTCCTCCAGAGGGAAACCCCCTTTCCAGAAGGGGAGGAGGAAGAGGAAGCAGGCCTAGAACACCTAGGAAGAGGAAGATTTTGATATGGGGTCCATTCATTACTCTGAGCCTCTTCCAGAGTTGGAACCAATGGAAGGTGAAATGTCAGAAGACGAGGGTCTTACCCCTGACCAGCCCATTTTTGTAGATTTATTCAAACCCCACCTGTTCAAGTCCTTATTGTTTAAGGCAAAAAACATTTCTGGCCTGATGTCTCAGTCACCCTCTGATACTTCCCCGGCAGCCTCTGGAGATCCAGAGGACTCCATTTTCAAGCAACCGGTCATGGAGGCCGAAGTTATTCCTACCCCACCCATATTTTCTGACTTGGTATCAAAACTGGCTTCAACAGGGGTGCTTCCCGCCCCCTCCAGTCAGGATAGGAGATGTTTTTAATCTCGATGCGGAGTTTTCCACCTTGTTAGAAACTCCCGAGGTTGACGAGTCCATAGTGGGGTTAGCATCATCCTCTACCCCAAGTGATGCTCTGGAAGCTCTAAAACCAGAGGACAAATGGGCCGAAATGGCACTACGCTGGGCACATCAATCTGATGCCTGGGCCATTCGATCAGCCACAGCTGCATCCTTTTTTACACAATCCTCCATTAGATGGCTCCACCAATTAAAGCAGCATGTCCCTCCATCCAATACCAGGGCACACCAGGACATTGCTAAGCTTACGGCAACAGCAGAATTCTTGGCCGACGCTACCTTCCATTCCGTTAAATTCTCTGCCAGGGCTACCTCATCTCAGGTTACAGCCTGTCATCTGCTCTGGCTCAAACATTGCCAAGCAGACGTCAAAAACAAAGTAAAATTGGCTTCTGCTCCCATCTCGGGAGGCAAACTCTTCGGTCCAGCCCTTGACCCTTTATTAATGGAAAGCCGAAATAAGAAAAACATTCTTCCGTCTCTCTTTCGCAGATCTGAAGGCAGAGTATCCCAGTCCTTTCGGAGGGGATCCTTTCGAACCTCCTATCAGACACCCTTCTCTCCCAGGTTTCAGAGAGCCCCGCCCTTTCGGTTGGTCCCACCCCAGGATTGAACCGATCCCGGTGATAGGAACAGAAGGGGTGCCAACTACAAGAGACCCTTTTGGGGCACAGGTAGAAAGCCTTTCCGGCACCCAAGATAAGTCCCTCACCCCCATCCCATTGGCGGACGCCTCAAACACTTTGCCGACCAATGGGAATCCTCCACATCTGATGCCTGGGTTAGGGACACCATCAGATTCGGCCTCTCCCTTGAATTTCAGTCTCCTCCCTCCGAGCATTTCATGACATCCCCTCTTTCCAAAGATCGCACCAAACGTGGTCTAATAGATGCCGCTATCAAACATCTCATTGAAATCAAAGCGATACAGCCCGTCCCACCCTCGCAACAGGGAAGAGGGTTTTACTCTCACCTCTTCATCGTTCCTAAACACTCCGGAGGGTGGATGCCCATATTAGATTTGAAAAGGCTTAACTGATACATTATCTGGCATAAATTTAAGATGCACATGCTACAGTCTATTCTTCAGGGTACCAGGAAGGGAGACTGGCTCACTTCCATCGACCTCTCAGAGGGATACCTACACATCGCTATTCGACCCTCCTGTTTCAAATTTCTGTGATTTTGCTATAACAGTCAACACTTTCAGTATGTGGCCCTTCCCTTTGGTTTGGCCTCGGCCCTGAGGACCTTTACCAAGGTTCTCGCGGCTCTGGCGGCTCACCTTAGAGATTTCCCCATCCGTATTCACTGTTATCTGGATGACATCCTTATCCTGTCCCCTTCCAAACGCCAAGCAGAAAGGGACACCAGAACCACCCTCTCTGCTCTCCAGACACATGGTTTTCTCGTTAATTGGGAAAAGAGCCAGTTATCTCCATCCACCCAAATAGCACACCTGGGGACAATAATTGATTCAGTTAAGGGAAGGGTCTTCCTATCTCCCGAAAGATTTCTCAGCATCCAGAAATTGGTCAGGGATATCAGGCGAGCAAGAAAGGTGGCATTACTGGTCTTGTCAAAGTTGCTTGGCAAATTGGTTTCATGCATTTCCATTGTTCCCTGGGCCTGTTTGCATACCAGATCCCTTCAGTGGTTCCTGCTTCCATATCAGCGATCAGGAAGAAGCAACTCAAAGACCATAGTGAAGGTACCTCCAAAGGTCCTCGCATCCCTCCTCTGGTGGACCAGACCTGTCACCAACAGACGGCATTACTTCAAGGAGCCCCAGAGAGTCACCCTCACCACAGATGCCAGCCTATCCGGATGTGGAGCTCATCTCCACTCGCTCTCAGCTCAGGGCACATGGTCAGCAGCCGAGCAATGGTGCAGCATAAATTGGCTGGAGTTTTGCACCGTATACCTGGCCCTACGCAGCTTCTTCCCCCAGGTAAGTGGACACTACGTCCTCATTCTGACAGACAACATCACAGCCAAGGTGCACATCAACAGGCAGGGGGGCACACATTCCATTCGGCTCATGAGGGAGGCCGAGCGTCTCTGTCGCTGGGCGGAGACCAACCTCTTATCCATCAGGGCAGATCACATCTCGGGGGCCTCAAACATCCAGGCAGACTGGTTGAGCAGGGCCACTGTAGATCAGTCAGAATGGTGCCTGCACCCCTCCCTGTTCAGGGAAGCCTCAGCAATCTTCAGCCAACCACTAGTGGATCTATTCATATCCCCGCTCAACGCCCAAATCCCAAGGTTCTTCTCGAGGTACCCCACTCAGGGGGCAGAGAACCACAATGCCCTACATTGTCCCTGGCCCACAGGGCTTCTTTACACATATCCCCCACTACCGTTGATCCCCAGAGTGATCCAAAAGCTGATTCACAAGAGGGTGGAACTCCTCCTGGTTACCCCATACTGGCCCAGGAGACCATGGTTTGTGGACCTTCGCAACCTGTCAGTGGCCCTTCCCTGGAGGATCCCACCAGACAGAGTCTCGTTATCCCAAGGACCTCTCCTGCATCCAAACCCGCAGTGGTTTCAGCTAGCCGTCTAGAGGTTGAGCAGGACCGTTTAAGGAAAGAGGGGTTTGCCAACCAGGTCATCAATACCATTCTGGCAGCAAGATGGCCCTCAACCACCCGTATATATAATGCCACATGGAGCACTTTTTGTAGATGGTGTCACAAATTGCATATTGATCCGCTCTCTCCATCTGTTGTACAAATATTAGCCTTCATGCAAGAAGGACTAGATAAAGGGCTAGCCCCTAATACCTTGAGATGACAGGTTGCAGTCTTATCAACCGTCATCTCCTGTGGCAATATTGGCTCACTTTCACACCAGCCTTGTATCCAGGCATTCCTTAGAGGAGCCACCAATTTGCATCCTCCAGCGGTACACCGATACCCAACCTGGGATCTTAATAAGTCCTTTTGTCACTTACTAAACCTCCCTTTGAACCCATAAGGGAGACATCACTTCAATTCCTAATGTTCAAGGTAGTGTTTCTTGTGGCAGTCACATCCGCTCGTCAGATATCTGAGATCGCAGCTCTGTCAGTCAGAAAGGACCTGTGTGTTTTTCACGCTGATCGGGTGGTCCTACGACCAGACCCTTCCTTCCTGCCCAAGGTTAACTCAGCTTTTCACAGATCCCAGGAACTCATTCTTCCTAACTTTTGCCGCAGACCCTCTCGAGAGAGGGAAAGGCAGTGGCATACTCTCGATGTCAGGCGTGCGCTACGTATCTATATCAACCGCACTCAGCCTTTCAGAAGGTCAGAATCATTATTCTTTTCATTTCAACCTAAGACGCTGGGTTTCAAAGTATCCCCGTCAACTATAGGCCATTGGATCAGAGCAACAATCTCCAAGGCCTGCTCAGTTCAAGCACTTCCTGTTCCCAGTGGAATAACTGCACATTCCACAAGGAGTGCGGCTACCTCAGCAGCTTGGGCTACTCAGGCATCGATAAATGACATCTGTCGAGCGGCCATCTGGTCGTCCCTGTCTCCCTTCATTCGTCATTACAAGATCGATGTGTTTGCTTCAGCAGAAGCGTGCTTTGGCAGACGAGTCCTACAACAAGTTGTCCGAAAACCAGAAGAGATTCCGGCCCAGACGGAGTCCCTCCCATAGGACAAGCCATGCTTTGGTATGTCCCACTCTGGATGCTCAAAGCAGCTCTATGGAGAATGGGTGTTGGTGCTTACCTGATACGCTCTTTCTCGTTGAGCTGCGTAGAGCATCCAGCCCCACCCTAATTTACCCGTCTGGTGGGGAATCCTGTTTTGGCCAATGAATAAATGAGTCAAGGAGTTAATGTTTATTACAATAGTTAGGATGAGATGATAGTTGTTTGTCTTCTCGTCTTCGTAAAACTGGGGAATGCTACGAGGGAGTCACATGGACGGAGAGGAGCGTTCCTCAATTAAAGCTCAGCCTGTGAGTGCAGAGACTGGAGCACCTCCCACTCTGGATGCTCTACGCAGCTTGACGAGAAAGGGAGTATCAGGTAAGCACCAAAGCCCATTCCCAGATGTGCCAATATGACTTCTCTAATAAATTCTTACTTGGATGGACTTTGTTTCTGAGAGCTGAACTGAGATGGAGAGTTTGGTTGGAATGCTGACATACTTTCTGTATCATGCTAGGCATTAATTTATATTATATATTTAAATGTTCTCTACTATCTTGATGTGTATTTCTTTTTTCATTCATAAAATGTATAATCTGCCTTTTGCTGTCATTGTTTTCTAGCATAATTTGCTAGAAAATATTTATTCATATATACATAAATGGAATTTTTAAACATACACTACTTTGGATTGATGTGTGGAAGGAACCACTGCTTGGTAATTGTAACAATATTTGCAGTTTAATAGTGTGAAGAATTAAATGTGAAAGACAAGGAAGTCTCAAGGCACTCAGTAGGTGAAGAACAGGATGGCATTTCTGGCAAAAATTGTGGTCTCAAAATTATAAAATGACAATGTCAACTGCATATAAAGAAAATTTGTATAAGATGTTTTACAGGTGACACCTACCCCTGACGAGAATTGCGAGAATGTTTAAGAACAAATTGGATAAATGTTGGAAATGTCATCAGATACCTGGTTCATATTACCATGTGTGGTGGATATGCTCAAATGCAAAAAGATATTGGACTAAAATTCACACATAGTTGGAAAAAAATGATAAAACAACACATAGACTTTAAACCAGAGATTTTTTTATTGGGAATTATACTGGAAATATACAATAAAAAACTGAAATATTTGATTGTAAATGTTTTAACAGTGGCTAGAATTGTATTTGCTAAGAATTGGAAAAATGAAAAAATACCTATGCAGGAGGAAGTTATTAAGAAAATTATGGATTGTGCTGAAATGAATAAATTGACATTTGAAATTAGAGAGCAAGAAGATAAACAATTTTATATGATATGAGATTTGTTTTAGCAATGGTTTGACAAAAAGACATGGTAATGTAATAGATTAGTTAGCTTTGTAATAGAAGTTCAATAGATTGATATAAAATATGATATAGACATATATAACCATTGGATGAAAGTACAATATAAATTTTAAAATAAAATTTGGAATATCTCATATAAAATGATGGAATAAATAGTTTAGTCATGGATGATTAATAACTGATAAATATGTAAGCATATGTTACTTTGACAATGTGAAAAATTATATAAATTGTGAGTAATGACTACAAAAGAATAGCACAAAAGATTTCTAACCAACTTGTTAGGGATACACACCCTAGCAGAACGTGCAACGGCAGTCTAGCAGGCAGGCAAATTATGTGAGATAAATTGTTTTAGTTTACACTCAGTAAGACAGATACACTGTGCCAGTTAAATAGTTTTTTTTTTTTATTCCAGCAAGAGTTATAGCATAATCAAAACAGTCCATATGTCATAAACTAGTTCAGTCCATCCAGGGATTAATCAGTTGCAAAGTCCAGTGTCGAAAATAGAGGTCAGTAAACTTACAAATAATCAGTCCAGCAATATATCTCTTTTGCAGTCAGAGATATGAAGAAAATCAAACCCCTTTTCTTCGTTTCAGCAACAGCAGGGAAACACACAGTTATCACCATCAATCCATCATTTGTCAGCTATCCAGTAAAAGCCAGCAAACAGTGAGCTCTCTTGCTCCCTCTTATGGTGATTTTACAACCGCACCCAAAATACATGTTTTAACAGTTAAAGTGATACACACACTTAAACTCACTAACATAGTTTATATATTATTTTTACCCAAACTAAGTTAGGTAACCAATGTTATCCCTAACACAACTGACACAATGTATGTATATAAAATGGAAGATGATTTTATGTTTTTATGTTTTGTTTGTATATGTTTGTCTTAAAAAATAAAAACTTTTATATAAAAAAAGAACAGGATGGCATTTCTCCTATTCTTACAACAGCAGATGGGACTGTAATCTTAACTTCAATTGACTTGATGAAAGGACACCCATTTGAACACAACAAATTAGTTTAAGGAATGTGGAACTGGCCATTGTGGACCTCACAACTTGTCATGCAAGATGAGGATTGTACCAGTTTCTCTACATTACCTGAAAGCAATGACTTAATTTTGCCCATTGGGAAAAAAAAGACTTTGGAAAAAAGTCAAAATCTTCCGTAATAATTTGTTATGACCAATAATTTTACGACTATTCCTATGTTGGCTGAATTTGTAAAACTTGTAGTTACAATTTGATCAAAGCCTTCTGAGAAAGAGATTAAACTATCCAATGAGAAAAGCAGCTTGCAAATAACTACCTGCTCTGTTACAATAGACTATACCAAGAATGTAGATAGTCAGCCATACCATATTACTGTTTTCTTTATTGTTACAGAGTTTCAGGACTTCTGTCTACTACTTGGCATCAATTTTTTTTCATAAAAACAAGAGGAAGTTACCACAGGTGCTTAAAAACAAGCAAACCACTGATTTATTTAAATACCACCCAGCCAAATATAGAGCATATGTACTTTGGCTAGCTCTTACAAACTGAAAACTCTCTGCTGAATCTCTGATAGAAAATGAAGATTGCTGAGTTGGTAACTGACTTGGCCATGACCAAAAATTGGAGCAGAGACTTGGAATCATCCACTGAAGACTTTTTTGGTTTAGGACTTACTGATGATGACTTCTGCCTTATAGAAAAGCTGCCATTTGCCTCCGTCTTTATCTCTGTCATCTACTTCATTATTTTTTTCATTGGCTTCTTTGGGAACCTGTTTGTGGTCCTGGTGATGGTGCAGAAACGGGGCAACCAAAGGCTTGTGGACAACTTCGTCCTTAACCTGGCTATTGCAGACCTTGTCTTTGTATGTACTTTGCCTTTCTGGGCTTTGACAGAGGCATTTGATTCCTGGTGGTTTGGTGAAGAGCTTTGCAAATTTAGCAGCTATGCCATTTCTGTGAACCGTTGCTCAAGCATCTTGTTCTTGATGGGCATGAGTGTGGAACGCTTCCTTGTGATGAATAAGCACTGGGATTCCAGATCTCTTGGGACCAAGAGAAATACCAACATTACCTGCGGTTGCATCTGGGTGTTTTCCTTTCTATTAGGAATACCATCTTTGCTCTACAGAAAGCTGATCTCTGTGGGAGACAGGTTTGCATGCCAGGATGTAGACCCTTCTATCATCTATACTTTCACAGTACTTTGTTTGACTTTCTTGCTACCCTTGGGTGTAATCTTATTCTGCTACTGCTCTATCTTCTCCATGCTCCAGAGTCATGTCAACATAGGCAGGAAAACAAACCATGCTCTTAAAATCATCTTTGTCATCATTGGGGCATTCATCTGCTGTTGGTTACCTTTTAATACCTTTACAGCTGTCATCACTTACGGTATGGTACAGAACTTTGACTTCCCTTGTGAGGCAGTGAAAGCTCTCAGGAGGGGAGTTATTATCAGTGCTTGTCTAGCTTTCACCAACAGCTGCATTAATCCTATCATCTATGCCTTTATGGACCAGCAATTCCGACAGAAGGTATTGAAGAATTTCCTAGGTCTTTGTCACCCAAAGGAAAAAGCGCAAAACTCAACATTGTTCTTTTCATCTACAGAATCAAGCCTTCTGTTTGGCAGCAAAAAGAGGTTCATACCAGCCACAACTGTTCCAGTTAGCAGCGGGACTGATTTATATGCCTCTAAAAGACATATATAGTTGCTATTGTTGAGACCATACAGTAGAATTGTTAAGCCAGGTTAGTTTTGGAAGAGAGACGAGGGAGATGACTTAGAGGATTGGTTTTCTTGATATGAAAAAATGTTGTTTTGAAAATTTCTGATCAAACTTTGTGATTTCTAATACAATGTCAAGTGAATTTTTTATGATACATTACGTATACTCTGTATTTTTATAAAATAAAATTCTGTTTATATAAAATTTTCCTTGGTCTGTAGGATAAAAATGCAGATTTAACACTTGCACAGATTTATAAGAGCTTCTTCAACTACCAAGAGATATTTTATATATGAATAGAGTGACTTGTAATAGTACTTATATACTTTGCTAGAAAATAAATGACTGTATATTTAGTCATAAGCTTACTTGCCTGCCTTAGCTCTTTGTTTAGATATTTTTGGTAGCTTTTGCAATTTGACTATTGATTGATGATTGAAAATGTGTTCAAATAACTATAAAAGGAAATGATGGGTGAGTATCTTTTGATAACAAGAATTCTTTAACACAATAAGCCATGCAAACAAAATGACCACAATCCTTAATGAAACAAAGCTTTGTATATTTAATTATGGATGAATATATAATTGAAACTTTTGTCTTCCTGCCTCTAGCTGTTGAAGATGTATATTTTTGTAAAAAAGTGATCCCAATACTTAAATTACTGTAACTTTTATTGATTTTGATTAAATTTTTAATTACAAAACTCTGGTCTGATTTTTATTCATTGAAACAATGGAAATTGTTTGGAAAGTTTTGAATGCAAAACTTTCAATGAATGTGTAAACTTTAATTATTGCTATCAATATTCAGATTTCATATCAGCTTTTGAAACTGCCTTAATTTTCTTACTCTTTATTTGTGTTGTTTTTCTGGTAGTGAGAAATAATATGACTTGTGAGTCATGAGTTCCGAAAGTACCTAGTTGAAATCTTATCTACTAAGTACCATTAAGCCAAATTACCTGTGGTTATTGCACCAAAATAAGGGAGGCACCATAGCGATTTCCCCACTCATGCCCTTAACTTTTCATTATCACACTCAAGTTTTCAGCACTTATTGTGTTTAAATATCTTGTCAGTTAAGTAATGGAAAGGCCAAGTGGCATCATTACTGGATTGTATCTGGGATGTCAGTTGGCTTTAATCCAGCCCTGGACATTAGGAAACATTGTATTATCCTTTTATTTATTATTTTATATTTTATTTATTATTTACAAAAAATAATAGGCAATGTGTTGCTCTGTATATATTCCTAACTGGGATTTTCATGTTTTTACCAATATAGCCAAATGGTTTGAAGTTATGAATTCTAGCAACTAAAACATCTGAAATACACTAATTTGCTACATTTATATCACATTATTTCTCCAAGAAACTCAGCACACATACACCCTTATATTTTCACAACTATATGACTGGAACAGATTATGTGAGTGTGGATGATTGCCTCAAGTCACACAATGAGGCTCATGACTCAGTGGAAATCTCCCCAATCCTAATCGAATATCAATCACTTGCATCATAACACTGGATCTATTTCAAGATACAAGATAAACTGAAATAAAAATAAATGGAAATTGCTATAGAAATCTTTCCCAATTCTTTTGGAAAGATTTTTTTCCTGTACTCTTTTTCCCCCTTTGTCTATCTCAGAATTTGAGAGACATGCTGCATTGTTAACAGATTATTAGACTTTATTAATTTATTATTTATTAGACATTAGCACATGTTTCTGAATCTTGTCAACTTTCAGACGTAGACATAGCTGTCTGGGGAATTCTGTGAGTTGAAGTCCATACATCTGAAAAGTTGCCGAAGTTGAGAAACACTGCATTAGCTTGAGCAACCTACACAAACAGGGTGTTTTGTTCCAGACATTTGAATCCACAGACTTAATCAATATCCAGTCCTAACTGAAATGAGTTACCATCTCTTAACTTGTGCAACCCATGTTACTCTGAGAAAACAGGAGAAATATATTGTAATTGTGATGCCCTTATTAAGAAAGCTTTGTCATTGAAACAGGTGAGATTGTATCTTAGTTGAAACTCCCCCCATAAATTACACTACATAACACTTAAATAATTAGTACTATGGATGGTCTTGGCTAAGATGTGCTACTCCCAGACAGTTTCCCTAAATGTGAAATTGAGAATGCCTAATTTTATGAGTTGATATGAGAGATCATACAGAGTCAAGACTTTCACAAGCCTGTCTGAAATTAGGACATTATTTTCAGGAACTTCAGCAGCATCCCCCTTATCCTGACATCAAAGTACAGGAAGATATCTGTAAATTTGAAAGTGGAAAAAAAAAATCACATGCCAACATGGGAGGGATGTGAATAAGTTTGGAGTGAGGTCTACTGTAGAGACTATAGATAAAGTATTGTATCTCGTCTAATTGTTTGCTAACAAATTACTAAACTTCCACAAAGGAACCTTTGGACTTTTTATTGGGAAAAGAGTAGACCCATTTTATTCTGGGAAAGGAGAAGACCCATTAACATTTAATCAAAATTCTAGGGTCCTCCCTGCACCCCCATTTTCATTACTGACTAGTAATGATCTAAAGAAACCATAATTTGAGAAGCCACAGTAAGATTATTTGTTAAGTCCTATGTGACTCACCGTGGCCCTTACATCTGCCTTTCTATGGTCCTAGCCAGCTTGCTGATCAGTGGAATATGTGGGAAATTTTGTGAGCAGGAAAGAGCAGTGAAAGATTAATGGAGGAATTCCTAACAGCCCTGTTCCCTTTACTTTTCTAGTGAAAACATAGCAGTTTCAACTTTTTATCAAGAAAGGAGATTCATCAACTTTTCTTTTCCTCATAGGGATCATGACAGTATATATATCATCTTTAATGCCATACACACACTATGATTTCTAGTTCAATTTTTCTGGATTTCACAGCACACTCAAACAACTAAAAAAAAATCCTTTTATTATATTCTCTTTAACACAGGTTGCAGAAAGATGATATTACCACAATGCAGACCATTACACAGAAAAAGCATAATTGATCCAAATTAATTTTCTTTTGCAAGTTATGAGGAGATATGGGTTTCCATTCAGTGTTATTAAATGCATATTAAATATCCCTCTGCATGACTTATGACAAACTGATTAATTTCAGAAGCATAGTATCCTTCATTTTTAAAATGTTATTTGTATCCTGCCTTTATTATTTTTACAAGTAACACAACATGGTGAACATATCCTACACACCTTCCTCCTTCTATTTTCCTCACAACAGCCCTGTGACATGAGTTGGGCTGAGAGAGAGGAAGTGGCCCAAAGTCATAGCCAAGGCAGGACTAGAATTCACTGTCTCCTGGTTTTTAGCCTGATGCTTTAACCTCTAGACCAAACTGGTTCTCAATTTCCCCATGCCTTTTGTATTTTTTTTTAATTCCTGAGTTTTGGAACCCTTAGCAATTTTATTAGGCAATCTGATGATAGTCCTTTTATTACCCTGGTAGATTTTGATTATAAATGGTTTTTATATCTTTAGTGATATTTTAGCAGATGTAGATACCTATGCTAGTGTGTTGTCACATCTTATACGGGTGATTCAACATTTTGGCAAGTATTCTGGAAATTTGTTTTATTTGCCTTATCCTGTGAAATTTGAATAACCAATTGAAAGATGTAAGTAATTGTTACTTAATAATATTAAGTATTCTAGGTCTTTATATAGGGAAGAAATACACTACAGGTTATAGAAAATGTGCTCTGAGATATTTACTAGAATTCATTAGAGTAGAATACTACTGAAATATGATTAGGGGAACTTGAAACTATTAATGCTGCAAGTAGATAAGAAAACTAAAAAGAAAATATGATGGAAGGGAGCAGGGAGTTTTTTTCTTAAAGTAATTCTGCTATTTATTGAATATTATTTGCAGGTTATCTGATGAAAGTTTTGGAAAAGTATATACTTGGAATCAATTTTCAGTGTTGTGTTAAAGGAAATTGGGCAACAGGGAGGCTAAAAACATTTACTTTGTGGTTTGTAGATACTCTGAAATTATAGCAGTCAGAAAGACAATAAGACAATTCTTGTACCATTACCAATTAGTCACTATTTATATTGGGAATTTTACTAATTCAGAGAATTGCTCTGTACCTAAATCGACTAAATCGAAGCTCTAGTTAGTAGGGGCTGCTTGACAGAATCGTTTCTTAAAGAGCTTGAACTTTGACTTAAGATGTATTAATTTATTTTTAAAATGTAAAAGCTGCTTTAAAAAAAAATCCCACTACCTCCAAAGCAGCATGCATTTAATACCCGCGATATTTTAATTTGTTCTTCAGAAGACTAATACGTGGTGAGACAAAATTCCCAACTTCAAAAATGTACTTTAAATTCGAATATGTATTTTGCCTAACGGGACACACTCCCGATCCCAGGACGCCCAGGCAGCAAAAGGAAAGCCTATCGAAGAAGCCCAGTTTTTCCATCAAGATGAATCGAAGGGGAAAAACATTTTCTGAATTTAAGAAGCCGCGGTCCTTTTATTACGGCAGTCCGATAGCTGCTCTCTTAGCCGCTTCGCATAACCAAAAAGAGCGACCAAAGGATTGGCGTTCGCCAATTATTTCCGTCGTATGCAATGTATTTTCATTGATATAAAGGTTGGATTCTGCTCCGGCAGAGGCGTCTCCCCGCCACCCAGTTCTCTGACGCCAGGTTGTCCCAGACCCCGGCACGTCCGCACCTCAGTCGGGAAAGTTTTGAGAAAGTTGCGCAAAAATAGGGGGCTAACGCGTCCGTTAATTCGGCACACGCAGCGCCGGGGCAGGAAGATGTCGGCGGACCCAACAAAGAAGGCGCTACTGGACCGAAGAGAGAGGGGATATGGGGTCCAGTATCTCCCGTCCCTCCAGGCGCCTGAGGCGTTGACGCCGAAATTGCTTCTGTCTCAAAATTCTCAAAGCTCAGAGTGCTAACAACGTTTATTACGAAGTGAGGAGCACTGATTTTACTTTACTTTACTTGCATGCTTGAAGTGCAAGCACTCTCCCGCACGTAAAGCTGCATTTCGTAAAGGGTAAAAAATAGTAAAGAACAAAGAAAGGAAATATTCCAAAATGAAAATATTACATTAAGTCATATATTCGGAGAGGGAGGGAAGGAAACAGAGAGACAGACACTCACAGAGAGAGAGACACAGAGAAAGAGAGAGAGGAATGAATGAAAAACGGTATCCTTGAAGAATAAGAAATAAAAATTAGTGTCTCCATTCTGATGTGTGTATCTGTATGATGGCTATTCCCCCCCTCCCACTTTCAAATGAAACATTAACCTTAAAACAGTAAATTCCCTACAATCACACCTTCAGTCATCCTATAGTTATAGATATGTATCACTCAAATTTATTTATCTATTTATTCCAACTTTGACTGGGCTAATAATACTAAACTGTTGCAGCAAATCAACAGTTTTGCTACTAAACTGTATACTAAACTGTTGCAGTTAATACTAAACTGTTGCAGCTTTAATATATAAAAATATTTTTGGAGATACCTCTCATATAAGCAGGCTATAGTCAGCTGAGTTTCTATGTAAATTTCTTCATTTTGGAGATTCTTTGTGGCTTTACTGCAAATAATTTCAAATTTAAAGTGTGCCATTTGTTTAGGATTGTCCAAGTAGTAAAATGTCAGATAAATTTCAAAAGGAGTATAACAGAGAAATTATGTAAATACAGTGAGAGAAAAAATGTCAAAATTATGCTGTGCATTCTTCTGCAGAATGTTCCTGAAGGTTTTTTTTTTTCCTATTGGTTAAACCAAGTGAACATAAATTAAATCAGGAGAATGTAAGGTCTTAGACATGAAAGCTAATTGGGTGACTTTGGGCCAGCCACTGTGTCTTAGCCACAATATCAGGGTTGAGCTACAAGCTGGTCAGTCAATTCTTGTCCCAACCAATAGACCAACACTTGGTTAAGCTGGAAAAACTGGGCATTGCATTTGTAAGTAAAATGCTAGGAAGAAAAAAATTGTTATTTCAGAACAGAGATCTCTACCTTAAATGACTGCCAGGGTGGATGGCAGTCCAAGAGATGCCAAGGTTGAACTGGTCTGAAAAATCTGAGAACAACCAAAGGACTATTGAAACTGAGAACTAGCAGCAACAATTTCTGAAATGAATCAGCCTTGATCACTTAGAAAAACTAACTTTGCAGTTATTAGGGAAATATTATCTTTGCATGCTGTTTCAAATTCATAATGGGTTTCCCTAGAGTGGCTATCTCCAATTAATGCCAGCATGGACCGGTGTTTATTGAACAAAAATACCCTTGACTGTATTAGTGTAATATCCAATTCTAAGAGCTCCTTCCAGTTCATATTATATATTCTGAAAACTGCTGCAATCCAGGAAGCAGTTATATCTTTGCAAATTGAGAAAGAATGCTAAGATAGCTAACACTAAACAGATCAAGAATTTGGTTCTTTGAGAATAAGTTCACTGTAATAGCCCGCTCACTCTGGAATAGCTTGCACCCTGAGATCAGAGTAACGATAACCCCTACTCTTTGCTCTTTTGAAGGTGCTCAACTAGTCTATGCCCCTCCAGAGGGTGTTCAGAAAAAGAAATTTTAATTGAGGACAGTCATGGAGATTATCCTCAGATTTTTAATGCTGGATTGATGTATTAATACTTTAAACCTGTTTCTTAATAGAGTTGCTTCACAAACTACATGCAAATATTTATAAATTAGAGACAAATAAATAGCCTTCCAAGGGAGAATTAAAAAAAATTAAGATGGCAGCTGCAATAACACAAAAACACTTTCACTTTTTCTGGCAGGCTTTTTATTTTATAGTTGTATAACCATCATGGCTTGTTTGATTTTCCCCCGCATTGCAGATGCCCTGAAAGTGCCACCAGACAGTTATTTTTAATTGAACGTGTGTGTATAAAATAAATTGTTGTTGTTGGGTCCTTATTTTGTAGAACTGAAATGATCTTTAGATTTAGATCTGGGAAAACCCAATATTGACAATTACTCTAGCTGGTTAACACGTGTGTGTTAATTTTTAAAATAAATTTCTATTAAAATACATGCAACAACATCTAAAGTATTAGCATAGTGTGCCACCTAGTGACAGTATAAATTAGACCAAATGCTAATCCCTCTTACAAATTGTGAGTAACAGGAGGGAATGTGGTATTTTGGGACAAAACTCTCCAAACAGCTGGAATGTCATGTAGAAAGCCAAGAAATGTTCTCTATGGTCCCAAAATGGACTTTATGTTTCAGGAAGGTAGAAGCTACTATAGAATGGAAAATGGAAAATTCTTGTAGTTTGTTGCCAGTAGTGTATGGTGCCCATTGTTCTGTCACTATTCTTTTACTGTTCTGTCTTTAGACTGCTAGCTGAATATAAAGACAGACAGACAACTCTACAAAGGCTTCCATACAAAGCTTCTTTACTGGGTCACCAGCCATCTTCAAATATATCTCACAGTTATGTCGAGATCCATCTAATGTCCAATTCTTTGCATAGCTGACTTCATAGTGTAAAACAGGGGTTCCCAACCTGAGGTGCTTGCACCCCCTGGGGGTGCGAGATGATATTCCAGGGGGTGCAAGAAAAGTCCAGGTAAATAATAGGATATTGGCTATATGTTGGCATTTTTATTTATTATACAATGGATTAACTTAGTTTTCATTTTAGAGTTAAGTATCATTATTTAGTGGCCGTCACATACATAGCTGAAAAGACTCAATCCTACCATATATTTAACGCGTTCAATAGTTCCTAAAGTCTAAATTTCAGGGGGTGCGAGGTTCGAGAGAAATTTCTTTAGGGATGCGGGGCGAAAAAAAGGTTGGGAACCACTGGTGTAAAAGAATAGTGATCTTTCATCCCATAACGAAGGAGCAAGGGGGTGAGGCACCAGCACGCTGCTAGGATCCAGGCAAGAGTGAAGGAACCTCCCCCAACCCAACCAGGGGTCAATTCAGTGACCAATCAGGATTACAGATGTGACCACATGACATGAACTACATTTCCCAGGATGCATTAACTACATTTACCATGAAGCATTCCCTTAAGGGGACAGCTTCCAATTTTAACTTAACTAACTCAATTCCCATTACCTATATACTGTCTGGACAGCACACCCATTTTGAACATTTGCTTGCCTTCAGTTCTAAAGACCTGTACATTTGTGTCTAAGCATGTTCAGAGAGCGCTTTATTGGACTAATCAAATATTTTAAATAATACCGGTGAGTTTTCAAGCTACTATTTCTCAGGAGCACAAATTATATGTTCAGAGCCAAGATAAAGAAAATTAGATATAATTTTTGGCAAGCTAATGGGTTTTGGAGAACATTAAACATGTCAAGAATTGCATGTCTTACAGGTGATGGAATTGCCCATAAGCAGTTCCTTATAGAAGAGCAACCAGGATGATTAGGGGACTGGAGACTAAAACATATGAAGGACAGTTACAGGAACTGGGCTTGGCTAGTCTAGTGGAGAGAAGGACCAGGGGAGACATGATAGCAGTCTTCTAATATTTGAGGGGCTGCCACAGAGAGAAAGGGTTCAAGCTATTTTCTAAAGCACCTTAAGGCCAGACAAGGAACAATGGATGAAAACTGAACAAGGAGATTTAACCTGGAAATAAGGAGAAACTTTCTGACAATGAGAACAATCAACCAATAGAACAGCTTGCCCTCGGAAGTTGTGGGAACGCCATCACTTGAGACTTTCAAGAAGAGATTGGACTGCCATTTGTCAGAAATGGTGTAGGGTCTCCTGCTTGGGCGGGGGGTTGGACTAGATGACCTACAAGATCCCTTCCAACTCTGATGATCTGTTATCTGTTATATAGGTGTCCATTCTTAACCATGATTTCAAAATGACAATACATGTATCATTTTTCAAGCTGCACTCTTGTTGTATTTGAATTATGTCATACAGAGAAGGCAAAAATCACAAAACCCTCTCTCACTCATTTTGACCATGTCATATGAGAGAATTCATTGGAGAAAGAAATTATGTTTGGAAGAGTTAGTGGTAAAAGAAAACCAGGATATCAAAGAACATGGCGGCTAGACACCCTCAAAGCTGACAGCAGCTAGAGCAGAGAAAAACTGAAGTAGTACAAGATGGGAATGTGTGGAGAGACCTGGCCCATAGAATTACCAAGAATCCAACATGACAGAATGGATAGCACCACCATCATCATCACTATGTCATACAGGAGTACACAAGAGTGGAGTTTGTGTTGTGACACAAGTTCCATCACTTGCCCCCTCCTGCTCCTCTGTAGACACCCATAGTGTCTCAGATCACACATTATTAAAAAAAAAAAAAAAAAGGACAGGCTTTGTATTTATATAAAGACATTTCCTCCTCCTTAAACGCCGTCTCTCAATATGCTTTCTTCCAAATATACGGTATTGGGAACTTAATCCCCCACATAGCAGGAAATAATCCCCCAAAAGATCGCTGGTTTGGTATTTAACCTTTTTTTAGATATACAGGTTGAGTTTTCATTATGATGATGCAAGAAATAATTATATATCTGGATGCAACTAGATCTCCTAAAGAATTTAAGTCTAATCCCTGACTTTAAATGTATTTTTTTTCTCTTTATTCTCCCAAAATTATTATTTGTGAACAAATATACAGAACTCACCGCTCAGCATATTGGTTTTAATCATACTGACTTCTTGGAACGATGATAGATTGAACTAATTTTAGGATAAGTTTTAAATGATATAATAATTCTAACTGGAACTTATAATCAGGAGAATCTTTTAAAAAGTAATAAGAAGAAACTCACCATCTCCAAGTGAGGATATGGGATCTGTTTTTCTCTGGTTCTCCATCATTAGCATGGAGAAGTTACAGAACTTTATCAATAGACAGATTGGAGAGTTGCAGAATGTAATAAATAGACAGATTCTTCTCAGCCTATCAATTTTTGAGCAGATTTGTTAATGCAAGTAGTACTTGGATGACCCAACAGCCACACTGCCAACTGCATTGTCTGACAACCGTTCACAGAGGATGTGGTCAGCATAGCACAAGTTGACATTCAGTCTCTGATTCATATCATGCACAATGTAGGCACTACCAGAGCATTTTCTCATGGGGTACACAGACAGGGCAACTTAGATTTATACCTGATTCTTAATCACCAACTATAATTATTGCTGTAAGGGGAAAGAGCTGCTGCATGACAAGAAACATGGCCAGGGATGCTCAGAGGGGAATTCAAATGTATTCAGAAATACATTTTTGCTGATGAAACTGAACCAAACTTTTTGACTTACTGGAGCTGGCTGGTACAAATATCTAAAAAGTGTTCAGAAACATACAATAGATACCTGCTAAAATCCACATATTTCAGCAGTAAAACTAAAACATAGCTATAGTATGGAAGTTCTGAAGTTCTGCCAGGTCTTTTTTTACAGTTAGATAAGTTCTACTCATCATTGTGCTCAATTTTTATTTTATTTATTTATTTATTTGATCTGTCAAATCGCTTATAAGATAATAGGTATAAGTATAAATATGAGTAAGAATACAGGCAATAGGTACAAATAAATGGGAACAATAGGACAGGGATGCTAGGCACGATGATGCACTTATGCACGCCCCTTACAGACCGCTTGGGAATGGGGTGAGGGCAATAGTGGATAGTTTGAGGTTAAAGGAGTGGGGGGTTAGAGGATGTAACAACAGAGTCAGGTAGTGCATTCCAGGCATTGACCACTCTTGTTGAAGTTGTACTTTCTGCAATCCATTTTGAAGCAATTTACATTGAGTTTGTATCTGTTGTGCGCTCTTGTATTGTTGTGGTTGTAGCAGATAATTTTGTGTGCTATGCTTAAATCTAACCATAGGCGGCGTAGTTCAAGGTTGTCCAAGCCCAAAATCTCAAGCCTGGTAATATAGGGTATTCTGTTGCGAACAGAGGAGTGTAGTACTCTTCTAGTGAAATACTTCTGGACTTGCTCGGTTATATTAATCTCTGATATGCAGTGCGGATTCCAGACTGATGAGCTGTATTTGAGTATTGGTCTGGCAAAAGTTTTGTATGCTTTAGTTAGCATTTTGATACTTCCGGAGGAGAAGATTTGTAAGATTAGATTTACAACTCTTAATGCCTTTTTGGCAATGCTGTTACAGTGAGCTCTGGTGCTTAAGTCATTTGATATGAGAACTCCAAGGTCCTTGACAGAGTGAAGATCATCAACGAGGTCATATCCACCTGGTTTGTATTTGGTGTACTGACTTTTTTTACCAATGTGTAGGACAGAGCATTTGTTGGTCAAGATTTGGAGTTGCCAGGTGTTTGATCATTCAGACACATAATCAAGGATAGTAGCATTGTCAGTGGTGTTGAATAGTTTCATGTCATCCGCAAAGAGGACACAGTTGTTTATAAGGTGATTGCAAAGGTCATTTATGTAGAGTATAAAGAGTGTGGGTCGTAGAACACTGCCTTGGGGGACACTGCTGTTAACTGGAGCAGGGTTTGATATAGCGCTCCCTCTTTTTACTATTTGTTGCCTGCTTGACAGGAATGCAGTAATCCACTTATGGAGGGATCCGGAAATGCTGTAAGAGTTTAGTTTTAACAGTAGTTTGTCATGTACCCCTGAATCAAAGGCTTTGCAGAAGTCTATGTAAATTGCATCTATAGATTTACCCTGGTCAAGTAGAGTAGTCCATATGTTTTTGCAGTGTAGCAGTTGTAGATTGCAGGACAATTTTTTCCTGAAACCAAATTGTTTTTTGGAGAGTAGGTTGTTTGACTCTAAGTGGAAAGTGATGAATTGGTTAATGATTGATTCCATGACTTTGCATGTGGCACAACACAGTGAGATTGGTCTGTAGTTTTCAAGCAGGCTGGGCTCACCTTTTTTGAAGATAGGGATGACCGTAGCTAAGGACCATAGGTTTGGTAAGGAGCTGGTTCTGAATGATATCTCATATATAATGCTGAGGGATTTCGCTATGGCAGACGAGAGCTTTTTAAAGAAGTATGTACATAATCCATCGGGGCCAATAGATAGGGATGGTTTTAGGTTTCGTAGTACCTTTTCTACATTATCTTCTGTAAAGTCAATATGTAGTAGGTCATTACAGTTAGTTGTGGCATGACCAGGAAATGTGGGGCATGAACCATTGCTGTTTACAAAGACTGAACTGAAGAATGTGCCTTAACGCTTCATCATTGCAGTCTTTCCCATTTGGTCCTTTTAGAGGTGGGATGGTTCTTGATTCTTTAAATTTAGTGTTAACAAAATTGTAGAAGGCTTGGGTGGATTTTGTATGTAGGAGGTTTTCCTCTTGCTTGCAGTGGTAATTTGTGCATTCTGCATTTATTTGTCGGCATAGGGTGTTGTATTGGTTTTTAAAGTTTGCTATATAGCTTGTTTTTTTTTACGCCATAGCAATCTTTTTTTTTTAATTGAAGTTTCCTTATTGTTATGGGTAATTTGTTTTTGTTTTTGTTTTGTTTTTTGGGGTTACTAATGGTACATATATTTTAATGACTCAAGTTCAAACAAGAATGCATTATAATGGTCTTCTGTAGTATTACAGCTAGAGAACAGAATGTAGCAATCAAGAGATGATAGGTCAGCATTTATGAGATCATAGTTGGCTTTTTTGAAGTTGTATTTTGGGGATCCATCATTATTATCTTCTTTGTGAGGGTGTAAATTGAGACAAAGGTTGATCATACTGTGGTCACTGTTTGAAAAGGGTTCTTGTATTTGCAGGCCATATATTGAGTTTGAGCTGTTGCAGAAGATAAGGTCGAGGCAGTTATTGAGTCTTATGTTGTTAGTTACTAATTGATCTAGTCCCAGTGTAGTAACAGTATTGTACAGGGTTGCATGTATGGGTTCGGATGTACATTCATTTAGTGTCCATTTATAAGAGATAGATTGAAGTCACCAAGGAAAATAAGAGGGTGAGGGCAAGAAGCAGCCCACGTTAACAGTGAAGTTAGCTTGTTTGCATGAACTATGTCATAATCTGGGGCTCTGTAGCATAATAAGAGGCGGATTGTGGCATTTGAGGACAGTTCACAGACGATGGTCTCTGGGAGAGCAAGTTCCTGTGTAATTTGAATCTTTTTTAGATTTAGGGATTTTTTGTAGAAGATAGCAACTCCAGCTCCTCTACGGATTTCGCGATCTAACCGATAAACATGATATTCGCTGACTGTGGTAATGGAGTCTGGAAAAGATGCATTTAACCATATCTCACAGACAAATATAATGTCGAATGTGGTTGTGCCTAATTTGTTTGCGAGGCTTCTTGCGTTGAGTAGTTTGCATTTTAGATATGTAGTATTGGGTCTGGAGGAAGTAAGGGGCATACATGCCTAATGTTGGATGTTGGGGTGATGGTTAATGGGATGTAAGTTGAAGGTCTTGCTTTTGATACATTCTGTGTGGTAGTCAATGTGTAGGTTAGTATTTCCTTGTTCATGGAATCTTTTGAGCTCCAAGCACAGGTCACGGGATCGTACACATTGCTGTAAGGTTAGGTCAGGGCAAGAACGGAGGTTCTTATGGTTGGTGTTGCTTTTGGTGAGTGAATTTATAGTATAAATGAATTTATGTTTGCTTGATTTATTTTTGCAAATGACCCTGCAGAAGCCTGGGGGTCACCGAGCCATCACTCTTTTTGAACTCTGGGCCGATACAAGAAATGTCAAGTATTTCACCAGGGGAGATGGTTAATGCTTGATAGTCACTGATGATGTTGTAGACAATTGTGATGTCATCATTGTCATTGATGTCCTCTAGACCAAAAAAGATGGCATTTGGACGCTTCCCTTCGCACCTGACAGCTTCTCTGATGAGGATTGAAATATCATTATTTGTTGGATTTGTGGTTTTTTGTGGATTGGGTTGCAGTTGTTGGGTAGAGATGTGGTTTGTATTTCCAGTATCTCTCCTTCCTTCTCTGGTTTTATCTCCATGTTTAGTTTTAATCTTTCAGCTTCCTTCTGTCCCTCTGCTCACTTCTCTCTTTGGCACACAGATGGGCATTCTTGATTCAGACTATGGTTTGAAACTATTATGCCTCCAAATTGACTTTACTGTAGATTCACTTTGCAAGCTGTTTTCTTCTGATACTATCACCTGCCGTTCCCCTCATTTCAACCTTGTGCTCTAGATTAAAGGCCTTTAAAAAAGATGTCTTGATCCTCTGATTAACTTTTGCACTAAATGCAAGAGCTGCAGTGAGAAGGAAGATAGAGGGATTCCCCTGTCAACATAGGTTTTTAGCTGCTTTATGTGAGTTGGAAAAATGGTAGCATATAAAAGTGAAACTCGAAAAATTAGAACATCATGCAAAAGTTCATTTATTTCAGTAATGCAGCTTAAAAGGTGAAACTAATATATGAGATAGACTCATTAAAAGCAAAGCAAGATAGTTCAAGCTGTGATGTGTCATAATTGTGATGATGATGGCTTACAGCTCATGAAAACCCCAAATCCACAATCTCAGAAAATTAGAATATTACATGCAATCAATAAAACAAGGATTGTACATGGAACAATATCGGACCTCTGAAAAGTATATGCATGCATATGTACTCAGTACTTGGTTTGGGCCCCTTTTGCAGCAATTACTGCCTCAATATGGCGTGGCATGAAAGCTATCAGCCTGTGGCACTGCTGAGGTGTTATGGAAGACCAGGATGCTTCAATAGCGGCCTTCAGCTCTTCTGCATTGTTCGGTCTCATGTCTCTCACCTTTCTCTTGGCAATGCCCCATAGATTCTCTATGGGGTTCAAGTCAGGCGAGTTTACTGGCCAATCAAGCACAGTAATCCCACGGTCAATGAACCAGGTTTTGGTGCTTTTGGCAGTGTGGGCAGGTGCCAAGTCCTGTTGGAAAATGAAGTCAGCATCCTCATAAAGCTCGTCTGCAGAAGGAAGCATGAAGAACTCTGAAATCTCCTGGTAGATGGCTGCATTGACCCTGGACTTAATGAAGCACAGTGGACCAACACCAGCAAATGACATGGCTCCCCAAATCAACACAGATTGTGGAAACTTTGCACTGGACTTCAAGCACCTTGCAGTGTGTGCCTCTCCATTCTTCCTCCAAACTCTGGGTCCTTGGTTTCCAAATGAGATGCAAAAGTTGCTCTCGTCAGAAAAGAGGACTTTGGACCACTGAGCAACAGACCAGTTCTGTTTTTCTGCAGCCCAGGTAAGACGCTTCTGACGTTGTTTGTTGTTCAGGAGCGGCTTGACAAGAGGAATATGACATTTGAAGCCCATGTCCAGGATCCGTCTGTGTGTGGTGGCTCTTGATGCACTGACTCCAGCCTCAGTCCACTCCTTGTGAAAGTCCCCAACACTTTTGAATGGCCTTTTCCTGACACTCCTGTCCAGGCTGCGGTCATCCCTGCTGCTTGTGCACCTTTTTCTTCCACACTTTTCCCTTCCACATAACTTTCTATTAATGAGCTTTGATACAGCACTTTGGGAACATCCAACTTCTTTTGCAATTACCTTTTGAGGCTTTCCCTCCTTATGGAGGGTGTCAGTGATGGTTTTCTGCACAACTGTCAGGTCAGCCGTCTTTCCCATGATTATAATTCCTATTGAACCAGACAGAGAGACCATTTAAAGGCTCAGGAACCCTTTGCAGGTGTTATGGCTTAATTAGCTGATTAGAGTGGGACACTTTGAGCCTAGAATTTGAACCTTTTCACAATATTCTAATTTTCTGAGATTGTGGATTTGGGGTTTTCATGAGCTGTAAGCCATAATCATCCCAATTAGGACACATCACGGCTTAAACTATCTTGCTTTGCATGTAACGAATCTATTCATATAAGGTTCACCTTTTAAGTTGCATTACTGAAATAAATGAACTTTTGCACGATATTCTAATTTTCAAGTTTCACCTGTATATGAAATGTCTTATGTAGAAAAAAAGAGTTGGTAGGTAAGCTACCCAATCTGGAAGCATATCGGATAAAGCAGTTGTAAATCTTTGGATAACCTACAAAACTTCAAGAGGAATAAGGGTAGTTGTACACGGAATTGGCTTTGGGATAGTTTCTTCTTCTTAAAGTCATAGAATCATGGAGTTAGATGAAAACATAAGATAATTTAATCCAACCCTATGTGATATGCAGGAAGACCATTTAAATCCTCCCCCCAAAATGGCTACTCAGCATTAAAATCTCCAGAGATGGAGATCCCAAAACTTTGAAATAAGTAGACAGCTCTCTGGATCTCAGATGTAATGTTACTTGTTCATGGGCAATCCATGATTTTGGGATAAGTACTGCTTGTGAACCCAGGCAAATGTGGTTTATATTATAAACTATTGTTTAAAATTGTTTCACGTGAACTTAATCGAAAAGAGTCATTGCAGAACAGGATAAATCATTATGTGAAACCACTATCTGGTTTCACTGAAGAAAGGAAGCACACCCTGCCCACGTAGAAGTGATGCAAAGTACAAAGATGTGAATGTGGGTCCACTGTGAATTGGGAGTCTGTTCTCAAATGGAAAGATGGGGGAAGGGCAGCCCAGAGAAATTTCAGAACTTCTGGGCATGGTACTGCACATTGCATTGCATATTGATGCACACATGTTGGTGTCCTCTGGTTACTCTTCCAAAGAGGATGTGGTTCTGCAATTATGACCACTATAGACTTATCTTGGGCTCAGTACTCTCAATTGTGGGGGGTAACAATCAATTTGCTAGTGGTGGCATTTGAAGTCTTTGTGGTTATGGATTCTATATGTTTAAGATAGGGGATTTTCATATACTGTGTAATGAGAGGCCACATGTCATGCCCCTGGTGGAGTCTGACTCTGAGGAAGAGGAGGAACAGCCAACAGAGAATGGGAATGTGGCTCCAGAGGTGGTGGAGGAGGCTGGGGAAGGGCAGAGGCTGGCTGTGCAATCAGAGGAGGATCCAGGCCCATGCCCTATCCATCCTAGGTCACGCAGGGAGGAGAGGATCAGGGAAAAGTGAGGTCTACTCAAGAGGAGATTACCATGATCCTCCTCGTGGCTTGCAGGTGGGAGCTATGTATATAAGTTTGCAACTGCGCTGTTAGAATTGCTGAAGTCAATTAGTGTTCATCTTGAAAGAGGCTTATCTTTGTTGGCGTTCTTCCCATGGACTTTCTCAGTTATTTTCCTGGAGTTAATAATTAGTTATCTCGGCTTGCTTCAGAACTCTCATCAATGTGGTTTGTTTTGGTTTTCTGTTTGCCTCATTATTTACTTTTGTGACTTTAAACTATGCTTAATAAAACAGTGAAGTTAAGTTGAAGGCCTTACCGGACTTTAATATATGTTTTGGGTTTTGGGTTATTTTGAGAGACTATGGGTCATCACACCATATGTCCTTTTCTGATTTAATATTTTGTGATGTGCGTCTTTTTCCTCCCTTACCATGAGGGCTATCTCTGTTTTGATACCCTTCCAATAACTTGTGTTACGGACATGCAAGACCACCCCAACCATACACTGCATGGCAAACATAGTATCTTTAAGGAACTCTACAGAGTCTCTATTATATCCCCTGTCTGTTTTGGGGACACTCGTTGACTCATTATCCAGAATACAAAGGAATCTGTACGCACACTCTCAACCATATTCTGCAAGCACTCAACTGTCTTTTCAGTCCTTTTCAATTTCTCTAGCCATTCCATGTGTTTTAGAGTATGTGTGTGCGCTTTGAAGATAACGCTGAAGAGTTCAACAAAGCAGATTATAGTAGGATATGCAGAGTGACAGTACTTAGGTTGACCAATTGGCCTGAGTGTAGGCAAAAGCTACCTCCATTTCACTCTCCCCCAACACAAATATGGGCAGGAGGAGATAGTAGACACCATTATCCCCTCTACTCAAGCCACTGCCCAAGTGACCACCCACCGGCAATGCCGTGACTGGCAAGGCCAATCTGCAAGTGATTTAACTGTGAAACTCAAAACCGAGCTGGGAGCAGACCCCTGGTTCTGTGACAACCAACACATCTTGACAAAAAGGGAGGACCTAGCATGGAAGGGGGTGAAACATAAGTCTCTACGCACCTTAATCCTCCAGAGAAGCCATTATGTCAAATCAGGGGCCATTTTGGATTCCTAAAGACTTACACTTAGTGAGGAGACAATTCTGTTGGCTCAGCATGAAGAAGACGTGGACTTTGAGCCCATCAGCCTCAAGGTTGACTCAGCCTTCTTTCCTTCCAAGGCGGGTAAAATAAAGGTCCAGATTGTTGGGGGCAATATGCTGACTCTGTAAAACTGCTTAGAGAGGGCTGTAAAGCACTGTAAAGCGGTATATAAGTCTAAGTGCTATTGCTATTCTTCTTCAAGGAAATCATTCTTATGTAACGTGCATGTGTTGTGCACTGCTTCCTATATTTTAATGTCAGGATTGGAAAGCAGGAAATCTGAACTGTTGCATGCACTGGACTTTCATTGTGTCATTCTTTCCCTGCTAATGATCACGCCTTAGGAGCTTGTTTGCTTCAGATAATATACAAGGGAGGTCTTTCAGTACCTAGTGGTCTGCTTCTCAAGCCCAAATGCAATTCTCACATGAGAAATGAATTATCTGCTGGAATGTGCTCATAAGCCCACATTGGAGAATATATGGAGGCTTACCTGGAAATCAAGCAGAAGAACATACCAGAGAAGATACCCTTATAGTTTCCAAGAGGTTAACTATGCCACAGACAATAGGAAATGGAGCTACCATAAAAATGTTGTAAAAATTCAAGCAACCACTAGATGGCAGAAAAGAGTTAAGGTTTTCTGTAGTCTTTTTGTGGCCATATGGTTGGTGTCTGTATTTTCACTAGGATTGCTAACATCCATCCATCAATTACAGTATTTGATCTCCTGTTAAGTAACCAGGTGTTTTACATCTGTTTCACAGATATGTTGGATTATAACTTCTATTATTCCAAGCCACCGAATCTTCTGAATTAAATTTATAAGTGTTGTTCCTCATCTACCAAACATAGAACTAGAGATTAAGTAGGTCAGTAGGCAAAAAAATAAATAAATGCAGTTTTGCAGAATCTACATTATTGTAATGAATTTATTAGAATGGGATTTAATAGTCTCCGGGCTTTTTTATAATAAACCTCTCTCAACTCATAGAGCTTATTGCAAATAATACTGCACTGCTTGCAAATTTGCAATGAGAATAGTCCGTTTTTAAAAAGGAAGGGAAATAAAATGGATACATGGACTTGCTTACAGTTAATCTCATATCATAGCAATCAGCATCTCCCAGCTTTCCCCCCACAACAGAAATGGTGTTTGTGGCTCCTAAAAACACATCTTTAAAACAGTAGTGACAAAACTGCCTTTTCTGCTTACCGTCTAGCTGTTTTGCTCTTCTTATTGCTATTTCAAACTGCAATTTATGCAGAAGAGAACATTCACATCTTAATAGCTCACCCTAACAAATAAATTATTTGAACAAAACAGTGGAAAATGTGACCTTTAGCCAACTGGCTTTGTACAAAAGGCTTGCTGAATATTTGTGGAAAAAGAAAGCATTATTTGATAATCAGGTGGAATCTGTCTCTAAGTAGAATTGTCCAATTGCTTTGACTTTTAACACAGGCACAATATTTAGTATTAAAAGAATTGGAGTTTTTAAAAGCCAATTCATGAAACAATGGGTGCATTTGAAATTCTGTCTCACGCAATACCTTAATCCGTTCATTCCAAGTGCAAAAATTCACATTGTGAAGTCTAGGTATATAAATAAGACTTCACAAAGTGCACCAAACTACAAACGGGCGCTCCATCCTTAAACTGGCCAACAACTTTCCAGAAGTGTCTGTGGGTTCTTTTCTACAATTGTGTAAAACTATTCTGCACTGTCTCATTCCACATTAGGATTACAGGAAGAAGATTGTTTTGAATAGTTTGTCAGGAGGATTTAGAAACAAACCAGTGCCTTGTAAAAACAGGAGGCAGCTGCCTTGGGGCCCAGAGGTACAGAGGCCACTGTTGGGCTTCCTCTTCTGCGCCCACATCTTACCCCATGGCTGCCATGGTCATGAATGTGTGCAAAAGAGCTAACAGAGCTGAACTATAAAGATCAGAATGCCATCAAGGAATTAAGCCTTTTGTGTAGCTCTTCGCAAATAATCTAAATCTTCCCCCTCAGTTTGCAGCTTTGCATAGTAGGGCATACACAGGACCCCAATATGAAGAGCAACAAGAAAGGAATGAGAGAGAGAGAGAGAGTAAAGGAAGAGCTGACACAGCTGCTGCCTTGAGTCACTTGTCGCTAGCTAGCTAGATGGCAGAATTTATTGGTTGGGACAAGGGACATGTTGGGTAACTGAAAAGTGGAGGGGATGCCTTGCAGACAGTGGGAAGAATTAGCTGGTCGAGCCTCTGGACTGCTGCAGGGAGGAGAAGAGGGGAGAGGAGGTCTGAGAAGTTAATCCAAGACACCTCTATTTTGATAGAAGAAAATACATGTACAGAGTTTAATTCTTGGTGTTCTCTGAACTTGGTTGCTTGCAGACATTTAATTACCTGACTAGGGAATATCATCCGTTCTAGTGAGTCTAAAGTTTGCTCCCTATTTATATATAGTGGCCTGCCCTGTCAATGTTGGTCATGTTATGGTTTTTCTCCTTGGTAATTCCTTGATTAGGGTATTGTTTTATGTGTGATCATATGCCTGGGGGTAATCCCTCCTTATCTGGGTATATAGGCTGCTGGAAAGGATGTGGAAAGATATTTTTGTCTGCTTCTTGGCTTTTTTATTGTCTCTTTTGGGTGGTCTATAAATGTGGTTTATTTATATGCCTATTGATGGCTGATTTGTCTGAGTGCCAAACTTCCAGGAGTTTCCTAAGGTTTTTGGATTTAACTTGGTTTGTAATGCTAAGTTTCCCAGCTGAAACTGTGGTTGAGCCTGTCCATGTGTTGTGAGATTGAGAAGGTTTTGTTGTGTCTTCAAACTGCTAATTGGTGTTCTGCTAATCTTCTGTCTGTTACAGGTAACAGATGTTACAATTCTTACACTGTATGTTGTAGGTGTCTCTTTTTTCTTCTTGGGAACTGGGTCTTTTGGTTTATTTTAGATGTTCTAGCCCAGTGATGGCTAACTTTTTCCACATTGCATGCCAAAAGTGCATGTGCATGCCTGCACCCATGATGCAATGCATGTATGACTCTCCCTGCTCCCTGCGCATGCATGCGTGACCCCTACACGTGCACTCCCCTACACTGCATGCCTCTGTGCATGCACATGCAACCCCCCATGCCGCATGGCTCTGCACATGAATGCATGCCTCCCCTTGCAAATGCGTGGCAGGTACCTGACAATCAGCTGGAAGGCGGGGCGTGCACGCACATGCACAGCGGGGCTCTTCTGGGTGGTCTCTTGCATGCTGGCAGAAGTGGCTGTGCATGCCACTTCCGGCATGCGTGCCATAGGTTCACCATCATGGTCCTAGAAAGTTTGGGTTGGTTTGTGTGTTACGTGATATCATGTTTGTCATAATGTGTTGGCTTTTTCTGAGATGCTCTTGATCAGGGGTGGGATTCTACCCATTCGCACCTATTTGCTAGAACTAGTTGTTAATATTATAAGCAGTTCGGAGAACCAGGTGTTGGAAGAAATTACTGGCCTAATCCTGTAAGGAAAGCTGGAAGGAAACATTCTGGTGTTGCTTACAGAAGCTGCCTCTCCGTTAACCCTTATTACGTTCTTGGCAGGACTAGACTTCCTGTCTCGGGAACTTGTCTGGAGTTTTTTTCCCCTCCTTTGCTGGTATTTTGCTTGTATGGAATGACCCTTCAAAGTTACAATGGCACTGAAAAAAGTGACTTGTGACCATTTTTCACACTTACGACTGTTGCAGCATCCCCATAGTCATGAGAGGCCAGGCGAGGAGATGCGTGCCTCGATGTGAATGATGTTGAGTTGACCACACACAGCCAGTCACATGACCACCAAGCCATGCCCACCAATGAAGCCACGCCCACAGAACCAGTTGTTAAAAAAATGAATCCCACCCCTGCTCTTGATGTTTGGTAGTGTTATCATTTTCATAGCTTCTGTTGGTTGTACTCTAGCTCATTGAATGGTCAGACACTTTTTAATACAATCAAGTGGGTATCTATTTTGTTGGAGGAGATTGTAGAGGTGATCTGTTTCCTTTTTCTGGTGTCCTGGGATGTTGTAGTGCATTTAGGCTTATCTGACTAGGAAAGGGGATAAAAACAATGACAGGGGAAAAAAAAACTTTACTTAATGTCAGCATAGACATTGGGTAGAACTAGACCATGAACCTAAAATATAGTTGCTACCTGAAGCCGTACATTGCTAATCCCAATAGCACACAGGTTTTTAAGAAAAGACTGGGCAGCCACCTGTCTGAATGGTATAGGGCAAGGGTCCCCAGCCCCCAATCCTTGGACTGGTTCCGGGTCAAGGCATGCCAGAAACCGGACTCTGCAAACAAGTGAAGCCCCATCCATGGGATGCAAGCAGCATACGAAACCACACTCCCTTTGGTCCATAGAAAAACCTCTCTTCACAGAATCGGTCCCTGGTACCCGAAAGGTCGGGGGCCACTGGTAGAGAGTCTCCTGTTTGAGCAGGGGTTTGGACTTTAGATGATCTCTAAGCTCCCTTTCAGGTCTATTCTGATTGATTGAAGGATATAATTCTCTTGACAAAGATATTATCCACAGATCCTAATTCTACCATGCAAGGCATTGTGCAACAATCCTAGTTTGTCCACACATTCCCCCAAAATGATTCTTGTCAATGAAAGACCTGAAAGAAGTGATGAGCAGTCTGGTCAAGTTTAACAAGTTGCTTGGAGCATTTAAAACAAAACAAAAAATCAACCCTTCTGCCAGAAAAGTTTTATGTGAAATGATAATCTGTTTATAAAGTCCAAACTCTATATCCTACTGCTTTATCCTCATAGGGGTGTGTGTATGTGCACACACATACACACAGAGACACTTGATAAAATAAAAGCATTGTTAATTTTCACTGGATTATTAGCTTGGCATTGTGCATGTGGCTTAATTGGCAAAGAATTCAGTTTAATCCATCAGTAATACGACAGTAATAGCCAGCTGCCAGACTCATTTTTCTGAGGGCTAATCTGAAGTGGGGGGGGGGGGGAATCCATTCTTTTGCCCGACAGCCTTGGGTCTCGCAGCCAGAAAGCAAGAGGAGCTGGAGACATTGTGTGTCTTGGAAGTTCTTTTATTCAGCAAATGACTCCTACCACTAGGGCTGAGGCAATCTAATCTTCCAAACAGGGACCCCTAGAAAGTGCTATTCCTACATAGCTTGGAATTAGTTTAAAACAACAGCATAACGAGAGGAAAAGAAGCTTTGGGTGTGGACATTTTAATGGCCTCTTTTTATGTGTTCTCCTAAGTGATTTCATGCACATGTTAGAAAGAATTTGGCTGAGACATTCCACCCCCTTCTTTCTCTGAGGGATTGGTATGCCCCAGGGACAGATGTCTTCAGATCTTTTAACATTTGGGATGTCGCTAATGCCCAAGTTAAATGAAATACCTAGTGGGGGGGTGGGGGTGGAGGGAAATTTAACAAAAGCATCAAGAACATGGAAGCTGCTGCTGCTGCTCCTGCTGCAGCAGCACAACTCTCGTGCCTTCCAGGAAGCTAGTGGAGAAGCTCAAAGAGAACCACTTCCTCCTTAAAAGTAAGTGAAAACAAAGTAGAACTCTCTCTGGGTGTAAAATGTGGTCAACATCTCTGCATGGAGGAAACATTTTTTTCCCCTTGAAGCTAAGAGCAAAAAATCCTTCTCTGTTAACTGATTCCTGGAAGTAATTTATAACTTTTGTTTTTCCCCTCTGAAATCTTGTAATAGCCACCAAAAATTAAAGGAAAGGATGTGGGAAAACTGATTTTATAACAGTTCTGTAACTGAAAAAGCAAGTTAATGCCATTTCCAGAGGTTTTAGACCTGACTATCACTAGCCGGAGATCCCCCACCTAGGCACCCATAGACACATACAGAAGCCAAATTCTCTGAATTAAAGCATGCAGGTACAGGGCTGGTGAGCATTACCAGTTCTTTTTGGGAGGGGGGGGAGACTGCCTTTCTGTTTTGATCAGCTGCTGTGCCTTAGGCAGTGACTGAAGAGAAATGCTTCTGAATGGATGAACAGAACATGGACTATTGCTTTCTTGAGTCCTTTGTTAAGAATGCATGGGGAAGAAATGTTTTTGGACAGAAGAACCATAGAAGCATCCCATCTTTTTTAAAAAATTAGCTGTAGGTTTCTTTTTTCTAGATGAAGTAAGTATCTGAAGATCAGATTTTTAGCTGATTACCATGAAAACTTTAGCACCTGGAAACAAATGCAGGGCTTAAGAACCAGTTGCAGGAAACATTTACAAACTGAAACTAATCTATCCATGAGTGTCACAAACAGGTTGGTGCTCAGCCCAGGACTGTGTGGACTAAGTGATGGTATATAGTGTTACTTTCTTACAACAGAGTCACTTGAAAAGTCTTAATAAATTTAGCAGGAGATAAGAAAGGATTTCTAAGTTGATTTGAGTTATCAGACTTACGGATCCACATATTGTTAAAATTGTTTTTATTAAGCCACTATTATGTTCACCTATTGATTGATTGAATTACAGTGTTATATCTGAGTGTTATATCTGATTGTGGCATGTGGATACTCAATGAGAAAAGGCCAGCGCCTTTTTTCTATCATTTCACAAAACTCATACAATTTAATGTTGGATTAGAGTTGTAGCATTTGGTTTCTGATTTCTGATATTCTCCAGTACTAGTTAGTGCTACACAGGAATGAGTTGCTTCACGTTAATTTAATATTTTGCAGCAATTTATTGTTCGATGATCCCTTGGTGTTCTAGGATATTAGCTTATTGTCAGCCTTTCTGTGTCAACAACACATAACCTTGCAATGATGATATATCACATTTTTATATCTCCCTGATGTATCAAATGGTTATGTCCCATTCAGTGAAGGTACTTGCTAATAGTAGTTAATGATTCAAATATGTTTTGTTTAAAATAGATTGAGCCTTTTGTATCTTCCACTACAACTTTCATGTAAAAGTACTCTTTCGTCTTTGATTATTCTGCAAGAATTAGAGTTTGACCTTCTTGTGAATTCTTGCTTATTTGTTTTACACAGTGAAATTAATCTAATTTTTTGTTTGAGGCAACTATAACACATGTAGGATTGTTAGAGTATTGATGTCATATTGATATGAATTGCATTTTGCAAGCTAAACTCCATTGATCTTGAATAGAGAAACTGATGCCAAGGATTAATGACCAGCCTAGATGAAAAAGAATTCTATGCCAGAAATAGAATTTAAGCCAGTTTGGTGTCTTCAACTCTCTAGCCCATTTATTTATTTTTTTCATATCCCATCCTGGCTTTGCCATCTAATTTCAGGCACATGAAAGTTTTAGTTTTGTAAATATGCACTATTACTTTAAGGGAGAGCTTTGTGGTAACCTGTCATAACCCTAGTACAGCATTCCATTCATTTATTGAATTGAATCCTAAATTCCCCTGTTCATACTCCCAGCATTGCTGGAAGACCCTGGCATAGATCTTTCAGTTTCCCACGGACAGAGAACAGTAGCTCATCAAAGACCCTGCTTGGATGATGGGTGAAATGCTTCAGGTTCCATGCCAGAATGAAGAGGCACTGAAACACAGCTGTGACATGCTTTATCATTCTGGAGCAAAGGAATTGGCCTCTCCTCTTGGTCTTGATGGGATGATGGATGGCCTGCATGCAGGGGGCACCAAAAGGGCACTTGTCCTTCCCTGTTCTTTATTCTTGAAGAGCACATCTGGCAGCTAATTGAGAGAATGAGATGAATTCCTTCAGTGTTATGAAGTTAGCTCCTATATAGCTGTCTAAGTAGACAGAGCCTGGAAGAAGGGAGATAGGGCATAGCTTTGTAGGAGTAAAGCCAAATGGAATGATTGGACTATTTATGTTGAAATTCTTCCTTGCACTGTAGCTGGAGAAGCTCCCCGGAACACCCAATGTATAACACAGGTTATTTTGTACCCTGCTTCCTTTGAAAGAAGAGGAATAGTTGGTTTAAAAATCAGTCTGATTCTCAGGGATGAGGATACAAAGCTCAAAAGAAAAGACTGCTGTTTGCAGATCAACAGATTCTTTATTTCATAGCAGCTCCATGCTGCATTCAAAAAAGGAATAATCCACAGGCATCTTCCAATTCCAATTCTCATTGGCCTTTGCAGGGCTTCGCTGCAACAAAGAGACAAAAGATCAGTTTATTATTTCTACAGAACCTATACTCTTTAAGTGTGACAGTGATAGTTTTTTTTTAATGAATGGACAAAGACACAGTTTTCAGAGAATAGTTTTGCATTGGTAGAAGGAATTTTAGGAAAAGCTGTGTAAAATAGCTCTATTTTATTAGATGCTAACAGTTATCAGATGCTAGTGTCAACAAGGGGAATATCAAGAGTGGATCATGAATCTCAGTTACAGGTAGTTGATGAGCACAGAATATGCTGATAAGTAATATTTACGCACTAAATGAAACTGATACTTGCAAATTCTACACAGAAACACTTAATTTTTCATTTCATTTCTGTTGTCTTAAGACAGCAATGGTGGAAAGGTTCAGTAGTCTGTGACAAAAAAGGAACTTCATTATTTTCTTCCCCTCCCATGCAAAATGAGCACCACTCTCTATTAAAGAAGAAAAGCCCGCACGAAGAAGATCTTGGTATGGAATGAAACAATTTTCCCTCCCTTAGAAAATGCTTAGGTAAAGGTAAAGGTTCCCCTCATACATACGTGCTAGTTGTTTCCGGCTCTAGGGGTTGGTGCTCATCTCCATTACAAAGCCGCTGTTCGAAGACATCTCCATGGTCATATGCTTAGCATGACTAAACGCCAAAGGCGCACGGAACGCTGTTAACTTTCCCACCAAAGTGATCCCTATTTTTCCACTGCTAGGTTGGCAGAAGCTGGGACAAGTAATAGGAGCTCACTCCATTATGCGGTGCTAGGGATTCGAACCGCTGAACTGCTGACCTTTCTGATCGACAAGCTCAGTGTCTGAGCCACCACGTCCCTTAGAAAATGCATACATAATCCAAATTGAGAATCCCTATAGTAGGCTCAATATACCTCCAGGGCACCAGGGTATAGAAGAATGGTGTAAGCTATTTTCAAAAGTCCTTGACATCATTCATTCCAGCTGGCCCAATCCCAGGCATTGTTCTGTAATACTTTTTAAGGTATCTGGGAAGTGGCAATTATATTGTAGAGGTGGATATTCTTATCAGTAGGTATTGGGCAAATATTTACTTCTGGGGCTCTGTTTTCCTGGTAAGGCCTCTTTGTCTTTAACAGCTCATTATTAGCAGATGTTTTAACAAAGCTTTTGTTATCATTTTATCCTGAAACAGCTTACCTGCTTGGTAGACATTTTTCCTCTAGTACAAAGATTCTCAACCTTAGCAACTTTAAGTTGGGTGGACTTCCAATTCCAAGAATTCTGCCCTAGTACCTACAATAGAATTTGGCATCAACAAAAAATGCTTCTTGCTTTTCCCTACCCAATTGATATTGTATTGGCCTTGAAAATCAAATAGAAAGAAACAGTCTATTCTATGTTTACTATTCTGTTACAAAGGCAGTTTCCTGTGATGCTCTTAAATCTAAACTTATATGAGTTAACTTTGTTCCTTCTAAACAGTTTACTGTGCTGACAGTGTTTATAAAATAGCTCGATGCGCAGCTGCAGCAATTATTTAAACAACCTGTATATATGCTGGATCCATTACACGCAGGACATTTCTGCATAGCAGCCTCAAACTGCTTCACTCCTGTGTTGGAATTGAAGACAATTTAAGAAACCGCTTTCTGGATTTCTGATCCTTCCTCTGCTTTTGCCATGGAGATAGCAAAAAGTGCAAAGAAGAGGAGCTAAGATGATTAAAGGAGACTAAAACATATGAACGGTTGCAGGGTTTTTGCGTAGTCTAGAGGACCTGGTGGGGACATGATAGCAGTATTCCAGTATTTGAGGGGCTGTCACAAAGAGGAGGGGGTCAACTTATTTTCCAAAGCACCAGAGGGCAGGACAAGAAACAACGTTGAGAAGAAACATGAAATTAAGGAGAAACTTCCTAACAGCGAGAACAATTAACCCAGTGGAAGAGCTTGCCTTCAGAAGTTGTGGGTGCTTCATCACTGGAAATTTTAAAGAAAATACTGGACAGTCACTTGTCTGAAATGGTATAGGATCTCCTGCTTGAGAAAGGGGCTGGACTAGAAGACCTCAAAGGTCCCTTCCAGCTCTGTTCTGATTCTGAAATTACGTTATACCACAATTACCATAGTGATTCCTATGCTACTGTAATCCTTTTGCTGGGAAAACAAGCACTAATCATTTTCCTTTCCATGGATGGATTTTTGAGGACATGTGGTTGATAAATCTTTTGTATGAGGGTCCCTTTCCTGACTCATATTTGACATGACCCACTTGGTGTCTTCAGTGGTAAAGCAGAAGACCAGACCAGACCAGACCAACCTCTATTTTACCATTATTTCTATTATTGGGGCTCGAGGGGAAAATGGAGAACTCTAGTCACTTGGCTTTTTTTGTTTTTTTTAAATAAAGGCCGAGGTGTTTCACGTTTTCTTTAATGGAGGGGGTAGTGGAGGAAAGAAAGCTCCATAGTGACCATTATTCCTGTTACTCAATCCGGAAGGAAAACTGGCAGTGTTGCCTTTAATTTTTGTCAATCTTGCCATTGTTTCAATCCTCCCCCCCATCAGCGAACTTGTAAAACAATGAAAGACACAGATCAGTCTTGTGGCATTCCACCATTATTTATGGTTTTTGTTTTTGTTTTTTTTAAAAACAACTTTCAGCATTTCACAGGCCCACAGAAGTTCTCCTGACAAGACTATGTCAGAAGGTGACATGGTGGGAAGTGATTGGTGGGGGCCCACCTGTTACATCACAAGGTACCCAGCTGGAGAGTAGATGGGGTGCTTACAATGAATTGAGATATGACAGGGGAATCAGCCAGCATTGCTTGTGCTGGCACAGGAAAATGCAACTTTTGATGTGTAGCAAGGAAAGAAATATTGGGAGTGGGGTTGTGCCTCCTTGGTGGGCTGGGTGTGGGTAGAAGACTGTATCATGCAATAGCTTGTGTTGCCACTGGGAAAGTCTGAAGGTGCACATTTGTTCTGTCCTTAATTAGCATTCTTGAGATCCCCGCGCTTTGATTGGCCAAAGCGCGGGGCTCTCTGATTGGTCAGGCGAGCCACGCCGATTGGCTCGCTGAGAATCTCCCGCAATTGGTCCATTCAGATCGCGGGAGATTCAAAGTGGTGCCATTGGTCACGGCCGCCGCGGCTAAAGGAATAAAAGCCGTGGGCTTTTTCCTGTATGCCAGTTCGGTTCCAACTTTCAATAAAAGAGCATGAATTGAAGTCACCGACTCCTGGCGTCATTTCGCGGACACAACACTGGCGACGAAGGTGGGATCCAGAACCTGAACTGAACCACGTGTCCAACGGAAGCCAGACGAACCACCACGATGGTGAAAATCGCACCCCCCGCACCCTTCAACCCCGCCACCGAGGACTGGGAATCATACTCCGACCGATTCCGCATGTTCCTCGAGTGCAGTGACCTGAAGGACGCCACCGGCCCCATGAAGCGCGTCGTCTTCCTGACCCACTGCGGGACCGAGGTCTTCAAGAGGGCCAAGGCACTTGCCAAACCCGCCGATGCGACCGCGATGGACTGGGACGTCCTCGAGCCAATACTTCGGCGGCACTACGCCCCAGAGGTACCCATCCTGATCCGACGCAACGAATTCTACCGTCGGAATCAACAGTCGGGTGAGAGCTTCAGCGACTTCGTCGCCGAGCTGCAGCGCCTAGGGGGGCTCTGCGAATTCGACAACCTGAATGACGCCCTGCGAGACCGAATCGTGCTCGGTTTGTGGGACCCCGTCCTCCAGAGCCGGCTGATGGCCAAGGGCAACATCAGCCTAGCAGACACCCTCACCGCAGCCGCAGCCGCCGAAGCAACCCGAACTTCCGCCGACCGCATGCGCAGACCGAACACTGGGGACCGCAGCGGAAACAACAACCCGGCGAGGTCGACCGAGGCCCAACCCGAGACGACCACCCACCAGGGCGACTTCCACTCGGCATCGGGCACTTCAGATGACGAGGAGGACATCCATTGCCTCCAGACAGGCCTCGACCCATGGAAACGGCGGGGTCGTAAGTCGAGGACCAACTGTGCCGGTTGCGGCGGCGACCACCCCAGGTCGGAATGCCGGTTTTTCGAATCGATCTGCCGGCATTGTGACAAGAAGGGACACATCGCCCGTGTCTGCCGCCTAAAGAAGAATCGCAGCCCAGCACAATGGGACCAGAGCGACCGGAGGAGAGAGAGCACACCACCCCGGACCAGAGATCGCCCCTCGGACAACAGATGGGACTGGAATGGACGATCCCTGCGAGGTGGCGATAACTGGCGAAGAGAGGAGACCCATCAGACGGTCACCATCGGCCACGCCATCACCAATGACGCCCGGAAGGTCCACGTGGAGGTAGGCATCGAGGGCCAGCCATGCAAAATGGAGGTGGACTCCGGGTCCTACCTCTCCATGATAGCATGGCATGAAATAAAGCGCCTGGTGCCTACCCTCCAAAGGAGGAGCCTAGACAGCCAGAGACTCATCGTAAAGGACTACCAGGGAAACAGCATCCCGGTAGTCGGAACCAAACACTTCAACATCACATACAAAGGGCACACCGAAAGACTTCTCCTGACAATCGTCGACCGCGACCGCCCAAGCCTACTGGGACTGCAATGGTTCGCCCCGCTCGGCATCGCAGTCACGGGAGTCGACCACGTCACCGACGACAGCTGGGAGCAGCAACTGGCCCGGGAATTCCAAGAGGTCTTCGACGGAAACCTAGGCAAGTACCGAGGGCCCCTTATATCTTTCAACCTAGACCCAAACATCCCCCCAAAACGCCTGAAACCAAGGTGGGTGCCATTCGCACTTAAACCCAAGATAGACGAGCAAATTGACAAGCTCGTCAAGCAAGGGGTCCTACAGCCCATAGACCACGCCCAGTGGGAGACCCCCATAGTCACCCCGATCAAGCCCGATGGGTCGGTGAGGATCTGTGGGGACTATAAGGCCACCCTAAATGGCACGCTACAACAAAACGCCTACCCCGTCCCAGTAGTGCAACACCTACTGCACTCACTGGGAGGGGGCAAGGTTTTCGCCAAGCTCGACCTCGCCCAGGCTTACCAACAGTTGCCAGTCGACGAGCAAACGGCAGAAGCGCAAACCATAGTCACCCACCGGGGAGCATTTAAATGCAACCGACTCCAATTCGGAGTCAGCGTGGCACCGGGAATATTCCAAAGCCTAATGGAAAGACTACTGCAAGGCATCAAGGGGGTGGTACCTTACTTCGACGACGTCCTAGTGTCGGCAGCCAACCAAGCCGAACTAGAGGGTCGCCTAAGGGAGGTCCTAACCAAATTTAAAGAGACCGGACTAAAAGTCAAGAGGGAGAAATGCCAGCTATGCACGGAACGGGTAGAATTCCTAGGATACCTCCTAGACCGTCACGGCATTCACCCCACAAACAAAAAAATCAAGGCCATCAAAGAAGCCCCCACACCCAAGTCAAAGACGGAACTACAGGCATTCCTGGGGCTACTTAACTTTTACAATGTGTTCCTGCCCCAAAAGGTGACGGCGGTGGAGCCCTTGTATAGGCTCCTGGACAAGGCGGCGACCTGGACTTGGGGGAAACGTGAGCAAGCTGCCTTCCAAAGAACAAAGGACCTCCTCACTTTGGACGCCGTCCTTATACAATACAACGAGACCCTACCTCTGGCCGTCACATGCGACGCATCACCCTTCGGCGTCGGCGCTGTCCTCAGCCATACCCTCCCCGACGGATAAGAAGCGCCCATCGCGTTCTTTTCAAGGACCCTCACCAAACCGGAACGGAACTATAGCCAGCTGGACAAAGAGGCTCTGGCTATCGTTGCCGCCGTAAAACGATTCCACGAGTATCTCTACGGCTGGACTTTCACCATCATAACCGACCACAAGCCGCTGCTGGGAATCCTTGCAGGAAACCGGGCCACCCCGAACATTCTGTCTCCCCGAATGACAAGGTGGTCCGAGTTCCTGGCAGCCTACAACTACGGACTCATACACAGACCGGGTAAGATGATCTCCCATGCAGACGCCTTAAGCCGCTCGCCGCTACCGGAACCTGACACTGACCCAGCACCCACGACGACCACCCTCAGCAAAGAGACTCTACCCGACCTGCCCATAACCGCGTCAGACATTGCCCGAGAGACTAATAAAGACAAACGTCTGGCGCGGGTGTTGCATTGGGTAGAGAAAGGGTGGCCGAAAGGGACAATGACGAGTCCGTCAAAACATTCCGAAACCGCCAAACGGAACTATCGTTATTAAAAGGGTGCATACTATGGGGGGATAGGGTGGTCATTCCAGAAAAGCTACAAGGGAAGGTTCTGGAACTGCTACACGAGGGGCACCCTGGCATCGTTAGGACTAAAGCCCTGGCCAGAAGTTATGCTTGGTGGCCAGGGATGGACAAACAAATTGAGGCTTGGGTAGCAAGGTGCCAACGATGCCAGGAAACTAGGCCAAGCCCACCCACAGCACCCGTCCTAGAGTGGGAAACCCCAAGGGGACCTTGGTCTAGGATTCACATAGACTTTGCCGGGCCCACAAAAGGACACACCTTCCTTATAACAGTTGACACTTACTCCAACTGGCTGGAGGTAAGCAACATGAAGACGACAACCACGGAGGCCGTGATCAAGGAACTCTGCAAACTCTTTGCAACACACGGCCTCCCAGACGTCGTCGTTTCTGACAACGGGCCCCAATTCACCTCGCTGGAATTCAAAAAATTCCTAGCGGAAAGGGGCATCCGCCACGCGCTGACAGCACCGGCGCACCCGGCGGCGAACGGTAGGGCGGAACGGATGGTCCAATTCACTAAGAAGACCATCCGGAAAATAGACCACGGGGAGATCCAGGAGAAAATAAACAAACTACTCTTCACCCAATACATAACCCCAAATACCACAACCAATAAGAGCCCAGCCGAACTATTAATGGGCAGGAAACTAAGGTCTCCACTCGACAGGTTACACCCCACGTATAACCCGGAGAAGCCCCCAGACTCAAACAGCAAACACCGAACCTTCGCACCCGGCGACCCCGTATACGCAAGAAACCTGACGGGAGACCCACTATGGATACTGGCCGTCATCACACAAATAACAGGCCCACACTCGTACCGGCTACAAACAGCAGACTGACGAGCGTGGAAACGCCACATCGACCAACTAAGGTCGAGGACTACCAACCAAGAGACCACCGACGCACAAACAGGCGAAACCAACCCCCACAACACAAACCAAGGGGGGAGGGAATACCCAGGGGACCAAAACCAAAGAAAAATAAACCAGCCGTACTTACCGGAAAGCAGCCATCACGACCCCTCACCAGGAAGAGACAGCCAGGCCAGCTCGACCAACCCGGAAAGACCAAGCGGGAGCGGCGGAACCCGCAGCTCAACCAACCCGGGAGGCCCAGGAGGGAGCTACGGAGAGTGGACTGGTCCGACCGACCAGCCGGTCCCCACGACGGTAGCAGGAGCAGCAGAGATCCCGACCGAACCGGCCTGGATCCAACCTACGACTGAGCTGCGCAGGTCCAGTAGGCTCAGACGGAGCCCCGCCTACCTACGTGAGTACGCGACGTAAGGACTGAACCAAGAGGGGAGGGGTGTTCTGTCCTTAATTAGCATTCTTGAGATCCCCGTGCTTTGATTGGCCAAAGCGCGGGGCTCTCTGATTGGTCAGGCGAGCCGCGCCGATTGGCTCGCTGAGAATCTCCCGCGATTGGTCCATTCGGATCGCGGGAGATTCAAAGCGGTGCCATTGGCCGCGGCCGCCGCGGCTAAGGGAATAAAAGCCACGGGCTTTTTCCTTTACGCCAGTTCGGTTCCAACTTTCAATAAAAGAGCATGAATTGAAGTCACCGACTCCTGGCATCATTTCGCGGACACAACAACATTGGTCCACAATCCATTGCCACAAGATTCTCCCTTCAGGCTTCTTTAAAGTGTACAACCTGCACACAGCTTGGCACTGAAAATACCATGTTTGGTTAAAAGAAGTTGAGTGTAAAGGTTTCCCCACTCCCATGTATTTTAACACTTTGATTATGACAATTTCATATATTATAGAGAGATAAACATAGCATAGGGTATATCAACTCCATTGCCAAGTAGGAAAATACCACAAAGGGCTAAAGAAAAGTAAGCACTTTAAAAACATTCTGAAGAGAGAACTAAATGATTTATCATTAAAAGAGCCTCTGGCTTCGTAAAGATCTGGAAGAAAGGAAAAGTGACGTGATGTCCAGACCCTTAATTTGGGATGGAATATTTGGTGTATAATGATTTTCGAAAAGGGGAAAGAATGGCTGAAACAGAGAATGACAGAGACAAAAGGGTAATTTGGCTTACTACCATGTTAGGCTTTGGTTAGAATTATTTAGTATTATGAACTCCAAAATGAACAAAGCCAAAGTTCTGCACCAGCTTTGTACTCTTCTGTACTATTAAGTGTAAGTAGCGTTCAGTACTCTTGGCAAATTATCTTGAGAGAATGTGACCTTTGATGAAAACAAAATTCCCAGTCCTTCACCTTTTCCATAGTTTTTAGAACTTTAGACTATATGATGATAAACATTGGGTCTCTCTCTCTCTCTCTTCCCCCCCCCTCCGCTTTTAGCAAAGCTATTTCCATGATCCTTGCAATAGGGTTTTAAATGACTCCCCAATTTTGATTAGGTCAACATTTAAACATACTTGTCATATTTTGGGGGTTCCAGTTTTAATCTTTATCTCTTCACGCTAATCTAAAATAAGTGAATTCTGCTGGATTTTGATGCTGTGGTCAGGAGATGATGTTATCCATAAAAGTGAGATCTTTTTTCCTCTTGTCTCTTTACTTTTTTACCCAGAAAACCTTAATATCCTTGCCAGAAAAAAAAATTAATTAGTTGTCACTATTTCTAAAAAGAAAGGCAACAGGTAATTACTTGTTGCCTGTTCTTTGAAAGGATACTTAGTTTTTGACCTACATTTTTAAAATTAGGTATGGCTACGCATTTGGAAATCTTCAATGGAAAATAAAACTCTTTATATGTTGTGTCAAACTGTGACATTACACAGAAAGAAATATAAGAAGGTAATAATTAATAATTTGCGGTCCTTCAATCCTTCAACCTAAGGGTGTATCTACAGAAATCAGAGGAAATGACACTCAAAGATTAGGATTCATAGTACTAAAAGACAGGTGGCACTATAGAAAATATTTATTGCTTACATGATGTGGATATCAATTGCCTTAGCTTACAGTTTCTGGGCCTTTTGCTATTAAAGAGGATTAATAAATAGCTTAATATTTCTTTTGAACAATCTTTTTGACTGGCATCTGATGCGAAACACAGAGTTCCTATTCTAATTTCTGTATTCAAAGTGGATCTATTTCAGACACTTAATGTAATATTCTGCCTATACTTAAGCAAGTACTGTACTAACAATTTAAAGAACAGGGTTCAGGGACCCTCAAAAAGATATGGCAATGCACCTTTAATGGGTTTTGACATCCTTCGGTAATCTTGGATAAAAAAAAAGGGAAGAATTCAGAACTACTTTTGGTAGACAGAAACATCAAGACAAAACTTGTTTGCATGAAATAGAACAGGAAGTTGCTTTGGAATGAGGAAACCAGGATATTATATCACACATATTAGATTTTTCTTCTTGGTCTTCAGCAGCAAAATTTTAGATAACAATGTTCCAAACCAGGTGGAGTTTTGAATTATGATTGGAAGAAAATAGAAAGTTTGTAGAGATGTATAATAATGTAATTAGAGACTCATGCTGTATTTACTGGTATAGCTTTTATATTTTGAACTGTAGAAATTTTGCAGTTTTCAAAGACAAACCCATGCCAAATACATTCTACTACTTATATTTGGACCTGTCTTTTCCTGGAAAGAATGCAGCTGGCATGTTGTATCTCTGAAATGCAAAGCTTCACTTAGCTACATTTTCAATTTGATCCAGATACAGAAAGTCTTCCAACCAAAACACCTGCTCATTTAGAAGATAATACAGGTAGTCCCTGTTTAGCGACTGCCTCATCAAATGACTACTCACAGTTCCAATGGCGATGAAAAAGTAATTTTGTCTGGCAAGATCCAGGAAAAGAGACTTCTCTGCCACCCCAGAGGTGAGGTGGGCCCCCATTTCCTCCGGCCTTCAGGAAGAGTGTTAAGACAATCAAAAGGTTTTAGGCAACTCTGGGGGTGGATGGTATTGTGAGGGTGTCCTCCCCATTTTTTTTAGCTTTTTAACTTTTGATACTGTAACCCTATATTTTAATTTTGTTTTTTAACTTTATTTTTATTTTAAACTTTTATATTTTGTGACATGTTTTTATTGTAAACTGCCCAAGTGATGTCAGTGAGCTGGATAGTATAGAAATTTGATGAATAAATAAAATAAAATAAAATAAAACTTTTACAACCAATCCCTGCATTTACTACCACAGGTCCATAAAGAAAAGGAAAGCTGAAGATCTTAAGCACTGTTGTGGTTTCACTTAGCAACCACTTCATTTAACAACCAAGTTGCTAGTCTGTGTTGTGATCACTACACTAGGATTAATGTAAAGTCCCATTCAAGAGACACAGAATACTTGTCATGTATGCAAATGGACTACTCGAAATCCCCGTGCCTTGATTGGCTAAGGCGCGGGGATTTCTGATTGGCCAGGCGAGCCGCGCCTGATTGGCCCGATTGGAGTCTCCCGCGATTGGTTAAAGCCAAGAGCGGGAGACTTGAATCGCTGCCATTGGCCGCGGCCGCCGAAGCAAAAGATATAAAAGCCGCAAGCTTTTTGTCTTTTGCGGTTCGGTTCCACCAGTGTTAATAAAGAGCTTGAATTGAAAGTCACTGACTACGAGTCTTAATTGCGGATACGACACTGGCGACGAGGGTGGGATCTCGCCATTGAACCGAACCCCGTATCCGTTTAAGAACCAGCGACAGCGAAGATGGCGAAAATAGCACCGCCCGCTCCCTTCAACCCCGCCGCCGAGGACTGGGAATCGTACTCGGATCGATTCCGGATGTATCTGGAATGCGCCGGCATGAAGGACGCCCCGGGCCCGCTAAAACGCGCCATCTTTCTCACACACTGCGGACCAGAGGTCTTCCAGATGGCCAAGGCATTGGCCAAACCAGCAGACGCAACCGCCATAGACTGGGACGTCCTCGAGCCCATACTGAGACGCCATTACGCCCCCGAGGTCCCCATCCTGATACGGCGAAACGAGTTTTACCGCAGAAACCAGAAACCGAACGAGAAATTAAGCGACTTTGTCGCTGAATTACGGCGCCTGGGAGGACTCTGTGAGTTTGAAGGGCTTAATAGTCTCATCAGAGACCGCTTCGTGCTCGGGCTATGGGATCCGACACTCCAGAGCCGACTCATGGCAAAAGGCGACATCAGCCTAGCCGATGCCCTCACTGCGGCCGCAGCAGCAGAAGCCACCCGCACGTCAGCAGACACCATGCGAAGATCTGACGCGAAGGGCGGGAACAACAACCCCGCGAGGTCGGCCGACACCAGAAGCGAAGCGACCGCACACTACGGCGAATACCAATCAACCTCCAGCGCGTCAGATGACGAGGAGGACATACACCGTGTACAAATGGGACGAGGCGAACAGCGAAGTCAAAGAGGTCGCAGGTCGAGGACCAACTGCGCCGGTTGCGGCGGCGACCACCCCAGGTCAGAATGCCGATTCTTCGACGCTATCTGCAGGCATTGTGACCGACGAGGCCACATCGCCCGAGTTTGCCGCCAGAAAAAACCCCGCAGCCCGCCCAAACGGGAACAACTTGACAGGAAGAGAGAAAGCTCCCCGCCCAGAGCCAGAGAGCGCCAGCCAACGGGTCGATGGGACCAGAGACAACGATCGCAAAGAAGCAGTGACAGCCGGCGTAAAGAGGAAACCCACCAGACGGTGACCATTGGCCACGCCATTTCCGACGGAGCTAGAAAGGTTCACGTAGAAGTTCACATAGAGGGTCGACCATGTAAGATGGAAGTGGACTCCGGTTCCTACCTTTCTATGATTGCTTGGCGCGAAATCAAGCAACTAGTGCCTACACTACAAAGAAGAAACGTACCTGCCCAAAAAATCATCATAAAAGACTATCAAGGTAATCGCGTTCCGGTAGTGGGCACCAAGAACTTTAACATAACCTACAAAGGCCACACAGAACAACTTCCACTCACAATAGTCGACCGCGACCGCCCTAGCCTGCTGGGGTTACAATGGTTTGCTCCGCTTAACATCGCGCTGACAGGTGTCAACCACGTATCCATTGAAGCTTGGGAACAGCGGCTAACCGAAGAATTCCAGGAGGTCTTCAATGGAGAATTGGGCAAGTACCAGGGGCCCCTTATTTCATTTGATTTAGACCCAAGGGTTCCCCCGAAGCGGCTTAAGCCTAGAAGGGTACCCTTTGCATTAAAGCCCAAAATCGACGAGCAGCTAGACAAGCTCGTCAGACAAGGGGTGTTACAACCGACAGATCACGCCAGATGGGAAACCCCTATAGTGACCCCAATAAAACCAGACGGGTCCGTGAGAATCTGCGGGGACTATAAGGCCACCCTAAATGGCGCGTTGCAGCAAAGCGCCTACCCAGTCCCGGTAGTGCAACATTTACTGCACTCACTGGGAGGGGGCAAAGTTTTTGCTAAGCTCGACCTCGCACAAGCCTATCAACAACTACCTGTGGACGAGGAAACGGCAGAGGCCCAAACAATAGTGACCCACCGGGGGGCTTTTAAATGTAACAGACTTCAATTTGGGGTCAGCGTGGCACCAGGCATCTTCCAGAGCCTGATGGAACGCTTGCTGCAAGGCATCAAGGGGGTGGTGCCCTACTTCGATGACGTATTAGTGGCGGCGCCAAATGAAGCTGAACTAGAAAACCGTTTAAGACAAGTCTTAACGAAATTTAAAGAAACAGGACTTAAAGTCAAACGCGAAAAATGCCAACTTTGTACAAAACAAGTAGAGTTTCTGGGCTACCTCCTAGACCAGCAGGGCATCCACCCCACAACAAAAAAAGTAAAGGCCATCAAAGAAGCCCCCACCCCAAAGTCCAAATTAGAGCTGCAAGCGTTCTTAGGTCTACTAAACTTCTATAATGTCTTCCTACCTCAAAAGGCTACGGCAGCGGAACCTTTACATAGACTCCTGGACAAGAAGGCAGCCTGGACTTGGGGGAGACGGGAACAAACAGCTTTTCAAAAGACCAAAGACCTCCTCACCTCTGATGCCGTCCTAATGCAATTCTGCGAAACCCTGCCTGTAGCTGTCACTTGCGACGCATCACCCTTCGGCGTCGGCGCTGTCCTCAGCCATACCCTCCCAGACCAGAGAGAAGCACCTATCGCATTTTTCTCGAGAACTCTGACTAAACCAGAGCGGAACTATAGCCAGCTGGACAAAGAAGCTTTGGCTATAGTGGCCGCCGTTAAGCGCTTCCACGAGTACCTTTATGGCCGCCCATTCAAAATAGTGACTGACCATAAACCGTTGCTGGGCATTCTCGCGGGAAACCGTCCCACACCAAACATCTTGTCACCCCGGATGACAAGATGGTCTGAATTCCTGGCAGCCTACAACTATGAACTGCTACACAAGCCAGGTAAGAAGATATCGCACGCGGACGCTTTAAGCCGTTCCCCCTTACCTGACTCTGACCCTGACCCTGCACCAACAACAAATACCCTGTCCATCGAGTGTTTACCCATTACCGCATCGGACATAGCGAGGGAAACGGTTAAGGACAAACACTTAGCGCCAATCTTACATTGGCTACAAAAAGGCTGGCCGGAAAAAGACGATAACGAGACTTTTAAACCTTTCCGCCAGCGCCAGACGGAACTTTCACTACTGAGAGGATGTATCCTTTGGGGAGACAGGGTGGTAATTCCGACTAAATTACAGAACAGGGTCCTAGAGATGTTGCACGAGGGTCATCCTGGCATCGTCAGGACCAAAGCCCTGGCCAGGAGTTACGCTTGGTGGCCTGGCATGGACAAACAAATTGAAACATGGGTCGCCAAATGCCACCGGTGCCAGGAGACCAGATCCAGCCCACCCACGGCACCTATCCGGGACTGGGAGACACCTCGGGGACCCTGGTCCAGAATACATTTAGACTTTGCCGGCCCCACAAATGGCCACACCTTTTTAATCACAGTTGACGCATACTCAAACTGGCTAGAGGTGGCCGACATGAAATCCACCACCACAGAGGCCGTCATTAAAGAACTGTGTAAGCTGTTTGCCACCCACGGCCTCCCAGACGTCGTTGTCTCGGACAACGGGCCACAGTTTACATCCATCGATTTTGAACGGTTCCTGGCAGAAAAAGGCATCCGCCACGCGTTAACGGCACCGGCGCATCCGGCGGCGAACGGTAGGGCGGAGCGGATGGTCCAGTTTACAAAAAAGACCCTCCGGAAAATGGACCACGGGGAGATCAACGACAAGATCAACAGGCTGCTCTTCATACAGCACATCACGCCAAACACAACCACCAACAAGAGCCCTGCAGAGCTCCTGATGGGCAGGAAGCTGCGATCCCCACTCGACCGCCTACACCCAACCTACAACCCGGAGCAGCCCCCAGACTCCAGCTCCAGGTATCGGACATTTGAACCAGGCGACCTAGTATACGCCAAAAACATGACGGGGGACCCCCTATGGATCCCAGCCGTCATAACTCAGATCACTGGTCCAAAGTCGTACCGGCTCCAAACCACCGACGGGCGAGCCTGGAAACGACATATCGACCAGCTCCGGTCACGAACATTGACTAACCTCAACCCCCAAGACACGAACCAAGGGGGGAGGGAACACCCGGTTAAACAACCGCAAGAACAAATAAAAATTAAAAACTCACCAGAACGCAGCCTTCGCGAGTCACAGCCGGAGAAGAACCGTCTGGCCAGCTCTACCGACCCGGAGAAGCCAAGCGGGAGCGGCGGAATCCGCGACTCAACCGACCCGGTAGGCCCAGGCGGGAGCCGCGGCGAAGGAACCGGCCCGATCATCCAGCCGGTTCGCTCAGAGGCAGGAGCAGCCAAAAAGATGACCGCCCCTACCGAGATACAACAAGAAAATGAATTGCGCAGGTCATCTAGGACTCGACGGAGCCCCGCCTACCTGCGTGACTACACCACGTGAGAAGACCATACCAAGAGGGGAGGGGTGTCATGTATGCAAATGGACTACTCGAAATCCCCGTGCCTTGATTGGCTAAGGCGCGGGGATTTCTGATTGGCCAGGCGAGCCGCGCCTGATTGGCCCGATTGGAGTCTCCCGCGATTGGTTAAAGCCAAGAGCGGGAGACTTGAATCGCTGCCATTGGCCGCGGCCGCCGAAGCAAAAGATATAAAAGCCGCAAGCTTTTTGTCTTTTGCGGTTCGGTTCCACCAGTGTTAATAAAGAGCTTGAATTGAAAGTCACTGACTACGAGTCTTAATTGCGGATACGACAATACTGAATAAGTGTCTCTGCAGATTCCCAATCACCCAGGTCATGGTGTCCCAAAGGTGCTTTCTCAAGAGCTGAACACACTTCTTGGATGAGAAGCGAAATGCCTTCAAAGAAATACCAGAAAGTCCAGTTGCGTCTTGAAAAAACACTTTTGGGAATATTGAATAAGCCATTCCACCAAGAAATAGTACTTCTGCCTTCCTTGGGTTAAATTTGTTTGTTGCTGTATCCATATCACATTTCTCATGGGGTAGGTTCTTTGTGTCTATAATGAATAGATTTGTCTGATATCAGTGATGTTACCCTGAGAAAGCCAGCTACCTCAATGATACGGCTGCTCCTACAGCTGTAGTATAGTTTGCTGATAAGCTTGATCAATGGTCAAATTCTATGGAGGTCAAAGTTAAAGGAAAATCTGCAACAGATATGCTTGGCACTTTATCTTGATCTATGGTAAACAGGCCCGAGGGCTTGTTTATTTCAATAACCATCACATTTAAATGTTCTTTGGCTATACGAAACACAGAACGAAACCAGAGGAGTAAAGTTCCCAGGCTTTAGTGATTTGCACTAGGTTGCATACATGGAGCTGTACTTGCTTGATGTACAAATTATTTGATCAAAGTAGACCAATCAGGACAGGAGCCTTTATAATTGATACTCACGCTAAAATTTATATAATGTATTAATTTTGCAATCCCTGTTTTATTTATCCCTTGAATAACGTCATTAGACAGCCTTTTCTACTCTGTGAAACAAGGCTGAGAGTCACAATTTGCCCAATAACACCCAGAGGGTCCATAGATTTGGGCAATGGTTGCATTCTGGCCTTTAGATGCAGCACATTTCAGAATTTACTGGAAATCCTATTAGAGCTCAGTTATAGGCAACAGTCTCAGGTGAGCTGGGACTTACTTTATGAGTAAGAATAATTGAACAGTGAAAATGAATAGACAAATGAGGCAAACCAGAAATTAAACCAAACATCAAATCGGGATTGAAGCACAAGCCAAGAAATAGGGCTAATGAGCAAGTCAAATGTTAGAACTGAAAAACAACAAAAACGCTGAAACACTGCTGGTTTTCTTAGTCCAGGCAGGTTCAGCTTTTATATTTTTTCTTTTTATATTCCTTCCAGGGACCAGCTTGGGTGGGCAGAACTTTACCTGAGGATATTTCATTAAGAAACCTCAGTTATCAGTTGAGTGATTTCCCAAACAGGATAGCTACTGGCAATCTCATCACCTCCTAATTGGTTTGCATCCGTGACTGAAACGTAGGATACTAAAGAACTTGAACTGTGGTATTTCTTAGTTGTTGTTTTTTGAAAGGATAAAATAGCAAACACATGCTGATTTAATTGTTTCTAATATTTATTATTTGACTTGATTTCTATACCTCCTTTATTACTTTATAAGTAACTCAAAGTGGCACACATATGTAACACTCCTTCCTCCCCCTATTTTCCATACAATAGCAACCCTGTGAGATGGGTTGCAGAGGCGGTATTCAGCAGGTTCTGACCAGTTCTGGAGAACCGGTAGCAGGAATTTTGAGTAGTTCAGAGAACCGGCAAATACCACCTCTGACTGGCCCTGCCCCCATCTATTATCTGCCTCCCAAGTCCCAACTGATTGGCTAGGTCTTCTTTTGTTGTCCTGCACAGGAGAACAGAGCTGGAAAGCAGGTTAGTGGGGTGGGGAGGGAATGGGGATTTTACAGTATCCTTCCCCTGCCACGCCCACTAAGACACGCCCACCAAGCCACACTACTGAACCGGTAGTAAAAAAAAATTAAATTCCCACCACAGATCAAAGTCACCCGGCTGGCTTTCATGCCCATGGCAGGACTAGAACACATGGTCTCCTGACCACACCTGAACCACTACACCAAGCTGGTTCTTTATTTATATTGTTACTATTCTGGCCTGTATTGTTTTGTACAGTACAGTGGAAATAGAATAAGGAAACAGTAAAAAGAGAAATTGATTTTTTTCTGTACCATAAAGAGGGCAAAAAAATTCCTGATTTTCTAAGTTTCTATAATGACTACTCACTGGCTGATCTATGGCTAAGCCAAACCTGATTTTTAAAATGCATTTTGGTACCTAAAATTCCTGGCTTATCTGCGAGTATATATATTTAGTAAATAGATACACACCGGGGTGTGTGTGTGTCTGTGTGTGTGTGTGTGAGAGAGAGAGAGAGAGAATGAGAGAGAAAGAGTGAGAGAGATCATGCTTGGAGGCAGTTTTTCTATACTGTGACACAAGTGCTGATAGTGGCGGACTTAAGGGATGCCAAATGGATGGACCTTACCTTTGAGTGACAGGATTTGTCCCTCTTTTCCCCCCAGCCTGGTGCCTTCTAGGTGAGTTGGGCATTCTGTAAATTTTATCTTCAAAAATTTGAAGCAAAGGCTATATTGCTTTGAGTCATCACAATCTGCAAGGCGATAGAGCTTAGATAACAGTAGCCACCCGCATGAAAACTAGTTCATCGTGTATGTTTATTGCAGGGCCTGGATTAAAGGTGATTATATGCCTGGCTTTAGTTCCACACCTTTATCTCGGTAATGGCAAATATTTTGAATGCAGGAAATGGCTAACCTGCTTTTGAATTAATGTTTTTCTTTCATTCCCAACTGGACCTGTGTATACTACTTTAGGTTTCTATATCATACCTCATCAGTAAACATTTTAAGTGCTGCTTTTCTTCCACTGCAGTATATAAAGAATTGGTAGTTGAAAGAGGATAAGGCGCCCATCTCTGTTAGTTCTCTCTTTGAGAAAAATGGTGACTTAAACATTAATAACAGATACACTTTGCACTTTAATGTCATAATTTGAAAAATACTTGAAATGTACATTTTTGTTTACAAACCACTCTGGGTAAACTTCTGATTTCTTGAGTGGTTTATAAAAGTTAAAACACTACAGTACTTAATAAATAAAGTGCCCCTTCAATTCATTTGCTGACTGCTATTTTTATAGAAAAAGTAACTTTAAAATGCAGTGCTCCTTGATTCTTCTGCTACTCAGTGCTTTTTAAGTTTTAAGTTCTTTTTAGGGAAACTCATCTGGAACTCTGTTTGGCTAAAAATTACTTGTGAGCAAAGGGTTAAATACTCCCACAGCTCTGTTTTTCTAGTACAGTACTGCAAACCTCCTCTTAAAACTGTTTTTAAAAAAAAAAAAAAATTAATTGTCTCACTCCATTATATTTTTGAGCATAATATATATTCTGTTGAAAACAGCATTAGGAAAAACAGCCTTCACATTGACTGGATTACAGAACTATAGGAATAGTCTGGTAGTATTTTCATGCTAATTAAGTCTCTTGCTGATCATCAGAGAAAATGCTCAAAGCGTGTTTCTCTGGCGGTAAGTTATAAAGGCAGAAAACACATTTTCATGTGTGTGGACTTAGCGCTGACTGCAGTGGGTTATTTCAGCTTTCCCTGCTTATCCAGGGGAAGGGGAAGGATTCCTTGCTAACTTTTGCAAAGTATGTTTTAATAAAGTCCCTCCCTTCTGGTGTTATGTGTCAGCTTGTCCTTTTGTGCCTGGAAGGATTTGGCTCCACTGATTCTCTTGCGCTGAAAAGGTATTTCTCACCTGCCCTGCTTCTCTGACTCAAGTCAAAACAAGTAACACGGTTTCTTTGGCACAACCAGAGTGAGGCAGTGCTGGGAAGAGAGAAGGAAGGGACTGGAAACGTGAACAAAAACTGCATGCATTTGCATGTGACTTGGATATTAGGAACAAACCTCCCCGAATCTTCCTCTCACAGTAGCAAAGCCCCCTAAAGGTAAGATTGCTTTTTCATTTCAGAAGGGTGGCAGGGCAGCTATAACTGAGAGCTCATTTTGAAATATGTTAGAAAGCAATATTTTGATTTTGTTTAATATAGGACTTTCCAGGTTTTTTTTTACACTTAAAATGATAAGTGAAAATCCATTGAAACCTATTAATTGTGACGATGAGCCAATATTTGGGTTTTAAATTGAAAAGAACAGGAACTTTGTTTAAATCAATTATAGAAGTATTCTGTATATGGATATTTTCATATATTATTGAGATTCTACATGGAAATTATCAGCAATTATGGAAAAGTCTACATACAGATTGCTATGTAAGCCTATAAGTCTTCTTGCCCTGGTCAGTGACAGCTTCAACAGCCAGATGATTGTATGTAATTGTGTAAGTTACCTGTAATTTTTTTTACACAGATTACTTTTTCTTGGCGAATCTGTAACATGCAATGTGGCCTCTAGATCCAGAAAGGTATTCTGTAGTTCCTTCAATTCATTTTCAGTGTCTGGAGGACAGGGCAAAAAGAGAAGGCTATGAGATGGATACATATTTCAATGGAGCCAAGACTGAAAAAAGGAAAAATCAAAATTGCTTTTTATATTTAATGCAAATAATTTGGATTTTTGGATCAGAGGGAACATACTAGGGTCACAGGCAGAATTGCTTGGATGTAGCAACATAAACTTTGCCTTTATAAAGCCAGCAAGAGTGATTAAGAAGTATATTGAGTCTGCATTGCTGAGTGGCAAGTAAAGTTCAGGGACCTCTGATGGCCTTATCAATAGGACATCATAGCACAGGTATAGGAATTGATAAGTCTGTACTGTTTCATCATGCGACTTCTGACCAGTTAGCTTTCCTCATCATAGACTTGGGCTGCGTTATCAAAGTTTTATAAAGCATGATGTTTTGCACCTGCATATGGCTAACTCAGCAACCTCCATATTTTTTAAAGCTAATTTGTGATTTCTTCCCGTGAAGACATCAAGTCTCTCTGTTCCTTGATCATGTTTTAGTGGTGCTTTCTGATTCCTCTATACTGGCTTACTAGCTGTGGCTGCATCCAGTCCCCAGGTCTGACAGACTGGTTCCTAAGTCTGTCTTTAAATCAAATTTGTAAGTAGGTCAGAATTGTTATTTAGCATTAATCGAATGTTTATCTTAGTAGATATTCTATATTATAGTTTATAAATTATAGTTTCACTTGCTCCATTATTCTAACTTTATCCTTTAAATTTGTTCCAATGTTGACCCACCATATGATTGATAGTGTTTCACATCTTTCTGATTACTTTATTATTTTTACTTTATTTTCAATCATGATTAGTTTTCCTTTTCTTTGATGTATTACCGGTGCTTGCATTGGATTTACCTCTTGAAGGCATGGTTACTAGGGTAAATAAGAGAAAAAATGTAAGCCAAATATGAAGTTGCATACTCAATACAGTATTAATGGCAGTGTGATCTGACTTAATCTGGCAAAAATCCTTCCTCCAGCTGATGAACAACTGACGTGCAGTGTTTTCATGAGCGTCACAAAGTACTGTGTGTTTGTTGTTACAAACCATCATATTTAACTCAAATGTTTAATATGGTAGGCTTTGTGACAATCTGTTCAAAAATACAAGTTGCCCATAAATCAGATGTTCTTATGCTAGGGATTGCCTGCACCACATCAGTGCCATATCATGCAGTACAATCTGATGGTCATCCTGAATTATAAAACAGGGCAAGTTGGAACTAGGGCTTTATTTTAATTGTGGGACTTGTAATTGTGGGACTTGAAGGATGGGTGCTCTGCCTTCAAAGGAAGAAAGGAGAATCAGCAAGACATCATTGAGATAACAGGGGTCATCCAGCTACAGAGGGGCAAAAAAATGGGACCACCCGATCCTAGTTGAAAAGCAGTGCAAACTATATCTGTTAGGGCATGAATTTCCACAGGTAATTTCAGAAAGAATTGTGCATTGCCCTGGTATCATAGTTAAGGAACTTTATATTCTGCCAGCTAAATACATTTTTTTGTCCTACGTATGCATCCTACTAATGCTCTTACTCTTTGTGAAACAAAGCATACCATAGGGAAGATATTTGTTGGAAGAGCATAACATTGAAGGAGCTTCCAGGGTGTGCACCCTTTGTTTTGCGAAGCAGAAACAGATGACCAAGCTTCACAGGGTGCGAGAGAGCTGCGAGGTTGCTGGGGAAATCTGGGATAATAATTGCAAGATTTAAATCTCTTAATTGTTCAATTAGTCAATGAAAGTAGGACAGTTAATTAAAAAAAACCAATTCAACCAGTAGGCAGCCCTGTTTTGACTTTGGCGGTTAACTGACAAAAGAAAGCTCACTCAGCACACTTTTTTTTAGAACTGCTTGAAGGGGGTGTTCAAATATCCATTGACTTTGGTGGGGCAAGAGTGGAGCACTGAGTCACAGTCTGGGATCTGGTGGTGCCCAGAGGATACTTCCAGATGATGATTTAATTACTGTACAATAAATAGGCAGTTGCTAATCTGGTGGGGTGGTAGGGAAGGGAAGAGATGAGGAAGAGACGGACACATTTTTTGAAACAGGACTCTCCACCCAAAATATTGTTTTCTGAGTACAGGTGGGCCATCTGTTTGAACTTGTATTTAGGAATATATTTTTTCACCTATTTCTATTTCTGTTTTCTCTTGGTTAGTTTTGTGATGATCTCAAAATCACTTCCACATTATAGTTATAGATTATCTTATTTTACATGTATTTTGTTTTTTTTTTCTAAAAAAAAAATCACTTCTTTAAAATTTTTACTCAGAATTTCTCTCTACTGTCCAGTCTAGAAATCCTGCACTGTTAATTTTCTGTTAAATTTGCCATCACAAGTTATTTTGCTTAGTTTTAGGTTATACTTTTTCCCCCAAATTTTTCGTCACAAGGCTGTGCTTAAATTTTGGAAAGAAATAAGAGGTATTTTAGCTCCCCTTCTCAGGTGAACTGGTTCTTTTCCTTAAAGTTGAACAGAACACTTCTATCACCCTTCAATAGGTAACTGATCTGAATGGCTTTTCAGATAAGGTTTGTACTCTCAGCCTGGAATTTATGCATTTATTAAATTTATATGGCTGCCCAACTTGCATACCATGACTTGTGGCATTAAAAATCCACAATCTAAATTTTAGCTTAATGCTGATTTGTTTGACTGTTTGTTTCCGTATTTTCTGCAGTGTTGAACCTGAAAAGCCCTAAGTGTTTGTGAATCAGTCAGTCAGAGAACTGCATGGCTTCAGACAAAACCTGAAGCAAGATTTTGCTTTGTCAGTCTTGTGGGCTAGAAATTCAACGTGAAGGTAGTTTTTGTTTTGTTTCCATTTAACTATGTGTATAGGAAAATTGGCTCCATTCTTTGGTTATTAATAGGTGTTTTTGTACAGTCATAGCCCATGAAAATGCAGAAATACATTGCAGGGATTTAAAGGTTGATTCAGACAACCACTAATTATTAAGTGGCTGAAATTTTGGCATGTACTAAACCAGTTGGGTGCAAGTATATATGGGTGGGAAGGAATGTCTCATGGGGTTATCTACATAATTCTGATATCCACATTCTCTTTGCCTAAGAATAAGTGAAGGGGTAACTCCCACTACACTATGTATGGTTGCATATGAAAGCTGGCACGAATAGGTACAAATGGATGCATTAGATTAGAATTTTAATAGCCTTCTCCCTATTTTTTAAAAAGTATTTCAAAGGGGCATCAGTTTAAAATAAGTAGAAAGGTAGTATGAAATGAGATATTTGTTTCTTTTCCTCCCCATCGTTTCTCTACTCCAGATCAGCCTTCCAATATAGCCCTTTATGAAGGTGGAAATCCTTGGAAGAGGCCCATTTCAGAAAACAGAGGACAGGGAAAAGTTTAAACACTAATTCCCACTATTTTGTTTTCACAATCTGTATCTCAACTAGCTTTTTTTTTTTTTTTAAATCAGAGTGCATTGGAATAAATTAAAATAAAAGAATAAAATTATCACCATCTTTTAGACCTCTGCATTGATATATATGGGCTGGTTTCATACAACATCCATAACTGTTTATTGGATTAACCATTTATAAATTTGTGCAATACATTGAGGTACTAAAATTGCTGTGTGAATGCACCCACAAAGACTTTTACTAACTTGAGTGTGCTATGCTACTCCAGCTGTGTTGGTAACTGTCCTGTCCTTAATTAGCATTCTTGAGATCCCCGTGCTTTGATTGGCCAAAGCGCGGGGCTCTCTGATTGGTCAGGCGAGATGCGCCGATTGGCTCGCTAAGAATCTCCCGCGATTGGTCCGTTCGGATCGCGGGAGATTCAAAGCGGTGCCATTGGCCGCGGCTAAAAGAATAAAAGCCGCGATCTTTTTCCCTTTGCCCCAGTTCGGTTCCAACCTCAAATAAAGAGCATGATTTGAAGTCACCGACTCCTGGCATCATTTCGCGGACACAACACTGGCGACGAAGGTGGGATCCAGGCCCTGAACCGAACCACGTGTCCGACGGAAGCCAGACGAAACACCGCGATGGCAAAAATCGCACCCCCCGCACCCTTCAACCCCGCCACCGAGGACTGGGAATCGTACTCCAACCGATTCCGCATGTTCCTCGAGTGCAGCGACCTGAAGGGGACCTTGGTCTAGGATTCACATAGACTTCGCCGGGCCCACAAAAGGACACACCTTCCTCATAACAGTTGACGCTTACTCCAACTGGCTGGAGGTAAGCAACATGAAGACGACAACCACGGAGGCCGTGATCAAGGAACTCTGCAAACTCTTTGCAACACACATAACCCCAAATACCACAACCAATACCACAACCCCAAATACCACAACCAATAAGAGCCCAGACGAACTATTAATGGGCAGGAAACTAAGGTCCCCACTCGACAGGTTACACCCCACGTATAACCCGGAGAAGCCCCCAGACTCAAACAGCAAACACCGAACCTTCACACCCGGCGACCCCGTATACGCGAGAAACCTGACGGGAGACCCACTATGGATACCAGCCGTCATCACACAAATAACAGGCCCACACTCGTACCGGCTACAAACAGCAGACGGAAGAGCGTGGAAACGCCACATCGACCAACTAAGGTCGAGGACTACCAACCAAGAAACCGCCGACGCACAGACAGGCGAAACCAACCCCCACAACACAAACCAAGGGGGGAGGGAATACCCAGGGGACCAAAACCAAAGAAGAATAAACCAGCCGTACTTACCGGAAAGCAGCCATCACGACCCCTCACCAGGAAGAGACAGCCAGGCCAGCTCGACCAACCCGGAAAGACCGAGTGGGAGCGGTGAAACCCGCAGCTCAACCAACCCGGGAGGCCCAGGAGGGAGCTACGGAGAGCGGACCAGCCCGACCGACCAGCCGGTTCCCACGACGGCAGCAGGAGCAGCAGAGATCCCGACCGAACCGGCCGGGATCCAACCTACGACTGAGCTGTGCAGGTCCAGTAGGCTCAGACGAAGCCCCGCCTACCTACATGACTACGCGACGTAAGGACTGAACCAAGAGGGGAGGGGTGTTCTGTCCTTAATTAGCATTCTTGAGATCCCCACGCTTTGATTGGCCAAAGCGCGGGGCTCTCTGATTGGTCAGGCGAGCCGCGCCGATTGGCTCGCTAAGAATCTCCCGCGATTGGTCCGTTCGGATCGCGGGAGATTCAAAGTGGTGCCATTGGCCGCGGCCGCCGCGGCTAAAAGAATAAAAGCCGCGATCTTTTTCCCTTTGCCCCAGTTCGGTTCCAACCTCAAATAAAGAGCATGATTTGAAGTCACCGACTCCTGGCATCATTTCGCGGACACAACAGTAACGTTTTGATATTTATCTATAAAACATATTTTTTAAATTTATCATAAACTCAATGGGCACTGAAACTTAGCTATTTATGGAAGTTTGAGAATATAGTTAAGGCTAATCAATGGATTAAAACTCTGTATGCTGAGAAGTTAAATAAAAACTGGGCTCTCTGCCCAGGGAAACTACCAGTAGTAAATTCTGTGTAGAAAGCCTTCATCTTATTCTAATTGGTTACCTGTAGCAAATTTCTTTTTCACTAACAAATGGACAGTGTGATTTGAAGTAACCCAGAAACACTGTATTTGTTTCCTGTATCACATTCCTCTTTTTTAATATCACATAGATAAACTGGGAGGGAGTTGCTCTTTGCTTACAGCAATGTAGAAACAGGGTTAACAATGAAGGTTGAATCTTCATCTCAGAATGCCAACAAGATTTGTTAAATTGACTCAAGTACTTATCACACAGCACATATTCCCCACCTCTTCTGTAATCATGAGAGATGATTGTGCAATTAGACCAAAGCCAATCAGCAGGGAATAGATTGCATGAAGTACAGGAGGAGAACTAAAAATAGAGTGAAGGTGAGGAATATTTGGTTAAGAGTGGGGCAATGAAACATGGGAGGGCAAGTAAGGGGGGTAGTGGAAATGTACTTGCATAAGCTTCATAGCATCTCTGCTTAGTTTTGTAATCAAACAGAATAACTTCCCTAAGGACTTTGTGAAACCCTAGTTGTTTAATGTTTTAAATTAGTCAGATTTTGCTCTCTTGTCTATAGTGTAGTGTTTGTATCTATGTTTTAACATGAACATTATCAGGGAGAAATAATCAAGCATGGGTACAACTTTTGTAACTAAATGGAAAACAATGTTTGCTTTGGAATATAGGTGCACAGATAAAAGGAAGTCGATTTGGTTTGGTACGGTTCCTACGATTGTATTTATTTGAAGTCTTTGATTACATACATATTTAGAAGATTAGAGTGGGCTGGTTGACTTTTTTGGCCAGGATGGATGCTAGGGCCATTTAGTAGAAGTCATCTTCTGTTATTAGGTTATTTTCATCGATCTGCATCTATATCTTAATGTGGAGACAAGTTTTGTTTCTCTACCTGTGGCTTCAGGTTGAGATAGCTTGAAGGTGGAAAAACACAGCTTTGTCAACATGGCTCAACCAGAAAGTAAAATTCATCATTCAATAGCAGCCTTTGAGGGTGATTTTGTGATTTTGTGATTTTGATTAGTAAGCCCAGCTAATAATTAAAATTTGTGATCAATTAAGTTAAGTTACCAAGGTTTAGCTTCTACTTCTTTTTCTTTCCTGCCACACAAGGCAAAGTGTGTATCTTTTATATCTATTGCACTAAGCAGCAAGTTTAGAGAAGGGGAGTGGCAAGTGATATATAGAAACCATTCTTCCTCTTCTGGTATGGTGAAGTGGCTTAGCTCTGCCTTGCATTATTTTAAAATGGCAGTTTGAATGGAATTATTTAAATTGTTATGCTTGGACATGTATGGATTCTACTTTTTATTTTATTTTAAATTATTGAAAGCTTGTAGCTGGCTGGCGTAAGAATCTTAGAAAGAAAAAGCACACATGCACCTATTTCAAATAGAAAAATGTGCCTGCATCTTGTTTAATATTTTTATCCCTAAAAAGCTAAACTTGGCTCTAGATTCAGTCTTTTCTAAAATTCTTCTTAGTTTTGTTACACTTCAAAATGTATGCTGTATGTGCCTTGAAGGCACAGAATGACATGGCTTGTTCATCCAATCCCAGAAAATATAGTGAGATTGTTCCTCTCCTGATGATCTTGCAATTTATGTTGCCTCTTAATATCTGACCCACATTTTGTCTATCATTCAAGTTTGCCTTTCATCTATTTGGTGTAGGATGCCTCTTTTGCTTTTTAAAAAAGTCCTGGTTTAGTTTTTGGCATCTACAGAAAGGCCAAAAATCTGGAGAGTTGTTGCTAGGATGTTAAAATCTCTCTTCAACTTGGGCTTTCTCCAAAACTGTAGATCTCCATGTCCAGAATTCCCAGATATCATATTTATTACTGAGAAATTTACAGATAAAACTTTTAGAGGGTGTCCAGACTGGAGGAGAGAAGTTTGCATTATTAATAATATCATCCAATTGGGATAAAGGTGTGATCTAAGGCAGGGGTCCCCAACCACTGGGCCCTGGACCGGTACCGGTCCGTGGAACATTTTCTACCGGGCCGCCAGTTTGCTGGGCGCCGCCATCTTGTTTCGATGAGAAAGTGCTTCCGGGTGAGCTTTTCCACTTGGAAAGCGGCATTTGGGTCCTGAAGGAATCCAGCCGCCTTAGTTTCATCAAAGGGGGGCGGCGGCTTTGAACGAAACTAAGGTGCAAGGATTCTTTCAGCACCCAAGGCAAGGCGAGCCGAGCGACCGTCCCAAAGCTGTTCCAAAGCCCATCGACAAAGGTACAAAGGAGGAGTTGAAGGTGGCGGGGAGAAGCGGGGGACAGCTGGCTGGCTGGTCACTCAGCTCGCCTTGCCTTGTCATACGTGCTGATGCCAGTACCGGGCCGCGGATCATTTTGTGATGCCGGTACTGGGCTGTGGCACAAAAAAGGTTGGGGGCCACTGATCTAAGGGATTTTCTTACATATCTAGTTCTTGCAATATGTGCTTTATTATGGAATTTTCTGAAAAACCAAAAAGATACTTTTTATTAAATAGAACTGAGGGTCTGAGGGTTCATATTTAAAAACTGGAAAGACAGATATGGGATATCCTATAGTTTTGAGGGAGACATTAGAGGGGGAAACTGTCATAAAAATAGTTAGGCTAAATCTTTCTCCCTAATCTGTTTCTGATTCTGGATTTAACTAAGTGGCTACTAGTTCCAAATTGACTTGATAAATATGAAGAAGACAAGTTCTCCAGAAACCACTTTCCTGCTATATAGTTTTTAATTTTTCTGCATTGTATTTCTGATTGCATGAACCAATATGTGTCCTGTTAAATACTGGCTTGGCCAATGGTCAAGCCAGTATGGTCATAACTCACTACTTAAAACTTAGCTGAGATCGGTTGGTCTGTACACTTGTCACATCTTTGTGGTTGTGTCATTGAATCTCAATAAGAACAGGCTGCTCTCTAATCTGAAAGCCCCTGGCCAAATTCACAGTAATATATAAAGCCCTTAAAAAAGGTGTTATATGAATTCTGAGAAGTTTGATTGTACATTGTAAAGCATGTACATCCATTCATTAGTTGTGTAGTTCTGATACATATTTGCTATTTCTCCATGATGAATTTTTCATATATAATGTTTTTACTTTGGTGTATAGGGGAAAAAGGGTTGTATGAAGGTCAAAAATAATGTTTTTCTGAATGTAGTAACTTGCAAGATCCTAAATGATGTACACTAAACAAAACAATTGCTTGCATGATCTCTATCTATGGGTCTACGTAGTAGTAGTCTCCAACCTGAAATGCTGGAAGTGCAATTACTAAAATTGTCATGTTGCCTGCCAATTTGAGGAAGGCTTCTGCACATAGTTTGTCTATATTCAACTCTCTATAATACTTGAAGCTTGTATATTTTCTCATTGGGAAGAGATTCCAAAGCTATAATGGCTTTCGCCATGGACTTGCTAATTTGTAAGATAGATATCAAATGAAAGGATAGATGGGCAAACTGGAGTTGTATAGCCTATATCAGATTGGACAAAATTGAACTACTAGTAGATGGGTTGCGGGCTTTGGAAATTTGGAAACAACTGAGACATTTTTTCTTGTGTCAAGAATTAGATCCAGGAAGCCAGCATTCTTGAAAGTACCATTCATTGAACCATTGAGCTGATTCTTTTATTTACTGGCCATAAAAGCAGGACCATTATGAGCTTGTACTTTAATTTCCTGGCTAGAGAGTTAACTCTTACTCATATAAAAGTTATTAATGTCTGATCCAAAACAGAACGCCTGATATATGTTATAATTGTGGGAATTATATTGTTCTGAGGAAAGTGTGCAGGACTATAGCTGTGTGGTTGCCTATTTCAGTTTATGAATGGGATTGTTTGTTATGGGACGCAGAGAAACAGGCTCCTACCGACACAGCCTCCTATGCCAGTTTGAAGTGAGCAGGTCTAAGCAACATCACCTTAGGTCATACAGCTCAGTAACAGTTGTGAACCTTGTCTGTCCACCTCCTTCTGTTGTTTTTTTTTTCTTCCCCAGGAGACTGGCAGTTCTGTGATAAGCTCCAGACAGAAACTCAGAGTGACTTTCAGATTGACTCACCCAGTAGGGGTGGGGAAGTGCTGTGCAAACAAGTGTGGTTGCAAAGAGGAAGGCTTGGAGTCACCCTGGCTGCTGGGAAAGCAATAAAAAGCGATCCCTACCATATAATGCTCCAGTTTTGAATGGCCCATCTGGGCATCTGCGATGAGGTCTCATGGTCACTTCTTCCAACGCGGGAGTTGTTTGCTTAGCCCTTCCTGCCAACCTTATGGTGTAGCTTCTATAGCTTCTACTTTTTGCTATGGTTGGGGAGAGGGAAAGCAGAAGTGAAATGATTGGCCACGTGGCATCATCACAAAATTAGAGATAACATGTAAGGGAGATAAGAATTATCTCTCTTCAGCAAGTTTTCTTTCTCTGTGTCTCCCTCCCTCTCTCCCTCTCTCTCTCTGTGTGTGTGTGTGTGTGTGTGTGTGTGTGTGTGTATATATATATATATATATATATATATATATATATATATATATATATATATATATTTCTCACTCTGTTCTGAATTAACTTAGAAGCACTTCCCCTTCCTACAGTTTTTAAGTAATAATACTGAATTATTATATGTATAGTATCACTATAAAATGTTAACTTATTATTGTTAATTCTAGTTAAGGTTCTATGCAATCTTAGTGACAAGATAATTTAAATTTGTATTCCATGTGAATTGGATTATTTAAATTTACATCTGAAATTATCCCTTTTCATATCCTTCATTAGATACTGTATGTTTAATAGGTTTACAGAAAGCAATTTCTCTTTATGTTAAGACTGTAGCCCTCCAGATGTTTTTAAATATAAACTGCTAGCAGCCTCATTCATTGTAATAAGTTCTAATGGCCTGTGGGAGTTGTAGCTCAGCAATAATTAGAAGTCCAAAAGCCTTTTTATTTTGTTTTGTTGTGAGGTTGTGTGCCAGATCCACTGATACACAATTCACAAGGCATCATACAATGTTCATGCAAAAAGAATCCACATAGTTCATGTTTAGGTTTCTAATGAAAACCAAGAAAGTCCAGTTGCCTTTTGGAGATGCACCTTTGGGACATCCATAACCTGGAAGATTGAGAATCTCCATAGACATTGTCACAGTCAAATGATTTCTCCTTACTGAATAAAAATTTTGGGAAGGTGAGAATAGAATAGAATAGAATAGAATAGAATAGAATAGAATAGAATAGAATAGAATAGAATAGAACTCAGGAAACCCTATACTTGTCAGACAAATTGTTGTGCAGTTTCCTCTTAAAAGTCTCCAATGTTGGAGCATTCACAACTTCGGCAGGCAAGTCAGTCCACTGATTAACTGTTCTAACTGTCAGGAAGCAGGAATGAAATGTGAGTCTTAGGCAGTGGTATGATGAAGCTTGCTCATATTGGCTTATGGGAGTCAATTGTTGATTTTTTTTGGGGGGGGACACTTTGTGAGCCAGTTGACAGTAGAGTTTAGCCCTGACGCCGAGTGTGCAATGAGCTGTTAGCGTTTAGTGGTAAAGCATGGCGGCAGCAATGGAACCAGATGTTAAATATTTGCCAGCACACTATTGGTCTTGGGTATGTCGGTCTGATCCACATTGGAGCCCTAAGTAGAACCTTGCAAGATAGAGGCCTTTAGAAAACCAAGTTTTGACAGCAAATTCCTCAGCCAGTGGAAGCCCTTTCTTTTAGCATTGTTCTTGCTTATTTTGTGTTTGTATAAAGCATACCTCAGTCATGCCCTTTTTGTATTGGCAGAAGACATTACAGCATTTCCCAGGTGTGATCATACTGTCTCTCTCCACAACCTGGGTTTGACCATGAAGAATAAGAATAAAGATGAGACCAGCGATACAGACAGTGGCATCATAATCCAGTCCGGTAAGTGACTAATGGGGAAGTTCCTTCTTGGAAAAATGCAGACATCTCCTGGATGCTTTCTTGTGTCAACAAGTTTAAGCAACAATATATACTCTGCTGGGGTCTTTCTTCCATAGCTTGCTGCAGACTGAGGTTTGCTTAGACTAGACTCTATTGATAGTCATTGGCTGCAATTGACACAAAATACAGCTGTGCGCAGAATCCCACACCTTGTTAGTCATGACTGGCTCAACAATCAGAGTTTATCAGTGTGGCTTTATCTCAGATGGGTTATGATGTTGCGCAAGATATAGTCTTTACATGGAAGTGATGAAAGGCAGTCTTGCAAAATAGGAATTGATCTTGGACAGGAACCAGAGCTGGTGACAACAACAATTGTATCAGATTTGAGGAATGAAAGGGCAGAGTGGTTGCCACAAAACTAGCAGTGTAACTTATTACCCACTGCAAAGCTTTTAAATTGCCAGCTGTTACATTGAAGAATTAATCTCTTCTTTTTCTGAGGAAGCAGACACTTGAGAAGCTACTTAATTAGAAATCTAAGCATGAAAGATGTGGCATTCTTTTTGCATGACTCCTGTCTGATGCCTTGTATGTCTTTAGTTATTTCTAATCTTTAAAAATTGTTGAATTGCTAAAAAAAACCTCTGAGCTACATACTGTATTTTAGTAGCAAAAAGTAATAATTTAGCCACAAATCAGCTAAGGTAATGCATATACAATTAAATGCTTCCTGGTATAGGAAAGTGGTACATGTCCAATGCTGTGTGCTGATTCATAATTTATTTTAATCACAGTTTATTGAATAAATTACAGGAGCTGAGTGTACGTATCCCACTAAGTCAAAACAAAGCAGGCTATTTTACAACTTGACAAGATTCATAAACCCAGCCTTTGATGTGACTCTGGTTTAGAGCCCTTCTTCATACAGGCAAGGTATAAGAGCTTAGAGAGAGAGTCAGGCCCACTGGTTTATCTTTTTCTCAGGATGGTTTGGTCTCTCACAAATTACCATAGCATCCTTAATAACACAAGGGAAATGCTAAGAAAGAGCTGATGTGGATTGTCCCAATGATGTAGTCTAATTGCCAACAAGACACGTTCCGTTGTGGTCTGGGCTGGGTGAAAACCTAGATTTTCCTTTTAGCCTCTTGGATAAAAGCAGCGTTAAGAAGTACAAGCATAATGAAAAAAAATATTTTCTTTACTCTGGAAACTCTTGGGACTACAAAAAGCTCAGTTGTGGCACACCTAACTGGATTTCTTAGTTTGGAAAGAAAGAAAAGCTAGTTCCATGGGCACTTGGAAAATTGATTTTGAAGTAAATAAATTTGGGGATTCATTATACAACCTTTGCTTCCTCAGCAAATTCCTTTGGGTCCTAGGAGTTTTATCATCATATATGGTTCTCACATCTGAATAAGAACTGCTGTTTCTTCAATGCCACCAAATTTAGAGACTGCTGACAGAATCTTGCCCTGCCTTACATTATGAATCATGTATATGGAACTGATTGTCAGTGCCCTGTTGGATTCAAACCTGTATGGGCTGATATCATGTGCTTGAAAGGAGTCATAATGCTGACCAAACACCTCTGATCCCATGGGAAGCAATTCTGTGTAGAATTCTCTTAAATGAGAGCCCTGATACCTTCTATCTATCTTCTACCTACCTATCTATCTATCTATCTATCTATCTATCTATCTATCTATCTATCTATCTATCTATAAAAGAAAAATACCACTCGTGCATCATCACAAAATCTCCAGAACTGTAAAGCCTACAAACTTGAAATTTGGCACGTATGGTCCTCTTGGCTTCTAGGGGCTCATTAAAAGGATTTTTCAAAATGATCATTAGAGCATTAGTATTTTGTATATTATTATTAACACAATCTGATGCTAAGGAGTTCTATTCCCCCTCCCCACTTGAAAAGAAATATGTTCCAAATGCAGAACACAAGCAGAGGAGAGGAGTTTCAGTTTCAAGTTTAGTTTCACAGCAGCAACCAGCTTTAGTACAGAACAGTTGAGCTAAGCCACGCCCAGGCTCCTTGCTGTCTCCTTCTTTCTCATACAGCAATACTGTAACACTTTCCAAACAGCCCTCAATTCTCTCACACACCAACAGGACGCTAGACAAATGAATACTGATCGATGCTGGTAGACAGAGGCACAATTTTTTCCCCTTATTTTCCTCCTCAAAAACTAAGCTCAACCACATAGTTTCGTAGTGAAGCCTGGGTATAGAACTTGTGTGTGTGTGTGTGTGTGTGTGTGTGTATTTATTTATTTTAAGGCTTTAAAAAAATCAATGCCTGGCATTTCTTCCTCAGTCCATGGGCAGAGCAATAACTAAGTTTATTGTTTCTTTGCTAATAAGATTACATTTAAGGATATTGGCCATTAGGCCTTGTCTTCATCTTGTCTGTAACAAATTTGACCTGCCTAGTGTCTATGAAATGGAGCTACTCAGTCCTTGCTGTTGGACACATTCCCTGCTTCATCCAATGAGCTTCAGAATAGCTCTTTTGAAGTCAGACACAGTTTTGTGATAACAGTGTTATTGGTCTTTGAAGACACCTTTGCAATCCCGCCCTGTGCTCAAAGAAGCTGCCAAAGGCCATCCCTGACTGACAGATCAAATATTATCAAAATCCACCCTGTCAAGTTTTCTTTTCTCTACAGGTTCACAAATCAATCTGTACTTTTTAAAATATATATATATATATATATATTCTTTCAGGTCCTGATAGCCCCATGGCTGCAATGAAGGATTTGACGCAAGCCATGAGGAAGCAGCAGAAGGCTCTTGAGGAACGTCTAGAAGCCTGTTTACAGGAGCTACGAAGATTGTGTTTGCGTGAAGCAGTAAGGAGCCGAGAGAATTGTAGAATTGTCAACCTTATTAGGGATTTGAAAGCTGCATTCCTACAGGAAAAAATACATGTCTGGAAGGGTTGGGATTCCACTGTCCAAGGAAATCAGAAGGGCTTTCTATCGAGATCAAGCGATACCTAGGCTAAGTGTGAGGATAGTCAAAGGGTAAAATGGATCTCACAAACACTTGGTCTGTGATAGAAGAAGCCCATGCATCATTTAAGAAATAGCTTGGTAAAGCAACTTAAGTCTTTTAATTAAAACTACAATTAAGTGTCTCCCTTCAAGTTCCTTAATAAACCCGATGACGTTTTTTCCCACTTTGCCGTAGAGTGCAGCAGTTAGTTGATATGTGAATATGGGGAAATTTCTACCAAATAAAACCCATCCCATGTTATCTTCTCTGATAATGTATAAGCAGAACTAGGTCCAAAAAAGTTGCTAAGTTAATATTAAACTTGTCTCCCATTGTTTCCCTATTGGGAGTCTCTTCTTGAATATTCTATTGTCTAGGATCTAGTTCTTCCCTTGGATCAATTCATTGACTGCCTTCCTCTTTCTTTGTTTGACTGATCACCAACTTATAAAAAGTCTCTTAAAAATAATTAGAATTAGCTTGCAATGAATTCAATCTTGGATATTTCCCTTGGCATGAATTTTTGGACATTCTCTCTGCCTGAAATTAACTGAAGGCTATTTAGGAAATAAGAGAAAAGCCAAAAGCTAACTGCATACCAATCCCATTAAAATTAATATGAACTTATTTGTCTCCTTTTATTGATGTATATGTGTGTGTGTGTGTGCGTGCACGCACATGCATTTGTACTGAAGCCCATTTTCAGGCCTGCTGCCTAAATGCAACTTCAAAAAAGTTAAATAAAATACACTATGGTGCTGTGCTAAATAAATAGATTAGATATTGCCTATGCCTCTTTGGCAATCAGCGCCAGCAGCAATCTAGGTTAAATTGCTTCTTCAGGCAGCAGAGCAAATAGTATCCTATTTCCAGGTCACGGTAATGCAATGCCCAAGGCCTATTAAATCATTATGGCAGCAAAAGCAGAAAATTCATATCAATATCTCCCCTCCTATCTGGCAGGAGAAATATATTAATATTAATAACAAATATGCTGTTCTTTCATGATATTCAGTTCAGCTGCTTTACATTTCCTAACATTCATATCTCCTTGGCTTACGCTGCTTCTACATTTTTATTTTTTATTTTGGCAGGAATTGACAGGAAAGCTGTCTCCAGAGTATCCTCTGAAACCAGGAGAGAAAGCCCCGAAGGTCCGCCGTCGAATTGGTGCTGCTTTCAAACTGGACCAAAAGGCTATTCTTTCAGGAGCAGTAAGGCATCTTGCTCACAGCTTCTGGGGGGTTTAGAGAATGTGGATGAACACAGACATTTGAGTTATCCGGGAGGTTCTGCTCCCTGAATCAGCATGTTAATATAAATAGATTCCAAGAGGAAAAAACAAACAAACCACAATTGGATTGCAATTCAGACATGGACACAATTAGTTTGATTAGGAAAGAGGTTCTGGGAATCCCTGCTTGATATTCTGGCCTCCAAAGATTCCTGAGCAGGATTACCAGATCAGCATCTAATTTTGCTTGCTCCAGTCGTTAATAGCAGTATTCATGGGAACTTCTGTTGCTGAGGTTTTTTGGAACATAGTGGAAGAAGAGCAGTGCTGGTGATCTTAGCTCAGTACAAGTCTGGCATCTCTATTTTCTTAACCTGCTTGGAAAGGACTCCTTGTTATTTCTTTATAAGGCCATCTCAGCAAAGAGCAGGCCAGTGTTCTGAAACTTAAACATTTCTGTAGGTTCAGCCATAAAGCAACACAACATTCTTCAAGAAGCACTGAGGCTGAGAAAAGATATTTCTTCCTTCTAGTTAGCTGGTTTATCCACCTTGATCATTGTGTACCTGTTGTTCTTTTCATAGAATTAGGTGCTTCAGTGTAGAAGGATCCCAACACTGCCAGTCAAAAGCCAATATATAGCATTTCCAACTTTCCTGCTCCAGTAAAAGGAGCAAGTAAATAAAAAAGACAGGAATAACTTCAGATTCCAAATGAAAGATACCCAGCAGCATTTTGTAAGCAAGGCCGGACAGTTTCATAATTAAAGCCCTATCTAGTAGTGTGAGTGTGTATGTGCGCGCACACACAAAGTCGACTTTTATAGAAGCATGGTTTGTTTTATACATAAAGTTTGGTCTCCCTTTGAAATCTGGTACAGCTAATCCACTAAACTTTTCTGTCTGTAGAAAAAGATTGCATTGGATCTTTACAAGTTGGGGATTCCCAGTTAAACAAAAAGTGTCTGAAAGTGATTTCTCAGTTGAAAGTGAAGGCAGTTAAATCATCCCAAAGGGACATGGAAGCCTCGGGTTTTCTTCCAATCAAAGATGTGATATGCAATGTCTTTTTTGCAAAAAGTCTCCCTCCTGCCTGTTCAGTTTTACTAATCTCAGAATAAGGGTGGCGTGTGATGTGCTGTTTGTTCTCTCATTTGCCTGAATGGGAGGCAGAGTGTGGTGCTAAATAAAATTGCTCTTTTGAAAGCCCATTGCTTCTCTTTGTCTCACACATACAGACTCATAGGCATGCGCATGTACATTCACACACCGCTGTAATCTTGGGAAGGTTTTGTTTTTCTTCTTAACCTCCAAGCTCACTGAAATAATGCTTACTGCTTTGTGTTTCCTCCTCAACTATTAAGAACCTGTTGTACTGGAAACAGAAGATATCTGCTTAGTCTGTAGATAGTTTTTTCTCATCCGGTTTGCTAGGTTCAGCAGGCAGCTGGGAATTTTGCCTTAGACATCAGTCCAGTGGTATATACAAAAGAGCACGCCCTTTTAAATGCAGAGTGCTTAAATCCAAAATAATCACCACCTAAATCTTTAAATTGGATTAGTATCCCTACACTGCTTGTAAGCATACCTTGAAAGAACTGAAAATCATTCTTTGTGATTGCTCTTTAATTATTCTAGCTGCAAATGTGACAGGAGAATTAAATTTAGTGAGGGAAGTGTCTGGTACTTTGTGCAATATTATCTTGGCCCATCTTTCCCCATAACTCTAGAAACATGATAATATGCACCTTTGCTTGTATTGTATGCCAAGCATGGCCTTGCCCTGTTCATTTTTCCTTGTTTATTGAATGTTCAATACATATAAAAAGAACTATTAGGAAAAATGATTTGAGACACTCCTATGCCTGAAGGAGCTTCGTTTTGTTGTTCTCCATCACCCTGTAGAATTTCTCCTACTAGAATGCTCACTGCATATGTATACACATGTATGCCTATGCTCTTATGTCCACATGCATAGGGTATGTGCAAGGGAATTCTGGAATCTTTTCTGCAACTGAGGATAGCGAAATGCTGTTTTTCAGCAGGCCATATTTGCCTAGCATATCCAACAGGGATCTAAGTGGCAATTCTTTTATTAGTTTGTGAGCCATTTGGATTGTTGCTATTTATGTTCCACAGATTTTTATGACATGTTGCCTGGAACATCAATGAATGCATTGAGCAAATCAAACAAACATACAATCCTTTTGTGCCAGAGACCTTTTTTTCTATGTGGAACAATACACTATGCTTTAAAACAGTGTTTCTCAACAACTGGTAATTTTCAGATGTGTGGACTTCTATGATTTCAAAGGTAGCATGCTGAACATGCTCATCTGAAAAACATTGTTTCCCCCTCATTGTTAAAAACATTGATTTCCCCCTCCTCCCCCTTTTCTTCTTTTTATCTGTTTTACCCATCCCATACAAAAGCATCTAGCCCAAAATAATCATTGAAACAAACAAAAAAAGCTATTTCTCTCACACAGCAAAGATTTACTTGCATGACCATTGTCAACCCTAATTCACACAGATTTCTGTTGCACAAAGCCTTACAAAACATGGCTGGCTTCTGGCTTCTATGGAAACCCCCAGATCAGCTTACAATGACTAAGTGTATTACGAGAAAGCGTTCAAAACGTAACTAGGTAAAAAGGATGCATCATGTTTAATTACCAAGATGTCCACAAAAGGAGTCTTTGGAGCAGAGAATGGGGTGATGATGTCAGACCTGTGCTGACTTCTTCAAGGAGTGACTCTAAGTTCCGACACTTTAGATCCCCCTTCTATTCTCTTTAAAAGGCCAGTCACACCAACCCTTGCTAAGAACCACTCAGAAAAGGCAAGATGTTTGGAATATACTCTCCCTCTCTTTTCTCCAGGATCCGCTGAGCACATTAGAGAGAGACCTGGCTCTGCAGCTACAGATTGCTGAAGCTGCTCGGTGTCTTTCCAAAGAAGAAAATCTTGCCAAGCAGGTTCGAAAACGGCGGAAAAGCGCCGTTTTGAAAGAGGAAAAGAAACTGAAGGAGTTGGAGCAAGCGCTCTGTGACTATCACCTGGCATCCAAACAGCAGTCCCAGATAAAGACCATTGCTCCAGTCTTAGAAGGTAAGTGGAATCAATCCGGAGCATGGTTATCTAATTCAGTTCTATCTCTGAAATTCCTTTTTGTAACTCCTGCTGCCTCATCCAGCTGCACCACTGAATTTTTATTTCCTGCTATCTTGAAGCATGAAGTATGTAAAAGCCAAGCATAAACTTAGCACGGTCCTCAAGGAAGTAAGACAACAGTAACCCCACAATCAAATCCAGCCCTGGCCATGATGTGTTAGAAGCATGCTCATTTTGCATCATTTTTCCTAGGGACCATTAAGGCAGGGGGGGTCAAACTCGTGTCATCACGTGACATATCATGACTCCCCCCCCTTTGCTAAACCGGGTGTGGACTTGGCCAGAATTTGACGCAGCTGGCCTGCGGACCACGAGTTTCACAGCCCTGCATTGAGGCAGCGTACAGGTGGGCTGTAATTTATACAAATGCTGCGCTGAATGACTTTAAAATACCTCTTACATGGCTCGGAAAGCAAAGCTGTAAGCATATATTTTGGGAAACAAGCTTGATATGAAAAAAAAGGCCTTAAAACTTAATAAGGTACTGGTAATAATAATACATTCTACCAAGAGCAGGCTAATTGGTTTATTATGTATAGCCACTAGAGAGAATTAAATTTAAAAACCCTTTGACTGAAAACCTACAAACCAGGAATGTAGAGGCAGACACAAGAAGTCTCACAAAACCTTAAGATCTAATAGTTTTTGTTAAAATAGATTTGTTTCGCTTTAGGCTGCCACAAGGCTCTTTGTTATTATAGGAAGTGAGTTTTGAAATTAAAAAAGGTTGTCAGGAAATGAGACAGCAGTTAGGATTAAGTACACGTCCCTGTAAATCATAAGAAACAGGTTAAATGAACTTTTGATAGGCACGGCTTGGGTGGAATTCATCCCAGTTCAAAGCAGGAAGCTGACCTTTTATGGCTTCTTCCTGCTGTGATAAGCTACCAAGGGAAATTTTCTGTAAGTGGTTGCCAAAGAGAATTCAAGGGAAAAAAAAAACAACCAGGGAGAGGCAGCTGGAGGAGAAAACATGTAGAAGCCTGCTGTGAATGATTGACGCAAAGCTCCCTGGCATCAGATTTAACCTTTAAAAAGTCAGTCACCTGACTTAGCTTCCCAAGTTGCCCCCCCCTCCCCCCAGCTGTGCTGGGACTACAGAATTCCCAGAAACAAGGTGAATAGACATACTCCCTAGGAATTCTGAAAAACATGCCTGCAAGGCCCTGTGTGGTAGAAGGTTCCTTTAGATTAGGGGTCTCCAACCTTGGCAACTTTAAGCCTGGGAGGCTTCAACTCCCAGAATTCCCCAGCCAGCTGGCTGGAGAATTCTGGGAATTAAAGTCCCCCAGGCTTAAAGTTGCCAAGGTTGAAGACCTCTGCTTTAGATTCTTCTTTAGTCTCTGTCACTTGCTTGACAGTGAGAACAATTGATCAGTGGAACAGTCAATCCCTGGAGGTTTTCAAGGAGAGATTGGACAAGCCATTTGTCCGAAACGGTACGGGGTCTCCTCCCTGAGTAGGTGGCTGGACTAGAAGACCTCCAAGGTCCCTTCCAAATCTCTTGTTCTGTAATTTTTACAGACAAAAGTGCAATCCTGTGAACACTGAACTGAGGAGAAGTAAGCTTTGCTGAACTCAGACTTACTTGCACACAGAATAAATGTATTTTGAACTTCAGTATTAAACTCAATCCTTGCTCATACGTTTCTCCCTCCCAGTAGTGGGCTTTAGTATCTACTAGTTCAGATATTCTACAATGAAAATAGCTGTATTGAAACTATGTTTGGGGTAACTGGATGGCTTCTTATGCACCCACTTCATTGCTTTTTGCCCAATAATTTCATATGGTAAATATTTGCAGATAAGAACTTAGTGTTTTCTTTGATACCTTGTATTATTTGTTTGGGGTATCTGGAACACAAAAAGGCAGCTTCTTTTAAACAAAATTATTGAGGCAACTGTCAACTGCTTCTCAGGGTTCCTAACAGGGGTCTTTCCCAGCCGTATCTAGAGTTGATCGGGTTTGAACCTACACACAAAAAGACTCTTTGTTAAATGGAAGGACAATAGTTTGCGTAGATTGTGCAGGAGATCTTATTGACCAAATGAGATCACTTTTCCTCCTCCCTCACCTCAGAGTCCACCTTGGCTGGACCATAAAAGGAAACTAGTGGTTATTAGCATCTACCTGTGGTTTCAGAGTGAACCCTATGTAAGCTCTTTGAAATGAATCAGCTTAAGGGCCTTTCTCTCTGAATTGCCCTCATGTCTCATCCACACTACATCTAAAGAGTAAAAGGAATTTTGAGCTATTAATTAACAATTTGATATTTTGACTGTGTGGAAAAATGCTGCCTGAAATGCACATCCCAATCCTTTAGATTAGTATTAATTCGCTTTATCATGGACTGTTTCTTTGAGGAGGGTAGGTTTGTGCACATGAATGCTTTGCCTTGAATGATGTGGTTTGGGTTATTGGAGTTAGCCCAGTACTAATAAGATAAAAAGCTTTTGTTGTCCCTTCTGTGGTTCTTTGAGGGATTTATGACTGCATATTTCTAGTGAGTGTCAGAGATTCTAATAGCTGCTTGGAAATCTATAGCACAAAGGAGGCCAAATTGTTGATATGTTTTCTCTGATGGTACGAGTAACTCAAAAAACATTGCTAAAATTGATAGAATCTTTAGGAAGAAACCCCACCACAGAACTACTCAACTTCTCACTTTTAATTAGGCAATGGGGGTGTTTATGGTCAGTGATCTAGCTGGGTGGGGTGAGGGGCAGGAGGAGACGGGGACATGGCAAATAAGTGGGAAGAGTGAATGAAATCCAATATCTAAAATCCTAAATAGCAAAAGGTTTTGCAGGTCTCATTTACAGTGCCCTTCCCCATTTCTTCTTAAGGGTTCGGTGCCTCTGATGAACATTGCTTGTTGGACACAACTGTGAGAGAAGAAGGTAAGTTAATTAAGTGTGACCCTAATGCCTTTACTTGGGAGGCTCTTCCCTTTGCAGGCCAACCTCAAAAAGATCTTATGGCATTTTTTTAATGATAGAATGGCCTCTTTCTTTACTAATTTTCTGTACTAACTTTGATATCTTTGAACACATTTTGTTACATCATTTTTGCATGGTAATGTAATAACATTCATACTTATGCTTCATTACTGTATTTTTCATAAATATACTTTTTTGCCCAGTCAAATAATGGTTCAGAGGGAAGGCTGTAGCTCATCTCTCTCTCTCTCTTTCTCTCTCTCTCTCTCTCTCTCTCTCACACTCACACACACACACACACACACAGAGAGAGAGAGAGAGAGCAATATTTTTCACTCTGGGGATGGTGAAATTGTCTTTTTTTAAATAATAATTTTTCATGCTAGAGTTATGATGCCCAGGGGTTTTAAGAATAGAAGTCTTTCCTGACAGAGGCTTAGTAAGTAAACATTCAGACAGCTATTTTAGTCATTTTAAAAATATTTATTTAAATATTCTGCTGCTGTTGTTTTTATTTAATGACATCATATTCAGTGAAAGAGATTAGCTATTTGATTACAATTCTCAGCATCATATCCAGACATTGTGACCAAAAATTTACCTGCAATATTTTACCAAGCTTGAAGGCAAGGAAGGATGTTTATAATGGATCTCAGTGAAATGATCCAAGGGTGCCAAATTTAATGTCCCCCTTTGTTTTAATTAAGGGCTGGTAAGGGAGTGCAGGTATACAAGGTAGTTTAGTGGATGCTTAAAGGACATTCAAGTTTGTAGTGACAAGCTATCATCCTCCTTTCTTTCTAAAGAAGTCCCTGTGGTGAATCCTCACCTTCCAACAAAAATTATACCTTGGACACAAATCCAGTCTCACCACAGTCCTTCATCACAACTTTCCTCCCTTGGCTTTCTAGAAGATTCAACTCATTATCCAGCTGCTGAAGTGGAGTCTTCTCCCATCCAGAATAGCCCTTGGAAAGAAACTAGTTTGGACAAGCCCTATGAGAAGCCCAAGAAGTCGATGGGGTCCAACAGCATGCTGAGGTTAAACTTGTTCACTAGAACTTTCTACTGTGCTTTTCTCTTTGTTAGGATGTCTCCATTTGATTTCAAAGTGTTGAGGTGAATTCATGTAAATCATAACTCATAACTCAGTTGCAAAGTGTACTTGCAACTGTTGAAGACAGGCAGGCTGAATTAAACTTTCAGGTTCAAATCTTAATTTATTCATTGATTCTTAACATTATCCTTCTTTCCTCACTATATTAAAATTGCACTAATCTACCTTGTTGCATCCTTTATTGAACAGATAAGAAAAGCCATCAGAATATCTTGCATCCTGGGTGTATTATTAATAACTTTACCTTGATTAATAATCACTGATAACAGTGATAGACATCAAATGTTTTTGATGATTTTTTTTGCAAGTATCGCTTACTTGTGCGCCTACAGATGAAATTATGAATTAGCATAGTAAATTGTAGTTAGATTATTTTGATTTGCAATAGGAAATGGATTTAGGGAAAGTTGTGGTTCATTTTAACACTCTGATTTTATCATGGCAATAGCATAGAAATTTTTAAAAAATCATATTTTGTGGACATGCCATGTTAAGAGAATTTCCTGAAACTTTTTTTTCCTGCTCTTGCAGTTCAGGTAGATGGAAAATTGGAGACAACATCTACAGTATTTACTGGTTGTATCCTGTCTCTTTAGAGTCCATCTTTCATTACAAGACAAATCCATTGCAAGACAAATATTAGGGAACTTAATGGCCCGATAACGCCAATTTAAAATTATAGTTTTGAAAAAGACAATTAAAAGATGCCAGCATGATTTGGCACATTGTAGGAAAGATATTGTTCCACAAGAGATGTCATGGATAATGCCCTTTTTAATGTCAATTTCAAACAGCAAATTCCTTTCTTCCTCCCAAATTGTAGATGCCCATAAAGGTCATGTACTTGAAACCTTGTTTTGGACAATCGGTCCCAAGGAACCTGGAGCTATCTATACTCACACTAACACCTTGAAACTAGCTGGATGGCAGCACTGGTGTAATATGGTATGGAACTCCAGTGTGTATTCTGTCTTGGCCTGGTGCTGATGGAAACACCTGGTCCCTGCTCAAAGGCAACCCCATATATAAGTAGTCCTTGACTTATTTGGGATCGAAATGTTCTTTGAGGAGCATTGACCCAGAATATAAGAGGTAGCTAAAACTTGAACAGTTGTTTTATCGACATTCTGGAATCTTCAGGGTTTTTTTTTTTCTTTTGCTTCTATTCTGTTTCAGAAATAATAGGAAAGAATGATTTTTACAGCCCTTAACCAGTGGGCCCTTGGTTTGCATGTAGAAAAATAATGATAACTGGGAAATAGACAGAAGAACTGTGTCTTAGTTTTTATCTCATTGTGTTCTGTTATAGCACAGCAAGCATAAAGCCCCCACCAGCACCCAGCCCTTCCATTCAGAGGGCAGTTGAGACACACTTGTGTCCCTTAGATCCTCCAAGGAAGCTGGAAGTAAGAAGACAAGCTGGTTTTAGTGCCCCTCCAACCCCAGAATTCCCAGGAAGGAGAGGACAGTCTCAGTTGATGAGGTACTGTATTACAATTCTGTACAATACTGCACTGTACTGTATTGAGGTACAGTATATTGAAAGTACTCCTATGGTTTAACCTGCTTTAAACATGAGCTTAAACTTGCTTGTGATAAACACGTATCCATCATCTGACAAAAATTAAAATATAAAAATAATAATTATAAATAAGTAAATAAATTCAAAGGGAAGACTCAATGGACCACTAGGTCTTTTTCTGCCATCAGTTTTCTATGTTTCTGCCTAATCCAACGGTGGATTTTGACAACAAGCAGACACTTTAAGTCTGCACTTCATGCAGACCTTTATGTGTGTCCCAAAATACAGAGCTTAAGAATCTTAGCTTTCACTTTTTAAAAAGTTTATAGTCTTTAATGTGTCTGAAGATAGCTTTCCATGAGAAAATAGTGTCTAGTGAATACCATCAGCTAGAAGGAGAAGGAGGAGGAATAAATATTATAAGCAAAATAAATAATAAAATAACAAATACATGGACATGGGGGGGGGGATTTGACTAAAATTGCAAAATTTTGATTGGAATGAACTATACATGGCATATTGCCCTGAAATGAGAGATGTGAAAGAAATGTGAAATTTTGAATGTCTCTACTTGACCCTATTCATAGTTCCATATAAATGTATACACAATTAAAAAGTAAGTTATCCACTAAAGATGTCAGAAATATACCCTTAAGCATTTCCTTCAAACAGTGGTATCCAACCATGGCAACTTAAAAACCCGTGGACTTCACCTCCCAGAACTCCTGGTAGGGGAATTCTGGGAGATGAAGTCTGTACATCCTAAGGTTCGGGCACCCCTGGTTTCAATGGACATTCATGGCATAGGTATGAGATGAGATAGGAAAGGCCAGTCATAAGTAGAATGCAGACAGAATGAAATCTATGGAAGTTCTGAACTCCACAGATAACAGATAATCAGAGTTGGATGGGACCTTGTAGGTCATCTAGTCCAACCCCCCACCCAAATGGCAGACCCTACACCATTTCTGACAAATGGCAGTCCAATCTCTCATTGAAAGTCTCAAGTGATGGCGTTCCCACAACTTCCGAGGGCAAGCTGTTCCATTGGTTGATTGTTCTCACTGTCAGAAAGTTTCTCCTTATTTCCAGGTTAAAACTCTCCTTGTTCAGTTTTCATCCATTATTCCTTGTCTGGCCTTCAGGTGCTTTAGAAAATAGCTTGACCCCCTTCCTCTGTGTGGCAGCCCCTCAAATATTGGAAGACTGCTATCATGTCTCCCCTGGTCCTTCTCTTCACCAGACTAGCCAAGCCCAGTTCCTGCAACCATTCTTCATATGCCTTAGTCTCCAGTCCCCTAATCATCCTGGTTGCTCTTCTCTGCACTTTTTCCTTTTTATAATGTGGTGACCAAAACTGGATGCAGTACTCTAGGTGTGGTCTTACTAAGGCTTTATAGAGTGGTATTATTACTTCCCTTGATCTTGATTGTATCCCTCTGTTAATACAATTTAGGATTGCATTAGCTTTTTTGGCTGCTGCTGCACACTGCTGGCTTATATTTAGCTGGTTGTCCATGTGTCATGAGTGTTTGTGTTAAGCTACTTAAGGTTTTAAGAAGATAGCGTCATGTTTTTTTCCTGAGGATCAAACAATTGCTCCTGACATTTGCAATCTTAACCAGTTTATTCTGGCTCCACAGGGTATGTTCCACTCGGGAAAGTTTGGAGTCCCGAGGAAGAAGTGCACTGCCCAGGCGACGTCCCACCTACTATACCGTGACTGTCCCTGAATTCTGTTTCGCTGCATCCAATCCCAATCCTGCTCCGAAAGCCAATTTTCACTCTGCTTCAGAAGATAGCAATTCAGATGTCTCCAGCATCTCTTACACAACATCTGCTGGCAGCAGCAGCCCGGACATTTCCTTTATGAAGCCGGCATCTGTAGTGTCCAAGGAGGAGCCCACGCAACTGTTTCATAACCAGGTCTGCAAGGGACAAGAAGTAGAATACCATCATCTGTGTCCTCAGAACCTGCGTTCAGGGCCAGGTTTTTTTCCTGTCACAGAACGTGTGCCGAATAGCCACCTCTGCCATGGTCGGCCATCTTTTCTCTCTGGCAGCTCATCTCACTTTGTCTACAAGGAAGAAGCAGTGCCAGTTAGATTCCATAGGTCTGTGGTATCCCACAGCAGGGTAGTTCGTACGCCATCCCTGAAGGACTTTGTTCCAGTGGGGCCTCGAGTTCTCTCCAAGGCGGCAGTGACAGAAGAGTTAAAATCCTGGCACGAACGAACCCGGCTGCGCAATGCGCGTCCACATTCGCTAGATAGGCAAGGAGCTTTCCGTGTGCGCAGTATGCCAGGCAGAGAATTGCATTCTCCTTGTTCCTTGGGACATCAAATTCAGGTAAGAATACAGAGCAGCTCTAGGGAGAGGGGAACCAGCATCTTCTTAATTCTCTCTGCCTTGCCTCAAACTGGCAGCTCTCCTACAGCAAGGACAGTAAACAAAGTAATGGGATAGGTTAGCCAGTGTTGAACTCTTAAAAACTACGTGTGGGTTCTCCACTCCTGGCTTATACCATCTGGATACACACAAAACAACAACAACTAAACTTAAGTAAAAGGGAAAAAAGGTGGAGGAGTGGTTTCTACTGAATTTGATGGGTGCCAACAAAAATGGAGAACAACCCACAATGCTATCTACCACCAATGCATGTTCCTTTTGGATATAAATATGCAGGCCAGGAAATTATCAAAGGAAACAATTGCTTTTTATTCTTTTTGCAAGCCTTCTCCTCCTAACCCCCCCCCCAAAAAAAAAATTGGGATACATGAGAAAAAGGGCTGATGAAAATTTCCAATTATTTTTGTTTTAAATGATATGTTAATTCATTAAGAGGTGAAGGAAGTTAAGATATGCTTGGAAATGTGCCAACTCAAAGAGTAAACAAACATGGGAAACAGTAAGAAAGTTTGTCTCAATGTAGGCTAACTTTCTTGCCTACATCATGAAGAAGATCATGAAGCTTATAAAATAATCAGAATTGAAGATCAAAATAAGTAAATCACTATAATGATCACCAACAGTGAGGATATTACTTTAGGTTCATTTTTGTTTGTGTAAACTAAACTTTGTAACTGCATAACAAAGCATACTTTTATAAGCAAGCTAACTTATTTATGTAGAATAGGCTTTATGATATGACAGCTTCATATTTGTAGAATCTGTTAGAAATTTAAAATTGAATATATTTCTATCTACTCCCTTCCCATTTCTGTTTTATTCTCCATACATTATTTTCTGATTATTTTAACGTTTTAATATTTACTTGATTTATGTGCTGCCTGATACTATAATGGGCATGCTCACTATGTAGCAATTAAAAAAAAAAAAGATAGATTAAAAAAGTCAAATAAGAAACAACAAGGTAAATAAAAAAGAAGACCAACACCTGCCAACAACTCAAAAACATACACAAGCACACCACAAAGAGCTTCATCCACCTTAGCCCAGGGCCTGAGAAAACAGCCAGTTCTTTAATAAAAGAGCTGTCCCTTTTAATATTGTGCTTCGGAATTGGTGCTTTTTGAGTTTGGTTGTTTTCTTGCAGACGTTTCATTAGCAAACTAGATAAACATCATCAACACAGATGACATTAACTAGCTGACCAATGAAATGTCTACAAGACAACAACCAAGCTCAGAGAACGTATATGCAAGGACCGCGCAGTTCAACCCTGAGCTACAAATATTCTATCAGTATTGTGCTTGTGACCTTTCCTAAAGCAATATTTAAAATGTCCTTTCCCAAGTAGGAGATATATACAGATATACAGTCGGAGGAGTTGATGTTCAGGACATTTACGGGTCATCAGTGTCAATAAGAGTTGCTTAAGCCTATGACAAACACTGAAATGATCCGATGATAATCACTAAATTTTGCCCAATCTACTTCTACTGAGCTCATCCCTTTGAATTGATAAAATTGTATCTATTGTTCAGTTTAAGTTTATCTGAAACTGGTGGGAAATGGTTAGCACCCAAGTTCCTTTGTTTCGAACAGCCTTTCTGAACGTAGAGTCCTCTGAAGACTTGGTCTTCAACTCCCACAGTTCCATACTTATTCATCTGGAGGGCATCTGATGGAAAAAGCTGGTTAAGTGCTTCTGAGAGTTATAGCAAAGGACTCACCAGGTTAGCTGAATTTGATTGATCTCAAATGGCTACACAGAATCGCATCTGGTTATTAGTCAGGTTCCAGATTATCAAGCAATGCAGGATTGTAAGCTAGAATGAAAAGTTGAAAACGTTGTCCTGAAAGTCGGCAGGGGCAAATCTTGTGTGATTGACGAGAATGATCCCAATTTCTAGCCATTGCCATGTAGTCACCAGTTGTCAAATTGGACTTGAGGGAGTATTTATCTTTTATCTTTGCCATGTCAGGGGATTCTGGGAATGCTTCCGCTATCTACTCTCAGAAAAGTAGTCACTGAAAGGAATCTGTGTGGTATGGTCGTTTTTTGTTTGTTCTAGATTTCCTCCTCCTTCAGATGTGTAAATGTTTCATAAAACTTTCATCTCCTTGGACATCTCCCTTGCCTGCAGCGCAGGCCCACACCATGCAAGCGTGAACTTGCCCTTGATTTCCTCCTCTCATAATCCCTAATGCTTACTTTCCACTCCTTTGAAACAGCTGCAAAATTGTTATCCTAGGAAGTGGTTGCATGAGCTAGAAAGGCAGGTTCTTGAACAGCTCATTGCATTTTTTTTCCTAATCTGTTTTAAGTAGAGCACTGAAGCCATGCAGCGATGTCATGGGAGATTAACCCTTCACACTGCTCGACCACCAGTCCTAAAAGTCCACTGTTAAAATCATGTACTTAACTGGATGGGTTGGTTTGTGAGCTTTGGAGTTAAGTATTCTAGACCAGGGGTGTCCAACCTTGGCAACTTTAAGACTTGTGGACTTCAACTCCCAGAATTCCTCAGCCAAAGCTGGCTGAAGAATTCTGGGAGTTGAAGTCCACAAGTCTTAAAGTTGCCAAGGTTGGACACCCCTGGTCTAGACACAAACTTAGAATCGAACTGCATGAAATCTGCTTCATGTTTATCAGCCTGAGAAACACTGCTTACACAGTATGAGCATCACATAAAATGGGCTTTAGTCTATACACTGATTTCATATTATATATGCTAGTCTTTAAGATTCTCCCAGTGCTTCTTGAATTTGTCACAACAGGCTAATGTACTGACCTTTTGGAACATCTAGTCTGATATTCAGGCCCTTGACTGTGAATGAATGAATGAAACCCACCTGGTGGGTTTCACTTCAGTTGTGAAGTATTTCAGGTATTAATAGATTAACAGATAAATTTCTGATTCTTGAGATTTCCTGAGCTCTCATATCCATAGTTGTTTGACTGCACAGCACTGCAAGTAGAATGGGAAATTCTAAAACATCATTTAGTAATCTCTAACCCCCCCTGCAGCCAGCTAGAGTAGCTACTCTATTGCCGTGTTCCTGAATTTTCTCCTAAGAGGTGCTACCAATTTTTGCAGTGGAGTACATAGGAATGATCCATCCGTTATGCCAACTTCTCTAAATCAGTCTTGATGTTAACATGCAGGCTGTTGGGCACACAGTTTAAGGTAGAAGGTAATGTAATTATCTTTTATTTGTCACATATTTTCCTCCTCTCTTAATAAATTAGTTTCTTAATGTTAGATGGTTATCTCCCTTAGTGAATTATAACATCTATCCCATTGCAATTCTATGGCTCCATGTTATGGTGGTTTTATTATGGTTTAACTTAATATTTTACATCCTATATTGTAGTGTTTGTATGTGTGTGTGTATACACATACACGATGGTTTATTTAAGCTAAATTTGTGTTATCAGTGATTGCATGTTCTCTGGAGATGCCTTCCGTGAAATAAAAATAGATGAATTGTAGTAGTGGTAGAATAAATAGGTAATGAAAAGCCCTGCTAAAAATAACAGGTTTTTTTTATTGAAGGTTTTCTTTTGAACTTTCAGGTACCTCGTATCCATATCCTCAAATGCTCTCCTGAAGGAGCCCCTGTGCAAGTTTATGTCCCGGAAAATGGAGAAATCATTACTCAAGTTTAGAGGCTGCTAGACCCTGGAAGCACGAGCAGGAAGGCCCTTGTTTAGGAGGGGAAGAAGAGGCCTTAATTCAAGTCTTGACACGTTCTTGCATTTTGTGTTCCTCCTGTTTGGGAGAAACTTTGAGACTTGTTCTGCAAGCTATGTGAGACCATGTTCCTATGATGAATTGAAACAGTGTCCTGATGACAACAGAATTTATGTTCCTTGTATTATATGAAATACAGATAAAATTAACTAGGGTTTGTCTGCCTATTTATTCTCTTAGGTCTGTGCTGGAAATAACTTTAGTGTGTCTGTAGATTATGAAAATGAAGTTAGTGTAGGATTTTTGTAATCAGAGCTATTTCTGACTACAACTTACTTTCTAATGGAAGTAGAATGTACAGGTGAAACTAAAAAATTAGGATATTGCGCAAAAGTTAATTTATTTCAGTAATGCAACTTAAAAGTAAAACTGATATATGAGATAGATTCATTACATGAAAAGCAAGATAGTTCAAGCCGTGATGTGTCCTAATTGAGATGATTATGGCTTACAGCTCATGAAAACCCAAATCTCAGAAAATATTGTGAAAAGGTTCAATATTCTAGGCTCAAAGTGTCCCATTCTAATCAGCTAATTAAACCATAACACCTGCAAAGGGTTCCTGAGCCTTTAAATGGTCTCTCAGTCTGGTTCAGTAGGAATCACAATCATGGGAAAGACGGTTGACCTGACAGTTGTGCAGAAAACCATCATTGACACCCTCCATAAGGAGGGAAAGCCTCAAAAGGTAATTGTAAAAGAAGTTGGATGTTCCCAAAGTGCTGTATCAAAGCACATTAATAGAAAGTTATGTGGAAGGGAAAAGTGTGGAAGAAAAAGGTGCACAAGCAGCAGGGATGACCGCAGTCTGGAGAGGAATGTCAGGAAAAGGAGTGGACTGAGGCTGGAGTCAGTGCATCAAGAGCCACCACACACAGATGGATCCTGCACATGGGCTTCAAATGTCGTATTTCTCTTGTCAAGCCGCTCCTGAACAACAAACAATGTCAGAAGTGTCTCACCTGGGCTAAAGAAAAACAGAACTGGTCTGTTGCTCAGTGGTCCAAAGTCCTCTTTTCTGACGAGAGCAACTTTTGCATCTCATTTGGAAACCAAGGACCCAGAGTTTGGAGGAAGAATGGAGAGGCGCACACTGCAAGATGCTTGAAGTCCAGTGCGAAGTTTCCACAGTCTGTGTTGATTTGGGGAGCCATGTCATCTGCTGGTGTTGGTCCACTGTGCTTCATTAAGTCCAGGGTCAAAGCAACCGTCTACCAGATGATTTTGGAGCGCTTCATGCTTCCTTCTGCAGACAAGCTTTACGGGGATGCTGACTTCATTTTCCAGCAAGACTTGGCACTTGCCCACACTGCCAAAAGCACCAAAACCTGGTTCAATGACCGTGGGATTACTGTGCTTGATTGGCTATCAAACTCGCCTGACTTGAACCCCATAGTGAATCTATGGGGCATTGCCAAGAGAAAGATGAGAGACATGCAGAAGAGCTGAAGGCCGCTATTGAAGCATCCTGGTCTTCCGCACTGAGGCAGTAATTGCTGCAAAAGGGGCCCAAACCAAGTACTGAATACATATGCATGCTTATACTTTTCAGAGGTCCGATATTATTCTATGTACACTCCTTATTTTATTGATTGCATGTAATATTCTAAATTTCTGAGATTGTGGATTTGGGTTTTTCATGAGCTGTAAGCCATAATCATCTCAATTATGACACATCATGGCTTGAACTATCTTGTTTTGCATGTAATGAGTCTATCTCATATATTATTAGTTTCACCTTTTAAGTTGCATTACTGAAATAAATGAACTTTTGCATGATATTCTAATTTTTCAAGTTTCACCTGTATGTTTACCTATCCAAGTTCCTTCCCAATTACTGGATTTGTCTTTGTTCCTAAAGAAAACTACCCAATGCAGCCAATGGTCTGTCTGGGTGGACTTCATGCTCCGCTCTGTTATTCTGCCTTTCTTTAGACTAGTAATTCACAAATCTGTGGACCTGTGTATGAATCCTTAATGGAATTTTAATGGAATCCTTTGATGGAATGTTTTTATTAAAAAGAGGTCCATGTTGATGGATGAACTATAACACATCGCTCAACTTTTGTATGCAATCTTCATTAAATTATGGAAGCAGAGGGTTGCCTTTATAGAACAAATTGCACGTCACATAGTTGATCATCATGTAGCACTAAGGATCCAGACAATTCAGCTTTAATTTTATTGCAGAAGAGATTGATTTGTTGGCTGTAAGAAAACAAGTTGCTATTTACTGACCTCTTTTGCAAGAAACAAGATTTACACAAACACATATGTAGAGCATTACACTTACAGCCAGAAACTAGTCTTATAGGTTCATAAGGTAATTCAATAATAAACTCAGCAACCTTAGAGTTGAGCAACATATGTGTGGAGTAACTAACCTGGGGTGATATGTGCTTAACTGGAAGCACTTGTTGGGCTGTTCTGTTCCAAAGATGGACTAAAACATGGGTCTTCTGGGTAGAAGTGGGTCAGGGAGGGGAGGAGCAGGAAAAAGCCAAGTTTGAAGTGCAAATTTGTGGTGGCAATGACAATATAAGAAGACAGAGAAGGGACTGGAAAGATCAAAAGCAGGCGGACCTGTGTCACATTGGAACTTTGTAATGGTAGCTGTGTGGAGGCTAGAGGAGGAGAGGGCAAAGTATACCACTGTATAAAAATTTACTCCACAATCCCCCTGAATGCTGTTTTAACAAACTTTGGGCAATGGAAATGTGGGTATTCTTTCTACCAAGCACCAACCAAAACAAAATATCTTTGGTTTATCATGGATCCCAACCAGAATATCCCCCTGCTCCCAGCCCCCTGCAGTATTTTCTGTATATCCTTACAGCAAACCGTAGCTTACAAGGTGGAGATAAGTCTTAGTTTTTATACCATTCCTACATTTAATTTGAGAGTTCTCAAGTTAATATTCTCAAGTTAATATTCAGTCCTTCTCAAAGGTATATACTACAGTTCTAAGTTTTGGCAAATTATTAGTACTGCCAACTATTTTCGTGTCAGTGTTCTATGACTTTTGGCTTCATTCAAACTTTTAAAGATGTTGAATTACTAACAGAAGCCTCTCTTCCATTTTTTCTCCCTTCATATCTGAATGACAACCAAGTCATCAGAGTATTCCTGACAATTTTTTTAAATAATGTAAATAGATTGAACATTTCCTTAGCTTGATTCAAGCTAAGGAAATGTTCAACCTATTTACATTATTTAAAAAAATTGTCAGGAATACTCTGATGACTTGGTTGTCATTCAGATATGAAGGGGGGAAAAATGGAAGAGAGGCTTCTGTTAATAATTGTAATTTTATGTAAGTATTAGAATTCAACATCTTCAAAAGTTGAATATTGGGGTATTTTTCTTACCCCAATTATTCTGATATAGTATGTCAGAATTCAAACTTGTCCTGTCCATTTTTCAAAGTTTTGCCCACCACAAAGTGAAAACCAATAACTATGGAAAAAATCAATTAGTGATTCAGCCCAGCCTTTATTTCCCAGATCTCTGCAAAGAAGTCTTGTGAACACTGATTAAATGATTTACAAAAGGCAATTTGTATAACAATGGTTTTGAGCATCATGGTGCTGCTTCATTCTTAATCACTAGAAATGTTTTTGTATCATTCATCTCACTTTTCACACTCCTGGTTTTGTCTACTCAAGGAATAGTCTAGAAAACATTTAAAAAGTAGGATAATGAATAAGTCTTCTACCCTAGAATACAACTGTTGTATTCGTCACTTGAAAATTGGGAGAGGGGGTAATTTTGCCTAAACACATGGATGTTATAAGGGGATAAAAGTTTGGGAAAGAGAAATGTATTTTTAAAATTAATTTCTCTCCCTTCAAGGCAGAAAACTTTCCGGGCAAAGAATGAATGGAAAGGGATACTGGAGGATTGTGAGCTACTTTTATCAGATTAGACCTGTGAACCTGAGGTTCTCCATGTCTGCTCAGGGCTATTTCCAAGTTCCTCGCTATTTTTAATCCTTGCATTTGTTCTGTAACAATTTAGGGATCCAACTTCTCAAACCCGCAAGCTTCTGTTTTAATTTTTTTAAAGATTTTGTATTAGCCTTTTAATGTAAAAACCAGACTTGGGATTTCAGTTGAATAAATTTATTACCAGGAGGAACAAAAACATTCATTGGAAAACCATGTACATCAGAAACTTTAAATAACTTACATTATTTACACAGAGGTATAAAATATTACATTGTATCCTTACATGCACACGCGCACACAGACACACACACATTCACACTTAATACCATTTTGCCAGATGACACAGCCCTCACAGAAGCCCCAGACAAGCCCCAGTGTTTTCTATGGATAAAAACCCCAACCTTTCAGAATAAGGAAAGGCACCTGTTTTTTGAAACAAAATTTCAATCTGGTTACATCCAGGTATGCTGGGACTGCAACTAAAACAATCATCCCAACCCTAGACTGAGGTGGCCGGTGTACATTAGTACATAATCGGTAGGCTTCTTAAAAGAGAGATTTAGCCTTAGGGACAGCATGATAACATGTTCTAAAACAGCCTTGCAGAGATGCAACAACCTGTTCAGTTCTTGAAAATTATGAGATGAAATGTCCATTGTTGCTTTCTTTGTATCCTCTCAATTATGTGCTTCAAGTACAATCAACAATAGGGTAAATTATACTTATTAAACCCAAGAAATCAGCTCAATTCCCCTTCTGCTACATCCATGGGAGCAGAAGTAGTAAAGAAGGCAAGGTTCATCCTCCCCTCCCCAAAAATAGAGAATATAGTGCCAAAGGGCAAGCAAGCAAGAGCCACGCAAGACTCTATGGCAAATATGGGCAGTAATTTCAGAAGGAGTGTATGGCTTCCACCAGCTTTCCTTGAATCTAAGCTGGCCACGTGAGGAAAGATAGAAGCTAAAGCACAACTTCTGGAGGACCACAAATCACACAATCCTTTATTTAACCTATAAAAAGTATCCCCTGGCAGATTGAGTGAGACAAATACTATTATCTTTTGTAAGCTTCATATTCTTTGTTCGAAACAAATAATGTAAGTCAATAGAGAATGTTGAGCTAATTCACAATCTATTCAAAGATTTCTGCAGACAAAACATTCAAAGGGGACCACAAACTTCAGTAAATAGAAAAAAAAAACCAAATTGGGTTCCATGTGCAGAAATAAAGATTGTGCTGTTTTTGTGGAAGATCTTCCAATCTTGGAATCGCATGACCCACATCCCCACTCAATTTAGAATGTGGAGTTAAGATAAGACTGCAAAAGACACCAAGGTGCAGTAAACAAAGTACAGCCTTAATATATAAACGCTCCCTCTGAGATTACACAGAGGACAGCTTCCTTTCATCATACTTTCCTCTTGAGCTTAGAAATTGGGACCAGTGATACTGTGCGTTTCCCAGATCAATTCAAGTTCTATTAACAACAACAAAAAAATAAAATGAGAAAACACCTTGGACCATGAGGTAGGTTAACTCAAAACAAGCTCTCACCCTCTTAAAATTGCAATCACACACCTCTCCCTGCTGCCCCCCCCCCCTTCACCCCCAATTGCACAAGACAAAACACAGAATCATTTGAACACCTATTTAGAATTACAATACAACGTTCCACTTGGATGGAAGATTCAGCAGCTTAAGTGTAGAGAAAGGGATTTTCATAACTCAAATGAATGGACAGAATTCCAACCTAATCCAGGGCAGTAGAACAAAGACTCCTACAAACTAAAAGCAGAGCTGTAGAATGGTCCAAAGCATTTGGAAAGCAAATTGCTTTAACCTGCTGGTCCATATTTCCCTACTAGTAAATGGCTTTCCCAAGCCTGCTGCTGAGTGATCCGTTTAAATCCTTGGTCCTCTGATGGAAGAGTACAACGCAAGTTAAAAGTTTAAGGATGAATCCTATAACAATGTGAAGAGTGCTTGATCAATCCTTCAGAGAGGCTTAGATAGCCCTGCTACATTGCACACAGATGAAAGCTTCCCCCACATAGTGATGGATCTCCAAGGGCTTAAGCCAATGTTTGCTGCTAAAAATCAAGTGCAGTGAATAATATCCTGTGAAAAATTCAAGTTTCTAAACACAGAGCATCAACTTTTATCCGTTTGCTCCTTATTGTGACATGGGAATGTGAATGTATGAAAAAAAGATATAAACAACAAAATGATGCTGGGGGTGAGATTAAGAGAGGCAGGCTCATTATCTCCCCAGTAATACAGGAATGCATTGCAACACCCTTGTGCTTAGCAATTCAAATCTTCCTGACCCTGTTTGAAAGCTGGAAGGGAAGGTTCCACATTTTTTCTGCTCCCAGACAAAGGAGAAGACAAAACGTCCTCTTTCCTGTGATAGGGGACAGTTGATTTCTGCAGTCAATGCCATTTTGTTACCGAAAAACAATAATTTGAGAATGGAAAGAGAATGTGGCATGTCCAGGCTACTTCTTTGCTGGAAATGTCGAATGATGGCATGAAGGAGAATCCTAAACGTATTTAATCAGTTTAGGTCTCTCTTGTTGCTTATCTAACATTTAGAAAAGATAACTGGTATTTAGGAAACAACCACTCTTCTGAAGGTATCAAAGTTCATCAGATCAGTTACTAAATATATTGCTCTGTTTAATACATAGTTGTCTTTTTTCTTTTAATACTGTCATTCCAGGAATCTGGGAAAATCAACCTAAAGAATAGGTTGATTTCAAATGAAATAGAAAATATCTGGGCAATTCTATAGTGACCACTGACAAACACTACCTTATGTGCTCAAATTAAAGTGGCTCATTTTCTTGCATGCTCCTCCAATCCTTTCCCCTTTCAAAAAGAAAACAAATAGCAATTCACAGGTATAAGTAAGAAATAAAAGTCAGTACTTCATAAATCCCCTTGAAAGACCAACCAGAACAAGAAATACTTCTTAAAACATAACAATCTATCCAGGAAGGAACTGGTAACCCTTGATTTTCTCTCTAATTATTTTCATTGTAATGTCTTAAGAGCATAAGCAGGATATAGGCAGTCCCTGGAGAGCTGGAAATCATGGGAAAGCCTCATTATACTAGGTTGAAAAATCTAATTTTGATTTATGAAATATTTTGACTCCTTTTTTTCCCAAATACCCTATTTTGTAGACTTGTCAGATGGATTCTGACTGAAAGAACCTCAGCACCAAATTTTGACTTCTTTTTTTGGCTCTATTTTACAATGGCTGCCACTATCGACATCTGACAAGCAAGGAGAATTGAACATATAAACAGAAAAGGAGACTTCCTTCACCCTCTCCAAACCATGTACTTGTCAGAAAACCAGGCAGCTACCTCATCCTAAAGCCCTGGGTTTGAGAATATTAAACGCTACTTCCTAGCCATGTTCCATCTTAGTCTTCTTAAGACCATAGCTGGTTTTTTTTTCAACTTCTAGGTTGTGCAGTTCAGTAGCTTCCTCGCACTCCAGAGCTTCACTGTGCAGTCACTGGGAATAAACATAAAAGGATAAGAATGTGAGGAATATCAGTAAAAAAGCAAAGCTTGTGCATTTGAAACCAAAGAATTACATGAACTGAGAAACAGAAAAAAAAAACTGAAAGCCAAATTACCTATTACATTAAATGTACTTTAAAATGGTATATTTTAAAATGGCATACCAGCACATTTTCATTTGGAAAGAAAAGAACTACAGGGGTACCTATCTGAGTCATTTGGTGCTTTCCTGATATAAGCTATCATTCTGCTTATCCCCAATATTTTTTATTTCTCCCTGAAGATGCCATTTTATTCCAAATTGCAACTCTGGTAGTAAATGAGATTTGGCAGGTCTGAAGATAATTTAACCCTGTCCCAATATAACTGCTTTTCCTTCAACATAAAAATGACTAACTTAAGCTTAGTTTTATAAAACAGGTTCAATAAAACATATTTTACATTAGTTTGGGCACTATTATTTTAACCTGCCCAATAGAGAGGATTTAGGTCTCTCCCAAAGGCCTAGAAACTACTCTTGAGGTCATTATCCTATTCTGATACATGTGTGTGTGTGGGGGGGGGGGGGGCAGAGATCTTCATTTTTAAACTAGATTTCTACTCCATATTTCCTCCAGAAAATCCAGATGGCTTACTGAGAGCCTTTCATTCACTTTATCCTCTCAGCAATAGGTTGGGCTGAGAGAGAGGGTGAGTGACCCAAAGTCACTCAGGGAGCTTACAAACCTGAGGATGGTTTGAATTTATATCTCCTCATTTATAGTCCAACATTTTCATTGCTATATCACACTGAACTGGTCCTCATACTGCAAAAACCCAAAGGCAGTGAATTGGAAGTACCTCACTGGAACCCAACTGACCCTCAACACCCTGATCTTGTGCTGATTTTACTAGGAACAAGTTTACACTTATTTTAGCGTGATAGGTTTCCAAATAAAGCACAGATCACTTGACATTGGAACCAAATTGGCAAAGTTAGGGAAGAATAGAAGGTGCATTTAGGATGTCCATTTAGGAGGTAAAATAGGGAGTGAATTCTCCCTTAGAAGACACCTTCACTTACTGCCCCTTCAATGGAAAGAAAAGCAAGTAAGCATTGCGTACCGTCAAGAAGCAGCTGAAATCAGCTCCCAGAGAGAGGGACAGGGAAGACAAAGAGAGGCAGGGAGGGAGAACACAGCAAGAGAAAGCAAGCAGGAGAGTAGAGAAGGAGGAGGAAGATCAAGGCAGACTGGTGGCACGGCCCTTGATGGCAAGGACGCGTCGTGGAAGGCAGGGGGTGAGCCCAGGCACGTAATTCCATAACTTTACCCGACAGTCACTGTGGCACAGAGAAAGAGAAACAGAAAGAGAAGGAGAAGAAGAGGAGAAAAAGGAAAACAGAAAAGGGAAAAAAAGAAACATGGTCGGAAAAGTGGAGATCAGAGATTGCCTTAGGGAAGAAAGTGAATGATGTATTCTTGGCCGCCCTCCCAGGAGAATACACTTCTGCCAAGCATTGAGTGCTTGCTCATTTTCCAACCCCAGCTTTGCTACAATCATGTCTTATAATGGCAGGTTATCAAGACTCCCCACTGCTACGCTCCTGGTTTCTGAATATATATAGAAAAAACATTTTAAACTGCCTTAATCAAGTACACATTGACTGATTCAGTAAAATATTCAAATAGCAATACTAGGGTTTCTTTTTGGGATCACTGAAGGTGGATATTCACTCATCATGGTATTATATGAAGAAGCTATGAACAAAACAACTCTCACAAAAAAAAAAACCCTCTTCTTTGGTTTACAGATGAACAGTCTATGGCTGCAGCATTATATAGAAAGTGGCATTTGATGAACAGTCATTCATTCACTCGTGGCTCCTCTGGCTCCCTCCCTCAGTCAGGCATTTGGGCTCTAATGAAGCAATATTATCTTGAACAGGTCAATTATACATCATGGGATCAAGAAGGCAAAATCTTTTGGAACCCTTACTTGGATATAATAGGGCTCCACTTAAACACTCACCTGGAAGCTGTGAAAATGTGCTTTGAATTTGTGCAGATGGCATTGATAGGACTATCATGCCCCTTGATGTCCCCAACAGGTGTGAAGTTATCAACGTTCCAGACCTTCACTGTCCCACCACGGCAGGCACTCAGCAGCATTGGCCGATTGGGCACAAAGGCCAAAGCACAAACCCAATCTTTATGTGCAGGGATTTGCTGGAAGCAGGAATATAGTAAATCAGAAAGGGTCCAAGTCTTGTCATAATAGCTAATTAAAGGAAGGAAATTATTGGATTAAGTAACTCAGTTGACTACTTTGAACTAAGAGGTATTTGTTTATCTTTTCATAATTTTTTCCAAGATTTTAAAGATCAGTGATACAGAAAAGATGTGCTAAGGCTCTAACTATACCCTGAAAATGCACTAACTGACTATTAATCGAATTGTCCCTGAAATAGTATAGCATCCTTTAATGAAAGGAATATTTTCTCCATTTCAATTACAAAAGCATTTTTCAAATCTGTTCTGGAAAATTGGGTGACCCTACAATTAACCCTACTGCACAACTATATGTGGGGGGAAGAAGTGTGTCAGAAAGGGCCATTAGACATAAGGTAGTTCATTCCTACGATGCTGGATATAGTTTTGTACATTAGTACAAATTAAATTCCACTAATACATGATATCTTCAACATTAGCTATAGCCTAAACATCTGATTTCTCTCACTGCCTTTCCAAGGTTAATTCTCCCCCTCTTTTATTGCCAGATGATAGCAGTTTAATGCTTTGATACCTGGATGAGCTCTTGTTGTTCCAAGTCCCATTTCTTGATCCCATTGTCACGGGAACCACTGAAGAGTATGTCTCCCTGAATAGCTAGGCACTCAATCCCATCATAATGTGGAGGCTCAAAGTTGTGGGAAGGTCCAATGTTCCCACCAACACCTTCAGCAATCTCAAACATCTGCAAAGTAGAATTTCTTAGCAAAAAGAGTAGCTAATCAAGGACCACTGTTCAAGTTCAAGATGTTTTAAGCCTTGGGCTCAGTATGGTACTTTACTGTTAAAGATGAAAGAACATTGAAAGAGGACTCTTTCTCAATATTAAATTTGAAACAGGAAGATTATATGCAATAATTTTGGAACCAGAGATGTGAGTTACCTGGTATTGGCTTAGTTTGGATCTTTTGCAGGGGTGGGCTTCAAAAATTTATCAACTGGTTCTCTGCCAGGTTGCGGAGTGGGCACGGGCAGCCTCCTGCACCACAATGGGGAGGGGCATTTTTGCCTTTCCCAGGCTTCGGAGGCCAGAAATGAGCCCATTTTCGGCCTTCCAGAGCTTCTGGGAGGCCCAATTTTTGCCCTCCCTGAGCCTCTGCGCAGGCCCTGGGATCTAAAACAGTCTGCGTGGAGACTTCTGGGAAGAGTGGGGTGGGCGGGGCCAGCCAGTCATTGCAACTATCAGTTCGTCAAACCAGATGTAAAATTAACATCTGGTTCACATGAACCGGTGTGAACCGGTAGCAGCTCACCCGATCTTTTGTAAGAAATGTAGTGGGGAACTAAATGCAGAAATTCACTAGAAATAATGGTTATAATTACAGTTGTTGGATAGCTCCTATTTTTCAATTCATTTCTTTCCCAGGAATTTATATAAAGCCACATTGCAGGCAAATGCTAACTGTGAGACCAAGTAGAGTTTTAATGGGATGGTTTTATTTGCTCTTTAGTTATTTTTCATTTTTATTGCCTGAATGTGAACAGCCCCAGCTTTCCTGGATCAGAAATTATCTTCTTTTCGAGAGATAGATAGATATGGGAGGGGGGGGAGAGAGGGAGAGAGGGAGAGAGAGAGAGAGAGAGAGAGAGATAGGCAGGCAGGCTGGCAGGCAAGAAAAGATATTTGAAAGGAGAAGAACCAGACTGTCAATAATATAGAATGTCCCTGAATATGCTAATAATACACTCAACAAAACTTAAATAATACCTTAATATAGTGATCTTTAGATCCTGTGACCACTAAGTCATGATTAGTTGCTGTCCTATTCACTGTGAGACACATCACAGGGCCAATGTGACCTGTCAGCTTTCCAATAGGCTGAAACCTATTGAACATATAAATAAGCCAATCAATATCCAAACACTACAACAGTGATCAAAGCATTGTAGACAGAGTTTATCTGAGAAAAAATGCTCTTTTGCCCTTTCTCTGTACTGGCAACCCCAGCATGCACATTCTCTGAAACGTAAAGGGATGACAATATGCTTCAATAACTTTTTGTCACTCTCTTGTTAGCTTTTTCATACATTTGCAACCACTTGTATACTGTGGGCAGTCCCGGGATTTGCTGATTGCTTATCTTGCTGTGCAATTTGTAGGTCTCTCATATTGTCCCACATTACATCTCTCACTGTCCCCATTAACTGGGGATGATATGGAGAGAAAATCATAAAATCATAGGATTGGAAGGGACCTTGGAGTTCTTCTACTCCAACCCCTTGCTCAAGGCAGGAACTCTATACCATCCTAGTCAAATGATTGTCCAGTCTATTCTTGAAAATCTCCAGTGATGGAGCATCCGCAACTCTGGGAAGCAAGCTATACTCCAGTGCACTACAGGACATAGGTTAAAGAAATGCTTTCTGTTTTCTTTCTGACCTGTTCAACTCCCAAATGCGGACAAAATTGCCAGTGGCTGCGTAAAGCATAGTGCCTGTGGGATTAAGTGCAATCTGATTGATCTGGTGCTCGCCTTGCACGCTGGTGATAGTCCGGGTAGTGGTCCCAGCACAGGCATCTCCAGTGATCACCTGGCCTGAAGAGCTAGTGGACACAGAGAGAGGAAGAGTCTGAAACATAAAATGTATCTGACAAAGGTACAGGTGGAGTTCAATGAGAAAACAGTAGAGGTTTGCCCTTCCAAGCGACCATTTCATTGCAGGCTATTTCATCAACAACAGAATAGAATCCCCATTGATTTATATACTACAAACTCGTGTAACTAGAATAAATTTCTCAATCTTACTTGTCTTACTCACAATTTTACTCAATCTTACAATTATAGCTAACTGCAGCTGCAAAAACAAAAAGTAACTCATAGCTTAAATTTGCTTTCTTTCTGGTATCTTCCTCTGCAATAAGGATTAATTAACCCATGCAATGAGAGCCAACAAAGGGTTTATACAAGATAAAACTTTACTCTTTTCTTCTTAGCTGGCTTAAGAAAGCCAAATTTCATGTGATATGAGTCAGATGGTTATCCACTTGGTTTGTTAAGACTCCATCTTCCACAATATTCATTCAGCACATTCATGGGACTTTCTAGCTGGGATATCTGGTATGTGTATGCCTCCTACATCCTAAGAGCATAGCGGATCTTGGGAAAAATGATGGTAAAGCATGCAATGCATGATTACTTACGTGAGAGTACGGATGCACTTTGCAGAATCACGGATATCCCATACTTTGATGTAAGAGGTAGAGACTGTGAATACCAGGCCTGAGTCACTGCAGTATTTTATGGAGACTACGTTATTTGGATGACCTTTCAAAGATGCAATTTCCTGTCCTGTCACTAAGTTCCACATTTTGCAACTCCGATCTTTGGAAAGGAAAGAAAGCTGAATTAGAATGGCTTCTTCTTCTCTGTTGAGAAAAGAAACCACTAGTCTCTAGTAAACTATAAGGTTATCTTGAGGTGTGCACAAAAAACATGGAAACCATCACTACTGATTGGTCCAAGAGACACATGTTCTTCTTAACCTGGATTCTGAAACTGTTTTAATAGAGGTGAGTTACAAATTGCCACCCAGTTATTTTTAGGAGTATAGGTGACTCTGAAAATGTATCCTCAAAAAAGGTGGGTTATGATGTGTATTGATAGCTATCATAATAGACATATGGTCCCCACAAAGAAACCACTCAAATATATCTCCCCTTAGAACGCAGGTGTCAAACTCGTGATGTCACGTTGTTGTCATGGGACATATTGCGACTTTCCCCCCCTTTGCTAACCCAGGGGGGCGTGGCCAGCATGTGATGTATCCAGCCCACGGGCCATGAGTTTGACATCCCTGCTTGAGAACATGTGCGTATTATTATTCATCCTTCCAGCATCTAGGTCATCAAAACCAGACAAACATACCTTTGGATCCAGAAAATAACAATTCATCAGTAGCATCTAAGCACAATACTGGCTTGGTGTGTCCTTCAGCCACAGAAATGCATTGCAGTGGTGCTGTCCGGGCACTCCTGGAACCTCCCACAGGGTTAATGATCCCCCTTGCATGGAAGAAAGAAAACAGTTAAAAAGAGTGCAAGTACAAGGTCTAAGTAGAAAAAAAATGAAACTTCTGATTTATGAAACTGTGAACGATATCAGTGAATATTGTGGGCCCAATTGGCAAAAGAAAGCTCAGGACTCTATTGGTTGGAAACATGCGGAAGAGGCTTTCATCCTGCAGTAGATAGACAATGGCTAAAATGATGGTGATGAGTCTGATTCTACTCTACAGCAGCCACTTCACCAGTGAATATTGACATGCCAGAGAAGAATACCTAAGATTGGCACTTTATATCATCACACATAAAGTGCTAACTATTACTTGGTCTTGCAATAAATAAACTAAAGTATTTAGGATGTGTTTAGGTGGTTAGAATGTAAGGATATCAATTTTGCTTTTTTGTTTCATTATATACTGATGGAAGCAAATGAAGTAAAAAAAAAATTGTGATGCTATTCCATCATTGATTATTTCTGACTTTCCTGTTTATTACTGCTTTGAAAAGACTGAACTAAACATTACAGACCCAGAATGGCAACCTGCAACTGATATAGATTTATACGCCCAATCTCTCTCTCTCAAAGCTCCCAGAAAGCACTGGCAAATTTTGAAATTCCACCACCAAGAAATAACAGCCCATTTTCCTAACATTTTTGGTGGAAAACAACAAAAAATGGGTTCAAAAGCAAACACAAGTGGTTGAATTTTCATTTAAACATTTCAATTTAAATCTCATTTCTCTCCCTGCCCACAGAAATCCATCACTGCCCACTCTGAGTAATAGCATTGCGATTCTACCCATTGGTCTCCTCTGATCGTCAAAACAGAAAAAAATGCCTAAAACTTGTCCTTCCCTATTCTCTTCTTTTGCATCCCTTTTTTCATTCTGTACTAGGTCTGAGAAACTGGCCAAAATTGGCTTCAATTCTAGGAGTTGAATTCCTCCAAGCTTAAAGTGGCCAAGGTTGGAGACCCCTGATTCTATAGATGAACGAAACATACATTATTATCATGCTCTGGTGATGCTGTACATAGTGCAAAAACTGCATACAATTTTTGTGACCAGAATAGAATATTCACAATAGGACACTGGGATGTAATATGCGAAGAAAGAAAGTATTTTTGTAACAACAATTTTGGCTTTAAAAGCTTTCATTTGACTTTGGGGTTAAGGTGGAAAAAGGGAAATCCTGGATTCTGGCCAAGAAAAACAGATTTTTCTGGAATCCCTAGACAGGGAATAGGAATTGAAACTCATAGAAAACATATTCTCAATTTGCAAATAAAACAAGCATCATATTTTACTGTTTTTCACCTAAAGTTTTGTATGTGTGTATCCGTGTGAATGTTTCTCTATGTATATGTTTTGAGATATGTTGCTGATATAGTTCATGTGCAAATGGGCAGCTTCGATATCTTCAGCCTATACCTAAGAACACTTATACCTAAGAACAGAAATTACATTGACAGGTTCATGTAACCATACATTTTTCAGAAGTGGCTTGGCATTGTCTTTTTCCCAGAAATGAGACTGTCTAGCCCAAAGTCATCCAGTTAACTTCATGCCTAAATCAGGACTAAGACTCACAGTCTCTCTGCATTTAACCACTACAACAAACTAGCTCTTAAGTAATCCTTAGGTCAGGGGTCTCCAACCTTGGCTCCTGGAAGCCTGGTGGACTTCAACTCCCAGAATTCCACAGCCAGCTGGCTGTGGAACTCTGGGAGTTGAAGTCCGCCAGGCTTCCAGGAGCCAAGGTTGGAGACCCCTGCCTTAGGTGAACTGTGTTTCCTCAAAAATAAGACTGGGTCTTATTTAATATAAGACCCAGTCTTATATATATTTTTTTCTCCAAAAGACACATTAGGTTTTATTTTCCATTTCGGTCTTATTGTTGGGAAAATACGGTACTAAATGCATCTGTCTGGCTGACTATCTTCACTGGGACTTATTTTGGGAGTAGGGTTTATATTATGAGCATCCCAAAAAATCATGCTACGGCTTATTTTCTGGTTGGGTCTTATTTTTGGGAAAACACAGTAGTAATATTAAAATAATATTCTCCCTTTTTTTGAGATGCAATTCAAAGGCCTCCTGTTCTAGACTTGAGAGAAAATGTTGGTGCCCCTGCAGGGCACCCTCCCCATATACCTGGAACAGATCTGTGTTGCATGGCTATTTGCACAATTTTAATTATGTAACATTCTGAAGGCTGTGACTGGTGTCCTTATTTGCTGAAATTCTAAACCCACTCAACATCATCCATCATGTGAAAAATGCTTCCAGTTGGCATGTATAATGCTTTTATTCAATTCACTGCAATTTTTTCTTTCTTTTTTTCTGCTGCATCATCAACTGAGTGAATGTTCTTGTTTAAATTCCTTAAAACTATCAACTGACTGCCGGCAGAAAAAAATGAGACTTTTGGCTGCCATTTAGGGGTAATCCTGATACGAGTAGCAGAGACTGAGATACAATTACTGGGTAAATTCCAAAGGTGCTTTTTCAAGAGGCGACTGGACTTTCTGGTTTTTCTTTGAAGACATTTTGCTTCTCATCCAAGAAGCTCAGAAAGTCCAGTCTCCTCTTGAAAAAACTTATTAGGAACAACCATGACCTGGATGACTTGAGAATCTCCATAGACACTTACTGGGTAAATGTTGTAGAGAGCTGGAGTTTGAGAACCAACTTTTTCATGTGGGAAATGTAAATTATTATGTGAGAAAAAGAAAAAGAGGAACCAGGACTTCTCTAGAAGCAGCAGTCACTGGCTGCGGAAATACTGGAGTTGTCCTTTCCATTACAATTTCAATTATCTGTGTTAAGCTAAGGATGAGCTAGATAGTTTTAAGGCTCCATGATCCTTAAGTTGACCTAAAAATGGCCACAGAAGCCCAAATCCCAGTAAGCCTCACACCCAAGTACTATAGCAATGCAGAGCCCAAGTACTGACAGAATGGGAGGTCCCACAGCAGATCTATAGAAGTTGGAGCCAAGCAGATTGCTGACTCCAATGCTCACTCATCCTCCTTAGATCATCCAGATGGAAGGCTTAGAACTGGACAAAAGGGGGAATCCTCAGATGACGATGAAGTATTGATGCTGGCACAAGGTTAGGTCCTCTGCAAATTGCTAGTACTATAGGACATCTTCATGCTAAGACAAGGAGACTGTGTAAATGTGGCTAAAGTGTACAACATCTTATATTTTTAGTGAATGTGCAGGCTAGAAATCACCACAGGCTAGCCAGTACCTAAGTTTCAATCAACAATTTAAGGGAGAGAGATATCCTTTCGCAAATAGGAAGGTATGTATCACATGGGCACAGAAAAAAGACTCAACCACAATCTCCTGGATAGGAAAAGGCTTTGCTCTTTTAAAAAGTAGGGGTAGAACTTGGGGAAAAAAGGGCCAGAAGCTGTGTGGAGAAAAGGAGAAACATATCATTGTTCTTCTCAATTTTTTTTTTGATAAAAGTGGAATTTTTAGCAAAAAGAAATTTCCAGGTAAGGGGGCAGAAGGAGTATTTGCTTACAAAGACCACTATTCCCTATAGGAATAGGAAAAATGGTATAGGTAGAAATACTTCATTTTTCTAAACAACTATAAGGAATTGGATCCAATTGTTCATGCATAGATCAGACATCTATTTAGAAACTTTCTTTAATTTGTATTATTAAATTGCACCATCTTCCATTTTATAAAAGAGATCATACCATTTGTAGCAGACCATTGCCATCTAGTGATCTTTTGGATTTTTCCATTTACTGGTAACTAGTCTGTCAGCTGCTGTATATTTATTGTAAATTTGGGCAGCTATATAATCTGTTTCCTATAACATGAAATGTTTACAATTTAATATTCAAAGTTGACAAGTGATTTTGTACATTTTCTCTCTTTTTAAAGTAGTTTCTCTTCCAAAAGGAGGGGATTAGAACAGTTGAAACCTCTAGTAATACACCTCTATGCTACAAGGCCTGGAGATTTTACTATAGAAATCTTTTCATTTCCCCCCAAATACGCCATGAGGGTAATAAATGTTCCCAAGCCCTATCTAGACTTGGGTTAATGAAAGGATTCCAAATGAAGAATATTGTGAAAGTAGGTGGAAGCAGCAATAGTTACTAAGCAGTTAAACTAAGGCAGGAGAAAAGGCCAGAAAGTATATTCTTAGAAAGGATGTTTGAAACTTTCAGTCTTTTACTCAAACTGCTATGGAGTTTGTCACCCATTGTTTTGGAGTGAAGTTTGGTGACTGCACTGCCTTCTGTTCTGCAGAACAGAAATAACAGGTTGGATAACGATCAACAAAGAAGAGAACAACTTTTATATTGATATTGTCAGCTGACTGTCAATTCAGCAGAACAAAAAGGCTTTGGGGGCAAAAAAGACTGAAAGCTTCAGACACGTGCTGGTGGTTTAACTAGGACTTCCAAACAGGATGGAATTTTAACCCACTGCTGGCTGGTGATTTTCAACACATATAAGGAGGACAAATGTGGAAGAAATCATGTTACAGGTAGCCCTCGACTTACAACAGTTCATTTAGTGACTGTTCAAAGTTACAATGGCACTGAAAAAGCAACTTATTACCATTTTTCACACATACAACCACTGCAGCTTCCTGATGGTCCTACGATCAAAATTCAGATGGTTGGCAATTGACTCGTATTTATGACTGTTGCAATGTCCCAGGTAAACACATTTTGCAACCTTCTGATCGGCAAAGTCAACAGAGAAGCCAGATTCATCCAACAACCGTGTTCCTAACCTAACACCTGCAGTGATTCACTTAACAACTGTGGCAAGAAAAGTCATAAAATGGGAGCAACATTCACTTAACGAAGTCCCATTTAGCAGAAATTTTAGGCTCAATTGTGGTCGTAAGTCAAAGACTATTCCAAGTCACAGGAAATGGGCCTGAAATTCACATTCTTTAGCCAGATGGAGATATATTTAGCACTCAGAAAGTAGAAACAGAAGAAGGTAAGAAATACTACATCAGGGTCTGGTGACATGCAGGTTTTAAATGCAGGAAGAGAAAATAGAATGGGAGGGGGAGAAAGAGGCCACAGGAGTTATATAATAAACAGTAAGTTTTATACCTCAACACCTCCGAGATAGAGGAATCACTGTCATCAGACCTAGGGATAGAAAATTAGCAGGATTATGGGCGATTAAAACCAGGAGAAAGAAAAGCAGCAGTTTAAAGTCAGAAGGGGGAAGTTTGTTATTGCATCCAAGCTAGCAGGGCGGATAAAAAAGATAGCAGGCTGCAGACAGACAGGGCTCAGGAGCAGAAGGAGCATGAGCAGAAACCACCTGCAATTTGAATAGGTATTTTCTCACTCACCAAACCCTTGATATTATACGCAAAGTGAAACTTGCTTTAGGAAAAAGGAAATGAAAACTCTAATGATGTTAAATTATTGCACATATGCGGCTCTTCTGAGGATAAAGGCACCACACATACAATTCTATATACCAAGGTTTGTGGGTAACACCTAGCGGTCAACCTCCGAGCAAAGTCTATTGTGACTTCTGTCCTTCCTCACGAGGATATGATCACTGTGGTGTCAAATTCCCTCTACAAATGGCTGCCAGTTATGTTTCTTGTATTGCTTTTATTTTTTATTTGAAACTGCAATAGCCATTTAGGCTGAAGTTGATCTATGCTGGTCAAATTACTTTAAAATACTAATGAAACATCATCAGTTTTTTGGTGCTACAATTCCTCTCTCCCTCCACCCTGATCTCAAGAGTACATAGGCCAGTATTTGAAAAGCTAAAAGCAAATGAAACTCCGTTGTGAGATCTTGCCCTGTTAACAAAGCTAATTAACAGAGCTAATTGGAAGATCAGCACGACTCAAACCTATGTTGAAAAAATAAACTTGAATCCTCTCAACATTCACGTGCAGAGTTTGGAAAATGAGATTTGTGGCTCTGGGAGGCTGCAGACAGGATTGGAAAGAGATTTCATGCTTCCTAGCAACCATCTAAATACACTGAAGAAATGCAGCCATCATTTAGCATTGGAGACATTATGGAATGTATAAAATTAGATGCTGGTCCTGGGTAGGAAAATGGTATAACAGCTATTTAGGTTTCTTACATATTTGGGGAAGTTCCAGGGGAACCTTGTCTGGTTGCTGTTAAATGTCCTGATTGCTGAAGCAGAGAGCTAACTCCAGCGCAAATGGAATGACGTATCTTCAGGTTCCCCCCAAAAAACAAACCAAAACAACAACCCAAAAGCAAAAAAACCTAAAGGTTTTCAGTATTGGGTAAAATGGAAAATGAGGAGAAACGTTTTTTTTGTGCCAGCAGCTATAACCATAAATTCTTCTCTTTATTGTTGGGAAATGAAGCTCCTCCAAATCTCAAATCTTACTTGTCTAATGCAGAGCCCTGGCTCTGGTTGCTAGTGAGCCGAGAGAAGACATTGCGGTCATTGCGTGGTCTGCTGGGAGGGGATGAGGGAGGAGTGAATCCAACATCTGGATTTCTAGGCAAGAAAGAAAGATGTGATGATTTACGCTGATTGGAGGCTGGTTTGCTCCTTGCAAATCATCGCTCACCACTTTCAGATCCTCTTCCACCAAGCAAGTCAACTGGATGACAAGGAAAATAAAAGATACTGAGGGGGCCCTTCTTATGCCCTTACCTGATTGACTGGCCCCTGTCGTATGACTTCCTCCTTGTAAGGGGTGAAGTGTCTGCACCTCGGGACTGTCGAGGGCTAGAGAGGGGGGGGAAAACCAACAGAAAATATTCTTTGCAAAATTCTCTTATTGAAATGAATGAAGTGTTAAATGCCTGGGGAATCATTTGCTTCAAAGCATTCCTAGTGTCAGGGAGGATAGATTGGATGTACATGATCTTCTTGCAGATGCAAAGATTTTGATGAGGGAGCACATGGGAGCATAGAATCTCTTAAAACACTGTAAAAACAAATGTCAAGGAAATGAAATAGACTAGGTAATTCAATTTCAAGTACTTTCCATGTTTGCAAGATCCCTCAAATGTGCAGAAACATTTATATTTATTTTAGTACCTATACTTATCCTTGCCAATTCATAACTGATGGAGACTAATATAGGTTACGTCATTTGTATAAACTAAGCTTTCTAAATGTTCAGCCGCCACATCCTGCAGGAAATGGTTCCTGCTCAGACTGCACAGTTCTTCAGTTCTGACTCTAAAAATGGGCTTTCAGAGCAGATGGGACATGAATAAAGCATATGTCTGCAACTCTTTTAAAGCAGTTGCATCTTTTCCCAACATCCTGTGGCTGCTACTTGAAAGGAAAACTATGGCTGCTTTGAAGCCTTGCAGGTAGGGATTGTGAGATGCTCTCTGAAGCACTTTTTTGTAATCAAAGCCAAAGCAAAGCTCCTACTTTCTCATTAGGACACTCTATATTTTTTATGTTTTTAAAATATGAAAACTTAATAATTTTTTTTTTAAAAAGGACACCCTATATTTTGAACCAGTATCAGGTAAAGCTGCTAGCTGACGAAGGATTACGAAAAGAATTTTGAGGTGATTTCATTAAAATGATGGAATCTAGTGAACTGAAGACTTCTATGTTATTGTTAACATTTCTGTAGTTTGCGGTCAACAAAAAGCTGATTCTGGGCTGAACCAGATCATTCCCTTCCCCTTGCCTGGTTATTTCTCTGGCTCACTAATTACTACCATCAAGAAAACCAAATTTTGGGTTGTAAAAGGATGCCTCATATGCAGTATTGATTTACACAAAAGAATGCTGAAGTATTGGACTCCAAATTTTCAATCCAGTTTTCAATCTCCCCTTCTCAACATGCAAGAGGTCATTGGCTCCATATCACTGCCTCTATAAGAGCCATGGTGGTGCAGTGGTTAGAATGCAGTACTGCAGGCTCTGGCATTCCACTTGCCAGGACTTCGATCCTGACCAGGTCAAGGTTGACTCAGCCTTCCATCATTCTGGGGTTGGTAAAATGAGAATCCAGATTGTTGGGGGCAATATGATGGCTCTGTGAACCACTTGGGGAGGGTTGTAAACACTATCAAATGGTATATAAGTCTAAGTATTATTACTATCACTATAACCAGGACTTACAATGTGCTCCCTCGGATAGGCAGGCTGATGGTACGGGAGACTTTTTCCTTATAATAAGGATCATGGATAGAGAATCCAACACTGTCCTCTTTGATTTCCATGAGAGACGCTAATGACTTGGTGATGTTCTTAGTGGAGATGTCCAATGTGGGTCCTAGGCACTCTGCAGATACAGCTTTCATCTGACCAGACAGTTTAGGCTCTCCCTAAAATAAAGTCCCAAAATAATCAAGTCAAAAAGGAGTGTTAATCAGCTACTCAGGCATTATTTCCTGCTGAATTTGTAACAATCCCTATTGGTTGATAAAATGTAGCACAAGATTTAGATTTGAATTCAAGTAAGAGATATCCATAATGATCATCCTAAATTTTGTGGAAGGATGCAATGAGTCAAGAGTTATGAAGACACTCAAGGAATTTTGGTTTAAAGACAGTAAAGGAAAGGCACCTACAAATAGATAAGGGTGGATATTTAGTACTAATTATGATTTATGTACCATCCCAATCTAATGACAGTAAAATTCCAAAACACAGAAACTCCATCAACTACATATAAATGAACAGTAGGCTTACCAACTAATATCTAATTAAAAAAGAAAGCATATACCTGGCTGTTAGGCCTTGAATGCTTGGTGGGACAGGTGTATTTTAATATGTCACACAAACTATTCTCACTGTTTAATTGAAGAGCAATCAGATGTTTACAAAGACACAAAACACCTATAGCCACATTGGCCAAATGCAGCTTTCAACTTACCCTGCACTTGAAGTCATCCTGACTAGCAGAACCTTTCATGAAGAAAGACTGGGAAAAGCTGCAGGACACAGAAAGAGATCTTTGGTACATGCAATTTTTATAGGAACCTATTGAGAATCCAAGTGAGACCAACCCTGAAGAGATTCCTCTAAGTGTAACACTCAGGCTCTGATTTATTCCTGACACAAGCAGTCCATGCTGAATTGGACTTTTTTGTACAAAAAAATAGAGCATAGGGATTCCTTGATGACTGTGAGCTGGTTCAATGGTCAACAAAAATAATTTCCATTTCTCCCATTTTTTAAAACCACACAGGGTAAAAAAAAAAAAGTTTTACACACACACACACACATTTGCCTCTTGCTTTCTCTGAGGATACTCACCTTCCCTCTGAAGCCAAACTGAATTCTGAGATTTCCTCATCAGTGCTGGCATAGCCATTTTCTACGTAGAAAAGAAACCAACATTTGGATCATATTCATCAGCACACAGACATAAGCACTGCTTTTGTATCAGAAACTTATCTCGGAAAATGTCTCCAGAATATATCCAAAGGACACAAGAAGGTTGGCCTTAAATTTTTTAAAGTGAGCAACTTGGCAAAAAAACACTAAATCTCCAACTTACAGAAGCAGAAGGACCACAAGCATGAACCTAGAACAAACACACTTTCAACTTAAAACGAGCCTTGCCACACGAACTGACTAATTCAGAGGTAAGTTTAAATGTTCAGTTCATGGTTGTACTCATCACATAACAGCCTGGCTATTTCAAGTCTTTGTTATGGAGTGATTGTCCTCAAAATAGTCCTTTTGTCACACAACAAGGAAGTTTTATAGGAGTGTGGCTATAGAAGAGCACTGCAGATAGGGGAATAACAAAACAGACCTTGCTGCACATTGTGAATGAGTGCCTGTAATTCAGGGTGGGATTCTGCTTTTTCTCGTAGGGCATCCAGAATATGATGGTTCTGAGAGGAGCCAGTCACATCTGTTTGTCTCAGACGTCCCTCCAGTAAGCGGATCTGAGCTTCCTTCTGGGCAACCTGCAGGCTCTATTTTCAGAGATTGGAAAATTAGACAAGAACTTGATCTCTCCGCAAGCTCTATTCTCAGCCATAAAGAAGGCTATGTTGTTGTTGTTGTTGTTGCTGTTGTTATTATTATTATTATTATTCTACTTCTTATTAAAGTGTTTGGATAAAGCACAAGGACTAAAAAGAGTTTCACTGCAAATATATTTCAAAATATTAAAAATCTTACTTCATTCTAAATGCATTTCTCCAAGAGTTCCATAGATAGATCAGATTAACATTGTAACCAATTACATTTGCTACTAGATTAGCTATACTTATCAATTGCTAGCAGGCATTCTTAACTTTGACTTACCTTGTCTATGGATGCTTTGAGAAAATTGTCCAATAAAAGTCGTGCTTCAGCCAAAGAGCAGGAGCTGATCACCACAGAGGTATCTGTAGAATCCAATTCTTCCTAGTAAGAGACCCATAGGGAGAAGCAATAGAATGAGAAAGTCTGGGGATAGAACATTGTTTCACTGTCCAAATATTGGTTTTACTGGCCTTGATATCCTCTCAGTAGAGTTGTGCATGAGTAGCCAATTTCAATTATTCATTCATCAAGTGAACCCACTGTAGACTACTAGAGCCTTCTCCCTCTTTTTCCTACAAGAGAATTCTTCTACAGTACTAATGCTTTAATGTAAATAAATTATCAAACTGATAAAGATGTAATTCCACACTGAAAAAGCAAAAAATTCCAGGACTTTTCCAATTCTCTCAAGGATTTCATAAGGATTGTAAAACACAGTAATTCCTTAGTCTCTGCTGTTTCTAAGAACAAGGAGTCCGGCTTGCAGGCTCAAATTAATCTCTGGCTTGTACTTAAACTATGAAATCCCCCCCCCTCCCAAATCCCTTGCCTCAGATGGAAATGGGACACACCTTGGTCTCTTCAATCTGCATAATGGTGGCCTGGCAGTCAGAAATACTGTCATTTATGTAGTCAAGATTGGCAGCCAACACTTCAATCTCCTCATTCAATTCCTGCAATCCCTTCTGTTCTTCTGGGTTCTCAGCCTGTAGTTTCCCCCTCTTTCCTAGTAGGCCCTCCTGCATCAATGACAACTCCTCACGTTTCTGAAAGAAAGAAATAATTCAGTCATTCTGCTAGGCCACTATTCTGCAACAAACTGCCCACAAGCCTTGCCTTCTATCCCAATGAAGACATCCACCCTTCTGAGCCACCCCCCCACCCCGTGTCACCTTGATAAGACGCTCCATATCTGATTCCAGATTGATGACAGTCATTCTTTGCATGACAATATCAAAGACACGGCGTTCCAGAGACTGCCACTTCAGGCGGGCTGTCTTATTAAAAGTCTGATTTGCACCTTTCTTTGGGAATCTTTTCCTACAGAGGGAGATCACAAGCAAGAGATGAGCAGCAGAATCCTACCATTATGCTAAATTCTCAGCTACGCTACTCCAAGTAGTTTTGAAGCAGAGGGTGGGAAACCATTCTTAATGTTACCAATAAGGAAATTATCATATTTTGGAGGCAATATGCTGACTCTGTAAACCGCTTAGAGAGGGCTGTAAAGCACTGTAAAGCAGTATATAAGTCTAAGTGCTATTGCTAAGTGAAAAGCCAAAGCTCCAGAGGAGGCAAAATTGGACTTGAAAAATATCAATATGTTCACAGATACCCACATATAATACACATACAAGTATGCACTTTCTGACAGATCCCTTGAATGGCTTGAAATATAACCAGAGAATTAACACAGTATCTGACCTGATTGTCCGAGTTCCGTTTGAGGAAGAAGGAGAATCTCCCAGCAAAGCATTGGTTTTTCTATTCCACTGGCGTACAATGCTAGAGACAGAACGAGAACCTGATTCTGGCTCTAAGGAGGTGATAGTGCTGGTGGAGACTTCAGCACCAGGCTCTCCCATGGTTTGTTTCTGGTTAATCCTCCCAGCTACCCTATCAGTCATAGGTTTGGCTAGACGACGCAAAGCAGAGACCTGGAAAGCCAGAAGAAGAAGAAAAAAGTCCTGACAAATAGAAATATGAAAATAGGTTCAGGCAACAGTTTCAGGAGAAGAATCAAAATTGATTCCAGTGATCTCCAATAATAGCCGCAAACTGGAAGGGAAATGGATCAGGACAAAGGCAGCTAAATTCAGGGAGGAATTTTTTCCCAAGTAACAAGGTTTTGAGATACATTGCAAAATGCTGCAAAATGCCAGACATTATCTATAATCAAGCTCAAATTATCTAAGCTAAAACCCAATTTAGCAACTTCACTAATCAAGTGATGTGCTCAGAAATTACAGATTTGTCTGGATAAACAAAAATTATAATTCTGTTTAATACATTTACATGCTCAAAAGGTACATTTGGGGTCTCACTCTTCCACTCTATGCAGAGTTCCCGTGATTCATAACCATTTTCCTCGATTCGTTACCTGAGATTTCAGTTTCAATGGCTATGTGTGATTGGTCCAACAAACCACACTCAAGAAACCCACACATATTATCCAAGTACAAGGAGACATTTCCAAAGTTGCAGAATGGCAAGGACTTTTTTTTAAAAGCAGAGATTTATCATTTGCTATCCTTGTGCACCCTAAGCCTGCACCTCACCTCTTGGGTTTTCCTGCGCAAGACGATCTCCTGCTGTCGCTTCTGAGATTCCAGAGTTCGGATTTGATACTACAAGAACAATGAGAAAAAATATTGATAACATCCCACAATGGAGCATCCAGGAAATCAACTTTCCTTAGGATGCTTCACTGATTGCTCTGATAAAGCTCTTAAGAATATCTTAATATATGTCCATTAGGATTGTCCAAATGCTTCCTCTTGCAGTCCAATGGGATTTATAGATAGAAAGTAACAACATGATTATTGATCAAGAATTAATAGATAAAATGTATATACAGCCTACAGAAACTGTGGATCATAAAATGGGAAAACTCTGTTTTCAAACTTTCATCACATTTTTTCCTTAAGATCTAATCTTACTCTTGTAGTACGGTTGGGAATATCAGTGCTTCTTCTAGCAATTATTTTCTGAGGCTGTCAGGAATTCCTCTAATTGAAACCCCAGCTCCAAAAAAAAAAAAAAAATCCCTGAAGTTTAACTCCCTGCTCTTATTCAGCTGTTGTATGGTAGACCATCTGGAGAGGGGAAAGCTATCCAAGACAGTATGGATTTTTTTAATGGAGTATTTGGAATTGCTTTGTTTTCTTTCTTGTTCATTTTTAAAAGTGGTTAAAATATTTAAACATGCTTAAAATGTTACATTGTGGATTGTATTGGGTCCTTCAGCAGAAAGTACCAAAATCAAAAGTTCAGGATTCTCATTAGATTCCAATTCCATATTGGATGTTAAACCAATATTTTTGTTTATAATATTGTATATTTTTAAGTTTACACCTCACTTTTCCATTGTTAATTGTGATATATTCTAATATAAAATTATGTAAAATATAACCATAATTTGTTTAGGCTTCATCTTCTACAATGGCCCCTTTCTAAATAACTACATATAGTGTAGAGATATATTTCTATGGAATAATTTACTGATGTAGATATTATGGAAACACAGCTTTATGTATGCACATAACTTAAACTACTTATGGAATGTATAAAGTAGGAGAAGCAGCACTATGTTAATTCTACATAAGCCTCCAATACTTATGGATCTTCTGCCTATATCTTCAATATCTACATCAATGTAGTACAGTCAAACTTGTAGGGCCTAATAAATTCAGACAGACATCAAATCAGAACTTCCCTTTCAATTCATTCTCCTCTCTCTCTTCCACCCATATCACATCTTTGACCAACTCTACTAAAAAAGGTCCCAAAGCTGGAAACATTGAAGAATAGGGGGAAAATGTTCTTGTTCACCTCTTGCCTACGTTGCTCTTTCTTCAACTGGGCAATCTCCCGGTTCCGCTTGGTCTCCACCATTCGCCGTCTTTGTTGCTCTTCACGCATTTGTTTCATTAGTGCTACCTATAAATAACAGTCATACCTCAACTCAATTAATACTGATAATGAAGAAGACAGTCTTGGCAAAACAACAAATGTAACTAACTAGAGAATACAAATAGTTTGAATTGGTATTGATATAGGGCCAAGATACTGTCAAGGTAGGTGTGTGGTTTGTACCGAGATGACAAATGTCTGCTGGAACAGCAAAATAAACAGCTGACAACAAATTACTAACTGTTGGCCTGATTGAACCTCACTGAACCATTCAGAAAATAAAAATGATGCAAGATTCTCCATATAAAAGCATGGATAAAAAAGAGAGAGACAGAGAGAGATCATGTTTTGCCATTTATATTGTTCAACATTAGACTCTTTGACTCTGGCCTATGTCCAGTATAGTCATGAGGGAAACACACAAACAGACTCTCTCTCAAACATAAAAAGGCACGTCTGAATTACCTTTGCTTTCTTCATCTCTGCTACCTCTGCCTGCAGCTTCTTCAGCTCTCGTTCATATCGAGACTGGTTCTTGAGAAGGCGAGCGTGCTCCTTCTGGGCAGCCTGCAACTTCTGCAGGTCACGGTTCATCTCCCTTAAACGCTTCTCATAATCTGCTTTAATTTTGTTTGCCTTCTCTTCTGTATAGCATTCCATACTACCTGAGAAGAGGAAAATAAAACAAAGAAAAAGAAAAAAAAAACCTCATACCAAGGCACTGTGCTTGGAGCAGTTTCTGAGAAGGCAGTAATGGAATCGAAACATAATACAAATTAAGACAAACCTAGGGAGATTTTTTCAAACAGATCTAAACTACTGCAACCATATTTGAGGACCCAAAAAGCATTACATTCCTGACACTCTTCTTATATAACCAAAGTATATAACTACGTAACTAAATTAAATCCTACAGTCTCCCAAAACCATAGGAATCAGAATCACAGTTCAGGAAGAATACAAACCTTCCCAGGAGCATACCTATTCAGAGAGCAACGAGCACTTCATGACTGACTTTTTCTCCCAAATTACTAAAGCAGTAATTGTCACACTAATACAAGGAATTGAAGTCATCTCCCAAGCCTTACTTGGGGAAGCATTCAATTCATGCAACCTTCATCATATTCTGAAATGGCACATTCCTGGGAATGTATAGTAGTGCAGTAGTTATAACAGAGTTTCTGAATATATAGATCAGTTTTCAATCATTAAAGCCTAATAATAGGCAGGAAATAAAAAGCATATATTTTGAAGGAATGGGGTTTAGACAGGTATAAAACTTAAACTTATCTTTCTGGTGTTCTCTCATCTGACTACATAACATTTGACCATTTTGAGAGTAAGCTTTGAGTGACACATTGCAAATTATGAATTAGCATGTTGTGCATACCTAGTTATTGTGATTTCTCAGCAACAATTTACGGGAATTAAGATTATGGACAAACTACATCACTGCAATTAAAACAAATCATGATGTGACATAAAGTATAAATCTAATCAAAAATTTACTTACTAACTCAAGTTTGAGATTCAGATAGTTCTTGTGCATTCAAACCATAGCTTTGATTGTGCATTCAGATAAAAAGCCTTTCAATACCAGAACAATGCAAGCAGACTCACTTATCAACCTGTAAAAACCCAATTTTCCCCAACCAGTAAGCCCTTACTGAGGTTCTGCAGCACCCTGTCTCTCTCCTGCTGGGTGTCACGGATCTTGTTCTGCAGCAAAATCAACTTTTCCTCATACTGATGCTTCAAGGTTTGTAGGCGCCGTTGGCTGTTCTCCAGTTCATCAATTAATTTCTGTTTGATCTCAATCTCACAGGTCAAGTCAGCCAGATCAGCTTGGAAATTTGCTGCTAAATAAATCGGAATAAAAAGATACAAATAAATGTTACCATAAAACCTGCCATGATCTTGCACCCCAGGCAATCTTCTGATTGAAGTCATATTTTCTCCATCAATATGCATGTTAACAAATCTATCTATCTATCTATCTATCTATCTATCTATCTATCTATCTATCTATCTATCTATCTATCTATCTATCTATCTATCATATTTAGGTCTTGCCCATCTCATTTTCATAAAAAGAGAAAAATTGCTGGTATTTTAAACTTGTTTTGCTTGGAGAAGTTCTCATGACTTTTTAAAAAATTTCAATCATGTGTGGCTGCCCATTTATTTATTTAAATTACGCCACCTACCTTATGAACATCCAAGGCATTGGCTATTGCCTTGTGCTACCTTCAAAAACCAAGAGTTGTAACTATATTTTGAAGATGGTCAGAATTCAATTCACTACAGCCTTCTTTTAAGACAGAATGCATAACGCCTCTTATTAAACTTAACACGGCCTTTTCCACCCAATGCTTTAGATAACAGCTTCCACCATCCTACTAACATGTTCAAGGTTGTATAATGTGTTCCCAAAGTAATTGGGAAAAAATACAGCAATACTTAAAATGACCTATGGCCTATGCACACTGATCAATTCTAACAAAAGACTCGTATGTACCTGAAACTAATATGCTGTTATGCATTTACCTGGAATCAGGAAACATTTATTTAACTGTTGTTAATAAATATAAATAGGAAAATTATTTTGCTATAGAAATAAATTCATTTATTTCTGAGATTTTCATTTGGTCCAGTGATTGGCCAATGTGGAAACAGTTGCTGGACAAAATGGAATTTTTAATCTATTCTGATATGATGGTTCTCATATTTTAATCATTACAGTGATGGCATTACATACTGTGAAATCATTCAATATTTACTGCATGATATTTACCCTTTTCTTCGACATCTGAATCAGAATCCACCAGGCTTTCTTCACTCCCTGAATCTTCTTCATCTTCTTCATCCTGGCCACCTTCTTCCTCACAGCCACTTTCATCTCTTTCCTCCTTAAATAGGAGGAAAACCATGATTAAAAAATAAATGAGTTGCAATACTATTCCTTACAATATATATCACAATATTAACCCCTCCCAATTTCTATTTGGATTTGATTTACTGTTGTCATTTTTTTTTTTTGCTCGTTTTTCTCTAGTGGGAACTGACTTGGTGGTAGTTTGGTAGGGTGAATTTTGCAATGTTTACAACAGTCTTCTCTCAGCCAATATTTTCCTGGATGTGCTGAGATTTCAACATATAGACAAGGTTTAGAATGATTAAAGTTGAATTGAGATATATCTAGAGGCTTTCGGATTAGAGAGATGTTATCTCCTATAAATAACAACTCTCCTCTTAATTTTAACCATATTCTTCCACTGAAAGGATCAGCAAATACTAAGAATCCAAACTATGGATGATGAGAAAATTGAATCAGAATGGATACTGAGAAAGCTTGGTGTCCAAAGCTCTACATTGGCTTCAGATTCATTTCTGGACAAAATACGAAGTGGTGGATGCTATGTTTAAAACCTATACAGCTTAGATCTAGGCTTTTTCAGAGGCTGTTTCTTTCTGTTTGTACCTGCAACCCTACTGAGATTTGCCTATAGTGATTGTGAACCCATTTAGTACAACTTAGGTTTTTAAAATTCCTATTTTGTATAAGCTTTTAACTGCTGACTCAAATGTTAATTTTAATCATTCATTCTAACTTTTGTTTTAATTCTTTATTTTAAGAATTGTGATATTTCATTCTTTGGTTTGCTAAATGAGGACAGAATTCTTAAATCACAATTCCTTATTTTGTTTTGTAATTCATATTGTATCAGCTATTGATTGCTAGCAAGTCCCCTGCTTCTTGGCTATGCCTAGCACCACAGCATATGCCTTCTAATGGGCTTTATACAGGACCTTATCAGATCTGGATCAGGCCTTTCTCTAACTGTGTACCTTTCTAAGTTTACATTGCTGCCTGACTATTCTACTTCATGTGCTAATGGGCATTAAAAAAAATAGCACCCAATTCTTGGAGATGAGACAAGATATTGCATTCTGAAGCTAAAAAAAATTAGCTGGGAATTGCTTACATCAGGAGATTCCGAAAGCAGAGGTTAAATTTAATGGCAAAAATTACTTGGAAGCCCTTTTAGTCCAACCTGAACTTGCACTCTATTATTGGGAATGTGCTCTTATCCTCTTTATCAAGCCCCTGCAGTAAATGGAGCCCTATGGATGGGTGAGTAAAAGACCCAGAAGTTATACACACACATGAGAAGGAAAGCCTCTTACCTCTTCTGCCTCATTCTCATCTGTCTCGTTTCCCTGCTGCAACCTTAAACGCTTTTTAAATCCTTCTTTCTCTGGGCTATCAAAGAGAAGTGAATGTTATGTCAGTGCTTGTTTTGTTTTTAGGCCATTTCTTTTATTTTAAGATTTCAGCCTAAAAGGCAGAAGATCCACCATCAGAGTTGATATCATTGTTATCAAAAGAACATTGCTTTCATTTATATCAATAATGAAAAACACCAACAGGACAGTTAGTCTAAATATTAATCTTTTTATAGATCTTGGCCAAATACCTTCACAAAGCCTTCAGCAAGACAGACCCATATGTACTTATGGTCTTTATACTACGTATACCAGTCTAGCAAGAACAGTAGAAGCTCATTGGAAGAGTGAGCATAGAGACAAGCAGAATGACAAGATACACCACAATACCTAAGTTATAAGGTAACCTAATTTATAAATATCAGTATGAGTACAATGTATGCATAATTACATGGGAGTGATGCCATAGGGCACAATGGTGTTTATTTCTTGTTGCAGAACACACTGAACTTCAGTAAAAGTTCTTCAGCCAGCTGAAACACAACCTATAATGTTTTAATTAGAGATTCAAATCTATTTGATTAATAAATAAGCATTTAAATTGCTACTCTACGGATCTAAGAAACAGAAAAAAAATGTGGTATCAAAACTCTGGTTTTTTTTCCCATCACTGCTTTCTTATACTAAGGAGGAACAAATGATAAGATAGCTCAAACCCTTATAAATACACAATTCAGGACCCAGAATAAGAAATCCTGCCAATCACCATGGCCCTACATTTTATCATTTTAATTGAAATAAGTCCCAAAGCAGGGATCTCCAGCAATTTTCTTTGCTGCATCACTGATTTGTGTGTCTGTATGTCCATGCCCAAGTTAGTCTTAACTTCTGGCAATTGCCTGGATAAATCCACATAGCTTTCTTGGCAAGATTTTCTGAGGTAGTTTGCTGTTGTCTTATTTCTAGGGCTGAGAGTGACAGACCCAAAGTTACCCTGTTTAGTCATGCCCAAGGAGGAATTATAGCTCACAGACTCTATCCTAGTCCTTTTAACCACTGCACCACCACATTCATTCCTCTGATTGCATTTTTTTTCATTTAATAAATTTATATAGCCACCCAACTCATACATTGGTGACTCTGGGTAGATGCAGTCTTCAATAATGGTTGCTGAGATGCAACAATTGGTACAGAATAGGAAGGACGGAGAGAGCGAGAGTGGATGAGCCATCCCTAGGCACTATTATAAAGAGTGTGGCACTTATGAAATAGGAAATATGGTGTACCTTTTTCTTCGCAGTTTTGTCTCCTTCTTCAGCCTCTCAACATCTTGCTTGGCCCACTGTAGAACGTCAGTGGCTTCACCTTCCACCTTGGGGGCAGGGGAACGTGAATCTCCCAATCCAATCCCTGGTAATAAGTCCAGGGAATAGGGCAGCCTGGTTGAAACCCGGTTTAGATTGCGGCGTAGTGATTCATTCATAGCTTCACTCTCTAAGAGTTTTGTCCTACAAAGGAGACACGCGTAGACACACACACACAAAAAACCACATCATCTACCTAATTAGATACAAACTTCTTTGAAGTTCTCTGGTAGGGATAATTTCTTTGCCCAAGAAGCATGAAAGAACACAATTAATACTTTATTTTAATGACATAATTTCCTGATATTCTAAGTTCAAAAGATTACTATATTACATATGATCCAAAATATGCCCCTCCATAAATTCATTTATATAGCAGAAAACTCAAAAATAAAAAAGGATAAAATAAATATTAAAAGTTCATCCTAATCAGATTCTCAAGATCATAGAAAACAGGCTGCATTGCATAAATTGTCTAATGATATCAAGGATTGATTCAAACATCAACGGATTATCTCTCATAAGAATTCAGCAGTGATCAAAATGTAGCATGATTCCTTTTCTCTGTACAATATTTTCAAGTGTAAATGCAAGTTTCAAGATGTCCTACAGCATAACCTCAGGCACCCGAAAATTTAAACTTTTGGAGTTCTGCAAATGAGGAAGATTTAATCTTATCTATCAGTTAAAAAATTGGCCATTGTGCCTTTGTGCTAGATGTATATTTATAGGAACTGTCAATGTTAAACATTTATTTTGTATTTTCTTACTCCATCTATATCCTTCTATACAAATGTAGTAGTTCTGCCTTTCTTGCACCTGCATGCCTGGATGACACTGAAATCTGGTTATTGTGAGTTTATGAAATTATGGCTGTTCCAATTGTATGTTCCTGCATTTATGCCTGCTGTCCTTGCTGCATCTTTTGGGCATGTACAACCTGCTGCTTTTTTGTGCTGGTACCATTTTGGGTACCACCAAAACAAATGTAAAACTCAGACTATAAACTTTGTGTAGTGTGAAGAAATTCTTAGGCATTTTAATCTACACTGTCTGTAACTTCTGAGAAATTACTAATTTCTATGTGTTTTAACTTTTCTTCTATACCAGAACTTTTCCTCTCCCAAATCTGAATATGGCTTCTAGCTCCCACCCACCCACCAAAAAAAACCTGAACATAAATGAAAAAGCTTCTATTTACCTGAGATCTTCAATTTCCCTGATGTAGTTCTGTATCAGAGCACCAATAGCCTCATTACCATCACCTGGAAAAAGGTACAAATAAGAAAAAAACACATCAACTACAATAACAAAAACAACTTTTAAAATTGAAGTAATCCAGTTAAGAGAAAAAGCTGGGTAAAAATATCCTAAGAAAATGTAATAAATCTTCTTGATTACTAGGAATGCTACATATAGGCAATGATCCTAAAATCAAATATATAACAATAATCATTTAGTTAACTTATTTTAATATGGAGGAAAAATACTAGTGAGGCTCCCATCAATCCAGAATTTCACCCAACCAGAATCCCTCATCAGGTTTTTGTAGATAAAATTGGGTTGATTCTCTAACTAACAAATATGTTTCACAGTTTTTGTTAGTTTGTTTTGTAGTAACAGCATTTGGGAGAGGCAAAGAAAGAAAAAAAGAAAGAAAGAGGGGGATCTCTTTGTCAGACCCCATATCTCTATTGTAGGCGAACAACAAAAAAAGGAATTATTCAGAAGTAACTCTACATATTGTTCTTGCTTCTTTGGGCTGTCAGTCTGCCTTCTAACTCTGAATACCCAGAGGATGATGATGATGGAGGAGTAGAGGGGAGGGGGAGAGTTTTATGAGTCTTTTTTGATTATTTATGTTATCTGGGCTTCCTCTAGCCTGTTTTATTATATTTTATTCATTGATGACTGTTATTTGTTGTTTTAATTGTGTACTCTGCCCTGAGTTTCAGGTTATGTATGTAGCTCTATAAACTGAATAAATAAATGCTTCTGAAGTAGCTGTTATTCCAAAAGCAATGAACCCATATTAAGCATATTTGTCTCAATATATAAGTGATGTCACATGTAATCTGTTCCTTAGTGAAGGAACTCTGTAAATTCAAAGGTTCCACTGTTACTGAAGAAGTCTACAGAGTTCACTCTATGCTGGGTTTTGAGCTGGCTCTCACAGTCTCACCTGCCTTGGTAAGAATCAGGTTGGCTTCCTGGCTCATCAAATGGGTGACACGGATGTTGATTGCATCAATGGCCTCCTGCATGGCTTTCACCCGCATACATAAAGTGGTGTTTTCCTTCTGCAACATGGCGTTCTCCTGGTACAGATCACTGTAGCCTTCAGAGCCATCTTCTCCAATAACACGCTTACCCTTTGAGGTGGGGAGAAAACAGTGAGGAAGGTGGAAATGAACAAAAAGCTGTCAGTTGGTTATTCTGTGAGAGTAGAAGTTATAGAGCAAAACTATATCATATTCTGGTGCTGAGGTATTTATTCTCATGCATGTTGAAGTAGGGTGCCTTTCATATATATCCTTTTGAACAGACAATAGATTATAGAAGTAGCAGACAAGATGTATGTCTCTTTTGTATTTTTAGTTTTTGATTATGAAATCTGTGCAGGAGATTATATACATAACATTAAAACAAAATACAACAGAAATAAATCTACCTATAAGCATCATAAGTGCTTGCCAGAACTTGAAAAACAGGGTAATCGTTGACTGTAACTCAGAATATATTTGTTTTTACAGGTAGTCCTCAAGTTACAACAATTTATTTAGTGACTGATCAAAGTTACAATGGCACTGAAAAAAGTGACTTAGGACTATTTTTGACACTTAGGACCATTACAAGATCCCTGTGGTCATGTGATCAAAATTCAGATGGTTGGCAACTGATTCATATTTATGATGGTTACAGTATTCCAGGGTCATGTGATTAGCCTTTGTAACTGTCAAGGCTCCATCAAACCAACCCGATTCAAATCATAAGTCTGTAGCCACATTACACAGAGTAAAAAAAAAAGATTTATTAGGAGTGACCAAGTCGGCATTACCTGAGTGCAGCCAACTCTAAGACACATCATTCATTTCACCCTTGACCTGGTCTTCCCCCCACCCCCTGGATGTATATTCTCCAATGGGACACATCCATAGCCAAGAGTCGTCAATCATGCTCTCCAGTAATAATCTTGCACGCCAACAGCTTTGGCTGCCAGCAATTATCTGAAACATTTAAGGAATACACTACTTTCCCCATTCCCTTTCTGCTGGCAACTAAAAATACCAAAGAAATATTTTTAGTTGACAGTAACTTTCTGACAAGTCAAGTCAATGGGGAAGCCAGATTCACTTAATAACCATGTAACAACTGCTGTGATTCACTTAACAATTTAACAACTGTGACAAGAAATGTTGTAAAATGGGGCAAAATGTCTCACTTAGCAACAGAAATGTTGGACTCAATTGTGGTCTTAAGTCAAGGACTACCTGCACTATCTTCCTAAATAGCTAGTTCTGGTAAACTGAAGAACAGACATTGTAAAGCTGCCTCAACTCAAAAACATTTCTGTTCTGAAGTGTTATCTTGATGTGAAAAAGTTAGCTAAACCTCCAACCAACAGCCTTGGGCTGCTCTCTTTTGCTCTGCAGAAATATCTTTGGTGCATGCAAGTATGCAGAAAAGATTTAAGGCCATTGAAGTCACCAAAATGATAAAACTTAGAAGCAATGTGCAGAGGCTACAAGTGGGGCTTCATTTCACTCCTTGGAGATACATCAAAAGGGTGCTTTATTATTTGAACCTCAATCAAAGCAAAGCTCTCCTCTGACACTTCATAAAGCCCACTTCTTAGTTACATGGCAGAGCAGAGCTGATACAATTCCTTCATTGTTACAGTTAGCAATTCACTAGGAACCCAGGATATTCAGTGACCTAGTTCACAAATAACACAATGGCATAATACAATCTGATTTGGATTTAGCAATGATTCATTGGCAAAAAAGACTTGATCAACATGGTTAAAAAAATCTTAAGTATTAATCGCAAACACAGTCAATGAGTATGGAGGAATACATTAGCACACTTTTGAATATTCACATATTTAGTGAAAATACAGAAGTAGCCTTTTAAGTCCCATCTTTTAAATTCCCAATTCCATGAAAATATTTGGAGAGAGCAGAGAGATTATTTAGCAGGTGAGAAAATTTGGAATGTACTTTCAGCTCTGCTCTTATTGGCCAGGGGATATTCTAATCCTGAACTTCAAACATTATCTTCCTCCATGAACCATGCCCTTGACTTATCTATTTACACCAAGAGGGAAATGTACTCCAATTAGGCCACATGTAAGTTTCACTCCTCACAAATGCAAGTATTTCACCCTGGGATCTCTTAAAAAGAGGGGCGGGGAGAGAAATGAAGTCAACTCTGGCTATTTATGGGTTCACTAGTGTGCATTATAGGTCATTAATCTATACATTTTGAAGAGAGGTCAGAAACACTTCTGACTGTTCACATAAAATGATTCCATTGCAGAAGGGGAAATGCTAAAAAAGAGTGAAACAGAGCTCACATAAAAATTGGCTTGGGTTTTTCGAAGCAGTATTTAAGTAGGATTGTATAAAACATCGAAGACTCAAAAGCATATTGAAATCACCAGAAATATTTGTAATATAGAAGTCTGTATTTGATTTAGGAATAAACACTAATTCCCAAGTAACAAGCAGTTGCTCATGGCTTCTACTTACTGCCTTATATTCCATAAGTTCCATCTGGAGACAAGCAATTTCAGCTCTCAGGGCACTGATCTGCTGGCTGGTCTTGTCCTGATTCACCACCACTTTGTTCTTGATGTTGCGAGCACGGTTGGCATATTTAAGGGTATTCAGGGTCTCCATAAAATCCCGATCTGAAGGACTCACACAGGCAATCATCACAGTTTGGCTATAAAAAAGGAGAATAGAAAGACTCAAAAAACAACAACAAACCCTTCACTGTAGTGTTAGTTGTGCCCAAATAGGAATAACAAAGCAATTTGTCAAAGCATTTTTAATATTGACTTCTCTCAAACATGTTTATCTGGGAATGTAGCTCAACAAGCATATGCTCCAAACTATGTATATAGGATGAAGATCTATATGTAAGGACCCCACATATTTCTGAAAAACATAGTTATTCTAGATTATCGGTGAATTATTAAACCATCTGCTTAATAATGAATACGAAGCAGGAGATTTCAGATCCAAGGTAGTCTTTGACATATGACCAGAATTAAGCTCAAAATTTAGGTTGCTAAACGAGTGCTGTTAAATGAGTTTTACCCCATTTTATGACATTTCTTGCCACAGTTGTTAAGCGAATCACTGTAGTTGTTAACTTAGTAATAGTGGTTGTTAAGTGAATCTGATTTCCCTATCGACTTTGCAACTGTCATAAATATGAATCAGTTACTAAACGTCTGAATATTGATTACTTGACCATGGGGATACTGCAAGGGTCATAAGTGTGAAAACTGTCCTAAGTCAGTTTTTTCAGTGCCATTGTAGCTTTGAGTGAATCAAGGACTATTTATAGATTACAAAAATTTGTTGTGAGAAGATTCTGTTGCCAAAATTTGGATTCATTCTTTCAAACACCTCTGGTGATCTCCTCCTGACTTCTGTGGCCATATATGAGCAGTCTTTTTATCAGAAATTCTCAACGGCAGCAACCCCATATCAATGCTTATATGGACTTCTGATCTGGCATAAGGTGCTCTATTAATATTTATTTCCATTTACCTATTTCCACCAAGTGAATCTTGGAGAAGCCGGGTCAATTTTGAATCTCGGTAGGGCACGTGCAATGCTTTCTTGCTCTGATCCCCAAGGGCACTGATGACGTTTCCTAATGCTAGCTGTCAGAAAAATAGAAAAGTCAGTTATTAAATTGCCTTCATTTCCTATTGCCTTTATTTTGGAACTGTTACTCCATAAATTTTTCTCAGATAACCATCAGAACTCCAGACTATTATCCTCCTTCCATTCCCTGCTTATTAGATAAAAACATACATTGGCTGGGAAGTTGATTCTCCCCTCTTAAAGGAAGATCAGACTGATAAAATGACATAATTTTTCCATTACAGGAATGTGATATATGAATTTTTTTTTAAAAGGCAGCTTGACTAGTTACCCACCTTCATTGAACTACATAAAGCCACCTATTTATTTATGAAACACACATCAATTCAAAGATTCTCTTCTAATTAAAAATTCCCAATCCTCACAAATTATAGGGAAACTGTATTTGGAAAAAACCATGGCCCAAAAAAATTGGTCAAATATTTATGTTTTATATATGACTTCCAGTGGACTTCTGGTTTTCTTCTTGATTCTTTTATCTCCAGAAGAATCCTGAGCATTACTACTTTAATCTTTTATGTGCCATTTCCCTTTTGTTATTTAATTCTTTCACTGTTTTGCAAGATCACACCTAACTTACAAGGTCATGGTCAAATAATACTGCTTGATGATGTATGATACATATATATATATATATATATGTCTGGCATTCAGCTTTGTTCGGGTATTTTCCCACGTCATAGTAGTGGTGCTTTAAAAGCACCACTACTATGACGTGGGAAAATACCCAAACAAAGCTGAATGCCAGACATGTAAGTACCCGCGAAAACTTAAGAAAATATATATATAGAAGAAAAAAACATTCTGACACAGCAATAGGCTGCCCCAAATTTAAATCTGAAACCACTGTAAAAGTCTGACTCACAGACAAACACCATACAGAAGCCTGACAATGACAGATGAGATTCTGCTGAAACGTTGCTACAACTTTAAAAGCACCAGGTGGGAAAATACCCGAACAAAGCTGAATGCCAGACATGTAAGTACCCGCGAAAACTTAAGAAAACATATATATATATATATATATATATATATATATATATATATATATATATATACACACACACACACACACACACACACACACACACACATACATACATTACAAAAAATTGCAACAAGTATATTATATGATGCCTGTTTCAAAAAGTCAATGTCACATTCATATTTTATATTTTCAAATATACCCTGAAGCTGTGTTAGGATTTGACATGAAAAATAAATGCATGATGCAGCCCTTTAACTAAATGTCAAAGCTACTGATTGATAACAGAAATTAGTCAAACTTTCATATTTTTGAAAAGACCAAATTATTCTTTTGCAGCTATTCCAGTAAATGGAACTCTGCCCTCCAGAAGCAATACACAATACATTTCATAGGCAATTCTCTTTTATGAAACCTGCATTTTATCAACAGCTCCATTCTTAATCAATATGCCCAAACTCATTTTTGTGGAGGACCTTAAACTACTGAGGGAACTTCCACATGAAAACTTTATACCACTCTTGAATAGTTTCAATGCCTGCACAATCATGCTCCAGAGTCTTGTTTGAGCAGCATAGTTGATTGGTTTTTGGCTCATCTAGAGCAGGGGTCCCCAACCACCAGGCCCCAGACCAGTACCGGGCCGTGAATCATTTTCTACCGGGCTGCCAGTTTGCTGGGCGCCGCCATATTGTTTTGACAGACATGATATTCTTCGGAATTCTGATTTTTGGGGGGAATCAGCCCCGCCCCTGCCTTTCCTACCCTTTCTTCTCCTCCTTCCCCTCCCCTCGGAGGCCCCCTAAGTCAGGAGTTGCTACTGCCCGGCGCGGCTCCACGCGGCTCCAGTCCTGCGTTGCTTCGGGAAGAGAAAGGCAAAAAGGAAGAGCCGCGGTGGCACTTTGCAAAGAGTACTGGCGAAGGCAAAGCAGTTTTGCAAATGGCCGCCCAGATGTAAATAAACGGTTTTTGCCCGGGAAGCTCATTCTCATGAGTTTAAAAGGCTCATGTAATAATACGTGTTTCTCTTTCCCCCCATCCCCCCAACGGGTGCACTTCAATGACTCCTCAGGCCGCTCTCGCTCTTTCAAAAGTGTGAGGCGGGAGTCAGTTGCAGGAAAAACCGAGCCAAGGAGCGGGGACACAAGTCGCAATCTCAAGGCTAGTGGCGGGCAGAGTGCGGGGGGGAAGAAGACAATTATTCCTGTTATTTTTGCGCTGTGGGGATAGTGAGTGGGTGTTTGAGTGGGTGTTCTGTGTGTGGGTGTGCGTGCAAGCTGATGCCGAGCGAGAGCTGTCTTTGGGGTTATAGAGCCGCCGCCTCTCGCCGAACTACCCGTGCCAGACGCAAAAAAGTTCTCCGTGGGGAGGAAAGTGGACCCACATCACGCCCCAGGTCTCTTCTCCCCTCCTAGCTGTCAGGTGCCTGTGCGATCAGCCCAGAGGAGCCCTGCCGCCTTTAGCCTGCAGCTTGGAGGATCTCATATGGGGGGGGGCGAGTAAGAGCCCGAAAGCACCAGCTGAGGCTTCCATGCAGGGAGGGGTCGCTGGGGAAGACCTGGAGGGGAGGTAGGGGGGAGAGGAAATGCCTTGTCATGCGTGCTGATGTCAGTACCGGGCTGCGGATCATTTTGTGATGCCGGTACTGGGCCATGGCACAAAAAAGGTTGGGGGCCACTGATCTAGAGGGTAAAACGAGTTACTGCAACATTAGCTTCATACCATAGACTTCAGAGTTTAGGAGTGGGCAACCTCATCCTAGCTCCTTGACTCTTCCCTCCATATAGCCAATAACTTGAAATGACTCCTCAGTATTTCAGCGATTAAGAAAATGTGTCACTTTGCTCTTTGCCCTCCCTCCTGATTTCTTTTTTTTAATAACTCAGAATGAAGTAAGAATGAGAGGCAGGTGCTGGCTGAATATGTTTGTGCTAATTTTTTGCCCACTGGATAGAGCACTAGTGAGTATTTCTAGTGTTCTTTATATTCTGAAATGACTGTCAAGAGGGTTCTTTTCAAAATGATTGTGAGTCTGTGGAGCAAAGTTTGTGGCTATGCAAGAGCGTGCCCTGAATCACAAGACGCTGGACTGAATATTAAGGGGCCTATCTAGGGGTGGGATTCAAAATTTTTAACAACTGGTTCTGTGGGCATGGCTTAGTTGGTGGGCATGGCTTGGTGGTTATGTTATTGGCTGGGCATGGCCAACTCAATATCACTCACATCGAGGCACACATCTCCTCGCCTGACCTCTCATGACTGTGGGGATGCTGCAGCAGTCGTAAGTGTGAAAAATGGTCATAAGACACTTTTTTCAGTGCCATTGTAACTTTGAATGGTCACTCCACACAAGCAAAGTACCAGCAAAGAAGGGAAGAAAACTCCAGAGAAGTCCCTGAGACAGGAAGTCTAGTCCTGCCAAGAATGTAATAAGGGTTAACAGAGAGGCAGTTTCTGTAAGCAACACTAGAATGTTTCCTTCCTACCTTCCTTACAGGATTAGGCCAGTAATTTCTTCTAACAACCGATTCTCTGAACTGCTTAGAATGTTAACAACCAGTTCTTACAAATAGGTGCGAACTGGTAGAATCCCACCCCTGGGCCTATCTTCCTATCTTCCCATTTGTTGCTTATATCCCACCATTCTATCCAAGCAAAAATGCTCAAGGGAGCAAACACAACTCACCAATAGAGATTCACCAACAGAAAATAATAAAATAAAACATCATTAAACGACAACCAAAATTCAGTCTTAAAAGCAATCCACCATACCAAACCACAATTAATAGAGATGCCTTCTTTAGCTCTCTCGCCTGTGGCCCCAGTTCGCTTCAATCTCTCTGAGCCAGCCAGATCAACAAAGTGGAATTTGGCGGTTCGGGTCTCATATTCACTAGTAGACTGGGATCCATCCAGAAGACCATTTGTGTCTCCATTCACCTGTAATTAGAACAAGTCCCAGAATTAGGTTACATGATATAATTTGCTAGTACCTGTACCACATAAAATATCAGTTATAGTTATATTGTGATAAAACCCAAAATGAAAAGTGACCTTGCTGCTGGCATGAGAAGCCACACTTTCTCTTCTGAGATAATGAGGCTGATTCCAGCTCCCAAGTTCTCAATTACTACTTCCACTCAAAGTTCTTGCTGCATCTCTAATTCTTACACTACATCTCTGCCACCCAAAATTCCATCCTTTCCATTGGATAGCAAAGGAGCAAGAGACGTGATCCTGTCTGATCTAGCTTACCCCCCTCCTTATGGCCTTACCAAGTGTACAGGAGAGCAGACACGCATTTGGCAAAGGTAGATTGTAAAGATAGCATGGGAGCGGGAACTTTGGACATTCATCTGGGTGCTGGCTGTGGTTCGGGAGAGAGCTCCCTGTTTCAGGCACTGGATCAGCTGCAATGGGATAAAGGATATACTGTCAGACCAGGTGCAAGCTCCATTCACACACACACACGCGCGCGCATACACACACACACACACGTGTAAAGGAAAAATACTATTCCATCTTGCTTAAATAACGTCCATAAAACCAAAGAACTGATTATGGACTTCAGGAGACCTGGACAGGACCACGCCCCACTCATCATCAACGGAGAATGAGTGGAAACTGTCCCTACGATCAGATTCCTTGGCATCCATATTTCAGCTGATATCTCCTGGTCCCCTAACATCAAGGCCACAGTGAAGAAGGCTCAGCAGCGGCTGCACTTCCTGCAGGTTCTCAAGAAGAACAATCTGGATAAGAAGCTGTTGCTGGCTTTCTATAAAGCCTCTGTGGAGAGCACTCTGACATATTGTCTGGGTGTGTGGTATGCAGGCTCCATAGCTGAGGACAGGAAAACTGTACAGAGGGTGATAAACACAGCTCAAAAGATCATTGGTTGCCCTCTGCCCTCCCTGGAAGACTTAGCCAGGACCCGCTGCCAAAGCAGAATCAAGGCCATTATAGAAGACCCCTCACACCCTGGCAATTATCTTTTTGACCTGCTGCCGTCTGGATGGCGTTTTAGGTCAATAAAATCCCACAACACGAGACTAACAAATAGTTTCTTTCCCTGGGCCATCCGAACCACAAATAAACATGAAGTCACTATCTCATTAAGAAGTGAAAAGATGTGAAATCTTAATACCCCATTCAGATGTATAATAACATATTACAATACAATCCATCTCTCATGTATTATACTCGGCTAAGCGTTACAGTCAGTGTTGGATGTATATTTTGTGCATATTCCTAGATATTGTACTCTCAAATTGCAAATGGAGACATGGGTACTCTATCTTTCTTATCTTCATTTTTAAGTGCTTTGGTTTTATTGTATTGCAAACAGTTGCTGGGGTGCATTCTCAGTTTCACTGTACTTGTACAATTACAATAAAGTTCTTCTAATTCTAATTCTAAGCTGCTATGCTATCTTTTTAAACATGGCAAAAATCTTCCCCTACATGCCACAAGACAGTAATAATACAACCTGAACTAGATGCTACATGCAGGTAAATCTTTCTCTGAGCTAAAAGGGGTTTCCAAGTGAAGAATGATCAAGGAGAAAGTGTTTAATTCTTTCCTTTCTTGTTGTTTCTGTTGTGCACGCAATAAGATTAATAAAGTGTGAACTTGGAGTAAGTGCAGGGTTCTGGCCCTGCACTTCTGATTGGCTGTTAAGCGGCCGGACTGGATTGGCCGTTCCGGGGAATCCGATTGGCCCTTAACAGAGAGTTCTTATTGGTTATAAGAGCTAGCGTTCCTAGCCCGTTATTGGTTAAACGTTACAAGGTGGGTTTTACTGCTGTTAAATTGAGAAAGTCACGATGTAAATAAAGAGCTGAAGTTCACCGTTCAGAGGTTTGTCTCCATTCTTTCTCGCCCATGCTCAAAACTTAACACTGGCGACGAGGATGGGATATGGAGATATCTGAACCAACGAAACTTTGAAGAACACCGAGCACGTGACAGACGACGCCAACAACGGAACCATGTCCGGCGGCATCGTACCACCCGCTCCATTCGATCCAACCCAAGAGGACTGGGAGTCCTACATGGATTGCTTCCAAATGTTCCTAGAGACGAACAACATAAAGGACGCCACACCAGGAAAGAAACGGGCGGTGTTCCTAACGCATTGTGGTCTAACCGTATTTAAAATGGCTAAAGCACTAGCCAAACCCCAAGAAGTAAAGGCCATGGATTGGGACGACCTCGAACCTATCCTGCGAGACCACTACGCTCCGACCGTGCCTACACTCGTGAGACACCACGAGTTTTATCAAAGAAGCCAGTGAAAAGGAGAAAGCGTGGCCGACTTCATAGCAGACCTCCGAAATTTGGGAGGCCTCTGCGGATTCACCGATCTAGAAGAAGCACTAAGAGATTGCATAGTTCTGGGATTAGATGTGCCAGGCGTCCAAAGCAAGCTGATGGCGAAAGGCGACACCAGCCTTGCCGACGCCATCGCCGATGCTACCGCAGTGGAAGCAACCAAGAAGTCGGCTGCACAACTACGCCGAAACCTCACTCTGGTACCACCACCGGCCAGCGAAATCTCACCTAGTTCAGAAGGGCAGCTCGTGACAACGCACCACGAGGACCTCTCTTCGTCGTCAGACAGCGATGAAGAAGGGGTCCATCGACTGCGGTCCGACCGGGACCCTCACCCAAAGCCCTTACGCCCTTGCACTGGCTGTGGAGCCAACCATGCCAGGTCCAAATGCAAATTCCGCGACGCACTCTGCCATGAGTGAGGGAAACGAGGCCACATCGGATGGGTCTGCCGCAGCTTGTCTAGACCCAGCCAGGCCTCAAAAGGGGCTAACTATCACCGATCGACAGGAAACCGTCCTGTAAGGCGAGAGCCAGTAAACCACTCCTACAGAAATCAAGCTTTGCAAAGAGAAGAGGCTCACCATACTATCACTATCAGTCACGCCTCAGCCTTGGACACTAAGAAAATCCGAATCACGGTAGCCATCGAGAACCAGCCTTGCCACATGGAGGTCGACTCGGGATCGTTCCTCTCGATGGTGTCTTGGAAGACACTCAAGCAACTCATCCCCACAATTCAACACCAAGATCTCCGCTTCCAGTGCCTCATCCTCAAGGACTACCAGGGGAATCAAATCCCCGTCGTCGGTTCCTGCCGAGTCCGAGTCTCCTTCAAGAAGCACACAGCATACTTACCTTTAACGGTCATCGATAGAGATAGGCCTAGCCTACTGGGCCTCCAATGGTTCGCGCCACTCGGCATTGAAGTGGCCGGCGTAAACCGAGTCGGTGGCTGTGACTGGGAGGAAGACCTTATCTATGAGTTCAGGGATGTCTTCGCGGACAGCTTAGGCGAGTACAAGGGGACCTCGATCTCATTCAGCCTAGATCCAAAAGTAGCTCCCATTCGCTTGAAGCCCCGTTGAGTTCCGTTTGCCTTAAAATCGAAAATCGACGAACAACTCGACAAACTGATAGCTCAGGGGGTGTTGGAGCCCATTGTTCACTCCCCATGGGAAACCCCTATTGTAACACCCATTAAGCCAGACGGGTCAATCCGAATTTGTGGGGACTACCGGGCCACCTTGAACCATGCCCTGCAGAACGCGTATCCAGTTCCGGTGGTGCAGCACCTCCTCCATTCCCTGGGGGGCGGGAAAGTTTTCGCTAAATTGGATTTAGCTCAGGCATATCAGCAATTACCAGTAGATGAAAAAACAGCACAGGCCCAAACTATTGTGACGCACCGAGGTGCCTTTAAATGTACCCGGCTGCAATTCGGAGTTAGTGTAGCCCCGGGGATCTTTCAGAGCCTTATGGAAAGGTTATTGCAAGTAATTAAGGGCGTGGTCCCCTATTTTGACGATGTATTAATTGCAGCCCCTACCAAAAAAAATCTTACAGGACCGGTTAAAATTAGTCCTAAAAAAATTCCAAGAAGCCGGTCTTAAGGTTAAAAAAAACAAATGTAAATTGTGTACTGACAGTGTTGAGTTTTTAGGGTACCTGATTGATAGCCAGGGCATTCACCCTACTGAAAGTAAATTAAAAGCTATCAAAAATGCTCCCAGGCCACGAAACAAGGCCGATCTCCAGGCGTTCCTAGGCCTCATCAATTTTTATAATGTATTTTTACGGCACAAAGCAACAGTCGCTGAACCGTTACACCGATTGTTAGATAAAAAAGCAATTTGGTTATGGGGTTACCGTGAAGAACAGGCGTTCCGAAATGTTAAAAAACTGCTCACTTCTGACTCTGTACTCATGCAGTTTAACGAGACTTTGCCATTAGTTATAATCTGTGATGCATCGCCTTTTGGGGTGGGCGTCATTTTGAGCCACGTACTGCCTAATGAGAACGAAGCCCCTGTTGCATATTTTTCAAAGACTCTTTCAAAAATGGAGCGGAACTATGGACAAATTGATAAAGAAGCCCTCGCAATCGTCTCAGCTGTGAAAAGATTTCACGAATACATGTATGGCAGGGTTTTTACTATTGTGACTGACCACAAACCGTTGCTAGGGATAATAGCCGGAGATAAGCCGACTCCCTACATATTATCCCCTAGGATGACCCGATGGTCAGAATTCTTAGCTGCTTATAACTATCGGTTGCAATACCGCCTGGGGAAAGCCATTCCCCACACCGACGCTTTGAGCTGAGCACTGCTTCAAGAGACTCTCAACGATCCGGCACCAACGGTAACCACGTTGCAAATCGAGGCACTCAACGCGCCGCCACTGACCGCTCGAGACATCGCGAGAGAAACCAAATGCGACCACACCCTAGCACGAGTCCTAGGCTGGGTAGAACGCAGATGGCCATTGGACCAATTATCAGATGACTTCACACCATTCAAGTCTCGACAGACCGAGCTCTTTTCCCAGAAAGGCTGTGTCATCTGGGGCGATAGAGTTGTTATCCCAGAATGGCTCCGAAAAGCGCTGCTGAGAACTTTGCACAATGGCCACCCCGGCATCGTGCGAATGAAAGCCCTTGCACGAAGCTACGCATGGTGGCCGGGCATTGACAAGCAAATCGAACAGTGGGTTAAAGCTTGTCCCAAATGCCAAGAAGTCAGCAACGCCCCACCAAAAGCCATGCCTACTGAATGGGAGATACCACGTGGACCCTGGTCCCGAATTCACCTGGACTTCGCGGGGCCAACCAAGGGCCACACCTTCCTGCTTACCGTCGATGCCTACTCAAATTGGCTCGAAATTCATCGCATGATGACTACGACCTCCGAGGCGGTTATTAAGATTTTAAACAGACTCTTTGCAACCCATGGATTACCAGATGTCCTGGTATCCGATAACGGCCCACAATTTACTGCACTAGCGTTCGAGCAGTACCTCACTGACCGTGGCATCCGCCATGCGCTCACCTCGCCTGCGCACCCTGCGACCAATGGCCGAGCAGAACGCATGGTCCAATTTGTGAAGAAAACCTTGCAAAAGGTAGACTACGACAACATTGATGACAAGGTCAATCAAATCCTCTTCTTGCAACACATCACCCCACATAGCGTCACCAACAAAACTCCCGCTGAACTGCTAATGGGACAAAAGCTCCGCTCCCACCTCGACCGGTTGCACCCGGCTTATGAACTGGAGAAACCACTAGGATCCAGCGGCCGCTGTCGCACCTTCCAGGTAGGAGACCTGGCTCCTTCCAGGTAGGAGACCTGATTTATGCAAAAATCCTATCGGGTGACCCGTTGTGGGTGGAAGCGACAGTAGTACGCGTAACTGGCCCCAGATCCTACCTTGTGCAATGCCTTGACGATAAACTTTGGAAATGGTATATCGACCAATTATGGTTGCGGCTTGCAGCAGCCAGTCCGCAACTCCCCTATGACCAAACTGAGGGGGGGGGAGGTATGGAAGAAGATGAAGTCCTAGGAAACCCGTTCGAAGGAAACGACGATTTAATAGAAACTCAGGAAGCGGAGCTGGAGGGAGGAACGTTTGCACCTCAGGGAATTGCAGAAAATGTGGGCAACGACATAGAAGTGAACTCTGAACCAGAGGCAGCCCCACTGCCAAACAACGATCTACCTCAGCAGGATTGCAACCAGCCGATACAACGAAAATCAAAGAGACTAAAAAGACAACCGTCCTATTTAAGGGACTATGTAACTGCGCCCTGAAATAAGAAGCCAGGGGAAAGGGGTGTTGTGTATGCAATAAGATTAATAAAGTGTGAGCTTGGAGTAAGTGCAGGGTTCTGGCCCTGCAGTTCTGATTGGTTGTTAAGCGGCCGGACCGGATTGGCCGTTCCGGGGAATCCGATTGGCCCTTAACAGAGAGTTCTTATTAGTTATAAGAGCTAGCGTTCCTAGCCCGTTATTGGTTAAACATTACAAGGTTTGCCTATATAAGGCGGGTTTTACTGCTGTTAAATTGAGAAAGTCACGATGTAAATAAAGAGCTGAAGTTCACCGTTCAGAGGTTTGTCTCCATTCTTTCTCGCCCATGCTCAAAACTTAACAGTTTCTTAACCTCAAAAGCATTTCCCTAATCCAAACATAATTTAGGTTCACTTCCTTCTGAAGAGAAGAGTTATACATTTTTCACAGGAAAAAGTGTTTGTTAGTTTCCTAAATGGCTGGATTATTTATTTTAGTAAAATAACATAGCAATACAAATCTGGTGAAACAAGGTTAATGAAGTTACTTGACTTGAAAGATATCTTGAAGATGTTCTCTTCTTCTCTTAGTACATAATTTGGCAGAAGGACTTGCATGATTTATGCACATATTTCAAATGCTTATTTCTCTCTTCAATATTGGAATGAGTGGAATGGTGCGATATAATTTAAAATTAGGACAACTTATTGTTACTAAATATATAGTAAACAAGTGTGTTAATTCCAAATCTTATTTTATAAAATTAGTCTTAATTAAAAAATTTAAGACAGAGATCTGAATTGCAAATAATAATATAATGAAGCCTGATATATTCAGAGGATGGATTTTCAAATGTGGGACAAGGATGAAGAAAAAAAGAGAGTGTTTCTCTCAATGGCTGAAATAATATTGGGAGGTATCTCTCTTGGTCCTTAGATGCCCTAAGTTTAAGGACTCAGCCAATGAAAAAAAGGTAAATAATGTACAATGTCGAAGGGCCTGGAATAAAGATAGAGATTTTCAGATTCTTTCTGTATTTAAAAGAACTTTCGGCAGAAGACTAATTGCATTACACTTCTGAAATAATTAACAACCATATGAAGATGGTAAGTGGCCATTCAATTTCATTTTATTTCTAATGAAACAAAGATCCAAATATTCTGACAATATACATTGAATTTTTTGATTAAATCAAGAAAATTGTACCTAGAAATTTAAAATCTTAGGATTATAGCAGAGTAAATTAATTTCTCACTGTGTGAAATTATTAAATGTTCAATTGAATGTTAATGGCTAAATTTTAAAATGTACAGAGCAGAAGAACATTTATATCACCTTGGTAAAAGCACATTTTAAATTGCTAATCCCTTGACAATGGAAAAATTGTTAACAGATAACAGATCATCAGAGTTAGAAGGGACCTTGTAGGTCATCTAGTCCAACTCTCCGCCCAAGTGGGGGACCCTACACCATTTCTGACAGGTGGCAGTCCAATCTCTTCTTGAAAGTCTCAAATGATGGCACTCCCACAACTTCTGAGGGCAAGGTTGATTGTTCTCACTGTCAGAAAGTTTCTCCTTATTTCCAGGTTAAATCTCTCCTTGTTCAGTTTCCATCCATTATTCCTTGTCTGGCCTACAGGCGCTTTAGAAAATAGCTTGACGCCTTCCTCTCTGTGGCAGTCTCTCAAATATTGGAAGACTGCTAACATGTCTCCCCTGATCCTTCTCTTTACTAGACTAGCCAAGCACAGTTCCTGTAACCGTTCTTCATATGTTTTAGTCTCCAGTCCCCTAATCATGCTGGTTGCTCTTTTCTGTACTTTTCTAGAGTCTCAACATCTTTTTTGTAATGTGGTGAACAAAACTGGATGCAGTACTCTAGGTGTGGTCTTACTAAGGCTTTATAGAGTGGTATTAGTACCTCCCTTGATCTTGATTGTATCCCTCTGTTAATACAACTTAGGATTGTGTTAGCTTTTTTGTCTGCTGCTACACACTGCTGGCTCATATTTAGCTGGTTGTCCACTAAGACTCCAAGATCCCTCTCACAGTTACTGCTATTGAGCCTGATTTCATCCAGTCCATATGTGTACTTTTGGTTTTTCTTGCCTAAGTGTAGGACTTTACTTTTCTCTACATTGAATTTCATTTTCTTAGATATGGCCCAGTGTTCTAGTCTGTCAAGATCCATCTGGATCTTGAGCCTATCTTCTTGGGTGTTAGCTATTCATGCCAGCTGAAATATTTGAAAATGTTGAAAAATTAAGATTCAATGCATATGTATTTATGCATATAATTGAGCTGCTTTAAAATTTCTGCTTTCTGTTGTTCAATAATGATATTCTTTTTATTCAAAATATTAGGAAATGCCATTCAAGGATCTAAAACAAACCCACCACTCCTTGCAATTCAGTATGCTGAAAAGGATCGTACACTGGGAGAACAGGAATTTGGCTTTGTTAATATGGTTTTGGCTATGAAAGAATATTTGGCATGATTTGATTCATTTTATGCTTAATAAGCGTTTTGTGAGTTCTGAAGAGGCTTTGAATAATGGTGTGGATTTTTGTCTTAATGTTGAGAAACCACTTCTTGGTTTGTTTTATATTTACCACAAAAATATATCGATGATTCTTCACATAAATTCCCAGGATAGGAATGTATGTTAAAGTAATGAAATAAAAATAAAACAATTTCCCAGCTGCTGCTCTGTCTGTAAGAGGAAAGATTTATGGGGCCTCTATCATTTAACTACATATGGGGAATAATCAGAGGGACAAAGTGTAAGCAGACCCTTTCCGATCCCACCCTCTTCAGTTTCTATTGTAGCTTCCAAGGCTTGTTATCTGTTAAAACTAAGAAATATTTCCAACCAATCAAAATATACACAGTATCAGCTAGTTTCTAGTTGTTAGAACATAATAAGAGTAACAATTTGAGCTGCAAAAAGTAAAAATGGAAATGCGAGGAAAGCTAAAGATGATGTTTCACATTATGAGAAGCAAAATGAAGAGAGATTTTTCATAGTTGAAAAAATGGGTTCTGTTATGGGCACCATCCAAATAATGAATGGCAATTGGAATCTGAATAGAATGTTGGAATGTTAACAACTCTTGTGAACTCAGAATGCAACCAAGCTAAAGTCTGAAACACAGTTGAAGAATTCTAATCTCAAAATCCCACGTATACACAAAATCAGTTACTGCAGTTCAATTAAAGCTTGGTTTTCATAATCTAACCACTTTGTTGCAAAGATAGGAAAGTTGAATTTGCTGCCTCAGTCTTTAGATATATTTTATAGGTGAAACTGACTAAGTAATAACATCTTATCTGGACTTAGAAGATAAGCTTGATTGGATGGATGAGAAAGTACTGAACAATACCAGGATTGTAGGCTAGATGGGGAAGTTGAAAAACATATGGGAATAAAATTAATGGCAAATCATTTCCATTCAGTACTGTTGTTCAGAAAACCACCCATCTGTCCAACTTTACTTGAGTTCACTTTTATCTACTTTATCTGCTAGGTAAAGTGAAGAGAATGTAACCTTCTTTTAGAGTCTGTGAACATGGAATCAGAAACTAACAACTGCTCCAGTAAGATGAAACATAAGAGAAAGAGTTTATGTGCACAAAAATTAAATCACTTACCTCATCCTGCGAGCTAATGAGACGTGATGTAACACCTGTGGTATAGATACCACCACTGGTATCTTCATGGATTTTGATATTTGATTTTCGGTGGCGATTCTCAGGGTCTCTTGTGCTATCAAAAAGATCCAGGATCTCCTCATTATATAGCTGAAAAATGAAACAGAAAAACAAATTACTAGTTAACATATTGTTTTGCTTTTTAAACTGCTCCACAACAAACCAAAATTGTAAAAATTTTAGATATATAAATGTTTGAAGATCAAACCTTAGTATTTTATTTTGGCAGAAAGTGTCAAACTACTACATGTCAAAAAGCCTATAAAAGAATTAGCAAGTTTAAAATTCTGTAATTGTTACAGATAGTGTGAAATTATTCATCTCCTTTGGTTTTGAGATTTGGTGCTCTTTATAAGGAGAGAATTTCATTATTGCATGGGATAAACCTAAAGGAGTTGTTATAGAAGTAAAAATATAGAGAGGCACTAAATGAAATATATCCTTCCCCTAAATTCTGAACACTAAGACAAATGTTCTGTCTATTACATTTGCAGCAGCCAGAAGCAGGTAAGTAAATAATACAATTTATTTGTGTGGCAATCCTGAGATCTCAACAATGTTTCAATAGTAATGAGATCTGAGGGCTATAAGAAGAGTTGTTTGTATTTTGCATTTTTTTACAATTATTGTCAAGAATTTCTCTTCTGTTCACAGGTTATTTATTGCATACAAGATATATATAAGAATGATAAAGATAAGGCCTTCTTCAAGTCAAGATTGAGTTCTGGTGGCTTCCTGAACACCATACAGTTTTATTGGCAATAATACAGAAATTATTTACTGTGGGATTTCTTTTTAACTTCTTAGTCTAGCATACTGGCATCATATTCCCTGGAAGCCTCCTATCCAAATATCAACCATCAATATTTCACTAGGTTGATTAGTTAAAAGCTGCCATCTGTTGAGACTATACAGGAATACCCAATACTTTAACTTGTACCTGAACTGAAATAATATCACTGTTCACTATTTATCTTCAGACACTGAAATAGAGAAATTCCACGCCACCTTCCAGTCCAAGTTGCGTTATCAGTGAGTTTCTAAACACTCTTATGTCAAGACTCACTCTCTTCAACACCAATATACTTACCTCCAAAAACTGTGCACTGACTTTGAACTCTGGGATGGGGACCCCCTGGTCTTGTGCAGCCTGCTTACGTGCTTGTATGCCATTGAAGAGATGGGCGATGGCCCGTGGAATTATGCCCTCCTCCTCATCAGAAGTATTCATGTCAAAACCAGTGCCCATGGTATAAGTCTTGCCTGCACCTGTCTAAAAGATAGTAGAAGTATTTCATGGAACTGTCACATGGCAAAATAGGTAAAAAAGCATGTACCTTTAGTCTGTTCTGTTGCTCTTTCAAGCAAACACAGAATATCACTATCAAATTTACTCCTTGCCTTGTTTTTTTAAATTCTAGTTCATGCCGCATCTTTTTACGTATTTGTCATAGTTTTTTCATTAGCTAAAGTGACTCCACATTATATTGTATCTCTTGTGTAACAGAAAAACATAACATTGCCCTGGAGAGAAGGGAAATATGAATTTCTAAAATGAAAAGCCATTTAATGTCTCAAGCTAATTTGCAAGCTTGTCAACGGCTGCCATTTTTAATCAACATTATTTTACCATGTATTATTCTGGCAACTAATTAATTCATTTCAAATTCTCTCCCATTCTTTCCCAAGGGCTGGTGAGAACCAGTGTGAAGTCATGGCTTGAAATGTGAGAAAACTAATTTCAACCCCTCATATGCTCATTAGGTTGCTTTTAGATGCTATTACTGCACTCAGCCTCATTTGGCTTATAAGGCTCTACGAAAACTGAAGCATTGGTCCTAAAGAAGTACAAGTCCCTTGGAAAAAAAATATGATTAAAAACAAGGCTCAGCCAATAAAATATCCACAATAGGATATGAAATTAGTATTATGAGAACTATGAGAAATGAAATTAGTATTATGAGAACTATGAGAAATGAAGAAAGAATACAAATAGGTAAAAACAGAATATTAGTGCCAAAAATATACTTCATTCTAGTCATAAAAAAGATGAGCTAAGCAAATGTTATGATATATCCAGAAAAATTTTGATGCACTATGATTGTCAGCCTTGGAAGCCATTTTTTACTTGGAAGTTTTGAGGCTGCCACATTTAGTGCCTGGGAATTTGGGAGGGGGGATTTCATGGTGAGGTAGAAGATTAGACACAACAACATTCTTTCTCGGAGAGTCAAGGACATGTTGCCCTGCACCTGGAGGGCATTGACTGCAGGGATGTCTCCAGTTGGGACGAAGATTTAAATGGGCCATGTGATGGACTAATGGATGCAGGGGATGGATCTTTGTTTTTCTTTCAGGAAGGAAAAATCCAGAATTCTCAGATTCAAGTTCTCCCAGATGCGCCAATATAACAACTCTGATAAAATGGAACTTAGAAGAAATGTTGGTCTGTGTATTAACTGTATATTACCAGATGGATGATGCCAACAAAATACTCTTTTGATCAAAAATTCTTTTATTAACTTGAGGACTGGATATATATCTGAAGGGAGCTTTTCGATATAAACCTAAACACCTCATCTTAAGTCTATTCGCCCCGTGAAATTTGACTATTCCTTACTCTACAGAGCTAACTGCAAATCCACTGCAGTATGTAAGTTTTTTGTAAGTTTTAAATAAGGAAAGATATATTTGCTTTCTACTCTGGTATTTACTCTGTATCTTTTCCCTAATTCTAAAGACCAATTTTCATCATTATTTCCAATGCCGCGAAGAATTTTTCCATATAATTATTGGTACAGGAGTATTTAGTTCCATTATTTATACCAATCAGTGGATAGTTTTAATGACCTTTAAATTTTTCATTTCTTAAAACTGACCCTTCAAAATAAACAATCTCAATCCCTCCTCATTTTACTTTATGGCAAGGCCACTTCATACTTAAGTAAGAGTTACTGTTACCCCTTATAGAGCTTCCCCCAAAAGAACTGCTAAATAGGAAGACAAAAGGTCCCACATTGTATAAAAAGTGCCTATTTTATTACATATACAGACACATATAATTAAATACTAAATTTCAAATAAAACTATAATATCTCTCCCTCTTGTGAAAAAGTCTAAAATTTAAGGGGTTGTTATACTCTTTTTTGATGGGCTTTATTATCTTTAAACTTAACTTAATTGGAGAAGCCCTTAAATAGAGAATGATTTCTCATGAAATATAGTACTCTAGTCGACATAAAGCAGGAAACAAGGTCACTTTAACCAAGCCTTATCTTATTCAGATAAGATCATAACAGAAACTGTGAGGAGAGTGAAAAAGGCACACACCTGGCCGTATGCCAACACAGTTGCATTGTAGCCTTCAAAGCAGCCCTCAATCAGCTTGCTTACACAAGTTGTATAGATCTGTTCCTGCCAAGTGTCCAGGTCAAAGACAAAGTCATAGGTAAATGCTTTGTCCTTTCCTAGGAGTACTTGGGGTTCTCCAGGTGTTACTGATGTGCAGATGTGGCATCCTTCAATCTTTTCCTTTGGCATCTGAGGACGAATCCTGCAAAAAATAAATGGGTGGGGAGAGCATCTCTTTTAAGGAATTATACAAGTAAAGTACGAGAGAATATGAAGGGATAATACATCAAACAGCTTTTCTAGGGCACCAGTAGTACAGCCATAGAAATCCTCATGAAGTTGCAAAATCTGTATGTTTAATTAATCAAACATTTATTGTCAATGTACAACATGTATACAGTAAAATTGAAAATTAAATAAATATAAGACCTTTCATATTATCTGGGTATAATAGAATCATGAATTTGGGAAAACCAACCTCACTGCAGTGTTACAAGTACTTATAAATGCCTGGTAGCGTTAGATTCCATAGTCTGGAAGTATGTAGATTTACCTACAAGTGACAGATTAAATATAATCAGACAGATATGGGCTGGGAGGGGTTACTGTTAACTGAAAGGCCAGGATTTTTAACTGAAATACAGGATTTTTATCTTTCTATTATTAAGTTGAACCCAGCAAGTCATCATCACTGCAGTTAACTGAGATGAGAAAAAGCAGAATAAGCTATTTCTGCATCGATCCCTTGAGGAAAAAAGACAAAGGTGCAATTCAGACAAATCACCCATTAGTGGAATTATGCAGATAATGTAAAGAATATACCAGAGAATCTGAGACTAGCATTTTGATGTACATGCAGGTGGGGGCAAACCTTCCCTCCAGCAAAAAAGGCTCTTCTAGAACCCCCAAACCAAAACTCCTTGTCCCATACAAAGTCCATAGCTCCTTCTGTTGAATCAAATGGAGTAGGCTAATCCCATTGCAGTGACATAATTCACCATAAAACCTGGCCCCATGCCACAAAGGGCTTTAAAGTGATAATCAATACCTTGAATTAGACCTGGAAGCAAACCAACAACTAGTGCAGTTCACACATTATACAACACATGCTATCTTAGGGGCAGTTAGAATGGTCCACACTGTAGAACTCTCTCAGGTTTAATATTTGAAACAAAGCATTTGAAACTCAAATGTGCTTCTAAATTTTAACACTCATGCTAGGATTCAGAGAAGCATAAGGCCAGAAATTATACAAATATTTATCTATATAGTTGACTTAAAATAACAATGAGTCCTTGCTATTTGTTGCTTTTTATTTTTTTCACTGCCTAATCTCCAATAACTGTTTAAAGCTGCTGATATTATCAATTCATTTCCTCTGTTTAGATTAGCATTTTCTTTCTTTGTAATTTTTATAATTTTACCAATGGACAAAAACCTTAGGGTCCTTTGGGCAAAATTAGATTTCATTTTTTTTTCACTAACACATTCTGTCTTTACAGTAAGACCTCATTATACATCTTCAACAGAAGCATGTTAATTGCATCTTTCTGCAATTAAATGTTACTTGCCTGTTATTTATTTATTCTTTTCAAAGTCAGGGTTATAGAACTCAACCCAATCAAGTTGATGCTTGAGAGCAGGGGTGTCCAACCTTGGCAACTTTAAGACTTGTGGACTTCAACTCCCAGAATTCCTCAGCCAAAGCTGGCTGAGGATTTCTGGGAGTTGAAGTCCACAAGTCTTAAAATTGCCAAGGTTGGACACCCCTGCTTTAGAGTTAGATTTGTTTTGCATCTGGAAGTAGTACAGTAAGAGCAAATGTGATAACATAGGTACAGACAGCATTTGGAGTACTAACAAATATCCTGGGCAAAAATCTTAAAACCATAGCTTCGGTGATCATCCTGTTTGCAAAAGTTCTTCAGAATTCTAATAGGCAATTAAATAAGCAGGGAAAACATCATAAGTTTGGGTTTGCTCCTAAATTCATATCTATTGTACCATGGGCACTACAATGCTAAGACAACAATAAGACAAATTGTAATGGATACAGATTTTCAAAAACAAAACAAAAAAAGATGCAAGGACCCCCTCTAATTGCTACTCTATCAACCTGGGAAAAAGCTATCACCCTTTCAATTCTCCATGTAACTTAATAGTCCCAAATCAGAGCAGGATTTATACTCAGTGCAAGGCTCATTTCACCCCGTATGGTCAACATACATTATTCCTGTTTCTCTTTGAGTTAGTTGTAGCTCCAGGTCCTATTTTATCTCAGTAATAGGGACATTTTTATTTTAACTATAATACGATCTGCAATTATCGCAAATGTGCCATTCAGCTCACAATAGATGGGCAGAACACTATTCAAAAACTGGGAGGCTTCTCCATTCTGTACCAACAGGATGGAAGAGCAGCAGTTCCTATGACAACCAAGTCTCTGCAAGGAGGAGGAGGAGGAGGAGGAAAAAATGCAACCCTAAAAGAGAGCACACTGACAACACTATATAAAACACCACTCAGGCATTTTCTCCAGTGGTCTTGACATATACAATGGCCTGGCTGTTCAGCTCTATCAGCAAAAGCCAACATTTATAGAGAGGGGAACCAACTGGGCTGGCATCCAAGGCACAAATGGCCTCTGGTCTTAAAGGGAAAGCTTTAGACCAGAGGCCAAAAAGGACCTTTCTCTTTTCTCACCCCCAATAGAGTTTCTCATTCAGGAAGATCCCCACAGAAGGGATTTCATCCTAGGATTTTCCAATCAACCTAGTCTTTGCTCTAAATTTGCTTGCAGAAGGAGGATGCATTCTAAAATTATTCCTAAATAAACTAAATTAAAAGCTTTCTCACAAAGAGCTGGAATAGTATCATGCCTAACAAATCTCAATCAGAAACAAAAGCAGTCTAAAAGAAAAGGCTGAAAGATTTTTCTTAAGAGCATTACTTTCTTTTTCAAAGGCCTAATTGCTTCCCTTCCCTTGTCAATCTGATTGTAAGGTCCCCTCATTTTGGCTAGGACAGCCAGATAGGCAAGGATGGAGACAAAACGTAAATGCATGACTTATACTACTCCAGTTTTATTCTGCCACTGAATCCCAATATTCAAAAGACTTAATTTAAGATTCTTGCTTGAGTGTGGTCATACAACCAGGAGAAAGAAAACCAATCAGTTACATGCATATTATGATAAACTCCAGTCAGTCAATGCCTAGCACAAGATTAAATAAACCCAAATAATTGGAGAAAAGCCTGAGCCTGACATGTTCCATCAGCAAATGTTTTTTTTCTTGCTATGCAGCTAGATAACACCATATTTTCAGGAAGTACCTTAGTGCTGCCCCCATATAGTCTGTATTAATCCATGTTTTATCTACAAAAATATGAGTAAATGAGAGGATTTGGACCTTGTGGCATTTTTGCTAAGATCATAAACAATGTATAAAACTATGGGGTGTATAAAACTTGAGAGTCCCTGTGCTTCCCTTTCTCTCCCATTGCAAAATATACTTTTTAATGCTAGATAATACTGTTCGCAAATCAAAATATTTTAAAATCTTCTCTATTTTTCCATCTTACTTTAATTACTTTATGTGTTTCTTTACCACCTCACTTTTACATCACCTCAGTCCCAAAATCTCAGCGGCTATCAATTCCTACTTCCAATAATTAAGTTTTTTTTTTTTAAGTAATTTAGGAAATAATAACATAGTATCTTATTATTGCCACTCAGAGCCTTCTTATCAAATCAGGAACAGCCAAATTCATACACCTGATCCATCCTCAAATGCCCCATGGAACAGCCGCCTCTTAATTATCTCCCAAAAGGAATGAGGTTATCCTTGTCTCCAGGACTATGCTACTTTAGGGGAACAGTCGCTGTAAAAACAGAAGGCTAGCTCCTGAGTTCCCTTTCATTCACATTCTATAGCTTTTGCCAAATGTTAGCTTCCATATGGAACCATCCCAAACATCAGGTCCCAAACATATATGGCTCAATAGATGGAAACCCTCACTTTGAATTGTATCAGGCATATCCGTAGCCATTTCAATTTTTGCAATAATGGTCTGACACGAGTACAGTAGTCTGGTGTAGAGTCAGTTACAATCTAGACAAGGGATAACAAAAGTCAGGAGTGGCTGTCACCATATCTTCCAGTTCAGAAAAAGCTGCAGCTGGCATACAAGCAGAACTCTACAAAATATGTCCTGGCCATGGCTTCCACTTGCTTTTTCAGAAGGATTCATGACTCCAGAGAAACGCCATGTGCAAATTAGATGGCAATATAAACTCCCTAAATAAATAAAATAAACCTCCAATGTGATTCTGCCCTCTATGAGGATCATAACCCCAGTTTTAGTAAATGATGGTCTGCCTCTATAGTCAAAATGCTTTTTGATCAACAGCCATGCTCTTGTTTGTATTAAGCCTGTTTCTCCTCAGCCAGATCCCAACACCCCTCAGACACATAAAAGTAGAACTTTTATGTTAGTAATTTTATGACACCAAGATAGACCTTGGACTGTGTTTCTTAATTTGTCCAAGGTACAGATAAACAAGGATACCAATGATATTTCACTCTGTGCTCACAGATGAACTTCCCCCAGTGGTTTTAGATAACTATTAAAGAGTAAAAGGGAGAAGGTGGAGCCCTGAAATATCCGACATTGGTGTGTCTAAGGACACAATATCTTTCCTCCACCAAACAGAATTACTCACTTATGTAAAATCAAGCCAAACAGCTGGCAATACACAATATGACAGGCTGTAACAATGAGTGAAATTTCTTTTTTTTAAAAAAAAAGTTTTATTATTTTTTTAGACAAACATACACAAACACAACATAAAAACATCAAGCCATCTTCCATTTATGTACATACAGTGTGTCGATTGGTTTACAGATTGTTTTGTGCATCCACTTCATAGTCATCACTTACAATTACTTGTATATGTTCTCATATTATCTATCAAATATTCCTAAATACATTGATATCATTGTTAATCAATAATTTGACTATACTATTATTCGTTCATGTTATGCAAAATAATCCATATTTTAATTGATTTATTTTATGACAATTCTATCCCATAATTATATTATGATTATGATAAAGATAATACATCTTTATATAGTCTTTATATTCTAAAGTTCTAGATATTTTATTACCATATCTTATTGTCTAACCATTGATCAAATAAATCCCCAATCTTATAAAATTGTTTATCTTCTTGTTCTCTAATTGAGTGAAATTTCTAATATGAACTTGAACCCATTTAAACCAACTGATCAAAGATCGCCACACTGTAAGAGTAAGATATATGCAGAAAATCCTCTCCATTTATTGCTATTGTCTTACCATTTGGTAAGTGGAAAGGAAGAGGTTAATATTCGGGGGGAAAAGTTTTTCAAAGTCAAACAAAAGATAACTGAAGTCTATCAACTGCTATAGTACTAAATTCTCACTCAATTTTCAGAGTATTTCCATCAGCTAAAAAGAGAAAGACAAAACAGACTAAATATCATATCCTAATTTGCATTAGTACAATGCCTTAAATTAACATACAGTAGGCTGCAAAAGATGAAGCTATCATTCAGGACAAGAGCTTTAGATATTAACGGTTTACTAAAAGCCTTCTGTAGTACACCAGTGCTCTCCTCACTTTAATCAACTGCATCAGTCATGTTCAAAAATCACATGAACATCATGCTTCAGGCATTATTTCAAATTCTGACGGCAGCACAGTTCCTTTCAAATCCGGAGAGTGCTAACTCTCCATATTCAATTTTATTTTGCAATAAATGAATGGGAATTTTGCTGGTGCAAAAAGCTATTCCAAGATATTATCTTGGTTTCAGATTTTACATGGAGTGTTCAAATTAAATGTAAGGTGAACAAGGACATATGACAATGAAGGGCAAAAATAAATCTAGATTTGCAATAAGTTGGTAAGGATAATTTGCTTCCAATTATTAAATGGTTCTTACTATTTCAACATATACTACTGAAATCAAGAAAGCTGTCAATAATCAGGAACAGATTTCCTTACAAAAAGATTTAAATACAGGTAGTCCTTGATTTATAACCACTATTGAGCCCAACATTTCTGTTGTTAAGTGAGACATTTGTTAGGTGAGTTTTGCCCCACTTTATGACTTTTCTTGCCATAGTCGTTAAGTGAATCTGGCTTCCCCATTAATTTTGCTTGTCAAAAGGTTACAAAAGGTGATCACATGACCCTGGGACACAGCAATGGTTATATGATCCAGTTGTCAAGCACCTGAATTTTGACCACATGACCATGGGGATGCTGCAAATGTTGTGTGAAAAATTATCATGTCACTTTTTTCAATGTCATGGTAACTTTGAGCAGTCACGAAATGAACTGTTATAAAACAAGGACTACGTGTACCAGAGCTGAATGGCATTTTGATTCCAAATTATAGAACTGAGAGAATATATTTTTCATCAGATGGAATTTGTAGTCTAATTTTAAAAAATGATTTGCATTTCCCTGGGATAGGGGATAATCAGAATTAGTTCATTCTGTTTCTAAAATCTCAGGTGCATATTGTGTAGAGATATTGCACAAGATATTTTAACCATGATTGAACCAACCTAGATGAAAAAAATTTGCATGGAGGGCATGTCCAAACTTATCTTATTCTTCTTTTGTCAATATTAAATTCTAAATACCAGGAGAAGGAAAGAATTGAAAGGACTAATTTGTTTAGCAAAGCTAACTAATTGCAAATTCTCCAAGTTAAGTCTCCTCAGATATTAAGATCTAAATGGCTATTTTCAAACTCTTGCCTGGATTGGATTATAGAGCAGAACTTTCTTTGCACTTTATGAGACAACCAGAAATTCACTTTGGGAACCAGCCAATTTCTTTAAGCAAGTGTTCCAACATATACAGATATGGAGGAAGAAACTATTTAAGTCCATGACCAAGGGACTATTACCATGAACTATAGATTAGATAAGAAACATATGAGGCTTTAGGACCCCATTTATCATGAGCAAAATCTATTGTCTTCCCAAAAAACTGACTGGACACATAAGAATACCAGCATAATCTGCCTTGGCAAAGAGAAAGCTGTACCTTCTTTCTCATCTCTCCAGTAATAACCATAGCAGTTCAAGCATTGTTTTATTTATTTGTTTATTTATTTGTTTGTTTATTTGTCAAGCAAGTATTAGATAACAGGTATAAATATAAACGTGGTTATGAATACATGAAATGGATACGAATAAAAAAGAAACAATAGGACAGGGATGGTAGGCATGTTGGTGCACGCCCCCTACAGACCTCTTAGGAAAGGGGTGAGGATAATAGTAGACAGTCTAAGGTTAAAATTTTGGGGGTTTGGGGAAGAAACCACAGAATCAGGTAGAGTATTCCAGACATTGACCACTCTGCAGCTAAAGTCGTATTTCCTGCAATCAAGTTTGGTGCGATTTACCTTGAGTTTGTATCTATTGTGTGCTCTTGTATTGTTGTGGTTGAAGCTGAAGTATTCATTGACAGGTAGGACATTGCAGTAGATAATTTTATGTACTATATTTAAGATTGGACCGAAGGCGACATAGTTCTTGGTTGTCTAGGTCTAAAATTTCAAGTCAGGTGGCATAAGGTATTCTGCTACGAGTGGAGGAGTGGAGAACTCTTCTCATGAAATATTTCTGGACTTTCTCGACTGTACTAATGTCCATTATGTAATGCAGATTCCAGACTGATGAGCTGTATTCAAGTATTGGTCTAGCAAATGTTTTGTATGCTCTAGTTTAGGGGTTTCCAACCTTTTGGACCTCAGGGACCACCAAACTCATAATTTTAGATCCCAGGGACCACTAACTGGTTCTGTGGGTGTGGCCTAATTTGTGGGTGTGGCTTGGTGGTCATGTGACTGGCTGGGCATGGCTTGTATGTAATTATTATAAATATTTATATAAATATTGATTTTTTTTGTAAAAAAGAGCAACTTTTACCCAAAATCAGGCAAAGCAGGCAGATTGAGTTGCTCACAGAATCACAGATTCATTCAGAGATCTATCTATCTGCCATTGGCTAGCTCACTCTGTCACATAAAATTTGTTTACAAGCAAACTCACAAAATTAACTCACAACACACCATGCATGTAAATATTGATTCTTTTTAATAAAAAAGCAACTTTTATCCAAAATCAGGCAAAGCAGGCAGATTGAGTTGCTCACAGAATCATTCAGTGATCTATCTATCTGCCATCGGCTAGCTCAGTCTCTCAAATTTGCTTGCTGTGAGTCTGCACTGAATTTGCTTGCAAGCAAATCTTCAGCCCTAAGGGAGGTTGCTGAGTCGAAGATCTAAAGACTAGCTAAAAAGCAAGAAATCCAACCATTTCCTGCTTCCTAGCTAATCTAAATCTCCTGGCACAGCAGAACAGATGATGGTCAGAAAAAGGAAAAACAGCAATTTAGCAGGCAAGTTTACTGGGTAAGGAGTGAGTGGGCAGGGAGGGTTCCCGCGGGCCATCTGGGTGGTGTAGCCTTGTGTTTCTGTGCAGCCTGGATTAATTGCTTTGTGGGGATGCTCAGGGGGGTGAGATTTCTCTGCGGCCCACCAAAATTTTCTCACAGCCCACCAGTTGGTGATCGCTGCTCTAGTTAGTAGTATGATATTATCGGAGAAAAAGCTATGCAGGATTAGGTTAACAATTCTTAATGTCTTTTTGGCTATGTAGTTACAGTGGGCTCTAGCACTTAGATCATTAGAGATGAGTACTCCAAGGTCCTTGACAGAGTTGGGGTTATCAAGAAGGTCTTGATTATTCAGCTTGTATTTTATTTTCTGATTTTTTTTTGCTGATATGTGAGACAGAGCATTTGTTTGTTGAGATTTGAAGTTGCCATTTATTTGACCATTCTGACACATAGTTGAGGTCCTTTTGAAGGGTAGCAGTATTGTCAGTGGTGTTGAATAACTTTACATCATCAGTGAATAGAACACAATTGCTCTTAATATGATCACAGAGGTCATTTATGTAAAGTATAAAGAGATTTGGTCCTAGAACGCTGCCTTGGGGGACACCACTGTTGACAGGTACAGGATTTGAAAGGGTGTTCCCTATTTTGACCATTTGTTGCCTGTTTGACAGGAATGCATCTGTCCAGTTATGCAGGTATCTGGAGATGCCATAAGATTTTAGTTTTAGGAGTAGTTTGTCGTGTACCACTGAATCAAAGGCTTTACAGAAGTCTATGTAAATAGCGTCAATTGCTTTGCTCTGATCAAGTTGTGTAGTCCATATGATTTTGCAGTGTAGGAGTACCAATCTACCAATGTAAATGGATCTGGCTATATAATACATTTCCCAACATCAGTACCTGAAGATTTAGATTCAATTAGTGACTGAACCTAATTTTTTGATATTAACAACATTCAGATATTCAGTGATTCAGATATCACTGTAGCAACTCCACAAATTGTTATATCTTCTTACTTAGGCTTAAATACTAATATACTATTATGCCATTATTGCGGTCTCTATTTAAATTTAAATCTAGTTTCTTTTCCTCTCACTGTCTTTACCTAATCTGCCTTGAGACTTGTTAAATTATGTTAAGAAAGTTTATTTTAATCTTCTGCTTTGTATTAAGATATCTGAATATGTGTAATTGTTTTTATCTATACATATGACATAGCTATAGAAACATATCTGCAAATGTCAGGAACGAGTATATTCGTTGTTTTTCACACCAAATGTGCATTTATCTTAAGGTAAATAAGAGCTCACCATGATCTTCTAAAATTAATAGAACTTTTTCTTTCATATGACAGGGTCATAAAAGCGAAGAGTAATTATTCCAGAAACTAGTTGTATCATTAGGCAAGATAAGAGACATAGCCTCTCAAGGTGTATGTAATCAAGATATACAATTTCTTCTCCCCTAAAAATCCTGTGAATGCCCTAAATACCAGTGGTGGGATTCAAAAATTTTTACTATCAGTTCTGTGGGCGTGGCTTGATCGGCGTGGCAGGGGAAGGATACTGTAAAATCTCCAGTCAGAAGTGGTATTTGCTGGTTATCCAAACTATTCAAAATTTCTGCTACCAGTTCTCTAGAACTGGTCAGAACCTGCTAAATACCACCTCTTCTAAATACCCCAAGAGGGATACCAGAAAAAGCATACAAACCCCAAAGCTCTATTATATCTTATCTGTTTATTTCTGGCTCTAATTAAATTCTTTGTGTCCTGGGACATCTATATTATTGACACTTCAGGAACTATACTATGCAAACAGGCAGTATGGGACAGTCCATTATGGATTATATTTCTCTTACTACTGTTCTCAACATAAAGTGTTCTTTTATGAAGAACCAAATCATATTTAGAAGTATCATATGCATATTTACTTGGAAATGAGGGGCACCTGTTGCTCCAATGCAGGCAACAAAACAACTTATATCAGCCTTACTTCAAACTTCACTATTCGTAACACATTTGGGGGATTGAAACAGGCCTGATAAAAATACCTTCACCCTAGGTTTTTAAAATATTTAAATCATATTTAAACGCAAGTTGTTTAACAACAACAGAAATTATCCTGCCTTCACAGCACTGTTGCCATGTTAAAGACTTCCAGATGACTGAATCTGGGTTAGAGTTGCATGTAAGCTCCTCTTTAGTATGCAACATCACAACCCTACCCTCCATGTCATGTAATATTCCAGAATATTTTGACAGGACCTGGAATAGGATATTCCCTCAGAGCCCAACAATCAGATCAACGATGTAGAGAAAGCTAGGCAATAAATAGTTACATTTTTTTGCACTGCAAAAGCCAAAGAGTACGTTTCTTTTCTGCAGATCAGAAGAATGGATACTTTTTTTAAAAAAAATCTTTATCAGTATGCATTTTGATATGTCAATAATCCTTAATACATTATATAATACTCTCTTCCTGCTTCCATATAATCATTAGATGAACTGTCTTGGCTGATATAGCTAAATTAAAATATCTTCATAATTAATGTATTATGAAGGTTACAAATATTAATTGAAGTTTCATGCCAATGACATTTTTAGACAAACTAATCTTATTATATAATTACAATTATAAGGTTATAAACTTAGATGACCAATTATTATTATCCTTAACTCTTGCATGTTACCCCAAATACATACTGTATAGGTACTGTACTTTAAACTCTTCTATTCACTCATTCTTAAGTGAATAGAAAAATTAAAACATGACGTTGATAGATTAGATAGATAGATAGATAGATAGATAGAACTAATTAATTATATTTTATATGCCTATATCTATCTGTAATTTAAATTGGCATCATAAGCGACTTCTTTCATGAAAACACCTATATTTATCCAAAGTCTACAATAATCAAACTGCATCACAGTTTACTAGTAATACAATGGATGAGGCTAAAAGATTTATCTTAAACAGAAATTTTCAATAACAATATCAATTTTCAATATCTAACAAGTTAAGAGGAATGCTGAGATGCAGACTCCAAAATTGGCTTTCTTTTTCTACTCTATGCCTTCTATCCTCATTATGCCAAGCAACTTTTGCAAAGGTATAACCATGGGTGCCGCAAGTTTGCCATAATTCATGTGATAGATAGACAGACAGATAGACAGACAGATAGATAGATAGATAGGGTTTGAATAGATTGATATTAGAAACAATGTGGATACGGTGTTGTGGTTGTTGCATCTATTTGAATCAGTGCTTTGCAGAAAAAAATATATCTGAAACATTTCTACTCTGTAGCAAAAATAAGCCAGAAACCAGAATTTAAGAATTTCAATATTCCACACCTGTTATTTGTCTCACACGTTTGGAGCCCACAAGGCAAGAGATAGCACAAGGAAAAGCAGAACTGTCTCAAACTCATTGCAGGGAATGACTTCATAACACAAACTATTGCAGCTAATGTTCTTCAAAAACATGACTCACTATCCTTCTGTTATTACAGTCTTTAACCCTGGCGTGATTTGCTGCCCTGGACTTCTTCCTAGAAAAGATGCTGACAGACTCAATTGCAAAGTTCCCTGGAAATCAGTTTACATAGGGCAGAAAGGCTTGCTGAATATGATACTTGTCAACACCATTGATTAAAACAAGTCACAATGCATAAATGTCTGGAACCTGTTCAGATTGTCAGGCAGAAATCCTCCCACAAGACAGAATGAACTGGATAATCTCATGTCAGTTTTCCAAGTGATGAAATCCATTTTAAAAAGAAAAGCACAAAGTCCATCTTCCAAGACAATTTCTTTTATTTAGGAAAGCATCAAATTGACAAAGTCCATGGTAATTCCGGATCTGACACAACCCTACATATGTCAATACCGGGCTTGACATCTTGTGCACAATAGGACTAATTAATTATATTTTATATGCCTATATCTATCTGTAATTTAAATTGGCATCATAAGAGACTTCTTTCATGAAAACACCTATATTTATCCAAAGTCTACAATAATCAAACTGCATCACAGTTTACTAGTAATACAATGGATGAGGCTAAAAGATTTATCTTAAACAGAAATTTTCAATAACAATATCAATTTTCAATATCTAACAAGTTAAGAGGAATGCTGAGATGCGGACTCCAAAACTGGCTTTCCTTTTCTACTCTATGCCTTCTATCCTCATTATGCCAAGCAACTTTTGCAAAGGTATAACCATGGGTGCCACAAGTTTGCCATAATTCATGTATGTTGTCGTGTCCGCAAAAGAAGCCAGGAGTCGGTGACTAAGTTTCAAGCTCTTTATTTAACAGTTGTGAACCGAACCGGTGAAAAGGAAAAAGCCCGTGGCTTTTATTCTTTTCGCTGCGGCGGCCGCGGCCAATGGCAGCGATTCAAGTCTCCCGCTCTTGGAGTGAGCCAATCGCGGGAGACTTCAATCGGGCCAATCAGCGCGGCTCGCCTGGCCAATCAGAAATCCCCGCGCTTTAGCCAATCAAAGCGCGGGGATTTCAAGTATGCAAATTAAGGACAGAACACCCCTCCCCTCTTGGTATAGTCCATCACGTTGTGTAGTCACGTAGGTAGGCAGGGCTCCGTCTAGTCCTACTTGACCTGCGCAACTCAGTTGCAAGCTGGATTTCGGCCGGAGCGGTCATGTTTTTGGCTGCTCCCTCTTCTGTGCGAACCGGCTGGATGATCGGGCCGGTTCTTTCTCCGTGGCTCCCACCTGGGCCTTCCGGGTTGGTTGAGCTACGGGTTTCGCCGCTCCCGCTTGGCTTCTCCGAGTCGGTTGAGCTGGCCAGGTGGTTCTTCTCCGGCGGGGGATCGCGATGGCTGCGTTCCGGTAAGTACTGCTGGTTTATTTTTTCTTGCGTTTGTTTATTCGGGTATTCCCTCCCCCCTTGGTTCGTGTTTTGGGGGTTGAGGTCCGTTGCTGTTCGTGACCTGAGCTGGTCTATGTGTCGTTTCCAGGCTCGCCCATCGGTGGTTTGGAGCCGGTACGACCGTGGACCTGTGATTTGGGTGATGACGGCTGGGATCCATAGGGGGTCCCCGTCAGATTTTTCGCGTACACTAAGTCACCGGGGGCAAAGGTCCGGTATTTTGTACTGGAGTCTGGGGGTCGCTCCGGGTTATATGTTGGGTGTAACCTGTCGAGCGGGGATCTCAGCTTCCTACCCATCAGCAACTCGGCTGGGCTTTTGTTGGTAGTGGTGTTCGGGGTGATGTGTTGTATAAAGAGGAGTTTATTGATTTTGTCGTTGATCTCCCCGTGGTCCATTTTCCGGATGGTTTTTTTGGTAAATTGGACCATCCGTTCCGCCCTACCGTTCGCCGCCGGATGCGCCGGTGCTGTTAATGCGTGGCGGATGCCCCTCTCCGCCAGGAACCTCTCGAAGTCGAGGGAAGTAAACTGGGGCCCGTTGTCTGAGACGACGACGTCTGGGAGGCCGTGTGTGGAAAAGAGTTTGCAAAGTTCTTTAATAACGGCCTCCGTGGTAGTGGATTTCATGTCGCTTACCTCCAACCAGTTGGAGTAAGCGTCAACTGTGATCAGAAAGGTATGTCCATTCGTGGGACCGGCTAAATGGATTCTGGACCAGGGTCCCCTTGGTGTTTCCCAGTCCAGGATGGGTGCTGCGGGTGGGCTGGGTCTGGTCTCCTGGCATCGTTGGCATTTGGCTACCCATGCCTCTATCTGCTTGTCCATCCCTGGCCACCAAGCGTAACTCCTGGCCAGGGCTTTAGTTCTGACGATGCCAGGATGCCCTTCGTGCAGCATCTCTAAGACCCTCCCTTGCAACTTGTCCGGGATGACCACCCTGTCACCCCATAAAATACATCCCTTGAGTAGTGAGAGTTCAGTCTGGCGGTTTCTGAATGTCTTAACGGATTCGTCACTGTCCCTTTCAGGCCAACCTTTTTCCACCCAATGTAAAATTCGCGCCAGACGCCTGTCCTTGATAGTTTCCCTGGCAATGTCTGACGCGGTAATGGGTAGGTTGGGCAAATTTTCGATGTTAAGGGTGTTTGTTGTTGGTGCTGGGTCAGGATCAGAGTCTGGTAAAGGCGAGCGGCTTAAAGCGTCCGCGTGTGAAATTTTCTTACCTGGCTTGTGTAACAGTTCGTAGCTGTAGGCTGCCAGGAACTCGGACCACCTTGTCATCCGGGGTGATAAAATGTTCGGGGTGGCTCGGTTTCCTGTGAGGATGCCCAGCAACGGCTTGTGATCTGTCACAATGGTAAACGGGCGGCCATAAAGGTATTCGTGGAATCGCTTAACGGCGGCAACTATAGCCAAAGCTTCTTTGTCCAGCTGGCTATAGTTCCGCTCCGGTTTAGTTAGAGTCCTGGAAAAGAAAGCGATGGGTGCTTCTCTTTTGTCAGGGAGAGTATGGCTGAGGACAGCGCCGACGCCGAAAGGTGATGCGTCGCAAGTGACAACCAAGGGCAAGGTTTCGCTGAATTGAATCAGGACGGCATCGGAGGTGAGGAGGTCTTTGGTTTTTTGGAAGGCGGCTTGCTCTCGTCTCCCCCAAGTCCAAGTTGCCGCCTTATCCAGGAGCCTATGCAGAGGCTCCGCCGCCGTAGCCTTTTGGGGTAGGAAAACATTATAAAAATTCAGCAAGCCTAAGAAAGCCTGTAGTTCCGTTTTAGACCTTGGGGTGGGGGCTTCTTTGATGGCTTTCACTTTTTTAATTGTAGGGTGAATGCCATGCCGGTCCAGAAGGTAGCCCAAGAATTCCACTCGCTCTGTGCATAGTTGGCATTTTTCTCGTTTTACTTTGAGTCCCGTTACTTTAAATTTTGTTAAGACCTCCCTGAGTCGGTTTTCTAATTCGGCTTCGTTTGGCGCCGCCACTAATACGTCATCAAAATAGGGCACCACCCCCTTGATGCCCTGCAGTAAACGTTCCATCAGGCTCTGAAAGATGCCTGGTGCCACGCTGACTCCGAATTGGAGCCGGTTACATTTGAATGCCCCCCGATGGGTAACGATGGTCTGGGCTTCCGCTGTTTTTTCGTCGACCGGCAACTGCTGATATGCCTGGGCGAGATCGAGCTTGGCAAAGACCTTGCCCCCTCCCAGTGAGTGCAGTAGGTGTTGCACGATTGGGACGGGGTAGGCGCTTTGTTGCAACGCGCCATTTAGGGTGGCCTTATAGTCCCCACAAATTCTCACGGACCCGTCTGGCTTGACTGGGGTCACTATAGGGGTCTCCCATCGGGCATGGTCTATCGGCTGCAACACCCCCTGTTTGACGAGCTTGTCGATCTGCTCGTCAATTTTAGGTTTTAGGGCGAATGGTACCCTCCTAGGTTTTAGCCGCTTGGGGGGAACCCTAGGGTCTAGGTCAAATGAGATAAGGGGCCCCTGGTACTTGCCCAGGCTTCCGTCGAAGACCTCCCGGAACTCCTGGGCTAGCCGCTGTTCCCAGCCGTCGTCGACGACGTGGTTGACTTCTGTCAGCGCGATGTCAAGCGGGGCGAACCATTGTAGGCCCAGCAGGCTTGGGCGGTCGCGATCGACGATTGTGAGTGGGAGTTGTTCGGTGCGGCCTTTGTAAGTTACATTAAAGTTCTTGGTGCCCACTACCGGGACGCGGTTTCCCTGGTAGTCTTTTATAATGATTTTTTGGGCATTAATGTTCCTCTTATGGAGGGTGGGCACTAGCCGTTTTATCTCGTGCCATGCAATCATGGAGAGGTAGGACCCGGAGTCCACCTCCATCTTGCATGGTTGGCCTTCAATATGGACTTCTACGTGTACCTTTCTGGCGCCGTCGGAGATGGCGTGGCCGATGGTTACCGTCTGGTGGGTATCTTCCTTGCGCCGACTGTCGCCGCCTCTTGAAGATCGTTGGATTCGGTCCCACCGACCGTCCGATTGGCGATCTCTGGTCCTGGGTGGGGGACTTTTCTTCTTTCGGTCGTGATGTTCCCATCTGTGCGGGCTGCGGGTCTTCTTTTGGCGGCAAACTCGAGCGATGTGTCCCCGTCTTTCACAATGCCTACAGATAGAGTCAAAAAATCGGCATTCTGATCTGGGGTGGTCGCCGCCGCACCCGGCACAGTTGGTCCTCGACCTACGACCTCTTCGGTTCCGCTGGTCGCCGCGACCCGTCTGCACGCGATGTATGTCCTCCTCGTCTTCTGACGTGCTGGACATAGACTGGAATTCTCCGTAGTGTGCAGTTGATTCATTTTTAGGGTCGGCCGACCTTGCCGGGTTGTTGTTTCCACCCTTCGCGTCTGATTTTCGCATGCTGTCAGCGGAAGTGCGGGTTGCTTCTGCGGCTGCGGCTGCGGTGAGGGCGTCTGCTAGGCTGATGTCACCCTTGGCCATAAGCCGGCTCTGGAGTGTAGGGTCCCATAGGCCGAGTACGAATCGGTCTCTTAGGAGGCTGTTCAGACCTTCAAACTCGCAGAGTCCTCCTAGGCGCCGCAACTCAGCGACGAAATCGCTCAGTTTTTCACCTGGTTTCTGATCTCGGCGGTAAAATTCGTTGCGCCGGATCAGGATGGGGACCTCGGGGGCGTAATGGCGCCGCAGGATAGGTTCGAGGACGTCCCAGTCCATGGCGGTTGCGTCTGCCGGCTTGGCCAATGCCTTGGCCATCTGGAAGACCTCGGTTCCGCAATGTGTGAGGAAGATGGCGCGTTTTAGCGGGCCCGGGGCGTCCTTCATTCCGGTGCACTCGAGGTACATGCGGAAACGGTCTGAAAACGATTCCCAGTCCTCGGTGGCGGGGTTGAAGGGGGCGGGCGGTGCGATTTTCGCCATCTCTGTGCTGAAACTGGCTCTTGTTGGACACGGGGTTCGGTTCAGGGTCGGGATCCCACCCTCGTCGCCAGTGTCGTGTCCGCAAAAGAAGCCAGGAGTCGGTGACTAAGTTTCAAGCTCTTTATTTAACAGTTGTGAACCGAACCGGCGAAAAGGAAAAAGCCCGCGGCTTTTATCCTTTTCGCTGCGGCGGCCGCGGCCAATGGCAGCGATTCAAGTCTCCCGCTCTTGGAGTGAGCCAATCACGGGAGACTTCAATCGGGCCAATCAGCGCAGCTTGCCTGGCCAATCAGAAATCCCCGTGCTTTAGCCAATCAAAGCGCGGGGATTTCAAGTATGCAAATTAAGGACAGAACATATGTAATGCAACTAACAGAGATAAAAGTAGTGATTAGGTGAAGTAGCAATACTTGCATTATTTGATGACTGTAAAATTTGATTGTTAATGCTACTTCATATAGGAAGAAAGTTGCCCAATTGAGAATACGGGGAAAGATGAGTTTAAATACATTATAGATAGCAGGGACCAGATGCTAGATAAGAAAGAAGTGGTCATGGAATTTCAATCTGTCTATTCAAGCTGATCTAACATCAGCTGTACACAGAGATGAATTGTTAGCAGAGAAATATACTTGCTTCAATCATACTGTGTTAAAAATGAACTAAAAATCTTATTTCAGAAAGAGAAATAATGAGTACCAATAGTCCTCAATTTATGACTATTTTTTTAACAACCATTTGAAAGTACACTGATACTAAAAAAGGTGACTTATGATCAGTCCTCACAACCGTTGCAGTGTCCCCACAATCATGATTAAAACTCAACATTTGGCAACCAACATTTACAACAGTTGCAGCATCCTGGGTTATGTGATCATCATTTGCAACTTTACCAGGAAGCCAGATTTGGTTAACGACCATGTGATTGGCTTAATTACCACCGTGATTTGTTTAACAGCTGTGGCAGAAAATTTCATAAAATAAGGCTTACTTAATAAATACAGTATATTGATTAGTAAGAGAAGTTCCGGTCCCATTTGTGGTTGTAAGTTAAGGATTATCTGTAGTTAAACAACTTTATACATGTGGCCAAAGGACCCTAAGAGCAGAAACTACATGGCAGCATTTGGGGGCAATACTGCAATCACTATTTCAAAACAAATGGAATAGTAAAGCAATAGTAGGAAAGAATGAAAAACTGAACCAACATAGAGTATAGAATAAGATGGAAGGGACCTTGGATATCTTCTAGTCCAATCCCCTGATCAAGCCAGAGACTTTATACCATTTCAGACAAATGGTTGTCCAATCTCCTCTTAAAAACTCCAGTGTTGGAGTACCTACAACTGTGGCAGTCTCTTAGATGCTGAGATGCTGCTATCATATCAGTTCTTCTTTTCATTAAACTAGACATACCCAATTCCTGCAATCATTCTTCATATTTTTAGCCTCCAGTCTCCTAATCATCTTTGTTGCTCTTCTCTGAATTCTTTCTAGAGCATGGGTGTCAAACTCAAGGCCCATGGGCTGGGTCTGGCCCGCTGGGTGCTTAAATCTGGCCCGTGCAGCCAGCCTGGAAATAGCAAAGGACCAGCCTGTGGTGTTTCTGGCAGCCAATATGGCTGCCTGCAGCACTCTGCCTGCCAAAACAGGTCATGGGGGGGACTCATGCATCCCTCCCTGGTGCCATTTTGGCAGGCAGGGTGCAGCAGGTGTCTGTCCCTTCTCCCCCATTTCAATCTCCCCCCGGGCTGGCCTTTAGAGGAGAACTACAATGCCAAACCGGCCCTCAAAGAAATCCAGTTTGACACCCCTGTTCTAGAGTCTCAATATCTTTTTTATACCATGGCAACCAGAGCTAGATGCAATATTCCAAATGTGGTCTTACCAAGGCATTATAACCAGGTGCGTTCATTTGATTTAGTTAATTTATTTGAATTAATGTATATCCCTATATTTTTGTCAATCCAAGTTTTCTAGACAAGTCACAAAATTAAAAACAAAATATAAAACCAAAAGCAACAAAAAAACAATTAAAAATCAGTACCTGTTTCAATTTGTTCTGAAATGAATGGGTACATATTTATTGCTCTTCATAGTATTCAATTCTGTTTTAAAGACTGATTTTAGCTATCTTTAAGAGTATCTATCATTTTTTCCCCAGAATAGATATATATTTGATATATTTTATGATGATATATTTTATGACACTGTATCAAGAGGAAACTTCAATTTCCACAACAAAGTAGTAGTAATCATAATGGAGATTTGCCACTGTTATACCAGAAGATAATAAAACTGAGGAAGCCTCCATGGCACTTAGGACAAGAAAGTTAACAGAGAATTGCAGTTGGCAAAACAGTGAAACATACATCCAAACAAAGTAACACAACTGAATGAGATATTTGATATCCAAAACAAATGTATTTAAAAATAAACAAAATATAGTTATTTGTTGGAAATTAAATTAGAGGAAGAACAAGTTAAAGAAACAATGATTGCTTGGGGGAAGAATTTTGGATATGGGATTGATTTAGAGAAATGGCAAAAATTGTGGTCACAAAATTATAAAATGACAATGTCAACAGCATATAAAGAAAATTTGTATGAGATGTTTTACAGGTGGCACTTTCCCCCGACAAGAATAGCAAGAATGTTCAAGAATAAATCTGAAAAGTGCTGGAAATGTCATCAGATACCTGGCTCATATTACCATATGTGGTGGACTTGTGAGAAGGCCAGGAAATACTGGACTAGAATTCGCATATGGCTGGAAAAAATGACAAAGAAACACATAGATTTGAAACCAGAGATTTTTTTATTGGGAATCGTACCTGATATATAGAATAAAAATTTAAAGTATTTGATTGTAAATGTATTAACAGCGGCTAGGATTGTATTTGCTAAACATTGGAAAAGTGAGAAAATACCATTAGAGGAAGAAATTATTAAGAAAATATTGGAATGTGCTGAAATGAGTAGATTGACATTTGAAATTAGAGAACAAGAAGATAAACAATTTTATGAAGTTTGGGATCTTTTTTATCAATGGTTAGATAATACAATATAATAATAGAATATTTAGAAATTTAGGAAATAATGAATACATAATTTTTCTTGGTTTTGATAATTTTTTAGAATATTTTATTAAGATAGATTTGGTATGATTCTATGATTTGTTATAGAATAATTTAACTTAATTATAGTTATCTCGCTTAAATATGAATTAGTAAAATTATAGTCAAATAATTGTTCAATAATGATTTTGGGATATTTTACTGATGATTGATAATGTAAGTTATTATGTAATATAATTATTTTGATGACTATGAAATGGATGCACATAATAATTTTGATGACTATGAAATGGTAAACCAACCGATACACTGTAAATTTATGAAGAATGATATTTTTTTATGTTATGTTTTATGTCTTATATGTTTTTTGTTTGTTGTTAAAATCAATAAAACAAAATATCTCCATGCTTTTTAAAGCTCTAGTGCCATTAAAACTAGCTGATGTACAAGAATGTAAGAACTTCTGTATTTTCTCTCAACATCTGAAGTAAAAACAGAACAAAAATGGGATTGTTCAACTAGTCCATTTTATATACAATAGCTGAATCTTTAGAATAAATTGACATAGTGTCTACCTCGTGTAATCTTGCAGGTAAAACCCTGGAAAAAATGTTAATAAATTGGCTTAAAGAAACTTTTTACTGTCAGCATGTAGACCAGAACTCCTAAGTACTTTCTTTCACTTTGCTAATACTTACAAAGGGACAAATTGGCTTATTAATTTATGTATTTATTTCACTTTACAAACTGTCCAATTCCCAATGATTCTATTTATAATCCATATCAGTTTTGTATATTTAGTTTGATCTCACTGCTGCAATAATCTAAACATACTTTATATTACAGAATTTAATTTTGATATTGTTTTATACAAGAGAGAATGAGAGGGATTTAGTCTAGTAGTTAAGGCATTGGGCAAGGAGTGAAAAAAACAATCATGCTAGTATGAAAAAGGGAGCTATCTTAAATAAACTTTTTTTTTTTTTACAAAGATTATCAGTTGGTTTCCACTCAAGATGTTACAGTTGGCTAGTTAGCATCTAAGGCCAATCACTCTATACAACCTTAGCTATTATTTTGCTTTAAGGAGCTTGAGTCCAAAATATTTGCCATTTTTTTCTGTCTATTCTTCTTTCAAAAGGGACAAAAGCTGCCAGAGTAAAATGGCTCATTACTATAAGCAGATGATCTAACCCTATCTCTTGGGGAGATCAAGGATATGGCATGTTTCAACAAGAATATTTTTAAAGTGGCTGAGGTCTTCAGGCTGCAAAAGTTTAAATAAACTTGAAATGTACTTCCTCTCCCCCCATTTCACAAGCTCCATTTCCTGATTCTTCTCAGCACTGAGAACTCTCAGATATTACAGGAAATGCTCAGTGAAAGACATTTTGAAGTCTTCAGTACACATCTTTTTTGCAATGTGATATAAATCTCACTTTAAAAAAAAAAATCTTTAGGTAAACAATTTTAAAGGCATATATTTATGTAAATGCAAAACATTGTTCTATAGTATATCACTGGAGAACAAGGTATTTGACATCTTCAATAATCTGAATTTTTTCCCTTAGATATTATTCCTGTCTTGAAAATGAGATTGAATCAACTTAATGCCAGACAGGCACACTTAATTTAAAACTATATGCAATACAAATAGACAGCATCCTATATATACAGGGCAAATAAATGTAACTAGTTGAGGATAATCCATAAATTTAATAACATAGTTTTATTTAGTTTCATTGTGAATTTGTGGCCCTCCTTTCAATCCAAAAATAGCAGCAAAGAAATGTATTCCTATTGACTGTATTTCATGGCCACTTCATATATATTTTTATACTGATTAGCACTAAGCCAGAATTGTGTTAAGCAAGGCTCATATGTAAGCTGTTACAACTCTACAGTTTATAAATTATAATGGCTAGGTTCACAAAAGACTCTTACACCAAAATCTCTTCTGGTATATTGGCTTCTTGGAATAAGTTATGCTGCTCATTGTCATATTTTAAACCCTTCCTGGCATAGAACAACCTTCTCTAATTGTTTCTGTCCATCCAATATGAAGAAGCAAAAGATCCCTTCATTCATATTGCTATCGTCATGGATTCAGAGTTGGCAGTTTCATTAATTCCTCTCTACATTTAAAGAACACCAAATTCTACTCTTGTTCCTATGTTGATGATTTTATATCATCCCATTCCAAGTTCAACAGCTATGCAACCTGGTAGTTTTAAGTATTTCCCCCCATATTTCAGTAATATCCAAAAGCAGCTTCCAAGGCTGAAAAGCTTTTTTGTTTCATCACCATTCTGTGGGATGACTGAAGCAGAATTTCAGACTTTCACCGTCTTCTCTCTGCTTGCCAGCCAAGACCTCCACAGCCATTTCTCTACATTTGCTCCCTCCATTGCACTTTATTTCTTGAGTTTGTTCCCTTCACACTTGTCACTTTCCCCCTCCTGCTTTTGACACCAATTTCCTTCCCAGCTTTCAATAAGATAGTGAGCTTCCCCATTTCATCTGGGGAAGATGAAGCACTTTTTGTTCTAACAGTATCCCGAAATGTCTCTTTAATTTCAGGTGCAACAAACTTACTTTTTCCTCCAGAAATTGCCTTTTTTTAAAGGTACTTGTTCCACAGTTGTCAGATTTAATCACTATCCTTGGTGGATCCCCCAAAATATGGCTCTGCCCCTTGGAATAGTGATGATCTGAGATCCATACAATCAGAACCTGCCATCCTTGACAAACCTCAGACCTAATCTTTTTCAAAGGCACAGGACCAGGATATGTGTGAACCCACCACTGAAATTATCCAGTTTGTTTAATGGTCATGACCCTCCTTCCTATTTCTATTACTCTCTTTTGACAGATTGTATTGCTTTTTATTAACCCAGCTGGCCAAGAGTCATTTGTAAGTGGGAAGACTTAAAAATTGAAATTATAAATCAACATATGGTTTTCTCCCTCATCTTGGCTAATGACAGGTCAAATGAAGAAAGCACCAAAGCCACAGATAAAATCTCTGCAGATTGTGAGTGGCAGTCGCTAATCAGGACCACACCTTTCAGCCCAGAGGCAGTAAAAATGCACTGGAACAATTGGGAAAAGGACAGCTGATATTTTGTACCAATATTGTTTTAAGTCATTTCAAGGATGGATCTGTGTGTGTGTAACTATTTCACAAGTGGGAAAAGGTCTCAATCATTTTTAATAGGTTCATTTTTAAGTTAAAAAGAAAATTCACACACACTGTTCTTCAGATCTACTTGTGTTCTTTTCTTTTAAAAAATACTTATAAAAGGAAACTACAAGTAGCAATTATGTTTTAGAAAGGAAATGGCATGCTGTAGCAAATAATGCAGAGACATAATCTTCATAATTGATAGCAGCAAATTGGTATTTTACACTTTCTAATAAAATGTGAGAAAAGCCTACTTCGGTTGATCAAATTATGCAACTATAAAAAAAGATTGGAGCATCTGCTCTGCATGACAATTGGGATCCTAAATGCAGCTTGTTAGCTTAATGGTTTTATAAGTGTAAGCAGGCCTCTATAGAGAAGAGGTTGTCAGAAAAGGTGCAAACATCATAACAATCTTCTGCCTCCTGTGTGTATCTTGATTGTCCAGAAGAAAAAGCACCAACACGGATTCCTCTATATCAGTAGCTACAACTTACCTCTTTCAGTACAAGTAGTCGTCAACTTTTGATCAGTTTGAATTTACGATGGCCTCCAAAATTTATTTAGGACTTAAATTTGCATTTGTGTCTATCACAAACTGTCATGTTACCCCCAATGGTCACAGGATGGCAATTCAGGCACCTGGCAAACCTACTCACATTTACAAATAGTTACAGCTGTCCTTTGGTCATGTAATTCACATTTTTGGCCAGTTTCTAGCAAAAACAGCCATTGGGAAAGCTCAGGGATGGGATTCTACCGGTTCTGTCTGGCTCTGTAGAACCGGTAGCTCTGAAGAGCAGCAGACATAGGACCGGTTCTATGTCTGCTGCTGTTTGGGCCTGCCTGCCCACCAGGGTTCTTACCTGACCCTTTATTTCCTGCTTTTTCAACCTCAGCTGCTTTGCGCAGCACAACTGAGGTTGAAAAAGCAGGGAAAAAGTGCTTTTTCAACCGCTGAGCACCCGCACGCAGTGCTGCTCAGCTGTCCAGGCAGCAAGCTGACGACTATTCACACCGGTCAGATCCCACCCTTGGGGAAGCTGGTCACTTAATGACTATGATGACTCAACTTATGACCACAGCAATAAACCTGCCTATCTGACAAACAGGGTATCAGGATTAAAGCAACTACAACAGAATGCATGCAAAATTCATGATGCTCAGGGATAAAATCCACATCAACAGCAGCATTTATCCAATTGTGTAACATAAATGTGTGGGACAACATACTGGAAACAATTGAAGATACCTTAGCAATTAGTATCCCATATGGATTCTGTTGCATTATTCAAAGTGACAAGTTGTGCTATTTTAGGAACTGGGGATTTATCTTCATTTACATTAATATAATAAAGCAGTTTTACATTCCATGAAGTTTCAAATAGATGTTAAATATTCTGCAAACTTGCCAAACAGAAATAGTAAAACAACTCTCCCCAAATAGTATCTTATAAATAAATTCAACCAATTCCTTGCCACCCTGGAAAGTATCCAATTTAGGAAGGCTTCACAAAGAAGATTATATTTATATTTATATATTCAGCAGAATTTCATCTGCCATCATCAGGCTTCTGTATTGTGTTTGTCTGTGAATCAGACTTTTACAGTTGTTTCAGTTTTAAATTTGGGGCTAGCCTACTGCTGTGCAAGAATGGTTTTTTCTTCATCCTGATTGGTTGGGAATCTTGGTCTATGTTTATTGGTCTTGGAGTTTGCTATGTTCTGCTCGATTGGTGTTTCTAATATCTTCTATCTGTTTGGAGGCTTTTTTGTGTCTTGATTGGCTGGCAACATTGTGTTCCTGTATTGGAGGCTTTTAGTGCAGTTTGGCTCTGAGTAAATGGACGGCTATCATTTGTTAGGAAGCTAGGTTTCATCTGGGTGCCTGGTTGGGGTGTGTCTGAGCTGGAGGTATCAGGGGGGATCTGTTTGTGCCCAGGTGTTTGCCTGGCTAGTGGTGTGGAGATTTTTTTGTTTGTGAATGCAGGCTTCCAGATAATTGACAGTCTGGTGGAATCATCTCTTCCATTCATGCTCCACCAGACCACACCAATGGAGCAGAACACAGCAAACTCCAAGTCCAATAAACACAGACCAAGACTCCCAACCAATCAGGATGAAGAAAAAACCATTCTGGCACAGCAGTAGGCTAGCCTCAAATTTAAAACTGAAACAACTGTAAAAGTATGACTCACAGACGAACACAATACAGAAGCCTGGTGATGGCAGATGAGATTCTGCCAAAACGTTGCTACAACTTTAAAAGCACAACTATAATGACGTGGGAAAATACCCGAACAAAGCTGAATACCAAACATGTAAGTACCCGCGAAAACTTAAGAAAACATATGTATGTATGTATGTATGTATGTATGTATGGTATTCAGCTTTGTTCAGGTATTTTCCCACATCATTCTAGTTGTGCTTTTAAAGTTGTAGCAACATTTCGGCAGAATCTCATCTGCCATCCTCAGGCTTGTGTATTGGATTCTTTTTAATATTGTGTGTCAGGCTTGGCAGCAAAACAAAAACAAAAAATAAAAAAGGGCTAAATAAAAAGAGAGAGAAGGGGGGGGGGAGAGAGAACCACCATACAAAGTAGGATAGAATCAAAACAGGATAAAGTGAGTTCCACAATAACTTCATCTCTCTCCAGATCTAAGCTACAAGGAATTATATGTCTCAGTTGTGTGACATGTCACAAAAAATGAATGAGTTGATGTGCAGAGCTTGGGGGGGGGGGATAAGTGGGAAGGAGAAGCATATTATACAGGCTTCTATGAGACTAATCTTATTTCTATTGCATAATAATGTTGATGATCAAAGACAGCATAATCATGTTTCTTCTGTTCAAATTATTAAGCATTTCTGTAATGTATCTCAGAATTATCAGCATACATTTTCATACAGATGTGTGCAATGTCCATACAGGTGCCTTAAAAAATAATTCTATTTCTAAATATATTTTCCAAAGTAAAGTAACTTATACAGACTGGGGTTACCTCGCCATCGAACAAACATGTAGCTGTTGGTTATGATCTAGTACAGGGCTGTCAAACTCGCGGGCCATGAGCCAGATGCATCAAGTGCTGGCCACACCCACGCCTGGTTTAGCGAAGGGGGGAAAAGTCACAATACGTCACATAATGACACCATGACGACATGAATTTGACACCCTTGATCTACAAATTCAGTTACTGAGATCAATCTTGGTAAATGGCTAAGAATGTGCTATGAACCCAGGAAGCTACTCAATCCTGATCTCTATATAGGAGTGATTGCTGAAAAATACAAGAGTTAACCAATGGATTCCATGCATAGCTTGAGTCTGTATGCATTATAGCTTCAGTCTTAACTACTATAGCATGCATTTCCGTATGTATCAGCCAGAGTGAAAGGGAAAGGAACAGATCCTATGGCAGTGAGTTCTTTAATTTGTTTTGCCTATGCAGAAAAGAGCAGAAAGGGAATAAAGGGTGCTCACACTGAAGAACGTTTGAAATGCTTTAGTTGTGCCCTTAACAAAGGAAATTCCAAAACATTTTGGATGTTTTACCTTATCCAGTAAGGCAAGTACCCAAGACATCCCTAAAAACTCAAAGTATTATCTGAAACAGAGGCCAAATTGCAAAATTCCAAAATATGAAGTCATTCTGTCCTTTCACATTTTAAGTATAACTAAAAGGATAAATTCAGAGAAGTGTTTCTCAAACTTGGCAATTTTAAGATGTGTAGATTTCCATTCTCAGAATTCTTTTGAATATGAATTCCATGCTAACTGAGGAATTCTGGAAGTCTACGTATCTTCAAGTTGTTAAAGTTAAGGAACACCGATTCAGCGCTGAAGGATTTCTGATGTCTGTTCCTATTGATAATTTGTATTTATAGAAATCTACTCCTCTAAAGGCACTGTTAGAAGAATATGACCAATTCCTATGATCAGCTCCAATGGTGAGGAGAGAGAGAGAGAAGAAAGTAGCAATGGTTTGCTTTTGACATTGGCAGGATGCAAGTTTGCATTAAAAATTGCTCTTAAAATCAACCCTTCCCATTACTCTCTGCCACTCACTTCAGGTTCTAATATTGCTAACACTGCAAAAGGAAAAAAATAGCCCTCTTGGATTCAGTCAATGTAGAAGGGACATGCACCACTCTGACAAAAGATGAGTTTATAGCAGAAGAATTGCACACAGTAGCAGGGGAGTGAGGGTATCAGGCAAAGACAGTTCACTCCTCCCCTCATTTCCTGCTTATTGCTGAAGGCCCCAGTAGTTTGCTCATATACTTCCATTTAATCGGCCTTCCCCCACTCACCTCAGTTCCTCCTCTTAATTGTATTATTGCAGCATTCAAAACACTTCAGTGAAGTTTTTGACATTTCCACCACCCACATACCCTGCTGTCCTGCAATAAGAAAGTTTAAAGAAACTGCAGCTGAAATAACAGCTATACGTCCTCTGACTCCTCTTTTCCTGTTGCTTCCCCCTATGCAACATTATAGACTATGATGAAAACCTGTCTATATTATGCAAATCAAGACAGTTGGCATATATCTGCATAACTGACTGTATTTCTAAAACTGAAAGAAAAGTTCTACTGGAACCCAAGTTGGATTGGAAAATACATTAAGTAACTATTTTAAATTTCCTTTTGAACCATAAATGTATAAACCTGGATATTTTAAAGAAAACAATAAAATCCTGAATTTCTTAGGAAAAGAAATGTCATTTACAAAAGAACACGCTGTTTGCTTATTTGCTCTAACTATAATGCTTATGCTTTAATTTTTAATTTTCTCCTGTAACAAACTCTATGTGTTCAGAAACTTGACCTGGTCCAGAATGGTGGAACCAAATTATTATGATGACTAGTTAGAGAAAGGCTGCTTCACTGTATATTAGTACAGTGTATATTAGTACCAATTATTAATACATTCCAACTATCATTTAAACCTATCTTGGTCAAGTGATCTCTTCCCAATTAAAAAAAAGATACAAAATTAAAAAATAAACAGAAATAGAAAATTTAAAAAAAATGGAAAATTAGAAAAGGAAAAGGAATAACAGTAAAAATACTGAAAAAAAAACAAAGAAAAAAGTAAAAAAAAAACAGAAAAAGAATCTCTTGTGAGTTTCATTGGTACAGATAAAGATATAAGAATACAACAAATTACTATCCAAATTAAAATTTGTCTATATTATTTTGATAATCCTATGTAGTACTATTCATCAAATTTCAAAATCAGCTTTTCATTTATTTTTTTGCAAAACTCAAATAATGATTTCCAAGTAAAAACAAAATTTGCCAGTCTTTCTTTCTTCTTCAAGCCTATCAATTTCACTATCTCTGCCAATTCCACCCACTCCATCATCCATTCTTCCATCATAGTTATTTGAGATATGCCTTTTCTGTTGTTATCATAATAAAAACAAAGTTCCACAAGATGTTTCCATTTGTTTGGCCATTAAGCAGAAAAGAAATCTGATCTTTTTCAAATTGAAGACCATGCTTGATTTTGAGTGGTATGCCATTTGTTACCACATGCCAACAAAGAAGGCAAAATTAATAACAACAGCAACAATGGTCATTGAAAAAAATAAATGCCCTCCCCAATACACAATTAAATGTTACAAGGAATTATATCTACAAAATTTTGCAGCAAAAGGGCAGCAGATTACTGGGAGAACAATGAGTTTTTTTTAGGAGAGCAGGATTGTACACAGCCCACATGCTCTGTCCTAAATAATTGGGTTCACCTGTTTAAAAGACCATTATTTCTTTTATGAGCCTACCTCTAGGTACCTCCTTTGTACCCAATAGTGCCAATGACCTATCTGACAGGAATAGACAAGAGAGTTTTACTGGTGACTGCTCCCACATTGCAGAACTCCATGCTAATGGAAGTATAGTTTCATTGTTATACTTCTGTTGGTACGCAAAAACATCTTATTTGGGTGAAACTTTGACAAAGAAGTTGGTCTGTTATCTGGATGTTGTCTATTCTACTCATGTGTAAATAATGTTTTATATTTTAAATCCTCTAATTATCCTCTTTATGTACTACCTGCAGCAATAGCTTTGGGAAAACATCCAAGAGGGCCTTCCCACTGTCTTGTATCTTCCCTATGATAACTTCTGGATCACCCTAGCTTTATGAACCCCATGAAAGTGGTCCAACTTCTGGTAAGAGCTGTCTGCTCTTCAACAGAACTATGGACAGGTGACAAAAAACAAAGCAGGTGACAAAAAACAAGGGACAGGTGGGGAAGAATGGCTTATACAAACTTAATTTTCTCTGCACTCCCTCACTCCTGAGAAAGACTTTTCTCCAAAAGAATGTCATTCAGATCAGGGGAAACCTTAACCCCAGAATGGGAGGATTAATGTTTAGCTTGTGATCTGCACATTTGCTCAACTTTGTTACATTTCCTATATAGGTAATCTTCATTTAGTGGCTACTTCATTTAGCGACTGCTCGCAGTTGCAATGCTGATGAAACACTGCAGTCCTGCTTTTCATATAGTTTTCAACAGATCAATTTCTACTGAAGACAAACTCTGGCACAGAATCTCCGACTGAACATACATTTGGAAGAAAGGGGATTGTTTTTATGAACAACAGTTCTCTCTTTCAGCCTTTTGCTTCTGATTTTTGAGCCAGCATATATATTAGAGATAGAAAATACATTAGAAAGAAAAACGAGATGGAGCAAGTACTTGTTTTCACAACACTCAAACCTATATTGTTCTTTATAATGCCTTTCCAACTGTGTATCTTCCAGAATTTTTGGCCCCAATTTCTAATAACACTAATAATTCTCAACCAGAATAGGCAATATGCTCTTGCGGAGGATAATGCCATCTAGGAATTTTGGTACAATCCAACATTTCTAGAAGAGCTCATTTAGAATAAGTTGGCTTAATGGAGAACATGGATCACTAAAAAGCAAAAGGTGTTGGCTTTCACATTGCAACCAATATTTAAAAACCTTCTATGGCAATGGAATATTCACAATAGCAAAGAATACAATTTTACATTTTCAGGTTGAAAACAATATTGGTCCAGCACTTCAGGTACAAAACACTAACAGACAGAAGATATGCACCACCTAGTGAAGAGTATCTATAGTGCTGCCCTCGTGTGAACTGGGCATTTTGTACAAAGTGTGCTTCCCTTTCAGCAGAGAAACAAACTGTTGCCAAAATGGCAACTCTAATATGTCTGCTCAGTCTAGTATTTTTTGGACAAAGCCTCTTTCCCAACCCATCTCTATCAATTCAGCAAATGACCAGTTCACCTCACAGAATGGCAGACAACAGTATTATTTCCAAACACTGTCTGAGAAACAGACTCTCTCTCCTCTTCATAAAGCTCCTCATTCAAATCAAATAGAAATTAAATTAGATGCAGTTTCTTGATTGTTTTAAATCAAAGCTCAAGTGTGCAAGGACACACAAAGGAGATTGTATCCTCCGTGGCTAGAGTAACACAAAAAGGAAAGCACTATGGGAAATATGCCTCTGCATGAACACCACCCTTTCCCTGCAACTGGAAAAAAAATTGCCAGGCTTCAGGTGAAGAGAGAAAAAGCACTTGCACTGACTTCACCTGCACAAATAAAATGTAGGGTGTTGCAAAATTAGGCAAGGGAAAGGGAGAGATGGATGAACGTGAAACAACATTGCTGATGCTATTTATCCAGGGCACTGCATAAGCAGATATAGGCCCCCCAACCCCACCCTAATGGAAAAGCTATCAGTCACCACATATGATGGATGAAAGCACCAAAAAAAAAAAAAATGGAATAGGAAACATTAATTGCCAGCCAAAGAAAACAGGAGCTAACAAGGGAAAAGGGATCAACTGTTGGCCCACATGGAAATCTGACAGCAAGGGATTTATCAGAAACAATAATACTGAAGAGAAACGGAATGAACAGTCACACATGACAGAAAGGAAAGGCAGAAAAACAGAGCAAATGTGAGAAATACAGGATTTCCTTGTTTCTTTTGCTTGAGCTGCTGTCTGATGTGGAGGGGGAGAGAGGGAGGAAGGGAGATGGGGGGCAGAGAGAAAGATTCGGCTGTTCTTCTAAAAGACTACTAAAGAAACACTAAACCCTACTCCTTGTAACTACTTAACAGAAACAGCACACAACCTGCTCCTGTAGAGTAGAGAAGAAGCAGAGGGCCAAAGAGATGGATCTGTCTTCATTATCAACATTTTTGTGTGCATTTGGGATTAGCCGGCTCCAGCACCCAGGTAGGTCCAGCAATTGGACAGGGGAGTTTTGCTCTGGGTCACCCTCTCTTGCAGCGCTAACAAAGAGCAACAATGCCCACCGACGTAGGTTAGACACGCAGAGATAAAGGGAAGGCGAGGAACTTCTCCGCCCTGGCAGTGACAGGGCTCAGCCTCCCCTCTTTCCCAAGCCGGGGCCGTGCCACACATTCTTGACGGTCAGCAAATCCCCGAGTCCGCAGCTCCAAGCGCAGAATAGCGGCAAGCCTCTCTTCCCCGCCCTCCACCCCAGCGATACGCACAAGTCGCCCTGCAAGAGCCGCGCATCTTTGCCAATGAGGGGGGGGAACGGGACAACGCGATCAGAACAGGCCGACCTGGAACGGGGAGGGCAAAGCAGCCGCAGCCGCCGCTGGAGGGGGGGGCTCCTTTTGTTCGCTCTTTCCATTCACCTGCAATGGGAAGTTTATTCACGGAAAGCCCCTCCTGTCCCCATCTCACCTCACGGCCACCTTGACGCTGCAGCTGTCACCCTGGGCGGCCATTCCCTTCTTCTTTTTCTCCTTCTTCTTCTTTTCCCTCCCTCGGCGACGCCGCCGACGCCCCGCACCGCAGGAGAACGCTGCCCTCCAACCACCATGGAGCTCGGTGGGGCCAGGGCCGAGGCGAGGTTACGACTCGGCTAGGAGCAGGAGGCGCGTCGGAGGCTGCTCGAGCCGCAGGAGGAGGGCATGCTGGGCTCCTCTCGGGGAGCGCGGCCGCTCGTCCTCTCCAGGAGAGAAAGAGAAAGGCAGCCCCCAGAGGGAGGGAGAGCTTAGGCAGCGTCCCCGCTTCCCATCCCGCCCGCCACGGCGGCGGCGGCGGCGGCAGCGGCAGCAGCAGCAGCAGCAGCAGCGGGACTGCGGAGAGAAAATTAGCGTCGACCCAGCCAGACGTCGAGCGGGCGGAGAGGCTTGGAGTTGGTGGAGGGGGGGGGGAGGAGAAGAGGGAGGCGGAAGGAGGGGCGCCAGGACGCGGAGGCGGTCACGCCCACCCCCCGTCAACTCAAAAGGTGGAGGAGGGATTTGCGCCGAGTAGGGGCAGTGGGCAGCGTGCAAAGAAACACGAGGGAAAGAGGAAAAGGGTCTCGGCGTTGGAAGGGCTTAAGAAGTTGTAGATCCAGAGGCTTGGATCTATCTATCTATCTATCTATCTATCTATCTATCTATCTATCTATCTATCTATCTATCTATCTATCTATCATCTATCTATATCTATCTATCTGTCTTGAAGAGCGCCGCCGCTTCGGTGCACGATCTCGGTGAATCGCTTCCTTTCCTTCTAGCCGGCTAGCTCTAGAAAATAATTAAAAAAAAAAAAATTCCCGGAAGAGAGTAAAGAGCTTGCAAACGAAATTACCACAGAGCGAGCATGCGAGCATGAATTTTGTAGCGTTTTTCACATGGGTGGATGGAAGGTGGGCTTCTGTGGTTGTGGTAGTAGCTGAACCAAGGGGTTGCTTCATTATTTGAATGACACCATATATTTCAGAGGCTGGGTTTCTCATATTAACCAAAGTTTGGCTGACTGGGTTTGATGCATTGTGTGACTATTTCAGGCCCTGGCTTGCCTTTGGTGGGAATTTTCATCTAATATTGTGGATAAGGCTAAAATATGGCTGCTGTCAGTGAACTGTATTGTGAAATTATAGTCAATATCACACACGTACACATATGCAGGGATGTAAAGATTCTGTTGCTACAGAATCTTTACATCCCTGCAGAATCTGCTCCTTGCTTGTAACTGAAAACTAAGATGTGGCCTATGTTAGTCTCCATTAGTAGAAGATTGAGATTCTCCTAGGTCAGGGGTTTCCAAACTCTTAAGACTTGTGGGCTTCAATTCCCAGAATTCTCCAGTTAGCATAGCCATTAGGAAGAGTTCTGGCAACTTAAAATTGCTTCTCAAAGTTGTCCAACTGGAAAATGCTGATCTAGTTCAATCCTTTGTAATGTGCAAAAAAGTCAGTGAGGTGAGGATGTTCAGACATTTACCACAAAAACCTCCAATCAATGCAACCTGCATGTGTACATCAGTCAGCTATTGTACAGGTATTACAGTCAGGAAGCTTTACTTTATGTGTTTTTCTTTGTAGATGTCAGTGGAAATAACATTCTAAATCATAAACTGGCATCTTAAAATGTTAACATCTTCCTGCAGCTTCAGTTATATGAAATCATTGACATTATTCCCTGCCATTTTGAAGCAGGAAGCTGAAAATTTTAAGTCCTGTGACCTATTTAATAAATGGATTGCAGAAATATAGATGAACATTAGATGGCAGCAAAGAGTTAGCATTCTTTGCTGCAATTTTAAGGATTTTTGCAGCCTAGTTTTGGAAACCAAAAAGACCTGGTTCACACAACACACTGAGCTATAAAATTGATATGGTTGTCCTGGAATATTTTTAGTATACAAGTTAAACTTTGTTTTGTTTCTAATCATTAAATAAGCTATATCTGTCTGCATTTATGCACATATAAGGTCATCATAAAAATAACACAATATGACAAGGTGTTGTGTAAACCCAAGCCCTTTATTGTGTAGGCGCTTAATATGTGTAACCAGGTCAAAGAAACATTGCAAGATTCTCTCTCCCTCACATCCTGTCCAGTTTTCATAACTCACTGTGACCTTCACTTTCCCATAAAATATAAAGTGCAAGCTTCCACAAACAACTAATCATAAAATAAAGTGCACTTTACATATCACAATAGCTGAGTTTTCACAAAAAAAAACCCTCCCACATGCTGTGGCTTAGTATGTGGTGTGAACTTTGTCCATTCACTCATAGCCATGATTTTAAGTCTTCCTTTACTCTCAGTGACTGAGAAAGGAACATTCTTTTGACAGCTGTGATAAGTATACTGAATTTTATCTTGGTCAGATAAGTCACACAAACATGTAAAGCAAAACAAGACAATCCCCATTTCCACAGAGAGTGTAACCATATATAAGCATTAGCTTAATAAAGTTAACCAACTTTCTGGGTTCACATAACCATAAACTAATTGTATAAGTTGCATCTGTACAAACTTCAAGTTTGTGTTGTTCAGTTTATGATTTGGGATGCTGGGTGAACAGGGTCCCTAGCAGAGGTGGGATTCAATTTTTTTTACTACCGGTTCTGTGGGCGTGGCTTGGTGGGCGAGGCAAGGGAAGGATAATGTAAAATCTCCAGTCAGAGGTGGTATTTGCTGGTTCTCTGAACTCAAAATTTCAACTACCTGTTTTCCAGAACTGGTCAGAACCTGCTGAATACCACGTCTGGTCCCTAGACAGGAAAGGATTTGAATTCAGCATTATTGTAATAACAGAGGCACACAACCGCACTAGAAGAAAGGTGAACAGAATGTTGAATTATGAAAATAAGGGACCAATTTAGGCTGCTTCGTGACAGTTCCGTCAGAAATGCATGTATGTTTTCCAGCTTAAGTTTTGGCAGCCATGCCAAAGTATGCAACTCCTTCAATTCATTATGGGGGGAAATAGTATGGGGTAAAAGGGTGTGATAAAATATTAAACTGGATGATTCTATTTTAGAAGATACTGTAAATAATTTGTTCCAAGTAGCTGTATTGATTAAATTAAAACAAATCTGGTTGTGTTTCTGTAAGCAACGTTATAGTTGCTTAATCAGTGAACTACACTTTTATACAAATACTTAATAACAGAGGCACACAACCGCACTAGAAGAAAGGTGAACAGAATGTTGAATTATGAAAATAAGGGACCAATTTAGGCTGCTTTGTGACAGTTCCGTCAGAAATGCATGTATGTTTTCCAGCTTAAGTTTTGGCAGCCATGCCAAAGTATGCAACTCCTTCAATTCATTATGGGGGGAAATGGTATGGGGGAAAAGGGTGTGATAAAATATTAAACTGGATGATTCTATTTTAGAAGATACTGTAAATAATTTGTTCCAAGTAGCTGTATTGATTAAATTAAAACAAATCTGGTTGTGTTTCTATAAGCAACGTTATAGTTGCTTAATCAGTGAACTACACTTTTATACAAATACTTAAATCTTTTTTATATTAATATATCAAACCTTGGTCCTCCTATTTAATAGTAAACTCAATATAAAAATCAACCAGACCACAACTAGTCCTTGAGCATTCTCTGATATGTCCGTGGATGTCTGCAAAGCATGATGAAAAATAAGTAAAGAGCTCAGCTCATTGTTTAAGGAATGCACATAAAATTTGGCAGAGCTTTAATCATTTTATTGTAGCTTCCATCTTGATTTTATTTCACCACACCATGCATATACTCCAGGTATCATGCAACTAATATCTAACCTTCTGGAAAACATTTTTCTGGGAATTTATCTCTGGAGATATGTCTTTTGTTTGAGTTAATGATCTTGCCTATATTTGGTTTAATATGTAATTAGAGTGTTTAGGGTGAGGGTGAATTATTTATGTAAAATAATACCATTTGTAATGGGCTGTTAGATGAGCCAGCTTGAGGTAGTGATTAAGGTATCAGGCTAGAAACTAGGAGACTGTGAGTTCTAGTTCTGCCTTAGGCATAAAACCAGTTGGATGACCTTGGGCCAATCACTCACTCTTAGTTCTAGAAAGGCGGCAATGGTAAACTACTTCCCAAATCTTGCCAAGAAAACTGAAGGGATCTGTTCAGGCAGTTGCCATGAATCAACACTGACTCAAAGGCATTCACACACACACACACACACACACACACACAGAGGCATTGCTTGCTTTTACTAGTGAATGACATAAGATTGTAACATCAATACTGGATCTGTTGCTTATGGATTTTGTGTTGATCGTTATGCAGGTTAATTTTTTCTTACATTTTTAAAATTTTGTATGTGGTTTGTATGCTACAGATTACTTATTTTATCTTCTCAGACCAGTGTTCGATTTAATAGAGGGATATCATGTGGAAAAAGAAAATTTCCATACTCAAGTTAATTGCCAATAACTGCCTATCATATTTAATTCAATTAATTATAAGATTCTTCAGAAACATTTTATTAGTATAAGACCATACTTATACAATGTGTTTGTCAGTGTACTGCAAGCACAGATAGTAAAATGTGTGGGGCTTGGTAGATCTATATTTTTGGGGTAGATTGATACAAGCCACTTGGGTTGGTTCTTTTTGAGGATTCTAGTCTTGAATGCAGAATTACTTACCATTATGGAGCAATAGAACACTTTATTTTATTTTTTGTTGTGTTCATATTACATACACAATAAGAAACCTCAGTGAGTTCATACAAATAATCCAAAGTTGTCCTCATGAGACAAATATTTGAATGAGAGTTCAGGCTTAACATGTTGTTTGCACTCTAAAAGTGCTGCCACATCAAACCAAAAGTATAACCTTTAGTTTAAAAAAACCCAAAGCAGAGGCTGAAATTCAAACAACATATTAAATATGAAAATTCAGTTTAATAATTGTACATAGGAAACTAAAAGTGATGCCAATTCATGCCTACTGAGGTTTCTGCTTCATGCACACACCCCTGAGATTATCCCAAAGGTGCTTCTTCAAGAAGCAACTGGACTTTCTTGTTTTTCTTTCAAGACGTTTCGCTTCTCATCCAAGAAGCTTTCTTTAGTTGAAGAAACTTCTTGGATGCGAAGCAAAATATCTTCAAAGAAAAACAAGAAAGTCCAGTTAAGTCTTGAAAAAGCACCTTTGGGACAACCATGACTTGGATGACCAAGAATCTCTATAGACACACCTGAGATTACTAATTGCATATCAGCAAGTATCTTCTCAACAAATATATTAATTACAACATAGACTGTGGCTAGTTGATATTAATTCTACTGAAGTGTTCTCCATTGTGTCATTAAAAAAAACTGGAAGCAACCAAATGACTAAGCAATCAACATTAATCAAGGGTAAATTATCCCAGGCACATCAGAGGACATAGCAATTAATGATTAGCCATTGTTTCTCTGTATTCCCCTTTTTGACTGATATCTGAATTGTCTTTGTGATAGCCATCTGGCACTTCTTCTTTTTAGAAGGGGGGAGGCATATAATAATTGGGGATAAAGACTGAATCTTGCCTTGCAGGCTTTATGTCTTCAGCTCATGCATACACACCATGCTGTGTGCCTGTGAGAAATGAAGCCAGATGAGAAGTTAGCTGTATATAGGAAAGCAAAAGGAGAACTCCTGTTCTGGGGTCTGAAAACATGCTAGACTTAATCTTAATCTTGATTTACTTAATCTTAAAGTAAATCAAATCTAGCTATTGCTACAGATTGATATTGGGATTATAACAAGAATTCCCAACTCAGGCTCAGCATATCTGCAGGACACCAGACCTGAAAGACTCTTCTATGTCAATTACATATTGGCTTGTCTTCCAATGCATTACACTGATGTGTCTGTTCCAATACATCAAAAACCTGCTTATCTAAGTTGCTGTCCATAAGAATCATCTCAAAGGAAAATGCCTGGTGGTCTCAGGAGAGGGAATTATTTTAAGTAGTCATACGTGGAAATTTCATTGTCATTTACCTTGACATAAGAGTGTGAGTGATAGTTTATTCCATGAATTTACAAAGGAATCCATTTCCAATCTTTTCCTCAACTCAAAAGACATAGCTCTTTATTTGATAGTAATTATTAAAAGCTTCTTGTAGAAATTAGAGTTGAGAAATTGATTCTTACTCTGACATGCACATCCACCTCTGTATGGCATTGATTTTCTAAGTGTTTTTCTTAATGCATCCAAAATAGAACAACCAGTGACCAAGGCATCAACAGATTCAGTGGATTCTATGATGGAACAGGAGCATTTGAAAGAAAACCATACCAAAAAAATGCTAAAGTGGGATTATGCTAATTGTAATGGCCCTGCAGTCACAGTGGGGTTTTGAGTGATTTGTCATAAAAGGATATTACTTTCCATGGAATGAAGTGGTTAGACAACCATTCTTCATACCACATAGTTTTACTTATACAATAGTGTAGAAAATCAAAAGTCGGTCCAAAGGAAAATAAGACCGATTTTTAGAAATGTATCAAATGTAAGGAGTCATGATGATACAGAGCCATTTGGGTTGAACCTCACCAAAGGCCACTTCCTCTAGAAACAAAAACATTATGAATGCTTACATACTGTACTTAAGTCATAAAAACCTATCTGTGAATATATCACTGTTAAGTCACAATTGATATAAGGGAATATTTGTAGCCCAGCAGTGGTGGTATGTTACTGGTTGAGACCTCCTATGATCAGCTGAGAGGAGGGAAAAAAGCCTCCAATCAGCTGAAAGGAGAAAGAAGAGAAAAGTGCAGGATTGGCCCTCCCATCCGCCCCCTGTGCTTTTCTCTTCTTTATCATCTCAGCTGATTGGCCTGCAGGACTCAGCTGGTGTGGGGAAAGCTGCATGTGCATTAGATGTGCGCGTGTTAGGTGTGCTCGCACACGATCACTGAACTGGAAGCGGAACAGGTAGGATCCCACTGCTGCAGCCCAGGATTGAGCTGTAACAAGCCATGATGAACTCAACATGACAACATATACATCATGATACCATAATGCAAATGGATGATTATGTACTGATGCAACAACTCAAAGAAATCCATAAACCGTGCCATTTGCATATTCGTAATTTGCCCCAACATTGAACATCTGTGCTAAGATACAGAACTTCGCCTCCCTATCAGACTAAAATAACCTTTCCCATCTGTCTTGATGAATATTTACATCTGCTACTATGTTAATCCAGTTATGGACAAAAATTAATTCTTTGCTGACAAAAATTGGCATAAATCAGATGGGTAACACTGAATATGGTGATGAGCATTTATTAATGTATTTTCAGGCCTTCTTGTTATCCCCATCTTACCCCCAGTCCCTAATGAACCTTAAAAAAAAAACCTTGGAAACCACTGCTAGAAAAAGCAAGCAGAAATACACTTGCCTGGAAACAAGCAGACTTATGAACAAGTCCTCCAATTATTCATAAGGTGCCTGGAGTCACTGAGAGTGAGCTGGGCGACCATATAAATTGACTTAAATAAATATTTGGTCTTCTTTACATTATTTATTCTTAAATTATCCCTGTGTTCTTCTTTAACTTTTTGGTGAAAAACAATGACGGTATAAAAGGAGAACAGAACTACAAATAAGACAAAGTGCAATAATGGTACAAGCCCATCAGTGAGGTCTCTTCCCTGCATTTTAGAAACTGGCCTGTGGCAATAAAACAGCAAATCAACTCCTGTTACTGAGGTCCCTTCTAGCCAAGTTCTTTTTGTAACTCTAATTTATAATTAAATGCTTTGACATGGAAATGATTCCTTGGACAGCTGGAGAGATGGTTGCTTCAGGGTTTCCAGTAGCTCAAGCAGACTGTAATCAGAGTTTGGCCTCCAGAGAGAAAAGGATTTGCTTTAACAATCCAACCCCCTTTTTCATAAGCATCCCTTCATCCATTCTCCTTTTATGAGTTAACAAATAAAAACCCAGAGAGCAGCTAGGCTCTGTTGATTCAATACCTCTCCTGGGATGCATAATTTCTCATTTGAATATCTATTACCCTTGAGAGGAAACCTGTTCTGGAAGAAGCTGGCTTCAGGGATCCGATTCTTAATATAAAAAGGAGGTGAAGATGACGTGGTTGGTTCACTGAACAGAAAGCTACAGCTAAGCAATAGCTTCTGCCACCTTGTAAAAGTATTTAGCTATTTTTGGCTGCTTTTATAAGCAGAGAAAAAAGAATATTGTCTTTCGTAGCCATTTCATTTATGTACAACAATCAGAAGATTTAAAAAGTTTAAAAGCTTCTACTATTAAAGTAGAATGTTATTTTTAAATGTTTATAAAAACTGGATAAACCTAATATAACACAATCTGAAACAACAAAAAATATGAAAGCAAGAATATGCAGTTCTTTAAAGATCTGAATTCTATAATTAAAAGAGTTGGAATTTAAATTTTAGAGATTTCCTAATTCACTATAGTTGGAACTTGAACAACTTTCTCAATATAGACTTGGAAATTACATCAAGCTTTTAAAGTGTGAATGTTTTAATTTAAAGGTCTTTAATTCCTTAAATTTCAGTGGAGTCCCAAAATTCCAAACTATTATGAACCCTAGGAATAAAATGAAATAAAAGTCCAAATTCATACATAATCTAAAATGTATAAAGCATAATTTAAATGTCGAGACAAATGTTTCAATATTGAAGTACCTCGTACTGGGAAAAATACTGTATATTTTGTTAATGGCTTTATAACAGCTTGGAGATTTAATATAAATAAGCAGTAAAAATCTTCTTCCCCACTATTGGATTGTATGAATGAATGTCTATATTTTTCTTTAAAAAAAAACACCTCCCCAAACTGATCAGTTATCTCAATTTCACTGTTTGTAACAGCCGTTTATAATTTTTAAGTGTAAGCTGAGTTCAAATCTTTTGAAATTTAAATGAAATGAACTAAATGAAAATTCAAATGTATAAAGAAAACCATTTGGAGACTTTCTATTTATTAAAAGTGTCAGTTTTTAATCATTTTTGCTTTTTCTCCAGATTCTCCAATATAATTTAAAGGTATTGTTCAGAATCCTCGCCAAACTGTCAAAGGGAAGTAATGTTACAATACTTTGGAACTATGTCATAATCCAACTAAGTTACATGCTATCGATGTTATGAATGTATAAAGACCTGGACCAGCAAGAAATTATCTTTTCACCTGTGCAATTCTCTGTAGGAATCAATTCCTAAAATCTCTTCTTAGGCAGCCAAAAAAATACCCTCCCCCTTTTCCATCTGCCATCTCCTCTGCTTGCCTATCCGACTGGAAATCAATCAGGCCACCATAAACAGATTGTGTAGCGCCTTCATGGTAATCATCCAAAAACACAAAAGTGGCTACCACTATAGAGCAATACTGCCAAGAAAACAGTGGAACGGCCATGTTATAGGCCCTTTACAGAGATGAAGTTGAGCTTTTCCATCTCTCCAACAGCATGGCAGCTGTGTCTTCCACATCTGTCATTTCTGCTTGGAAGGCTGCAACCATCTCATCTCTTGTCAGCTTCAGAAAAGAATCATCTTTAGCTAGGAAACAAGGTCCCTCAGAGGCCAGTGCCTGCATTGAAGAGACGGAAAAAAAGATTAGCTGGGTATTGTCCAAGCCTTTGGGGAAAATATAATTTACGTTAAGGATTAAATCAAATACCTAACTCAATTTTGTACCTCTGGGATACTTAAAGTTCTGGATTAATGAATGAGAACAGCCTGTATCTTCTCAGGTAATTCAAAATATCCTACCACTGGAAGGTATCTTTGAGATCATCTAAAACTAGTCCTCACTTAACAAATGCAATTAGGATCAGTAACTCAGCTGCTAAGCAATGCAATTGTAAAGCACATAACACGCCTACTTACAACAACAGTTGTGGCAGTTCCAGGTGCCATTGTTAAGCAAACCCCATGCAATCATTAGGCCCGTTGATGACTTCCTGACCATTGATTTTGCTTTTTGGAAGCTTGCACTGAAGATCTGCCAATGACAATCACTTGACTGTGGGACACTGTGGCTGTCAAAATTGCAAGCCAATTAACAAGAATCGATCATGACTGCAGGGATACTAGGATAGCCACAACTACAAAGAATGGCTGTAAATACATTCAACACCATTGTAACTTGCAATGTGATGTAACCATCACTGAACAAGTGGTTGTTAAATGAGGACTATCTACAAATAATATCTTCCCCCATGCAGGGATCTGCAACTACAGCATTTACTAATGTCTGGCTTACAATAAAATAATTTAACCTTTATTGTCATTTTTTTCCTGTGGGCACTCTGGCACATATTAAAAATGAAATTCTGTTGCCTACTCTCAAAAGTGTACACATACCTAACACACATATAGATATGCTATATACACACATATGTATATACAGTACTTACACCCTAACATATAAATACATTTAAATTAATCATTGTCCTTTTTGAATTCATGGTGGAAAGAGGAAGTTGAGAGTTCACAAGGCTGGTACTGTATGTTATTAATACTGTAATGTTATTCTAAATCTTAATTTGATTTCTGGAGTTCACTACAATGTCCATGTTGATACATGTTAAGCCAAAACAAACACAAACTGGCATACTATAATGTATTAGTATGATGTGTAAATCCAATTTGCATCTCTTTACTAGCAAAATTGAGGGTTTGGGAAGTGAAAGAAAAAAAGGCAACCAATGTTGGCTTAGAAAAAAGCCAGTTTATACATTAAACCAGTATTTTTCAAACCTGGCAACTGTGCGGACTTTAACTCCCCAAATTCCCCAGATAGTATGTCCCTTCAACTCCCAGAATTCCACCCCCTCCTCCAATAGTTACTTCACAATGACAATGGAAGGCTGAATGCTCTCCTCTGATCAGGAAGAAATCTCCTTTGTTATGGATTAGAAAAAAAATCAAGAGCAAGAGCAGATTACAACTGTCCTTATATCGGTTTTAAAAATATAGAAGAGCCTTATGAGACAGAAATATTTCAACATCCAACCTGTTTTTCCTTTTTTACAATCTGAGGCATCTGTACCTCCATTCCCTAAAGGAGGACTTTTTGTCATATATTTCAGAAATCAATTAAATGCCACCACAGTACTCATGAGGTATATAACCAAGGTAGCATATATCCCAGCAGCCAGCATATGGATAAGACCACACCCCAGGCCAGGCAGAAGGATAAATCAACTCCCACCCCGGTTCTGTACATTTATTAAAGAATTCAGCAGCACTAAATCAAAAACGGTCAGTTTCAGTTCAAAATAAAACAGATTTCAGTTACTAAAATATATCAGGAATCCTATCCTTTAAGGATAGTTTCAGCGTGGTTCCCTGGGATTCATAGTGGAGTCCAACCTTGACTTTTAGTCAGCCTTTTGAAAGGAAACCGAATTCATACAACACAGAGTTTCCTTCGGTATTTGGAAAGCTTCCAAGAAATTTCAATCAATATCTTGGCTAGATTGATCTGGTGTCCTCCAGATAATTCTTATAATACCTATGAAGGAGGCTGTGCAATATTTCAGATTCAATTTCAAGGCGGATGGTTCAGAATAGCATCATATCACATAAGTGCACTAGAGTATCTCTTACAGTAGCCACACAATCCAGGGAAAAGTTGTCATGCTTTTAATGAGTTCTAGAGTGGTGCTGCATTCATGCTCCCATTCTGAAACACTGCTTCCAATTCAAACCAGCTCTGAAACACTGCCCAATCCTACAGTTTAGCGTAAGACTGAGTCATAGAAAAACCCATCTGGAATATGGTCACTTTGATATGGACATGCTGGCTCATAGGCTTTGTCTAGACTAGTGTTTCTCAACCTCAGCAACTTAAAGATGTGTGCAATGTCTGAGGAATTCTGGGAGTTGAAGTCCACACAAGTTGAGAAACACAAGCAAATGGGGAAGAATAATCTGGCTCTCAAGTTATGTTCTTGGGGGAAAAAAACCCAGAAACCCCCCCCCCCACTAGCTTCCCATAGAAGGAAATTTTGCATATTAAAATTCCATAATTTTAACAGATTATTTAACAAATCCTATGCAAGTTACTCCCTCAATGCCTCTAAATGTAAGTATGAGCCTGGGACTTTTTAATCCAACTCTGTCTGCTCTTATAAAATGTATTTAATAAAATGTATTTAATGTTTTGTAAGGCATAACATCGCTACTTAAAAAATTAATTAAGGTAGAGCTGCTTCAAAATTATTGACATTTTAAGCTAATCCTACCTCATTTATCATTTCATTCATCCTAAATTAGATCCCAGCTACTGTGATTCATACACAATAGTTTATATCTTCGTCGTTATTCAGAGTCAGGCACTGCAGTTGGTCAGTGTTTAAATCTGGGTTAACCAGTTATGGTTTATTTAATAAGCAATAGATATGTGACTTACTGTAGTGCAGGGGTCTCCAACCTTGGCTCCTGGAAGCCTGGCGGACTTCAACTCCCAGAATTCCACAGCCAGCTTTGCTGGATGTGGAATTCTGGGAGTTGAAGTCCGCCAGGCTTCCAGGAGCCAAGGTTGGAGACCCCTGCTGTAGTGCATGAACCCAATCATTATATCCCTATTCCCTGTATATCCTGGAACTTATACAGATCCCAACTATTTGCCCACTGATCTACCTCTTGATGAAATTGAAGAGTGGTTGGGATATGGGCTTCTGGATTCTTTGAAGTGCTTTCTTCACTGTTGCTTGTAGATGATGAAACTTCACCATGATCTGCATCTTGAGTGACAATGTTCTTGAGAAATTGCAGATAAAAAAATATGAAACTGTCTGAATGGAAATCCTTTGACTTCACTGCCAAAGTTTAAGAAAAACCCTGAAAAATGCAAGGTGTAACTAACCTCCCCACCCTTTTAAGTATGACATGGCAGTTCAACGTGCTGCATTAGAAACAATATATGAAAAATATATACGGAAAAAAATACTTTGTTTATACTTCTGAGATATATACGGAAAAAAATACTTTGTTTATACTTCTGAGATATATGCATAAATGCTCTGAGCTTATGTTTTTACTGCAACCTGTTCAATGCAACATAAAAATATCTTGTTATAACAGTCTAAATTCTTATTCTTAGCTGCTCCTCCAATATTTTTATTAGTTTTCTCCCATTATCTTTCATAGTTTTATTTTTATTTAGTGAAACATTACTTTTTTGCTACTTAGAAATGAAATTTCTCTTAAGTCGGATGAAGAACTGAAAATTATAGGCAATTCATAATGTTTGTTTAAGTGCTAATATTACATTACTCTTCACTTAACAGTAAACAATAAAATGGACTAAATCTGCAAATAGGAATCTTTAATAGATATTATAAGAGATATTATATTATAGATAGATACTATAAGGAATATTTTGCTAAAAGAAGCTTTATAGCACCTTAGTTATAGAGAAAGTAATGGTAGGTAATACTGTTGTGTCCGGCGCGGCAAGGAGACCAGGACTCAGTGACTTGGTTCAGCTCATTTATTGGTCCCGAGAACCGAGGAAAAACTTCGGCTTTTTATTCTCAAGCCGCAGCGGCTGCAGCCAATGGCACCACTTTGAATCTCCCACGATTAGTTTCCACCAATCGCGGGAGATCCCTAGTGGGCCAATCAGAGCGGCTCGCTCGACCAATCGGATCCCTGCGCGCTTTGACCAATCACAGCGCGGCGTTTACGAGAATGCAAATGACCGTACAGAACAAATACAATACTATATAAATTCTATTACTTTCTCCTAATTGTGAAAAGGCTACACCTGAGCAAAGTTAAAATATTCTAGCAAAGCAACTACTCACATACCCATTATGGTCAATTGCTGATAGAATTGTAAGTCTCTTTTCTAGACAAATGTAGATCAGTTAATCAAGTGTGAATAAACTTAAACAATCTGAGTTTACATTTACCCGCTGAGTGGAAAATTGTCGTTCTGAAGAGCACCTGACATTGTTTGCTGATAATTTGCTCATTTTGTCTTGCTGCTTTTCATTTTGAATAGAATACTGCTTGACTGAGGGAAAGTGGGAAACAAAAAAAAAGATGTAATGATAATAGGGTTATGTAGCTGAACTACAAGTAAATGACAATGTTTTATTGGACTAATAGCTCTTGATCTAGAAATATATAAATATATACATTACACAGATCTTTTGCTAGAGCAACAATTATCTCCCAGCCCTACAGACAAGGGAATTTGAGACTAATCCTGTAGTGCAGGGGTGTCAAACTCAAGGCCCGGAGGCCGGATCCAGCCCATGGAATGCTTAAATCTGGCCCATGGGCCTTCCCTGGAAACAGCAAAGGACCAACCATGGTGCCTCTGACAGCAAAAACGGAGCTTTGGAAGGCCACATGTGGGCTCCATTTTTGGCAGTAACAGCTTCATGCAGCTCTCTGCAACAAAAATGGAGCTTGGGATGGCTGCACACAGCCCACCTGGGTTCCATTTTCAGCCGTGACAGCCTCCTGCAGCACTCTGCCAGCGAAAACAGAGCCCAGGTGGGCCACACATGGCCTCCCCAAGCTACGTTTTTCCTGGCAGAGGGCTATGGGAAACTATCACGGCCAAAAACAAAGCCTTGATGTTGAGTTGGCCATGTCCAACCAGGCCACACCTCTGGCCACACACACACACACACACACACTGGTCAAGCACAACTTTGATGCAGCCCTCAATGAAATTGAGTTTGACACTTCTGCTGTCGTGGAAATCTCCAGGTTTGGGGCAGTCTTGCATCATTTGGACAAGAAAAAGTGTATCAGACAGAAAGAAGTGTATTGGCAGAACTCACTGAGGTGAGATGAATGAGGAGATGGAACGATCGTCTGGTTGTTCAATTCATTCTCATACGTCATCCTGTGAAGCAAAAACACTGATGATTAAATTCTAGTACACTATCCAAATCAACTAATTAGTGTTCATTTGATAATGCTTTTAAGAAGTTGTCTTGGTATATTGGAAAACTATTCTGGGATACTGACCAGATACTGATGGTCTTTTCCATTTTATCATTTGTTTTCCTATATATATTTAATATAATTGATGCAATACTGTAAGTTGCCCATTTGTGATTTACCAGTTTACAAAATATGATGGTACCTTAAAATCTAATTACCAAAGGCTGACTATGAATGGTTGAATTCAGGTGAAACCATAGTAAGAACTGCACAATCCTATGACTTGTGGGAGATCATGAAGAACCTCAGTTCTTGATGTAATGTAATTCAGAATTTGAAAATACAAGCTGAATGTTTTGTTTTGTTTTTGCCTTTGTTCTTGACTGGGCATTCTACTTGGGTTCAAATAGTTTTTCCTGCTCAATCATTCTGAATGCATTAAACAATATACAAAATTTGGATTGTTTGTCCCAAACATCAGTTGACATCTATGCATACTGAACTAAAATAGTTGTTATAATTCCGCAATAATTTCTACAGTCTGATGCTTTTGTTGCTTCTTTTGGTTTTAATAATACAGTAATAATTTGACATCATCAGCAGTTTTGGCCCCTTCATTGCTAATCCCAATTTCAAATAATAAATGAAGCAATAGTCTCAGAAGAGATCCTTCTGTTCTACTGTTTATATCCTTTTGTTTCCAAAACTATCTATTTTCCCTACTTTGTGTTCTTTAATTAATTACTGGTCTGTAATAAGATCTGTCCTAATTGAGTTTGGCCATACATCTTTGGTGAAGAACTGTAATCCCTGTAACCAGCCGCTGGAACATATGCACTCCAAAGTCAGACAGAGAGAGCATTAAACTAATTGACCTATAATGTCTGGAAATGATTCCTGGAAATATTGGTTAAGGCAAGCTGATTTATATCTTTTGTAGTAAATGCAGAGTCCTTTTCATCAAACATTTTTCTTTTACACAATTTGCTAGACTGCTGTTCTGTTTCATCCTGTATGGTTTGGAAAAGGACTCCTTTAAAACATTCCAGTTCCCACCTAATTATTTATACCAGAGTGTTACTGATCCTAACTGTTCTTATCTTTTATTCCAACTTCAGTTCTTACCGTATTGTTGTATTATTGTTAGTATTATTGTTGCTGTTGTTCACATTGGTGCCTCTTGTGGGAGGAAAATCCTCAATGAATACTGGGGAATCTAATTCTTCGCTACCCATCTCAGTAAACTGCAGAGGTCTTTGGTTTGCCATATGGGGTGGAAGGGGGCTGCTGGGCTCGATGAAGTTCTCAACCTGGCCAAACAAACCCCCTGTTCTCTGAATGTAAGGGAGAAAGAAAAAAGAAGGTCACATCATTTTTCCTAAAGCCATTGTGTGTTTCAATAAGCAGAGAATTGAAGAACCTGAAACTGAAGAATTTCAAGAACACACACTCCTGGTTAGCTAAGGATCAAGCTACATGTTATATTGAAGGTGTTTTTCTAATTTGTTTAACTCTTTCCCCTCACATCATTTTACTGCCTAAAGGTTCAAATTATCAATTTAAAATTATTATTTGTGCTGAATAATTTTCATGAGTAGTAACGGAGAACAATTTTGAGCAAAAGTATAGGATAAGGTCAAGGGATTCCAGGTGTACCTTGCTGAACTTTTGAAGAATCATGGTCACTTTTAAATATGCTACTTGGAATATTTTTTAGCATAATACAAAATTCATTGAGATTCACAAATTGTGTATATATTTTTTCCTATCATATTGTATGCATCTGTTGTTGGGCTCAACAACAAACAACTTCCATGGTATATTGAAAATTATTAAAAGAAAAGTTGCTTGTTCGTACCCAAGTTTCACAACTGTTTGATCAAGAATGAGTTTCACAGAGCACAGCCTGGGATGGATTAAATATTATATTTATTACTTAAAGTTGATTTTTTTGGCCTATTTCTGAGAAATGATGCAGTGCTGTGATAGGAGAGTAGCCTTATGGGGAGACATGGTTTTAAATTTTACACTCTGAAGTTTCTTGGCATTTTCACTTAGCCAATATAGAAAAACTATATTTTGAGCAAGGAGACCAAATAAATGTGAAAAGTGCATGTAAATAATTTGACAGCAATAGTTAACTTCCTACTAAGATCCCTGTCAACTTTGCAAAGAAAATGGAAAAATTGTCCAACTTCGACATGAGCAAAATGAGTTTCAGAATCTGCAGAATGTCCCTTGCCTTTTAGGTCTACCTCAGTTCTTTCAAAATATAGGATTGGATGATGATGACTTTAAATTATGCAATTGCATCCACAATAGAGAAAGATATGTTATGTTAGGAGATAAAATTGAATTAAACAATTCGTTAACTTTCTTTATGATTTTGTGTGGCTTTTTTACAGTCTCATCAGCTAAGTCTTCTATGTGATCTACAAAGCTTGTGAATCAATAAAAATAGAATTATATAATCAGAACTTCAATATCAATATGACCAGTCCAGTAGGGACTTATGAAGAATTTATTCAGGTATCTTTGATGGTCCTCCTGAATTGCAAATTGTGCTGCTAATAAAAATATAATGCAGTAGTTTAATATTCTTTTAAATTTATGTCAGGATTTTCTTTCTTAATCCTATTTTAGTGTAACCAAACATGAAGTTGATGTAGAAAAATGGTGCTTTTTCTTTCAGTTTCAAAGAAGGATGTGCGTGTATGTATCCATACATAAGAGGTGTGAAGGTTAGGTAGGTTTACTACACTTCTGTTTTGTACTGATACGTATGCTTCTGACCATTTTGCAAAAAATATTCATTTGGCTCAGGAGGAATGCTTACAACATGAAGCCCTCTCTTCTTTCTTCTTCAGACTGATGAATGCATTTTAAATAGGAATTGAAAAAACCATCAGTAGTAATTTAGAAATAAAGAGGAGAGCGAAGGCCCTTCTGTCCTTTATAATCCTGATACTTATAATCAAGGAAACTTTATATATTCTGGGCAATGAATGATTTTAATGTGGGGAGGAAGGCAAAAGTGAAAGAGGGAATGATCTGTGAGAAAACATAGGTCACAGCAGCAAAAATACAGTGTGTAACAATTTGTAGATAGAAGATAAGGGATCTTTTTAATTAAAGAATAGATCCGTTCTTGTATCTGCCATACACTTAACACCTTCTGTACTTATTATACTCACCCTATAGATGCCTTCTTCCATTGCTGCCTCCACCATGGCTCTTTCAAGTTCTTCCTCTGCAGTCAGATCCCCAGAGATTGCTCTTTTGATCTCAGGAGCAGCTTCCTCTTCAATGGTCCTTAAGCCAGCCTTATGAGAAGTGAGGTGGGATCCTTTAGCATTGGAAGGGGCCATTCATACCAAAATGGAAAGGGATGGAGAAGATACTATATATCCTCCAAGAATTATTAACTTTCTCCTCTCAACCTCATTTTCCTGATCACTGCTCGGTTGGACAAATGTAATGCAACCAGTGTGTTCCTGCTGGTTTTGAACATGACTCAGCAAGATAGAAAGCAATTGGGGTAGAAAACAATAATTCAACTGCTGACAGGACAATCAGACCATTGCAGAATAACACCAGTTCTTGGCTCCAAACTCAGTTGCCTTGGTTATTATTTTTAAGGCTCTTTACAATGTAGCATAATCAGTCTGAAATACTATTTCTTTGCTGCTCTCTGTTTTTTTTCTGGATTTCTGGATTCCCAATAGCTGTACACAGCCCCATTGCACTATTTATATCAGTTAAGGGATAATATGAGTTGATATCTAAGTGACTAGGTTGCTTAATCCTGCTCTAAATCAATTGCTAAGCATGCCAAACACACATTCTAAAACTTCTTTAAAGACAGATTGGCTTTATAAATAACCATATATCAAAACTTCGGAGTAAAGTGAAATTGTTTTATAACTTATTCCTTTTTCACATAGGTGATAGGGAATGAAGAATAACATGATACCTAACACTTTGCTCAGGTTTTCACAGACTCACACATACTGTATAGCAGTGGTCCCCAACCTTTTTTGTACCACGGACCGGTGCAATCCATGGACCGATCCACGGACCAGTACCGGCATCAGCACACATGACCAAGGCAAGGAGAGCCGAGCGACCGGCCAGCCAGCCATCCCCCGCTTTTCCCCGCCACCTTCAACTCCTCCTTTGTACCTTCTTGCGGTCGATGGGCTTTTTGGGCTCTTTCTTAATCTCCTCCTGAATAACGCGAGACACCACCACCATCGGGATGGCTCTTCGTTCAAAGCCACCACCCCCTTCAATGAAACTAAGGCGCGAGGATTCCTTCAGCACCCAAACGCCGCTTTCCAACCGATGACCGACAAGCTCACCCGGAAGCACTTTCTCAAGCACCGTTGAAACAAGATGGCAGTGCCCAAGCAAAATAGGCGGCCCAGTACAAAATGATCCACGGACCGGTACCAGTCCGGGGCCCAGTGGTTGGGGACCATTGCTGTATAGTACATGTTGCATAAAGGAGGGTCAATTTCAGACCAGAGCAAACATATTGTGCTGAGGAAAGACTTGATTATAAGCAGTTAGAGGAAATAAGATAGATTGTTCCATAAGAAATCATAATACATTTCTCAAAGATATTCGTACATAAAGAGCCCCAAAACATATATGCTAAGAATGCACATAATTCATGCACGTATCCTAGGATAAAAATTTAAGCCCAGTGCCAGAACAGAAACACTTTCACTGGCCCTCACTCACTATAGGCTGAAATATTTCTGCTTCTTAAGAAGTTGTGAAAATATGCAGCATTTCTCATATCAGTTTCCCATTTACCTGGATTTCAACAGCATTTTTCTTAGGTCGATATCCATAATATTCTTCCTGGCGCTTAATGAATTTTCTGAAGTGCTCCTGGATGAGGAAAGTAGCATAAAACTTTCCCACAGTAACTTCATCATCTAGAAGATTATATACAAATTAAGGCATTGTAATTATGCAAGAGATGCACAGCATGTATGAATTCATGTACCTTCTAAACATTAAATTTTATGAGAACTTATACGTAAATCAATCAAAAGCTTCTTCATAAGCACTAGAAATGGAAATGAAGATCAAAAGTCTCTTGATAGTCTGAGGACTCACCTCCAATTGGTGGAATGACTTGATCTAAAAGCTTCATGCTGGTTCTCTTCCAGATTTTTTTAATAATCATCCTCAGCTCTTCATTGGCTTTCTCAAAGTTGCCTGCAAAGCACACATCATACAAAATGATTTATACCAATACATAACTTAGCATTCAGAGTTCAACTGTAGCTTAACCAAATCAAACCAGAATAACAGGGTTGAAAGGTGTTAGGAATATAAGTCACCTAATAGGTATTTGGGTTAGAAATATATAAACCAGGATAAACATTTTAGTACTATGTCTTTAAGAGATTGCAAAAACTGCAATTGGGTGTGGTTTTTGAAACGGCCATAAGATGGGGCCAGAAACCTGGATTGTTTTAGTCTTAGTCTCAGAAGAGAATGTGTTTGAGTGAGTATCTCTGTTTCCTTCTGTTGGAAAGTATTGCCATTCCTCCATTTTTCCTAATTGACTGATATTACTGGATTTAATGTAAGTCTGATACTGAACTGTTTTTGGCACTGGACTTTGATACTTGGATTATCCTTGGATTGAAAACTGACTGATTTACCTGTGAATGACTTTGGACTGCTTATTTTGGACTTTGCTTAAACCTTTCTGGAAGTAAAAACCTACATTTACTGTACAGTGTATGTGTGCTGTGTGTGTTTTATTCAAACACTTCTCTCAAATACGTCTCCCTGTATGCACTCATTCTACTAATGGGGAATTACTTCAACAAAAGGGACCTTGAAGGTCAGCTAGTCCAACCCCTGCCCAAGCAGGAGACCCTACACCATAATAAATAGAGCTTGAAAAACCTTGGACAAAAAAACTATCATTCTGTATATGTGCTAGGAACGCCCCAAAAGTCCTCTTTCAAACAGAATTACATGATTCCAAATGCAGATAAAGTCTCAAAGTCCTTTATCATGGCTAACTACATGGTTTATATTTACAATATTGAATATCCAAACCTCAGTTTATGGAAGCATTGGAAACAAAGTGCCCCTCTATCTTCTCTGCCACTAGCGTGTGGCAGAGAATCAATCAACCTTTCATGATTGATTTTGTATCAAATTTCTTCATTTAAATTTAGAGGCCACCCACCTTCCGATGGCATTGGGTAGCTTGTTTTACTTAAATAAGGCTGCAACTAAAGATCAATTTAAATATTAGGGTGGTTCAAATCTTCTACAATCCTAGTCATGGATGAACTTACTAGCAGTTGTTTTCTGCTTTTTGAAAACTCAGGTTCTTTAAAGCCCTAGAGCTCTAGGAACAATGCACAGATCCCCACTGAAACTACTTATTGTGATTTATGACAGATGAAGTTGTTGAAGTCCTGTGATTAAATGCTCTAGAAAGGTATTAATTATTATTGATTTATAGCATCTACTGTTGTCCTTATGTAATTGTGCAGTAATGGATTTTAGTGTCAGCTATTTTTCTACTGGTACCATATAAAGTGATTAATGTTCTTTCCCATTCATGAAATAATAATGGCTACGATAGAATGCAGTGAAATTATTCATGACATAACATTGGCAGTTTCTACTCTTACCTTCTGTCTTGATCTTGAGAGCAGTTCTCACCAGAGCAAAGAGTGTAGCATTGAAAGTAACTGTGCCATCACTGTTCAGGGGCATATTCATACCCACTAGGCGCTGCAAAACACACAAAGATATACACCAGAAAGACAAAACATTATGGTTGGATTTACATGTATTGTAGTACTATTTTGCAATCTGATTTATTTTTAATTCACTCAACAAACCATGTTAAACAAAACCCTAGTTTTGTATGATAAATGATTGCAGCTTTTACAGATACAAACACAGTTTAATAATCTGGGTCAGTCATTGGGACCAAAGGTTCTGTCTTCAAGCTTTTGGACTCATGCTGGAGCCCATCTTCATTTGAATATTCATTACAATCTTATTTGACATGAAGAAACAGGATGGAGCACCAGTGTTTCCTATGGGGACTACGGTGCCATTTAGGATAACAGAACAGAAATGAGATAGAGTCTTCATAACATTGATAAGGAAACATTGTGTGTTAGCCAATTACCTTGCAAGCCACACGGTGTGGACAAAATTTCCCAAATCCCAGGGGAGGCTGGATTCGTCTCAACAGAGTTACTACATCTAGATGCTTAATTCGGCCCCTGAGGTAAAGCAAACAAAGTCATATTTTATACATCTGATGCAAAAATAGAACTTTGTTCCCTAATTCAGAAGGCAGAAGGCCACAATTTAATGTCCCTTTGGCATTTTTTTTAATCAAAGTGAATCAGCACACATTTTGGTTTTATGTGCTTGATCAGCTAGCTTCGTTCATGACCTGCAGCATGTGTCATAAAACATTCCTGGAAGAAGCTGATAATTTTTCCTGTGGAGCAAATCAAAACTTGAAGATTAGCTATACAAACTGAAGGAATCTCTCAATTCCTTTCAAGCCTTGGAGATTGACATTCTTTACAAATCTGATTGTGACATGCAAATAAAACAACCTAAGCAGATTGAGAAAGATCATTATTTGGTTCACACATCCCACAAAGCCATAATATGGTTTGTTTGGATCAGCATTTAATGCAGACCCAGTTATTACAGTTTGCAGACCAGAGTTTATGGCTTGCATATGGTATGAATCAAGGCAATAGTGATCTGGTCAGTAAACCATGGCTAAACAAGGCACACTTTAGCATAATATGTTGCCCCAGTCAGTGTCTTCATATCACTGACAAAACATGAGTTTGAAATCCTAATTTTCAATGGAAGATCATGACTAAGCCCAGTTTCCTTGCAAGAAAAATCAGACAATCCCATTAAGTGTTGGGAGTAGTAGTGACAGCCTTCTGTTTGATCCTCTATAGAGGACAGATTTATACAGTCAGGTTTATACACAAGCTTGTTGTATTAGATATAATGGAAGATACTATCCCATATTGAAATACTATAGTTAAAATATTTAAGATACAGATTTTGGAGAAGACAACCTCTTGTGTGCCTTAAGCAGTAAAATATTTTCAGCACTTTGAGCACATTGCTGTACCATAAACATGCTTTTTTGGTGATATAAAAATATAACTTGTGAAAGATAATTCTTAAGAAGAATTATATATCACAGGATATTGAAAACCTATAATTCCATGAATGGTCTTTGATGATACTTATTCTTGGAAAATCCATTTTTTACACCTAATGCAGCAAACAAATAATCAGGACTTCCTCTGTCTTCAGAACAGCTAAATGTATTGTTCAATATCTTTAAAACATTGATTAGGAGAGTTGTTGGTGAACAAATGGATCTTCAATTTTTAACAGGAAACCAGCAGAAGAGAATATATTTAGCTCATGATTGAACTGTGGAGCCCTTGGTGTGCTCTAAGCCTTTTTTATTAAAAACATCAAAAAAAAAAAAGAGCACATTTTTTTCTGGCAGCCTATATCCAGGGAAGCAGTGGTTAACTTCAGAGAAACAATCAAGCGGAAAACAATATCCTAATCAAGGAACAATCAAGGAGAAAAGTCTATTCCCATCATCAGTGGCAAGGCAACCTACTGTATATAAACAGGAATCAAATCCCACACTAACACTGATGATGTTACCTAGTTGGGTAATAAAAGGTATGCAAGAGAGAACCAAGGACTCCATGATTTAACAGGAAACTTTAGAGATATAGGCAGCAGTGAATGCTCAAAACAAAAATAGGAAATTTAGCCCACTAATATCTATATTAGAGTATAAGATTCAATCATAATCTCCCTCTTAGATTATGTTACTACATTTTATTATATCCCTATTATAAACTTGCAAATAAATGCACATGTATTCCAAGGAAGTTTATTTGATTAGTGTTCTCTATTTAGGCTGAAATAGACTGAAAGCAAAGCAAAAATATCGCCTTTCTCATTCAGTAGATGCATAAGTGAATACACTCATTTTAGATAACATTAAAAAAAAACCCAAATCACTGAGCTTGCTTTTAATTTTCAGTGGAGCTGGTCACAGCAATAAACCAATAGAGAGATTCTCACGTGGCTTCGGGATCATATTCTGCCCAGATTTTTTTGAATTCATCCAGATGGTGGGGACCTAAGATAGACCAATCCCGTGTGAGGTAGTCAAAGTTATCCATGATGACAGCAACAAAGAGGTTGATAATCTAAGGAAAAATGCATGGGCACATTTTAAGTGAAAGATGACAGGAGACAATGGAGCCTAAGCATCATCAAGAGATTTTCTTTGGCATCAGAGGGATTAACAGTATTAAACTCTTGATTGTGCTATAAAAACTAACTGGCTGATTTTCTCAGGCAATAAAACAATATTTCCATAAATTCTGACTTTTGTGTATGTGGATGGTTTCACAAGATAGACACCAACTAAGGGAGTAATTAGGACACAAGCAGAAAAGTGAACATTATAAAAGGGTGTTCAGATGAGCACAAATCATAATTTAATACACTGATCCCCAACTTTTCATTTCCATCAAAGAATGTAAATTGCACCAAGACAGAATCAAAAAGCCCACTTTTTCTAAGACAGACCTGCATCCTGTTGTTGGATTTATCAGTTGAAATGAGCTTTAAGAACATAAATTGCAAGTTTTTTTCTCTTTCTAATAGTAGTTTTCCTCTAATTGTTGCAAAAGGAGGTTGTGAGAAAAGCATCTTTCTCAACCGCAAATGAACAGTATCGGGGAAGTGCTGCCCCCATTGCATGGGTCTGGTTATGCAACCAGAATCAATGGACCAACCTGCTTCACTTGATCCACTTGGTATCTGCCTTTTCTAAAAGTGAAACATGTACCACCAGCTCAGATGCTCTCATAATATACCACAAGAGAGGATACTATCATGATATCTTTGATAGATTCACATAACAATGTGCTTTGGTATGAGGGAAAGTTCTGAAGAAGTACCATTTAAATGGGGGAAGAAAAGGCATATTGCAAAGTGCTGTTCTATTGCTTCAGGAATTATCTGTCTGGGCATATGACAAAATTCAAACCAATGTGAAATTCGATATGGGGGCAACAATAAGAACCATGGTGGCACCAGAGGTGGTATTCAGCAGGTTTTGACCAGTTCTGAAGAACTGGTAGTGCTGGGTCTTCTTTTGTTGCCCTGCACAGGAGAACAGAGCTGGAAAGCAGGTTAGTGGGGTGGGGAGGGAATGGGAATTTTGAAGTAACCTTGCACCACGAATGAGGTGGGAATGGGGATTTTACAGTATCCTTCTCCTGTGATGCCCACCAAGCCAAGCCCACAGAACCAGTAGTAAAAAAATTTGAATCCCACCACTGGGTGGCACAGTGGTTAGCATGCAGTACTGCAGGCTAACTCTCCTCACTGCCAGGAGTTTGATCCTGACCGGCTCAAGGTTGACTCAGCCTTCTATCCTTCTATGGGCAGTAAAATGAGAACCCTGATTGTTGGGGACAATATGCTGATTCTCAACCAATAAGAGAGATGGCTTTAAAGCACTATGAAGTGATATACAAGTCTAACTGCTATTGCTATTTAATATTATTTCAACTTATAAAATAAACAGAAGCAAGGCTTTGCTAATCTCCTTAAGCTTTATAAAAAGAATAAAGGCAAGCAAAACTTCCCTCATATTTTTATTCCAGAGTTGGTCTCTAATCGTCCTTCACAACCAAAGGAAGTCAATTAATCTTGATATCTGTGACCTAATATTCCCTGGTTCCATGGTCAGTTTAGTCAAGTTTACATTTCAGTGAAGTTGAGGATCATAAACCATGAACAGCTCTAGAGACTAGTGGTCAGCAGTTCCTAACAGTAATTTATGAAAGCATCTTAACAGCCTGCCATAATTTTCAATGAAATGAGCTATGTGTAGCGATTGGGGGAGAAATAGCCTTTGTTTTTCATGTCTCAGAAATAGTTTGAGAAAGACACTAGCAATAGCTGCCATGATCTACAGATATATTATTCTACCTCTGGTCAAATAGTTTTTGCAGATGTTGAAACAGAACGAAACCAAGGGGAAAAAAATGTCCAGAAATGATGGACAATGCTTATATCACATACACTGCTTCCATATAACTTTCACTGTATTGGGCAAAAAAATGCCAGAGTTTGTTTCTGGTCTTGTTTTCACTCTTAAGACTTGATTTGGCACAAACCTTACAACCACTGCATTCTGGTGTAACCATTTCCCCCACATGGAAGACACAAAAGGACCCTTGAAATTAAACTAATGTACATTTTTAATAAAGGAGAATATTTGTAGCTCAGGATTGACATGAGGGATCCTTGGTGCTCTCTGAGCTTGCTTGTTTTTTTGCAGACATTTCATTACCCAAACTGGATAACATCATCGGTGCTAGTCTAGAATACATCCCACAGCCAAATTGGGAAAAGAAAAAAACAAACTGCAAAGCACTGATTATGTTACCTAGTTTGGGTAATGAAACAAGCTCAGAGAGCATCCAGGACCCCTGATGTACATTTCATTAACATGTCACAATGTAATCCCCGGAAATGTGAATTGTAGGCCAAAAGGTCTCCATTTCAAATCACATTATCCCCAGGGTGGGATTCAAATTTTTTAACAAACAGTTCTGTGGGCATGATTTAATTGGAGGGCATGGCTTGGTGGTCATGTTATTGTCTGGGCATGGCCAACTCAGTATCACTCACATCAAGGCATGCATCTCCTCGCCTGGCCTCTCATGACTGTGGGGATGCTGCAACAGTTGTAAGTGTGAAAAATGGTCGTAAGTCACTTTTTTCAGTGCCATTGTTACTTTGAATGGTCACTCCACACAAGCAAAGTACCAGCAAAGGAGGGGGGGAAAACTCCAGAGAAGTTCCTGAGACAGAAAGTCTAGTCCTGAGAAGAATGTAATAAGGGTTAACGGAGAGGCAGTTTCTGTAAACAATACCAGAATGTTTCCTTCCTGCCTTCCTTACAGGATGAGGCCAGTAATTTCTTCTAACAACTGGTTCTCCGAACTGCTTAGAATGTTAACAACCAGTTCTAGCAAATAGGTGCAAACTGGTAGAATCCCACCCCTGCATTAGCCCTAATGTACTGGAATCTAGTCAGCCTGATCTCCTCATCTGCATCATGGCGGGTGGTGCAGGGTAGGGGGTAGAAACCTACATTCTCAATGTGAACTTAGGAATTAAATTCTGGTGGCTAAGTAATCAACATGGTTACAGGGAGGTATTTGTGTTATGAAAGGAACCCCCAGCTTTGCAATAGTAGGGGGAAAACTGTAGAAAAAGAAATCTAATCAACAAACCTAAACAGCCCAATAAGAGTGAGAATGCTCAAAAACAAGAAAGTGTGGAATGTCTGTTTGGGAGAGGATGTGGCATGGAAACCTGGAGAGCAAAAGGGAGAATGGGATGAATACTGAACTGAACATTGGTTGGATTGATCAGGGCCATTAAATGCTGTACCATTTCACTGCACATCACACTTAAATTACTCATCTTCCTATATAAGATTACTATAAAGAGTATAAATGCACTGTCTTCCTTTCAACCTATTGTTCATGTCCAAATATTTTTCTTCCTCCATTGTGAATAACTCAATCACTGAATGAACTCCACCTGTTACATTTAGTGCCAGTTCTGATGACATCCCATTTATCTATATATTGCAAATATATATTGGATACACACAATATAAGAATCTGATATGAGAAAAAAAGGAAGGAAAAAAACATACCAGGAATGCACACAGCATGTAAAAGCTCACAAAGTAGAAATAAGCAAAGCCTGAGCCACAGGTGTATTCTTCTCCAGGAGCATAGTCAGATTCAGGGTCACATAACTTGCCATAGCTGGCACCTAATAAGACCTCCTGCCAAGCCTCACCTGTGGCACATCTAGACAAAAAGGAAATTATGGCAAGGCATATGATATGTGAACCTAATCCAGAAGGATTATAAAAATAATTTACAGATGTAATTAACTTTCTTTAAGAGTGCATAGTATCAATCAGAATTTTTCTAGACTGAATTGCAGAAATTATAATCACATTCATTCATACTATCCTTTTCAATAGTAGTTCTCATTTACTTATTCATTGATCAAATGTTTTAGAAGAAATTGGGGGGAAAATCTCAAAGATAGTTGGGAGAACTCTCTCTCTCTCCTGCTTTTATTATTATTTATAGATAACTCAGGGTAGCAAACACACACAATATGCCTTCCTCCTTTTATTTTGCCACAATTACAACTCTGAAGTTGGACTAAGAGATGGTGATTGGCACAAAGTCAGACAGCTGGCTTTCATACCTAAGGCAGAACCAGTATTCACAGTCTCCTGGTTCTAGCCTAGTACCTTAATTACTGTTGAATTTACTCCCCATTCCTTCCTATATATTGGGAACAGTTGTTATTTAAATCATAACAATATTTTTTCACCAATTGGCAGATTCATTACCACAGAACACTGGAAAACCAAAGAATGCATTTGGCTGGATCAGTGGTATTGTAGGAAAAAGTACTGTTGAAAATTAATCCCTTAAACAGGAATTGTTTTATTCAAGCATCGTCTCCATTGTATTTAAATTAACTTGGTAGTTCTTAGCCAACTAACCTAAAGCCTCCCAAATGACATTTGAAAAAGTGGCCCATCTATTCCAGTGATGTCATTATATGACCAGCTATGCTCCCTACAGCACCTGAAAAAGTGAAAACATATTTTAAAAGTGTAGCTAACCTATGTCTGCTCTGTTTGAACACCAATCACACATTTATGCTAACTTTAACATCAACCTTGATATCTATAGAAAATGTACACAGGACTGTGTTTTTGAGGATGATAGGTGTACTTTTTGGATTGTAAAGGATATCTGTCAAGAGAGAAGATGCCACCAATAAGAAAGGAGGAAAGGCTATTCAAGATAATGTGGGCCCATGGCTATAAACCAAATAAGCTTAAATGATACAGACCTGAATAGCATCAACACTGCTTGTGGGAAAGTCTGAAAGTTGTTGTTCCGGTTTATTTGAGTTCCATCTACCAGTGCAATTTTCCCAAACATCTATAAATGAACATGCTGTTGTCAGAGATTTATCTGCAAAGCCTTGTAACTTTGAATGGTCACTCCACACAAGCAAAGTATCAGCAAAGGAGTGGGGAAAAACTCCAGAGATGTTCCTGAGACAGGAAGTCTAGTCCTGCCAAGAATGTAATAAGGGTTAACGGAGAGGCAGTTTCTGTAAGCAACACCAGAATGTTTCCTTCCTGCCTTCCTTACAGGATTAGGCCAGTAATTTTTCTAACAGCCGGTTCTCCAAACTGCTTATAATGTTAAGAACCGGTTCTAGCAGATAGGTGCGAACTGGTACAATCCCACCCCTGAATGTTTCTATCATACAATTACCTTCTCACAAGAAAGGGATTGCCTTCCCTTTCTAACTTATATTTTTCTGTTTCTTTTAAAACAGAAAAAGGATAGAAGTAAATACTGGATTATGCTAGGAGTCTCCCTTTGAAAATATCCAAAGTCCTATTGAAGAATATCCTAAGTAATATTAATCTCACTAGTGGAACCCGAATCCCCTTTGAGTCTCTGACTTTCCTGTCCACATGGCAGATTAATCTCTATACAGGTAACTTTCAACTTACAACCATGAGTGGGACTGGAACTTCCATTGCTAAGTGATGCAACTATTAAGTGAGTCATGCCCAATGGTATGACTTTTTTTTTGCCGTGGCCCACATTAATCACTTCAGTCATTAAATAAATTGTGTGATTATTAAATAGAAATCAAATAAACACGTAAATAAAAATAAAACCAGCTTGCTCCATCCATTTTGCTTGTTGAAAGCTCCCTGGGAAGAGTTTTGATCATGTGACCATGGAGATGCTGTGATGGACATAAGCGCGATGATTGGTATTAAGTCACTTTTTTTCCAGCACCATTGTAACTTCAAACTGTCGTTAAATGAATGGTTGTAAGTGAAAGACTACCCATAATCAATAATGAAAGAGGTGATCAAGGAATCAGTAGGGGGGGGGCTTCATTATTGAAGATGAAGGAATTGGATGTCTGGGCAGGAATGATGTGCAGCCTTCACAATACTTTTCAACTTATTTGGGGGAATAGAGCTTGAGAGTAAGAAAGGCATCCAAGTAATGTAATTACAATTAAGGTATGTCTCTGTCAATTTAGATGGTTAATAAGTGGGATTTAGGGAGGGATTGTTCAATGAGGTAATGCAAGCATTTTCTTACCTGCATCCCAATCACAGCATAGATGAAGAACAACATTACGATCAGCAAGGCCACATGAGGTAGTGCCTGGGGATAAAGTAGAGAAGAATTTGAGGATCATCACAACTGCAGATCAGCTATGGGTTGGAAGGTGTTGAACTGTTATTTTTGTTTCCACTGCACCCAGCCCAACCGCATTTTTCAGGATTTGTCCTTCACTTAGATATGAGCTTGCACATCCAGTAAGATGTACTTACCTGGAAGGATTTGATAAATGTCCAGAGTAAATTTCTAATGCCTTCTCCTCGGCTCAGCAATTTTACCAGCCTTAGGACCCTGAAAAGCCGGAAAAAGGTGATGGAGATACGATCACTGTCCTCAGGATCAATGGCAGGAAGCTGTGGAAAGAACATATCCCTTGCAGTGGAAGAAGCAGAAAAAAGGAAGTAAAAAAACTTTACCTTTTTTTTACTTCCAAAAGTTTTTACTTGAAAGAATCTAGATCCCACCAAGATAGATATAAAAAACCATTTTTTTTTAAACGGACCTTCTAATGTTTACACAAACCCTATTATTGTATTTATCATTTAAGGAAGCTTTTCAAAGTCTGAATTTATGTATGTTCCACCTATACAATTTTGTGTCTCAGCTATGGTATACCACTTGTTTGGAACAACTGCACTTTAAAAAGTCTCTTTGCAGAAAAGATATGAGAGCAGGATCTTATATGACCACAAATTAAGAGTTTGCTTTTGGATCATTTGAGTATCAAAAATCAGTTGGACATCATCCTTTCTATACAAAGAAAGTGGCTTCTAGACCAGTGCAAAAATTTTGATGGTCCGTAGAGAAATGTCACCCCCAAAGAAAAAAAAAGAAAAAGTCACTACCTGACTCTGTTGTTACATCCTCTAACCCCCCACTCCTTTAACCTCAAACTATCCACTATTGACCTCACCCCATTCCTAAGAAGTCTGTAATAAGTCTGTTCATAAGTGCACCATCGTGCCTACCGTCCCTGTCCTATTGTCCCCATTTATTCGTACCTATTTCCTGTATTCTTACTCATGTTTATACTTATACCTATTATCTTGTAAGTGATTGACAAATAAATAAAATTTAAAAAAATAAAAATAAATAAAGCACCCCCCCAAAGCAATTAATCCAGGCTACACAAGAACACAAGGCTGTGCTGCCCACATGGCCCACGGGAACACAAGGCTTGCTTCACTTGCATTGCGAACAACATGAGGTAGTGAGGGGAGGGAGGAAAGGGTGGAGGGGGGGAACTTGCCCCACTTGACCCACACCTTGCCTGGCCATTGGGCTACTTCTTTCTTCTTCTGCTTTTGGCTGTACACAAGGAAAGCAGGAAAAGTCTTTCTTTCTCTCTTCCAACTCCACCGGAAATGAGTCTTTGGGACCCTGCAAGGCATCCTGCTCCAAGAAGCTGCACCGGTATAACAAGTCTCACAAAGACTCATTTCTGGTGGAGTTTGGGGGAGAGAAAGAAAAACTTCTGCTGCCTCTGCTGTTTTCCTTACATGAGCCCAAAAGTCTCTTCTCTCTGTCTCCCCCTGAGAATGGAGCTAGAGATGATATCCTGCGATCCCAAATAAAGAATGATCGATTGGTAGGAAAACGGGGTGGGGAATTTTCCTGCAGACTTTTTGGGGGATTCTCTGGTCTGTGAAATTTAAAATTATGAGTTTGGTGGTCCTTGAGGTCCAAAAGTTTTGTGACCCCGTTCTAGACCAATTCCTCACAATGTCACAAGAGGCACAACAATTTGAACTTTAGTTTCATGATAAATGGGATGTGTATTTGATGCACAGGAGTCACTGGAGTTCTTTCATAATGGCTTTGTTTGCTTTTGTAGCATAAGCTACTTATCACAGCTCTAGTATTCTAATACACTAATTTATCTGTTTCTAGTGCAGCTTGTAGTCTGATAAATACTATTGTGAAACTATCGTTATTCAGTGTCAAGCAATCACCATTTTATTCTTCCAGCATTATTTTTATTTATGTACTTTTTCATAAAATCACACTAATTCTCCATATTATTCTTTTACTTGTTCTTCATCTATATCTCATTTTTGTAAAGCACATTAGAAAATGTACACATTGGAAAATATACGGACAGTATGTAAATATTTAAAATAACTAATAAAATAGCATTTACCTGTGATGTGTCTCCATTGTTGTATTCACCTTGGACTGCCAGTGGCTTGGTCTGTGAATATATTCCATGATAATGAACACCGCAATGGTTGCAACACAAGTAGAAGTAGGGGTTCAGGGCCAACAACATGCTAAACTAAGGGACTGGATAAAACTAGATGGTTGATTTCATGCTAACACAGAAGGGCTGGAATACAGGATAGAGATTCATGCCACTATTATTATATTCAGTGTTAAGATTAGCAATTCCACCATGGATTAATACTGATGGACTGCCAGCTTTTACTGAAAGAAAGAAAGTCATTGAAATCTAGAAGGTATTGATTCAACTTGTCAGGAAGGAAACATACACATGACAGGAAACATCAAATGACTTGATTACTGGAAAATCTAATACTATCATAAAGTTAACCAGTGCACACATAGTTATAGATGTAATTATTTTTTTCCAAGGAACTGTTTTTCTCCCCTGAATATTCATCATAATGTTGGTATAATGATTGCAGCAACAAGGACATCACATATTCAACGTAGAGTAAAACTCAGAACGGCTAAATAGTTTACATGGGTTATTTATAAGAAGCATACATTTGTTACAAAACTGATTCATAGGTTTATGCTTCTGCAGAGAAGCAAAAACATAGTTCATAAATCAGTTTCAGTCCTCAGTTCTTAAGTAGACTTCTAAAAAAACTTGATTATTCTATAAAATTATTTTATAAGATTATTCTATAAAACTTGATATTTCATGTAAAAATTCCATTGCACCTGGACCTTTTTACATTGGTTCATACTATAAGGAAATAGGTTTGTATGAGTTAGATAATTAAATATATTGTCACTGCTCTTTGGCAACAGACCTGCCAATGCTGACCAGGTTGTATTTTTTTTTTTTTGCATGTTGTCATCTTCATGTACACCCACTGTACCTCTGTACCTTCACGATTTGCACAATACTGGAAAGTGAACAAAATAGGAAATCCCCTATGGATTGAATTAATTGTGGACTGTCATCATGTGAGCTTGATTAAATAATGTAATCAAAGTCACATTATGATAGGAAGGATGTAACAGGCTGCATGCAAATGCAGCTGAATATTATCTATTGTTCTACAAAGCTATCCAAGTCCAATGCTGACCTGGTGTTGCCATGGGCTAAATTGCCTCTAAAAAGGACTTTCCTATGAAATGAAATTCTTCTGCATTATCCTCCAAAGTTTGAACACTGCAGACACAAAACCAAAAGTGACACAAGAAGGAACTACGATCAGGGAAGGATGTGATGAACAGCCAGTTCTCAGATTTATACTTTTGTCGGGGTGGGTTTCAAAATTTTTAACAAACGGTTCTGTGGGCGTGGCTTAGTTGGTAGGTGTGGCTTGATGGTCATGTGACTGGGTGAACGTGGCTTGGTGGACATGTTATTGGCTGAGCATGGCCAACTCAATATCACTCACATCGAGGCACGCATCTCCTCGCCTAGCCTTTCATGACTGTGGGGACGCTGCAACAGTTGTAAGAGTGAAAAATGGTCATAAGTCACTTTTTTCAATGCCATTGTAACTTTGAGAATGGTCAGTCCACACAAGCAAAGTACCAGCAAAGGAGGGGAAAAAAACTCCAGAGAAGTTCCTGTTAAGTTCTGCTCATGGGTGCAAGGAGCGGAGACGAGGCAGTGAACAGTGAACTTCAATTCTTTATTAAGCATACTGAACAGAACAATCACCTAGGGCAGCAGCAGCCCTTTTATAGGGTTGGCTGCTGTCCTATTAGCCAATGAAAAACATGGAAGTGTTAAACCCTTGAACCAATGAGAGTTGGCCCGTTAATAGCCAATCAGATGTCCCAGAAAGGACCAATCCGATGTCGCTATTATCGGCCAATCAGAAGTGCAGGATTAGAACCCTGCTTGTTTACTTAAGGTTGTTAAAACTTTATTAAACGCCTTTATTAGTTCATAACAGTTCCTGAGACAGGAAGTCTAGTCCTGCCAAGAATATAATAAAGGTTAACGGAGAGGCAGTTTCTGTAAGCAACACCAGAATGTTTCCTTCCTGCCTTTCTTACACGATGAGGCCAGTAATTTCTTCTAACAACTGGTTCTCCGAACTGCTTAGAATGTTAACAACCGGTTCTAGCGAATAGGTGCGAACTGGTAGAATCCCACCCCTGCCCTTAACTGGAGAGTGAAAACCACATAGGAGCTGAAAAAAAGTAGGCAGGGATAAATTTGATACAGTATATTTCATAGGAGTATCAACCCTTCAAGGTGATCCAGGTCAGGAAACCATAACCGTGAATGCCAATACTACCTTTATTATAAGCTTTATGGTGACAGAATCTTGCAAGTCTGAAAGCTTTTCCTTAGTCCCTGGATTTTGCAGTTCTCCCCTTGCAGAGAACAAGGGAGAACTAGGGAGAGTCAATGACCAAGATGTTTTTTCCACACACACACACACCCGTCTCCCCATTCCTGCTTTGGACTCAAGATTTCTCTTAGCAGATCTTTGTCTAGGCTGTGACTCCCATCTCTCAAGGTTATTCCCCCAGCCCTTTATATGGGTAGAATTAAAGGGATTGCACCATTGTGCCAAAATATTCATATGGAAAGGTGTTGACCACTAAGAAGTAGGATATCTCTTTGGAATATCACCCCTTCTGAAATTAGACTGGCCCCCAATTCAACATTCGTTCATAAGACCCTGAAGACTTAATTTTGCCAGCCAGCCAGACTGGGGTGGAATCCATAAAATGGCTTACTGGGTTGTGTGTTGTCGCTGGGGGGGGGGGGGGGTGAGTAAGTAGGGGGAGTATTGTTTTTTATTTTTATTTTTGTTCTATACTATATTTTTATTGTTTGTAAGCCACCTAGAGTAGCTGTGAGTGAGTAGACAGCTATATAAAATTTCTAAATAAATAAATAAATACTTACACCACAGAAAGTAAACTAGGAAAAAAGAGCGGCATTATTTTGAAAATATCACAGATTGTTTTCTTAGAGACCCACTTTGAGCATTAGTTGCATGCAACTCACACTTTTACACAGCAGCACACAGCAAGAAGAAATAATCTAGAAAAGGAGGAAAGGGAAATGTGGAAGAAAATGGCGTCCACAACAACATCATGCAGCTGATATTTACAATGCCATCACAGCCACCGCTTAGGCAGTACAATCCACCACTGGAAACAAGAATTGTCTGTCAAGAAAATAACAGAGTCAGCCAAGTGCAGTATAAGAAAAAAATAGAGAAGTTGGAAACAATGATTTGGAGAAAGAAAGGAATAGGAAATGTTGGGTGTGGACGGGGTGGACTGGTGTTTCACAGAGAAATCGTGAAAAAATCACATTAGAATTACAATGAGATATACAGGTAGAAAGGAAGGAGGAGGAAAAGATTGGAGAATAATGAATAAAAAGCCATGACATGAAGTACATTAATCCAGTAGTGTTTTTAGCAGAATGTAGAAATCGCCTAAGAGAATTGGGTGAAACTAAGAGAAATCAAGAAATGTCTTTGAATATTTATACATTTGTTCCAAGATTAGATGCCTATAACTGTCTGTGACACATTATCAGCTACAGTCAAACTGCCAAGAGACCACAAGTGACCTGAATTTCAAATATAGTCATGTGTTGGGTACAGAAGAAATCAGGCTCTATGTTCTGTCCTATTATAACTTATCATGGTCAGGTTTTCAGAAAGACTTGATTCTCAGAATGTCTCCCTTCTTATTGAGTTCTGAAAATAATAGTTCTAATCCATAAAAATAATACAAAAATTGAAGAACAGTTAGATAAAGGACAGAATTGTCTTTGTGCAAAAATTAGCAAGTTCTTCTAATGCTTGTTTCTTTTCATCTGTATGTTCATACCAAATGCACTGATCATTATCCACATGCAGATATTTTAACATTTCCTTGTCAGGCTGGCTACCTGCTAGAATTATGCATTTCCTTATATGGCTGGCACTTTACAAGGTCAAACCCCTACAGTTCTCAGGCTAAAAAAAGCTATGTCCAAGACCACCAACAAAACTGCCAGGATCCATTAACATGGAATTGTGGAAGGAAAAATCAGGATCCATTAACATGGAATTGTGGAAGGAAAATGGAATTGTAGAATGAAAAACTTGGAATATAAATGTATATAGACCTTGTCTATTATATATTGATTAGATAGATTTTCTCTGTGTATAAAGATTTGTCCTTGCCTGCAATAAAAAAAACCTAATTTTGCTGAATGGCATCTGTAAATTTTCTACTGGATAAGCCAAGTGTTGAAAAGTATTTAAGCTGAGGTTTATAGCTGTGCTTGGTGTAATAACTGAAAATCACATTTGATGGAGCAATATTCTAACTTGTTCTTTCTCTTTTACTGGGAATAAACCTTATTTGAACAATGAATATATGATTCCTAGTTCAGAGATATGAACCTTAATGTGTTCATCATTTGTTTCTGAACATAATACTATTAGACATGACCTCTATTAGACCATCTAAAAATTTATGAAACACAGAATGTATTTAACATCAACATACAACTAAATGAGACAAAGGGATTACTGTATGAAAAAGGATAAAAGAAAAGAATATGAATTTGGTTTCAAAACCAAAGATGCAATGTTTTGGGAAGATAAATAGAAGTTCTAAAAATATTTTTGTTTTTTATAAACCAAGGATATACAAAGCAATCAGCATGGAAATATATCAAGATGACGTTTTATGAGAATGATGGTCCTTTTACAATGTACAATTTACAACTCTCAACAGTTCAGTAAAAAGTATTCCAGTATAATATAAGAAGAATGAAATTAGGACCAGAAGAATTTCCATCTCTGATGGTGAAGAAAACTACAGGTATCCAAAGCAAAAGAATACTCACCAGGCAGCTGCACATTCCCCATCTAAATTTCACTAAATTTGATTATTTTTTATGTTAACTTTCTATGTCCATTTCTCAAATGTTTTAATGAGTCAAGTAATGTGTAGTGAAAGCATAGTGGAAGAGTTAAAGTCTGTACAGATAAAAACTTGGGAGTCTCCAGGTAGATTAAGAAATGTACCCCTAATCCCCATGATAAGGGGGAAAAGAGAAAGGTGAATTTCAGTCACCACTGAAATTTCCATGGTATAATCTTTCCCATAGCTCTTCATGTTTAGATTTGAGAAGAAAAATCCGAGGTAGGTTGATCTTTGTGTTAGTGATTTATAATTTTGTAATGATTTGAATAATTCTGAATAAAATGCAAATACTACTGATGAGTAAAATTGTAGATTTTCAAACTTCTAATCTTGTTTCTAAAGTGATAGCTAATCATAGCTGTAAACAATAGCAATGGAGCCAAAGGCACATAAAGACATTTTTAATCCAAAGCTATGCACTTTATCTCTTTTATATGCGTATTCAGTGTGGAAAATTCCACCTATAATATATATTTTAATATGCTTGTGTATATATCATAGCATCCATGCACATTTATGCAAAAAGCCCAAATTATGCACGTACATCTTGCCATAAAGACAGACGCAGTAGAAGCACATATAATAGGCAGATGACATATGGTTGCCATGGACCACAGGGTAGAAATTCTCTACCGGTACCATGAGGCAAGCCACCTCAAGAGGAATTTCATAATACAATTGCCATGTATGTATGATTTATTGAGGTTTAAGGTTTAGAAATTTATTGAGGTTCAAGTTTTAGAGAACACACAGATATTATAGGAGACCCAGGCTATGATACATCAGTTCTTGATCAGTAAAAAATCAAGAACAAGTGACCTTAAGATGATTCTTGAAATATGTCTGGGGTTCACAGAACATAACCTACTCAAAATCTAACTAAGGGATCTGCAACCCGTCAACATGCAAATGGCAACAATTCCTCTCTCTCATCAGAAGAAATTGAAAATGATTGACTGTTACTGTGATTTAGAAGCTGTATTTGAACATGCAGCATTCATGACAACTATGGGGAGCTAGGATACTATGGCTGCTTAGTAATGACAGTCATTGTTCCCCTTCCTTTCAGTCTAAGAAGTTGTTCCTACTCCTTGTTTCTTTCCAATACAATTATCCTCATAGCACTTACATCAATCTGACTCAGGATGACATCAATGATGCTGCCAACAACTATGAGAAAATCAAAGACATTCCAGGGGTCTCCAAAGTATCCCTGGAAAAGAAAGAAGAATGTAAACTCCAAATAAACAGATTAAGCAGGAATATAAGACAAGGTAGGAACCTTTGCTGAAAGCTTTCCAGTTCAAGAATTAATGTTGAACCTTTTGGTTTGTTTGATCTTATTAAAACAAAATAACAGATATATAGACCACACAAGTAGTCTTTTAGGACCATCCTCACTGATGATGGCCTGTGTAACTCTAAACCAGGGGTGTCAAACTCACGTGATTTATTGGGACTTTTTCCCCCTTCACTAAACCGGGTGGGGGCAGGGCCAGCACATGATACATCCGCCTTGCGGGCTGCAAGTTCTAAACCAAGATCAGGCTGACTTTCTGACAAAAGTTGTGATGCATCAATTCTCACTCACCTTAGCCTTGAAAGCTATCAGTTTAAGAATCATCTCAATAGTAAAGAGGATGGTGAAAACCACATTGAAGATATTTGAGAGCTGGTTCATCATGTCTGATTGCTTATAATGCTGTAGAGATAGTTGAAAAGCAGACTATTTAGAAAATGTGGACTTTTTTAAAAAGCTTTTCGTTAAAGACAGAGTTTTATCCACAGTCACTTTGCTTGCTTTCTCTTTGTTTACTTGCTTACTCTCTCTGTTTGAAAATAGTTAGATTGATACTAGATGATGAATTCTGCTCTTGTACCCTAACTTCTCTTTCCCCTACATCTTATTGTCTGCTATTCCTATTGACATAATGGCAATGAAAAACTACTGCTCTAGTCACCAAATAGAAAACAACAAATAGATGAAGAGTTTGGGTGTGGGTGTATGTGTGCATAGCTTATAAATAATGAAGCTTTTAATGGACACATTTAATAAACAGTGAAATTTTGTCCACAGACTTTCACTTTGGAAAATTAAACCTCTGCAGGATTAAGAATGAAAAATATGGAAAGTGACCAAGAAAATACTGGGCAAATAACAGTCTTTGACCATATCATCTGTGTCACAGTTTCAGCTGAAGTGCCTTGCAATTAGCAAGGCTTATGTAAGGGGAAAATGGAAAACATACCACTTTAACTTCAAAGCAGATAAACAAGTTAGGTGCTCTCAGTTATTGGCTGGGATGAGGTAAAAGTTGCATCATGTGGACATGAATTTAAAGCATGGCTAGCAAAGCATCTTCAAGGTACAATTAGTGGGCATGTAGATGAATCCTATGTTTCGGCTTTCCTTCAGCAAGCAAGTTTGTCCCAGAATTTCATAGTTCCTGCTACTGCCACCACCACTCCCCAGCTGAAAAGGAGTTCTTTCCATCCATACCTGCATGCCCAAGCAGATGGTGTTCAGTGTGATCAGGAAAAACATGAGGTACTCAAAGTAGGAGGAGGTCACCAAATACCAGATCTGGTATTGGTAAGGGTTCTTGGGAATGTAGCATCGCAGAGGCCGTGCTTTCAGGGCGTACTGGACACACTGGCGCTGGAATGAGAGGCAAGACAAGATATGAAGAGGACAGAAAAGAATAGGCTGTATTTACTGATTATACTTGCCTCAGTTTTCTGATCAGCGACACCAAGAGTTTATTGTGGCTTGTTCTCTTCATAAACACAATGCTTAAATAGCTGAAAGCATGTTATTTATTCATTTTTATTCCAGCGTACATATGTATTTGTTAAGAGTTATATCCCATCTTTTACCCAAGAGCATGAGAGTCACCCTTTACAGATAGTCCTTGACTTATGACCACAATTGAGCCCAAAATTTATGTGGTTGTTAAGTGAGACATTTGTTATGTGAGTTTTGCCCCATATTACGACTTTTCTTTCCTCGGTTGTTAAGTGAATCATTGCAATTGATAAGTTAGTAACCTAATTGTTCAGTGAAACTTGCTTTCCCATTGACTTTGCTTGTTAAAAAGTCCCAAAAAGTGATCACATGACTCTGGGACACTGCAACCATCATAAATATGAGTCAGTTGCCGACCATCTAAAGTTTGATCATATGATTATGGGGATGCTGCAAAGGCTGCAACTGTGAAACAAGGTCATAAGTCCCTTTTTTCAGTGCCATTGTAACTTTGAACGGTCACTAAATGAACTGTTGTAAGTTGAGGACTACATGTATTTTATCCCCACAATATCAAACCTGTGTGGTGGGTTGGCTTGAGAGAAAGAATGATGAGCCCAAAGTTACCCAACAAGTTTCCATGGCTAAGAGGGCATCTGAACCTGGATCTCCTTGTTCCTAGTCCAATTTCTTGATCACTACATCACTGTGGCGACCTCTCATATGGAGACCCTCACTAGCTGCCTTGAGCTTCCAAAACATGAGCAATATATGCTCCATGTTTATTCTTCTTTTCTGGAAAGAGAACATTTGTGGGCTTTTCTACAATTTTATGAATTTGGCTTGCATTGGCATGAACGCCTTGTGCATAGTATGCAAATGGACATTAGTTCATTAGTGAACTAATGATGTTACCTAATTTGGTAATGAAATGTCCACAAGAAAACAACCAAGCTAAGAGAGCACCAAGAACCCCATAGTTCAATCCTGAGCTCTTCTATCAGGACTCTAATTCATGGAATGCCTTATTTTAAAGGCAATTAATTTAATCAACAAATATCCATTCAATTAATATTAATGTATTTTTCTTCCCCCCACCCCATTAGAGTATGCACATCTTCAAATGTGTCATACATACAAGGGTGGTGGTAGGAATTTTTAGGACTCATTTCAGCTAGAATTAGCATTATAAGGACATTCACAAAATAAGGAAACTAAGCAATGCACAGGATTAACATATGTGGTGTATGCATGTGCATTGCCCTCACATGGACAGTGGTTATTTTAAAATTAGGATTGCCTTCTTTTCACATACATTCAGTAAATTGAATAAATAAATGAATGAGCCAGAAACCATGGAAATATTTTATGCAGCACTGTTATAGTCCAAAGCAAATATTCACGGCAGGAAGAAGAAGCGGCACACATTTTTGAGTTTACTTGATCATAGCTAACCAAATTTTCCTTCCTGCTTGAATAAGAAAAGTTACAGACTGCACAGAGCTGCTATACTCAGATCCGCTTATAATCCCCCTATTTGCATCAAATACAACAGAAACTTTAATCGTGTAATTTCAAAGTTCGCAATATGTAAAATTTCTGACTGAACAATGTAACACTACTATATTAAGAATGCAAACTCCAGCACCTAATTTTGAACTATGCCCAACTAATATCTTTCCAACTGTTGATGACACATGATACCACAAGGCACGCATTGCCCCCTAAGTACCATATGTGATGTCACAACACAAGTACAAAAGAGGGAATCAAACTTGCCATACCTGGTTTTTGTTCAGTTCACAATTTTTGTACTCAGTTTCACCCTGCTCCTGGAAAGTTACAATGATGAAACCTACAAAGATGTTCATCATAAAAAAGGCAATGAGAATGAGATAGATGATGAAGAAGATGGCAATGCCCATACGATAGTTGTATATAGGGCCCATGTCTTCAGCGTGCGTATCAATTGCTTTATACAATAGTCTGGAAAAGAAAGGATAGAGATTCCAAATTAATTGACATAAATAATTGAGCTTTCAAAAAATTCAATCTTAATGGGTTTCTAAACAATTAATTTAATGATGAATATATGTACATCGGTATTACATAATTTTCCAAAACAGTACTGTGGAGGAAAATAACACATACTGTTCAATGATCAATCCACAATAAGATAATCTTTATTCCAGTTATCTCTTTGGTTTCGATAATAACAAATAATATAATTGCTATGCTTAAATAATGCCTGAACAGTAATTTATACACACTGGTAACATCATTAGTGATATGCCCAAAGCTTCCCCTTTCTGCGCCATTTTGCTTATCCCAGGGATCTCCAACCTCGGTAACTTTAAGACTTGTGGACTTCAACACCCAGAATTCCTCAGCCATCATAGCTGGGAGTTGAAGTCCACAAGTCTTAAAGTTGCCAATGTTGGAGACCCCTGGCTTACACAACAATAGCCAGGACAAAAGGAAACAGTGACATTCCATATGATTCCACTAAGTCCATTTTCCACAGCTGATGGGACTATATCATGGGCACTTGCCACATTGGCTGGGAATTCACAGAGCTGAAGTCTGTGGGTATCATGGTACCTTTTGAGGATACCATGATGGAGATGAGTAGTCTAAATACTCCCCCACCCCAATATATACACACATACACACTTTTTCTCCACAGTAGCTTCTGTACTCACCGAGGCCATCCTTCAAAGGTGGATACAGTGAATAGAGACATCATAGCTGACAAGACATTGTCGAAGTGGAATTCATTGTGCAGCCACCTCCTTTCTTTTTCCACAACCTGTGTTGGATCAGCATCAACATACCAAATGAAGTGTCCCCTGGGATGAGAATCCATATATTAGCTACAAAGAGCCTGCATCATTAAGTAAGCATATAGAATATAATGATGAGGACTACTCAGAAATATTGTAAGCAATTTTGTTCAAGGGATATACACTTCCAATTAAATAGGTATAATATTGCAGCCTTAATTTTATTTCCGTTGAACCAGCTACTTATTTTTAGCCTTCAATATACTGTAGTAAGGACAAATTTTCTTTCAGTGGATCATTTATGATTAATTTATCCATGGTTCAATTAATATTTCATATTTTCTTAATATCACAATGCAAGAAACAGCATAAAGATGGCTTCTGCCACCTACAGTCAATAAAGCTTTCAGAAACAAATTAACTAGACAGTAAATACTAGCTACTGAAAATCCATTATGGAAAATTAAGAAAATATATGTTATTTATTTAGAGAAAATTCAGATAATTATTAGCCTACATTGTATTTGTTTAGTTGTATAAGAACAATTCCAAATTGTTATTATTATTATTATCATCTCTTTTATTCATTAAACATGATACTCAGTCAACTGAACATTTAAAATTGTATCACAAATATAATTGACTGGTACTAATGGTTGATATGGGTTGCTGCCAGCATCCTAGGTATTAATCAAGTATTTTCTTAAGATGTACGATGTTATTGTTGTTGTTAAATTTGGGCTTCTCTTTAGATATATTCTAAGAGCTTAAGGAATAGGAGGAATATTTATAAAATTTTAAAATCCAAATCCCACAGAAAGATAAGATGTGAATCTTTCTAACTGTATATCTCAAAAGTGTTTAAATGTTAAATTGCTTTGTGCCTAGAAATGAAATGGAAGCTATAGGATGACAGCAGGTAGAGTGGGGAGTGGGGGTGGGCAGAGCTAAATGCATCATTAGCTTAGAGTCCTTATGTTCCCACAAATGGTAGGAATCTAACCCTTCCTGAATTCTGCTGACCCTTATCTGGTGCCAGTTTAGTGTTGAACTTTGGTTGGTTAGATACTTGTGTATGGACTTGAATGAATCTTCTGTGCTGAAACTTAATGGCTGGTCCTGATCCTTTGCACTGACAATCTCCTTGAATTTGACCTTCAGAAAGAATCATGTTGTAATGATACGTTTCTGCAGTGAAGAAAAGAATAATATACAACCAAAGGGAGGCATACCTGCATTCTGATTCGGTCATCTTAGTTATATCTGTACAGCTGTAGAACTTCCCCTATATTTAAACAGAAACCAAAATAATTATTGTGTTGGTCTTACATTATAGAGTTGTAGTGTTTCCCAGATTATACTAGTTTTACCCTGTCTTAAAAATGAACATTTCCTACTACAAACGGATCAAAGATAAGTTTCTGTTCTCAAAGAGGAGATGGAAACTCCTAAAAGAGTTTACTGTCTTTTGATCTTGCTGCCATACCAAATAGTAATAGCATTGAAAGAGACCAATATCTTCCCAGTCTTAATTACAACTGGATGGTGGTGGTGGTGGGGGGAATGCTAATATTATTGTGGTAGATCTCCAAGCATTAGCATTTGCAGGCTAAATATTAGCATGTGGACTGTTATGTGTGCCCCTAGAAGAGCACATATTATACCTTTGCTTCTTGAGCTGCATTGGCTGCCAGATAGTTTCACGTCCAATTCAAGGTGCTGGTTTTAACCTTTAAAATCTCCATGACAGGGGACCAGATTGCCTGAGGGACTGCCTCTCCCCAGTTATATCTGTCCAGCCTGGCAGAGAGAACATACTATGGATACCATCTGCCAGAGACCTACATTTGGTGGATCTCAGGTATTTCTGCCATGGTGCCTGCCTTCTAGAACATTCTTCCCCACACCAGTATTAGATCAGCTCCATGTTTTGATGTTCCAGAAGTCCCTCAAGGCCTATTTTTGCCATTAGTCTGAGGGTCCCAGCAATTGAAGACCTGTTTAGACAGCTCTAGTATTGAGGTTGGATGTATTCATTCTTTTTCTTCTTGGGATTTGTATATATATATATATTAATTTATTTTTAATTTTATATTTTTTAAAAATGTATTTTTATTTATTATTGTACCCTGCCCAGAATCAGTTTTTGTGAGTTGGGCGGCTATATAAATTTTATTAATAAACACCAGCTGCTCTTTCATGTCGTCAGTTGCATAGTCCTGTCTAGGTTGTAAGCTTTAGATCAAAGTTATCCTTGTATTCTTTTCCTAGCTGAGTATGGCTGGGAAAGTTGTAACCCCAGTACTTCTGGAAGGCATCACACTGAGACAAGTGGAATAAATTCAGAAAAACTGGATTACTGTGTCAGCAACCTAAATCAGTAATGTCCAAGAAAGTTAAAAAAGACACCCCCTCCCGCAAAAAAACCCCAGTGATCCAGTTTGTGCCAACAGATCCGCATAACATGCTTGTGAAATAGGACAAAATGAGAATTCTTAGAAATACTTTTACCTTGAAGAGCTGCACTGCAATGCAAGCAAACATGAACTGTAGCAAGAAGGTGACAAGTACAATGTTGCCGATGGTCTTAATAGCCACAAAAACACACTGGACCACATGCTAGAGAAAAAAGGGGAGTGAGAGAGAGAGAAAGAGAGAGGGATTGTTTTAGTTTATCTGTTCGATCATTCAATGTCCCAGTGTCCATTAAGATATTTTTAAATCAGGTATTCACAGTTCCAGATATCTGGAGTTTGTCAGTTTCGGTAAGGTGTAAATGTATGCTGTAGTTCTACTTCAAGTATTCTAATAGCTTATAAATGGCATTCAAGACTTGGAAATATGGACATATAATACTTTTTCCTTGTTTATGTCAGGGTGATGCTTACCTTCAGTCCCTTTGCTCTGTTAATAGCTCTCAATGGTCTCAGTACTCTGAGCACCCTCAAAATTTTCACCACCGAGATGGTACTGGACCTGTTGCAGGAAATGGGAAAGATTCTTTATTATGCTTTTGCAACCTTTGTGGTTACATTCAGAGTCCTGCTCTCAAAGATATTGTGTGCTTAGGAAGATATGACCTTGATGTTATTTTAGGAAGGGCTTGGGGCACTCCCGGAATAGGAAGTGAGGCCAGAGAATTCTACATGGCTGCCTAATTCCCAGCATGCCTTGTGAAAACTTGTCAGAAGAGAACTCCATGAAAGACATGTTTCAGGTCAGGCATAGCTATACATTTGTAACATTTCCCCCCACCCCACCTCAAAACTCAGCTCTGCTGTCAGGAATTAGATAACAGTAAAAACCTTCAGGGAGTGATGTGGCAACTAAAAAGTAGCTTTACTGCAGAAAAGAAAGAAGTACGTGCATAAAATCTACCTACTTTAGGACATAGAAATAAATTTCCATATAGAAGGATCCAATCTGGGTTGGTCACCGGGACCAACCCTCTGGTCTCTGTGACCAACCCAGATTGGATCCTGAAACATTATTCTGGGACCCATATATTTGCCTTCATTCATCTCATGTAGAAGTTGGACAGCAAGTTGTTCTTAAGCCTTTTTCTCCCATACTTTTGCATCAACTTCTAGCCATTCATTTCTCAGCCTTGAGATTGGAGTGCACCTGCTCTATGTTTACACAATAGAACTGCTGGTCTGAGCAGGTCTGGTTCCTGTCTTGCTAATTGTATACCTGATTTCAGGTAAGGAAAGAATAGCTATCAACTTTAAGTAGCAAGACAGGGACAACATAGGAACGATAACCTGTAACCTGTAACATTCAAATGCCATCTCCAGAGTTCTCAGTCTAGACTACTGAGGAACAGAAGAATCCAAAACATTGTTCTTCTATCCACCAGCTACTGCAATCAGCCACTGTAACTAAGAGAAACCTCTGAAGGAAATTTGAGTAAGTAAGCAGGAGGGAAAAAGACCAAAAATTACATCTGTGAAATTTTCAAAGTCTTTGTATAACCAGCAGTCAGTTGGATTAAACTGTCAGTGCTAAATATACTTCTAGTTTTCAATTTGATTTCTTTTTTTCTGGCTGAAAGGAAGGATAAAAATAGCTTTCTGACTGTCAATATTTTGACCAACATTGGCTGTAAATATTGCTATTAAGGAACATCAGTCTTCCAAGTCATGAAGTTCTCAGTTAATAAGCTGTGGCTAACATGTTTGTATAAATAATAAATACATTTTGCATTTTCAGAAATATATTTTAATATTCTTATATTTTATATTCAAAGTAGTTCTTATAGTGTAGCAGAAAGTAGCTTGGTGCCCTTCGGGTGTCCTCAACTAAATCTTTCACAATCTCTTGCCATTTGCCATGCTATCTAGTAGTGGTAGAAGTTGCTCCAAAGTATCGGGAAGATACCATCTTGTCAAACCCTCCAGTTACCAAACAAATGCACTTTACAAATATTTTTACAAACTCTCCTGAGTTATTGGATTACTATAAATGGTGCATGGTCTACAAGAAATCCCTGAATGTCCTATTGCAGTGATGGCTAATCTTTTGAGCACCAAGTGCTCGAAGTGTGTGTGTGTGTCCAAAGTGTCCCTGTGTCCATCCCCAAAATGCAATCCACAAATCTGCCTTGCCCCCTGCATGCACTCCATCCCCGTACATGCGCACGCCTGCCTGCATGCACCCCGCCCCTCACGCATGCATGGCAGAGACCGAAAGACCATCTGGCTGGCAGGAGCCGTGCGTACATGCATGGCAGAGCTGAACTGGGGCAACGGCTCGTGTGCCCGCAGAGAGGCCTCTGCGTGCCACCTCTGGCATGCAGACCTATTGGAAGCCTTGCCTGTCTATGATCCACTTACTCAAGTCTCATGGAGATGAGTGACACAACAACTACAAGCAAATCTAAAATGTTGAAAGAATTACGACAGAAGGATCCCTTGTGAAGAAATGCACCGTAAGTAGTCATCTGTAGGAAACAGAAGATTTAATTAGCTTTGATAAATCTAGCATTGTGTTTCTTTTTTCTATCTGAAATTCAGATGACCTTTTGGAAAACTATCTACTGTTACACACAATGAAGCAGAAATGAGAGGATGAAATAAACTCAAGAGAGTAATTAAGACTAGAAGATAACTGTATTTGTAATTAATAACGAAGTGTTGATGGCAGTAAGAGGTCCAGCCCGTTTGTGGGGTGCCACAGGGCTTGGTCCTCTCTCCCATTTAATATCTATATGTGGCCACTGGGCAAGGAGTTCCAATGGTTTGAGGTGAGGTATCCTCAATATGCTGATGACACCCAGCTTTATGTCATCACCATATGCTATCTCAGAGCTCTTGTTGATGTCCTGTCTCAGTGCTTGAAGGCTGTAAGGGCCTGGATGGGGCACAATCGGTGTCCCAATATTCAACCCAAGCAAGGCTTGGATATTTGGACCTTCTGGTGCAAGAGTTTTCCACCTTTGGTCCTAGATGGGGTGGTATTGCCTCAGGTGGACCCACTGCACAATCGGGTCCTCATGAACTGACTTTCTAGCTCCTGCTAGAAAAGCAGGTGGAAGCCATGGCTAGGAAGGCCTTTGCACACCTTTAGATTGTGTGACAGTTATGCACATTCCTGGACCAAGAGACTCTGCTCACATTCATTCATGTTCTTATGGCCTCCCATCTGAATTATTGCAATGTGTTCTGCTTGGAAGAGCATTCAGAAGCTTCCACTTATGCAGAATGCAATTATATGGATAATAAATTGTATCAGATATTCAACACATGTAACACATTACATTGCGAGCTTCACTGATTTCAAACATGTTTCTGGATGCTATTCAAGGTGCTGGTTGTCACCTTAAACTCCTTCATGGCTTGGGACTAGTTTACCTAAGGTACAATCTTCTCCCAGTTGCTTCTACCCACCCAGTCCAGTCTAACAGGATGACATGTGTGAAGTTTTGAGCATGGGCGAGAAAGAATGGAGACAAGCCTCTGAACGGTGAACTTCAGCTCTTTATTTACATTGTGACTTCTTCAATTCACAGCAGTAAAACCCGCCTTATATAGGCAAACCCTGTAACGTTTAACCAATAACGAGCTAGGAACGCTAGCTCTTAGAACCAATAGGAACTCTCTGTTAAGGGCCAATCAGATTCTCCGGAACGGGCCAATCCGGTCCGGCCGCTTAACAGCCAATCAGAAGTGCAGGGCCAGAACCCTGCACTTACTCCAAGCTCACACTTTATTAATCTTATTGCATACACAAGAACATGCTCTGGGTTCTTTCAGCCAAGGAATGTCAGCTGTCACTAGGAGGTGTGCTTACTCTGCCACCTAACCCTAAGCCATCTTTGAAACATTCTTTACCCTATTGGTCTTTTATAAGGCCTTGTAACCTGGTTAGAGGCCCAGACTGTTAAGGACTCTGTTTTTTGTTTATATTAATATCTACAGTTATGATTTTTCTTGGCTGCTACACATATTTATTTTTTTTGTATTGTGTTTGTATTGTGCTTAGTTGTTCACTACCCAGAAGGAATTGTTTAAGATGGTCAGCCATAGAAACAGAATAAAGAAATATCCAATCCTTCCAACATCATTTTGAAAGAGAACAAGCCAACTCACCTTTAGAATAATTTCCACCGTAAATACAGAGGTGAAGCCAATGTCAAAATATGACAGAATCTGGAGAGGATCCCCCACAAAGAAACAAAAAGTTATTTTTGTCAGCAAATGCAACTGCAATTCTCCCAACACTCACACCGAACTCTAGAAAAATATGTGATAAAAATATCCACATTTCTATTTACTTAAAACAAATTTGTTAGATCTTGAAAGAGGTATAAAACAAAGTTTAATTATGTTAGTTTCTATAAAGCCTGCAATATGGAAAAAAGGACCAGAGAGGGCTGTCACATTAACTATATAACAATTATTACTGGATATTTTTCCACCGGTAATGTCAAGCTTTGCTCCTAAACATTTTTTTAAATGTTCAGACATTTTAAAATAAAGTTTTTCATGAAGGTGAATATTTTACATGTATTATTTTCTTTTTTTACAATTACCTATATATCTAGTGGCACTTCATACATGCAAATTTGTCTCTTTTTTGATCTATTTTGCCTGCTTATTCTCTTTGACATATGGCTTTCATTCTTACCAATTTACATAGTACCATTCACTCTTGCATGTAATCACAGCAGCAACTTTTTAGTGCTATGTTTCCATATTTTTGCTTTTGTCTCATCCCCAGGCCATACATATATCTTTAGCTGTACAGTTGTTAAAATAATGTTTTCTCCCTTATTCCAATATTATCCAAGGGTGCCTTAAGGTATATTCAATTTGCTCTGCTTTGTTACCCAGTAACTTGGAGGGAAGTCAAGCAATGCGATGACCTGAAGCAGTGGCAGGATAGTGATTGGCAAAGGGGACAACAAATTTCACAACAGCATTGTTCTTCAACTGATGGATGGTAAAATATCAGCTCAGTTCAGCATCATGGAGGGGACTCAAGAGGAAGCTACAATGCGTGCAAATATTTCATGGCTCTATCTGGATCAATCTTGCCAACCTGATGTTTTCCAAGTTGTGTGTTGAGATTATAGCTTCTCTAATTCCAAGACAGCATTCTTGGGATTGCTGTCACAAACCATTGGAGAGTAATAGGCTGGGGGAAGATAGTCTATAAGCAGCCACATTTACCATGCTAGTAGTACAAAATGTCATATCTTTTTACCTGATTCCTGAATGAGTCTGCTCGAATTGGATCTTCTGCTGCCAATGAAATACTACTGAGCAGGATAAAGAGGAGGATAAAGTTGGTGAACCAAGTGGCATTGACAATTCTATGGCACAGCACCCGAATCCTGGAAAGAGTAAGGAATGAGGAGAAAAAGAATTAAGTATATATTGCTTAAGCTGGTATTGTGATCAGAAGACATCTGAATGAAAGGTCATATATGAACAGAGGAAGAGGAACATGCTAAGAGCAGACCATTTACTTAATGGGAAATGGTGCGGTCCATGTCACTAATGGGTGGGGCCACATCATGCATATGGGCAGGCCTTGGATTTTATGCTTCTTTCTGGCTTACTTTTCTTTAAATTCTCATAAAGCTTGCATTATCATTTGGGTGTTTCCTGGGAATTCAGTCAGAGGCCACTCTGGAGCCTTCAAAAGAGGATCTGAGTGGCTGGAAGTTATCTCCCTTGCCTCCCTTATATTACTAGATAAGATGTAATTTCTGAGTATTAAGCAGGGAACAATGTTTACCAGATTGCAATTTATTTCATTTGTATTTGTTATTCAGCCAAAAAGTGATGGCCGTGGGACAGCCAGCTGATCTTTTATTTGTATTTTAATCCAGTTAAGAAATGGAATGACAATAGGAGTTGTTCTGACTTACAAGTTTCTTAAAGAGGAACCAGAGTTGTACAGTATTACAATTATGTGTCTGATTAACTACCAATAGGTGGCTGCTCTCTTCCTAGGATTACTATAAGCTCAGTGGTAGGATTCAAATTTTTTTTACTACAGGTTCTGTGGGAGTGGCTTGGTGGGCATGGCAGGGGAAGGATACTGTAAAATCTCTATTCCCTCCCCACCTCACTAACCTGCTTTCCAGCTCCGTTCTACTGTGCAGGACAACAAAAGAAGACCCAGCCGATCAGCTGGGACTCAGGAGGCATAGTATAGATGGGAGCAGGGCCAGTCAGAGGTGTATTTGCTGGTTCTCTGAACTACTCAAAATTTCAGCTACCAGTTCTCCAGAACTGGTCAGAACCAGCTGAATACCACCTCTACATAAGATTTTGACCCTTATAGGAGGGACTAAAGTTCTTCCTGAAATCCAGTTGACCTCCACCTTGCTGGTATTTCGGAGAGCCCTGAAGACCAGGCTCTTCACCCAGACCTCTGGGGAAGGTGACTGAAGCCTCCTTCTGGGTAATATGGATTTGCTTATTTGTTGCCTGGTTTGTGCCATCTTTTATTGTTTTTTATTACTATATTGTTTTATTATTCTGTGTGCAAGTTTTTTCTGTAAAGTGTCCAGATTTTTTTTAAGAGTCAGGTAGTGTAAGAAATTAATTAATTAAATAAATCAAATAGTAAATATAAAGCAGAGTCCACGCCCTCCTCAATCCATTTGATATTGTTGTGACTGAGTAATACCCTGATTTGCTAAAAGTTCAGGGTTCACTGTTATGTAGGTTAAATTGTATTCCTCTGGTTCTGAGCCAATGATACGATGTATATTAAAAAGGAATTCACTCAGAGGCCAGCCTTTGATGCTGGAGATTAGAAAGGCTGAAAGGAGATTGGCCACACCAGCAAAGAAGCACCTTCATACAAATAGGCCAAAATTAATTGGGTGATTATCCATAAACCTCTGAGCTGTTTCAGATGTTAGATCTGACTGCCTAAGTTGCCATGTTGTATAAGAGGCAGAAAAACTGTCATGCTAAGAGCTCCAAGCTGTTCAGTAATATATAGCATATTTATAACATAACTCTTCTCATCTGTGTAATACTGAGATGAGAGATATTGCACCTTTGTTATTTCTGTCTCCAAAACTTACACTCCATTTTTGATAGAAAAACACCCAAAAGATGAAAATGAAAATATCACTTGAGAAGTAAACGTGTTACAAGACATTCAGTTCTCCACCTTCAGTACTTTTAATGGTTGCAGTAATAGCTTTGATTATTATTTATACAGAGTTGGAAGACCAATAAGCTTGCTGAGAAGAAGGAAGGAAAGAAGGAAGGAGGGAGGGAGGAAGGAAGGAAGGAAGGAAGGAAGGAAGGAAGGAAGGAAGGAAGGAAGGAAGGAAGGAAGGAAGGAAGGAAGGAGGAAGGAAGGAAGGAAGGAGAAAGGAAGGAAGGAAGGAAGGAAGGAGGAAGGAAGGAAGGAAGGAAGGAAGGAAGGAGGAAGGAAGGAAGGAAGGAAGGAAGGAAGGAAGGAAGGAGGAAGGAGGAAGGAAGGAAGGAAGGAGGAAGGAAGGAAGGAAGGAAGGAAGGAAGGAAGGAAGGAAGGAAGGAAGGAAGGAAGGAAGGAAGGAAGGAAGGAAGGAAGGAGGCATACTTGTTGGTTGGGCTAAAGATGAAGAATGAACTTGCGTCAGGCATGGGTACCGCTTTTTCCTTTAACTGAAGCTCAGCTAGGGGACGTGGCCTAGGACTCAAGGGGATTTCAGGTTCATCTTCCTCGTCATCACCTGCAAGAAAATAGTTACAGAAAAACTTAATGTTCACTTTTTTTCTACTAGTAATTAATTTTAGATTTTAAAAAAGCTCCTGAAGGTTTTCAACATTATTTTTGTACTACTCCAACAACCATGCACTTTCCAGTCTTAGGTCCTACTAAGACTCAAGAACACTAATTGCCATGTTAGATAATATACTTAATACAAATACTTTCCTTCTTTTTTTATTCAATTTATTCATTCAATGTGATGGAATTGGCAAAAATAAATGGCCCTGAAATCTTCTTACCTGGGAAGTCTGCAGAAGGGTATGGGTCCTTGATTTCATTGACATTTGATTCAAACTCATCCACTTTTAACTAAGCAGGAAAAAAATGAAAAAGAAAATTTAAGTGCTGCAACTCTGTTATAATATTGTTGAACAGTGCTACTTGGCTGAAACTAAGAGCAGAGCCAAAAAAAGAGGATTGATTGACAAGCAACCATATATTTAAATGGATGCAATTGAAATGGTGCTCAGGACTACTTTATACACATATGGACTTATTTGCGAAATCAGCCATATGGTTTGGTTTACATATGTCTTCGTTATATAACATTGAATGGTTGTTTTATTGAATAACATTCTATTACATAAAGCAGAGATTCCTTTATTTATTTATTTTTGCAATTGCATGCCCCTTTACTGAAATCTTAATGATACACCTCTCTGAAAAATCCAAACACTAAACTAAACACAAATGAACAATGAAAAGGTTGGGAAAGCTGAGTTTATGGTAACAATGGGAGGGAGGTAGACCTCAAACTTTGGGCAATCTTGCAATAAAATCTTCATGCTTTTAAATTAAAAAAAAAAAGGGACTTTGAATGTGCCCTCCAGAATATTGTCACTGGAATTGAATAGAAATTGCATATTGCATCTATTTTGGAACCAATGTATCTTTTATTAATGATATTTTGTCACCCTCAATGTAAAATGATCGCCTTCTTTGGAGTAAAAGTGAATGAGAATTTCAGGCTCCATATAAATATCACACACAGAACAGGCCAAAGCACACACTCTGCTAGAGAGAAGTTCCCTGGAGATGGGCTCCAGTACGAGTCCAAAAGCTCTGAAGACAAAACCGTTAGCCCTGGCAGATTGGATCCTGAATGATGACTACCTTTTGTCCTTTAAGACCAATATGCTCTCATTTACTGTTCTCAGTCATAGCATGATTCAAAAAAACAAAAGGGTAATTCTGAGGAATTTATTTTCCAGGAGAATTCATCTGATGGGAGTGGCAACTTGTAAATAAGTCTTGCAAGCTTTCTTGGTGTTACACTTTGTTAAGATGAGTAACTACAGTAATGGCTTTCACAAACTGCCTTTAACATTCCCAACATCAGATGAGCCTTGTTTTTCTTGCCTGCACTGGGAATAATGCCTCCTACTGGGAAAAAGTCTGGGACAGACTGGAAAAAAAACCATGTAGGGCTGAGTAGACTCTGAAAAAAAAACTAGGGTGGTGCTGATTATTTCTGTAGAAACCTGATAGAGGATGAAAGAAACTTTAGAATATGTGTGAGAATGTTTAATGCTACATACACAGACTATATGTGTGTGTGTGTGTGTGTGTGTGTACACACACACATATAGATGCGCACACATATACATATATACATATATGCATACACACACACACATAATACTAAGGTTATACACACACATATGTGCAGCCTCAGTATTATTAAACAAAACTATAATCAAATGACAATGGATTTAACTGAAAAATAATCAAAACTAGGTAAAAGTTTGTGACCTTAGAAACTTTCACCATTAGGAGAAGTGAATTGCATATAACAATATTGTCTGTTCTTACAAAAATATTCTTTTGTTAAAGAACATTTCCCTTCAAAAGCTGGATGCAAATACCTAAACAAACAAAGAAATGGCTAAAGAGATGAAATTCAGCACTGGTAGATGTCACCCTTATCTGACCTTAGCTGTGGTGGGAATTCCTTCTCCCTTTGCTTTCTGTTCCAACTTCTTGGCCAACAATAGCTTTTCTTCTTCAGATTTCTCAGGATAACCTCTGCAGAAAAGAGTCAAAGGAACAAGGGCAAAGGGGAGAGAAGCCATGTAGAATGGAGCAGGGGAGGAATATTAAAGAAGCTTAGAGTTACAACAATTGACATGGAGCCGTCTAGAACCCCAAAGGTATGAATGTCAGGAACAGCAGCAGAAAGAAGAACTGACCTGGTCATTTTCTTCCACATCTTCTCTTCAGCTTTGGCTTTCTGAGCAGATGTTAATGTTTCTGCCTCAGCCAGGTTGTCCACAGCAATAGCCAGAAAGACATTGAGCAAGATATCTAACATAGAGAAGGGAGAAAAGCTAAGGAATTTTACAATGTTGGATTTACATCATACAGAAATAATGGATCAAGACTTCCACCATTCTCTGAAAATTCCACTTGGTAACAGGGTACACCTAGCCAATTTTCTGATATTATCAAATCTGAAAGATTGAAAGAAAATCAGCACTTAGGAAATGGACATATTGCCATTATTGCAAAATGTGAGTTATGGTTCCTTTTGTTCAGGAAATCTTCCTTTCCAAGTAGCTGAGGATCTCCTATTTATCTTAGTGGTCACTATATTTTGAGAAGGGCATTACTGCATTGCATTTTATGGCAATGTTTTGTAAGAATACCTTACAGTCCATCACTAGTCAAGTATTTAACTATATGAACAGTGTTTAAAGAAAGGATACAATTCCCGCATACAAACAGAACGATAAAATAAATGCAGACCAGCACACCAGGATAGACAGGCCCTCCATAAGCCATAATCCCATTGTACATGATAGAGGTCCAGTCTTCCCCAGTCAGGACCTAGGAAGGAACAAAATATTTTGAAAGTACTAGAAATAATCTAGAAATATCTGGCTTTCAAATAAGAGTGAATGTCTAAATCTCTATTCTGACCAAGGCTTATGGAGACACTAACAAACACACATTAGTCCCAAAGCCCTTTTTTCTTTATTTCAACGGCTGTGAATTTTAGTCATTCACAGCCCGTAATGAGTCTGAAACAGTTTGTAAATAGTCCCATGGAAGTCTGCCAAAGTTCTTCAGGATAAGTCTGATAAGCACACACCTTTATCTTCCTTGAAATGCGGCCAACAACTAAATGCCCAATTAGATATATGAGGCCAAAATGGAACACAAATTCAACATTGAGCTTCAGGTTTCAAACCAACCAGTATGAACAAAGTTGCTTCCTGCAAAGATTCCTGTTCTTTTGCTCCTTCTTTATGTCTTATGGGAGGGCAAATCACCTCCAGGCATTACTCCCGAGTCGCCCCTTTTGTCTTAACTGTTCTTCCCTTCTGGCAGCTCTGCGTGCATGTGCACTGAACACAGGCTTCCCTTGTTCCTTTGCCTCACTGCTGTCAGATTCTGGAGGCTCTGGAGTCAGCATATAACTCCCAGGTGGCCCTCACCCCATCTCTGTATTAGATGCAGGATTCTCATCCAGGTCCTCCCCAGACTCCCAGACTGGTCCATGTTCCTCCCCACTGTCTGACTCTGCTGCTGTCTCCACAGCCTGCTGACAGACCACAACAATCTCCTTCAGCGCTATGGAGCCTGGGGAATTGAAGCGATTAATTATGTGTTCAATTTTAGCCATATTTTCTCTGGGATTTAGATGATTTCTCATTGTTGGGAACTCCCACCTTGTCCCACCTCCCAGCTGCTGAATTTCATCATTCTTTCCTATAGCCAAAGCACTGTTTGTTACTAGTCCTTTGCTCCCTCCTGCATAGCAGCCAGTTAAGTTCCCACTTTTTCTTTCTTCACAAAGGAAGGCAGGGAGGAATGAGGGGAGAAAAATCAATTGAGACTTACGATTGTCCAGAAATGCCATGTGTATTGCAGTCACATTTTGCTCTCTCTCTCCCTCTCTCTCACACACACACTCACTCTCCCTCCATCCCTCCTCTCTCTCTCTTCTTCCCATCTCTCTCTCTCTCTCTCTCTCTCTCTCTCTCTCTCTCTCTCTCTCTCTCATACATATACGCACATACACAAACACACTGCCACATGTCCTACTCATTCCAGCAATTATTCCACAACCTACTTTCCTGATGGTTTACCCACTTAAGACATCAAATTTATTTCAGAAATTGATTCTTTGTCTAAACAACCTTGACTTTAGCTGTACCTGGAAGACACTGATGAGAGCCTGGGGGAAGTTATCAAAGGTGCTCCGTCGTATTTCTGTATCATCAAAATCAAACCGCCCTCCAAACAGCTGCATCCCTAAGAGGCCAAAAATGACCATGAAAAGGAAGAGGAGGGTGAGGAGAGAGGCAATGGAGCGTACAGAGTTCAACAGAGAAGCCACTAGGTTGTTCAGCGAGGTCCAATACCTAGAGAAAAATAGAAAGATTATAAGATTCATTATCATATCAGAGAAAATTCTGGAATGTACGCAAATCTGCCAAGTTATCTAGCAGAGTAAGATAGGAATCTAGAAGAGTAAGATCTAAATCACTGCTCTGATCAACTACAGGTAGTCCTCAACTTTCAACCATAACTGAGCCCAAAATTTCTATTACTAAGAAAGACAATTGTTAAGTGTGTTTTGCTCCATTTTACCTTTCTTGCCACAGTTGTTAAGTGAACCACTGCAGTTGTTAAATTAGTAACACGGTTGTTAAGTGAATCTGGCTTCTCCATTGACTTTACTTATCAGAAGGTCGCAGAAGGTTATCACATGACCCCAGGATTCTGCAACCATCATAAATACATGCCAGTTGCCAAAGCATCTGAATTTTGATCACATGACCATGAGGATGCTGCAATGGTTGTAAGTGTGAAAAACAGTCAAGAGCTACTTTTTTCAGTGTTGTAACTTCAAATAGTCACTAAATGAATAGTTGTAAGTCAAGGACTACCTGTATTATTACACCTGCCACTAATAGCTTATCTATTCACAGAAGAAAGAATCACAAGTTATCTCAATCCCTTATCTTCACAGTTGAGGATGGCCATCCAAGATTGTAGCTATTTTAACAGATAGAACAGCATATATTCAGTGTAGCTCCTTAGCATAGCACAGTATGTACAGACTATTTTTGTCTGAGTCCTCCTATCACCTCCCTTCCTTGGAACCTAATAGAGATGGATGGGTATCTGAGGCTACCTGTTCTGAGGGGAAGGGGCAAATACTATCATCCAATATCAGTTCAGCCATAACAATAAGCCCCACGCTTTAATAGGTTGGAGTGGACTGGATGGCAGAATTAATCACTGTTTTCACACTAGGGATCTTTTAAATTGTGCATCTGTCCCAGATAATAAACATACTTTATTATAAAACAGGAAGCATAAAAATAAAATTAATAACTTAATGATAGATTAAATGCTAGTAATGTGTTTCAATAACAACGGTAATAATAAAACAGCAAATGAATCAAAATTAGGACACTTCTCTCAATATTTATTTTATTAATTTAATCTCAAATGAGGTATGAAGATGCTGTAATCATCTTCCCTGGTCAGGATGCCCTGAAGAATGAATTCAGCAATTAAGATATCGCTGTTCCGACCCTCAGTAATTTCAGCTGTAAGGAAAGTCAGGAAGATGCTGTTACTAATTTGTTTTTTTTTAAAAAAAGTAGTCTAATCTTTCTTGAAAAGAATCCAATTTAACAGCCACCATAGCTGCATCTTGTGGCAATGAATTCCCCCAAGTTATTTTTTACTGTGTTTTTTTCTTTGGCTCTATTAGATGGATCAATATGAGTCAAGTTTTTGGAGTACACAAGTTCTAAAATATAGATATACATGGGCAAGGACTTAGGGATCAGAAGGAATTTCTCTCCCTCTCTCTCTCTCTCTGTAGCATCTGGACACTTTTGACAACAAAGACGCAGATCTAAGCCACCCCAGATGTCATATATCTTTTCATCGCTGCCACTTTGCATACTGTTGAATTTTATATAGCTGGACAAATCAGAGCTCAGCATATATTTAAGGTGACTTGAGAAAAGAGGGGTAACATGAACAAGTTTCAATGTTAAGGATAATGAAGCACAATGTTAAGGATATTTCTTCAAAATATATGTGCTGCTGTTCCTAATTAAAAATCCAAGCTATAAGCCTTTAATTCTTATTCTCATCCCTTCTCTTTCTCTTTCTCTCTCCCTCTCTCCTCTCTCTCTCTCCAAACACACACACACACACACACACATAAAATCAATCAATCAATCAATCTATCTATCTATCTATCCTTGCTAGAATATATTGATCTATTTACTCCAGAAATGTCACTCTCAGCATTGACTGAGGGATGATCACAATGTAATGTACACACTGAAAGTGCCCTCTAAATGGAAAAGCCTGTGTCCTTGTGCATTCTGACTTCCTATTAAAAGAAGAAGACTTATGGAATATCCCAAGGAACTAATTTTGGAAATAACTATAACATATGAATGGGATGCTTTTCAATAGTGCTCTGTTTCTCCCAGAGAGGAAACTCACTTAGTTATCTTCAAGAGTCTCAGCAGTCGAATGCATCGCAAGACAGAGATACCCAGCGGGGTCATGGAAGTGATCTCTACCAGGATGAGCTCCAAGATTCCAGTGCACACCACAAGGCAATCAAAGCGGTTGAAGAGAGACATGAAGTACTGGCGGATGCCCAGGGCATACATCTTTAGGATCATCTCCACCGCAAAGAGGGCCAGAAGTACTCGGTTAGCCACATCTGTAAGCAGAAAAGCTTCACTAAATGGACAGGGTATGTTCTGGCCATCAGGTGTTCCTCAAATGCTCAGGTTTACAGAGCCAAAACAAAGTCACAATGGCACTCATGATGATGTGACTGATGGCTTCCATGTTGTCATTTTGACTGTTTTTCACCGCACTCTGCAGATCCACCCACCAATTCTTCTTTGGGGATTAGAGTCCATTGAAGAGTAATCGCATCATGGGAAGACACATGTTAACATTTTTTTGGTCAAAAGCACAAGAGAGTAGAGATGAGAAGATTTATTTTAAGATAAAACTAAATGTATTGCTGGCGATGGGACAGCAAATAAATCAAAAGTGCTATGAGAATATGGTTGCTAATACATATGAAACTAGTACATTGAAAAAATAGAATTTCATGAGAAGTTAAAGCTTGAACAGACAATGTCACACTTCCCCACTTTTAATCAGACATTAATACAATTGAGCAAGTCCAGAAGTATTTCACGAGAAGAGTACTACACTCCTCTGCTAGCAACAGAATACCCTATATCACCAGTCTTGAAATTTTGGGCTTGGACAACCTTGAACTATGCCACCTATGATCGGACTTAGGCAAAGTACACAAAATTATCTGCTAAATGTCCTACCAGTCAATGACTACTTCAGCTTCAATCGTAACAATACAAGAGCACACAACAGATACAAACTCAATATAAATCGCTCCATTGATTGCAACTTGATTGCAGAAAATACAACTTCAGCAACAGATTGGTCAATGCCTTGAATGCACTACCTGACTCTGTTGTTACATCCTCTAACCCCCCACTCCTTTAACCTTAAACTATCCACCATTGACCTCACCCTATTCCTAAGAGGTCTGTAAGGGGTGTGCATAAGTACACAATCGTGCCTACCGTTCCTGTCTTATTGTCCCCATTTATTTGTACCTATTTCCTCATGTTTACACTTATACCGATTATCTTGTAAGCAATTGACAAATCAATAAAATAAAATAAATAAATAAAATAAAATCCGAAAAGTACTAAGAAACTAAATGCCCAGCTCACCTTGGGCATGGGTCAGCCAATCAGGTTGATTATGATGCTCGGTAGCTATGGAGATAGTGTTCAAACCCACAATCAAGATCACTGCCCAATAGAAAAATTTAGACTTAACGATTTCACGGCATTTTCTGCGAAAAAGACGGTTCCATCGTCGCCATTGCCGACTAGAAGAGATTTAAAATGAAGATAAGGGAAGTTAGATCTATTTCCCCAAACCAGTCTCTACAATGGAGCCCCGTAAAGCAAAGATATCTGAATCCCAGATCTTTGCAGTGTTTCTCAACCTTGGCAACTTTAAGACATGTGGATTTCAACCTCCAGAATTTCTCAGCCAGCCTATGCTGGCTAGGGAATTCTGGGAATTGAAGTCCACATGACTTAAATTTGCCAAGGTTGAGAAACATTGTCAAGAGAATCAGTGTTTTTAGCAGGTGTGCTATAACATCAAGTTTCAAATATGTACTATGGTACTTGCCCCCATTAATAGTAGAAAATATTTAAACCATACTTCCCTACAATGCTGTCACCCACAGGTATATTGGATTGTGAACTGTATTGTTCACTTCTTCATAAAAAATATGCAAATTTTCCACAGGTAATGGTTTTCCAGAGATTAACTTAAAGAGCCCTTCAAAATGATTTGATTTATGTAATACGGAAGTATGAAACATAAGTTTACTTAGATTTTAATGCCTCTACTTACAAGAAGAGAATCCATTTATTCATGCCTTCAATCTCATATAGGCTGTCTGTCTCTGACCCACCTTCATCTGATGACCTCATTCCTATGAAATTTAAGCACAGGTAAGACACCTGCAAATTAATTAATGGAGCTATTGTTTAGGTTACCACAAAGTTTATTTACAGAACTAGAAATGTATGTTAACGAATATTGCACAGTTCAACAACTCTGTTTAATATATATATTAATTATTTTTATAATATCTATTTCAACTTCAACTCTATCTATCTATCTATCTATCTATCTATTTATCATCTATTATCTATCTATCTATCTATCTATCTATCTATCTATCTATCTATCTATCTAACTATCTATCTATCTATCTATCTATCTATCTATTTATCATCTATCATCTATCTATCTAATCTATCATCATAAAAATCATCAGTCTCATAACAACAGCAATAGTTTACCTAAAAGACAACCATGGATATTTTCAAACACTATAACTTAAGCCATGGTTTTCTAATTCATTCTCATATCTTTTTCAAACATCACCATTCTTGCTGCGTCACAGAATGGTTATGTTGCCTAGTTAGGCGCTTCAACCAAGCAGCTTGTTCTGGAAGCTCCAGTAGTTAGAAGCTTCATTGCAGAATGCTCTGGTCCATAAAATATATACTAACTGGAAAGCTATTTATTTCATTTGACTGGGCAATCCTGTACCTTCACCGCGTGTCCGGTCACTGTCCATGACTTCTGCATGAATGATCCAGTCCATATAACCTTTCATATCCTCTTCTAATTGCTGCTTCTCCCTTAGTTTCTGGAAGGTACCTCTTGATTTAGCTTTCTCACGCTCTTTGGTGAACTCCCTGGAATAAAGTCAGTTGAGCACTAGCACTGCATAGCATAGCAGTTAAGCCCATGAGCAAGGGACACCCTTAGGCAAGTCATTGCATTTTACATTCAAAACACATAATGAAAATGCTCTACCTTTTACTTGTGTGGAAAATATCCCACAATGAAATCAGAACTTTTAGTTTGCCCATCCTAATAATAATTAATGTGGAGACAGATAACCTTTGGGCCTACATTTTCATTCCAAGAGCTTTCCCTTCATTTGAACTATTCAGTCTGATTTTCATGTCAGTAATTTTAAGTTACAAATAAAGAAGTAAATGGAGACAAGTCTCTTCAGAAAGTTAGAGAGTTCTTAACCATTTATATTCTTTGAGACAATAATTAAAAAGAAATCACACAAAATGGGAACTTAATAAAACATCCATCCCTGTCTTGAGGCTAACTTTGAATATATGAAAAAAATTAAATTATACTTGTGTCTTTTGGGGCCATTCATTTAAGCACAAGGCCTCCTGCCCCATCTATTGGCTCAGATTGAAAGGACATTGGGGTAATTTTACCATCTTACAAGTAGAATTTAATTCTTTTTCCTGAGAATGAATTTGCTGAGATATGTAGAAACAGCGGCATTCATCTATTTCTGGTCAAAAATCATTAAGAAAAAAAGCAGCTTGTGAGAAGTGTGTCAGAAAAGATTGTTTCTGAAAATTGCTTACCCACTGAGCACACCCAAGATCAGGTTAAGTATGAAAAAGGACCCAAGTAAGATGAGGCTGACAAAGTAGATCCATGGCCACGCATTCCCAATGGCATCATTCACCTAAAACAAAACAGAATAGCAAATTCTGTTTTACTAAAATCATCATTATTCCTACCTTTGAAAAATCTCCACTATCTTTCCAAGAAAAGTATGGGGAGACAAATCAAACAAAAGTGAGTTTTTTTAAAAAAAAAATTCTGCCTTTATTATTTTATAAATAATCCTTTCTTCCTCTTACTTTTACCACAATATGCATTAGAGGAAGGCAACCCCAGAACCTTGGTAAACTGAATTTTTTATTACTGGATTTTTTTACTGCCAGGAATAATTGTAGCTAGGGTTTGAAAGTAGCTCAAGTCATATGCAACTTTGGGTGAGCGGGGTCATTTACTTCTCAAAATCTAGATGCAAAGTACAGGGTTATCCGATAGCCTTATCCCACAGCTTCATATTCTGTGATTTGTAACATGATCGATCTGGCCTGGACAAATATTATTCATGCTGAGCCTACCCAGTAAAGGACTTCAGTCCACCCCTCCATGGAGATACATTGGTAGACAGTCAGCATAGAAAACCCAAAGTTATCGAAGTGAGTGATGCCATGGTTGGGCCCCGCCCATGGGCCCCTGCATTCAGACCCGGGAATAGTGCAGGAGCGTCCATGGCCTGAGGTAGAACATGGAGCTGGCTTTTCCTGTTCCACAGTGGCCAAGATATCTGAGGAAAAAAACAGAGATTTTGTGATTTTCAATTTCATTGTACACATGTTGTGCATTGACAATAAACGTTTGATTTGAGAGCCAAATATGAGACTCTATGCAGAATGGTTCCTTCCTCTGTGTATCCGTACATCTCAATATGTGTTTAGTCTCTAGTTCTAACTGAAACTCAGTTTCAGAGGTAGTGATTTCATACTTATCTTCATGCAGAGACACCAGAATCAGAGGAGTCAATCCACATATTTCTTATATTTAATTTATTATGATTACATTAAGCAGAACATTCCATACCCGTCCCATTGTAATAGCAGGTCTTGTGCATTTTGCCCTTGAACAGCTCCTGGCCCACTATGGCATAGATAATAAGCATGAAGACGACAAGTACAGCAATATGGAACAGTGGCAACATGGCCTTGATAATGGAGTTCAGTACTACTTGCAGACCTAAAACAGAAAGGAAGAGAACAGGTTGTTCAGTATATCTTCTGAATTTATAGTTATGATCAAATATTGTTATATGACCCCACTGACAACTTTAAATTTTATGCCCTGTAATATGCTCTGTGGTAACTAATACAAGATGATATGCTAAATATCATAGCAACAGATAAAACAGATATATTGCTATGAGACCTGAACCTGTTTTCTTCAGAAAGCATCTTAAACCATTTTCATTTCTATACCATAAGATTTCAGTTTTGATTCCCTATATGTTTCTGGAGTAGAGCCAGGGGTGGGATTCTACCAGTTTGGACCTATTCGCTAGAACCGGTTGTTAACATTCTAAGCAGTTCGGAGAACCGGTTGTTAGAAGAAATTACTGGCCTAATCCTGTAAGGAAGGCAGGAAGGAAACATTCTGGTTTTGCTTACAGAAACCGCCTCTCCGTTAACCCTTATTACATTCTTGGCTAGGACTAGATTTCCTGTCTCTGGAACTTCTCTGGAGTTTTTTTCCCCTCCTTTGCTGGTACTTTGCTTGTGTGAAGTGACCATTCAAAGTTACAATGGTGCTGAAAAAAGTGACTTATGACCATTTTTCACACTTACAACTGCTGCAGCATCCCCACAGTCACGAGAGGTCAGGCGAGGAGATATGTGCCTTGATGTGAGTGATATTGAGTTGGCCACACCCAGCCAGTAACATGACCACCAAGCCATGTCCACCCAGTCAAATGACCACCAAGCCACACCCACCACCTAAGCCATGCCCACCACCTAAGCCACACCCACAGAACCAGTTGTTAAAATTTGAATCCCACCCCTGAATAGAGCTCCCATCTTTCCACTCATTGAAACAAATTGAAATAGAATATCTTAAAGTCAGTATGTTGTCCATAATTTAATATGTTTAAATTTTAGTGTATGGTAATATTGTCTCATCCAGGCCACCATTATGCAATCTTATTTGATGAATAAGATGCCACTTGCTTATTGGTTTCTTCCTCTGCTTGCCAACTCTTAAAACTATTGAACACAGCTTCCCAGAGATGGATGGCAAATAAATTCAATCAATCAATCAATCAATATTTCAGTTTCACAAGAAATTGTCAACAGGGCTAATTCTTAGTTTAGGGTGCAAGACATAGCGTTTTGTAGAATTTAGAAGTACATGAATACAATAAGAAAATGACACAGTTTTAACATTATCTCCTTTGGGCTACATCTGTTTGCCTCCTAATTTCCAGAAATAAGTTCAAGTGACAACGTATTTATATATATTAATATATTATTTCTCAGTTTGACCTGTGGGTGAAATGACTCACAGGAATTGTATCATTTCACCACAGTTTTGGCTTCCTACAGCCACCTGTTTATCAAATAACACAACTCGATCAGGGCAAAGCAATAGACACAATCTACATAGACTTCTGTAAAGCCTTTGATTCAGTGGTACATGACAAACTACTCCTAAAACTAAAATCTTATGGTATCTCTGGATACCTGCATAACTGGATAGGAGCATTCCTTTCAAACAGACAACAAATGGTCAAAATTGGGAGCATCCTGTCAAATTCTATACCTGTCAACAGTAGTGTTCCCCAGGGCAGTGTTCTAGGACCAACTCTCTTCATAAATGTGATCATATTAAGACCAACTGCGTTTTCTTCGCTGATGATGTAAAGCTATTCAATACCACAGACAATACTGCTACCCTTCAAAAAGACTATGTATCAGAATGGTCAAACAAATGGCAACTTCAAATCTCAACAAATAAATGCTCTGTCTTACATATTGGCAAAAAAAAATCAGAAAATAAAATACAAGCTGAATAGTCAAGACCTTGCTGATGATCCAAACTCTGTCAAGGACCTTGGAGTACTCACCTCTAATGATCTAATTGCTAGAGCCCACTGTAACTACTGTTCATAGCCAAAAAGGCATTAAGAATTGTAAAGCTAATCCTACATAGCGTTTTGTCTGGTAATATCACACTACTAACTAACACAGTTGAGAAAGTCCAAAAATATTTCACAAGAAGAGTTCTCCACTCCTCTACTTGTTGCAGAATACCTTATGCCACCAGAATTGAAATTCTAGACCTAGAAAACCTAGAACTACGCTGCCTTCGGTCCGATCCAAGTATAGTATATAAAATCATACATTGCAATATCCTACCTGTCAATGAATACTTCAGCTTCAACCATAACAATACAAGAGCACACAATAGATACAAACTCAAGGTAAACCGCACCAAACTTGATTGCAGGAAATGCGACTTCAGCAACAGAGTGGTCAATGTCTGGAATACTCTACCTGACTCTGTGGTTTCTTCCCCAAACCCCAAAAACTTTAACCTTAGACTGTCTACTATTGATCTCACCACTTTCCTAAGAGGTCTGTAGAGGGCGTGCATAAGTGCACCAATGTGCCTACCATCCCTGTTCCATTGTTTCTTTTTATTATTATTATTAATATGCATTTCATGTATTCGTAACTATGTTTATACTTATACCTGTTATCTTATAATTTCTTGACAAATAAATAAATAAATAAAATAAAATACCAAAAACATTTTACTCACTTGGTATCCCTGACACCAGACGTAACGGCCGCAGGACTCGAAATGCCCTCAGAGCTTTGACGTCAAAACCACCTTGCCCGCTAAGAAGCGCATTATCCATCAGACTGATTTTCTCCAAGATCACTGTGAAGACCCTTCAGAAGAAATGGAGAGTGAAAAAGTACAAGGTGGGAATAGTGTAGAAGTCACTAGAGCAGGGGTCTCCAACCTTGGCTCCTGGAAGCCTGGCGGACTTCAACTCCCAGAATTCCACAGCCAGCTGTGGAACTCTGGGAGTTGAAGTCCGCCAGGCTTCCAGGAGCCAAGGTTGGAGACCCCTGCACTAGAGGATGCTAAAACATTAAAATCTGGGCTCTATGAATGGTTTTCCTCCAGTAGAAGCAGTAGAATTTTGCTTTTATCTTTTCCTTTGAAAAACTGTAGCTGCTTAATAAGATTATACTACATCATGTTACATGGGTTAGCAAATCTTGTTCAACCAAAGGTCATTTTGATGAAATGGCAGAAATGGTTTTCATTTACACAATAGAAAGCTGCACGGCAAAAATATGTAGTTTGCTCTCTGTTCCTCTGTGGGTACTTTAATATGTTTTCCATTTGATACTGGCTTTATAAGAAAAAAAGTAGCAGAGTCAGCTTTTTATTGTTTGTGTCCTGGGGTAAGCTAAATGACTCGTGCAGAAAATGACCACCTATATCCTTCTTTGTAGTGGACTGATAAAGAGACTGAATACAGGATGTATATACTGGATAAAAGTTATTTTTTGCTTTGAGTCAGAGAAAATGTTGTTTTGGGGATGATTTTGTACTGCAGCTCCCATCATTAATGGATGGGGAGGATGGTTGTTCTCCAGTGACAGCTGGAATCCTCAGATTTGGAATCATTGTATGAGGAAAAAATTAAGTTCCCATAGGATACAGCTGACCCAAAAAGGCTACACATTTCTACTACATAATTCACTTGGGGCTAGATTGCTCCTTTGCTCAGATTCAATGCTATCCACTAAAATGGGAGAATAAGCAACTTGCTATTCCTGTAGATAGGCAGGTCAATCTTTATGATGATCTTTTATATATATATAAAACATGAATTGTACATAAAAGAATGGGTGTGGGCATGCCTTCAAGTCAATGTTGACCCCTGGCAACCGCCTAGAAAAGTCCCTTGGCAAGATATCAGAAAGAGGCTATTCTAGAACTGAAAGGAAATGACTGACTCAACGTCATCTCTGTGTCTAAGGTGGAACCAGAATTCTCAGTCTCCCGGTTTCTAACACTCACCAAACCGGATCTGGTTGACAATAATAAGCTATAAAGAAGCAAATACTAAAGAATCTAACCACAGAGAACAAAAAAATGAAATAATACTGGAATATAGTTCAGTAGAGATATATAACAATTAAATTGTTCGTTAATAACTTAGGGTGTACTATGCAAGTTTTCAAAAATGAACTCCATTCAAATAATTTTACTTTACTTGGTTTTTCCCTCCATCCCAGAGAGACTGGAATAAAATGACTTTGTTTACCCCAAAAAGACTATCGTAAAATCCAGCACATTCCAGCCATTTCGGAGGTAAGCATCTGCATGGAATAGAAACCCATAGGCAATTATCTTTAGCATTGCCTCTATGGCAAATACTATCAGGAAGAAATATTCTAGTTTCTCCTGCAAGATACAGAAAAAAAGAGGGGAAAGATGTACAATATTAGTAACATACATTATAGTTTCATTTAGGTTGCTTGCATACTGTGCTGCTTGGGAAAAAAACAACACTTTATTTCTCTACAAGTAACCATCAGTTGTTGTTTTGACCTTTAAAAGACATAAGCTTGTGAGACTTTACAAATAGAAACAGAAAACTGACAATAGAAAAAGGCCTACTGGTCCACGGAGTCTGCCTTTTGAGGGTTTTTGTTTGTTTGTATTTATTTATTTGTTTGTTTGTTTGTTTGTTTGTTTATGTTCATCACAAGTCAGCCAGATATTCAGACTGGATTTGGCATTTTATTTGCCCATCAAGATGATGTGACAGATACCATTGTAATTATTATTTATCATTTTTAATTTTTATTTTGTTTATTTTATTTCCTTGTCTTTGTCAGTTGATGGATATGTGTTTATCCCAACCATGTTTAAACTCAGCTACTGATGAATGACTCATTACCTTCGCTGAAAGTTGATTCCAAGCTTCCACTACTCTTTCTGTGAAGTAATACATTCTAACATTACTTTTGAACTCCTCTCCTGTTGGTTTGAGATTATGCCCCCACGTTCTTGATTTTTGCTTAATATTGAGAATACTGCCTTCTAAAATCTTACTCACACCATTACTATATTTAAAGGATTCAATCATGTCACCCTTTCCTTTCTGTTCTCCGTGCTGTTCATATTAAATTCCTCCAATTTCTCCAGATAGGTTTTATCCTTCAGATCTTGCACCATTTCTGTTGCCCATTTCTGGACTTGCTCAATCTCAATCTAGCTTTTCTAAATGAAGTCTCTAGAATTGGACACAATATTCCAAATGTCCAAGTTCTTTGTCTGGGCCAGTTTACACATTATTTTCTGTCTCCCTCATAAGAATCTAAACCAACCCCAAATGTTACCCAGAGCACCTGTGCTTTATTTCGTATCTACATAAAATGTATTAAAGTTCTGCTGTGAAATCCTAATTTCTTGTATGACGAACTTCCATCCACTGCTTCTTGTCCAGCCTTCAGGTGATATAGAGAATAAATTATTGCCCTCTTCCCTGTGGCAGCCCTTCTAGTTTTGGAAGACTGCTATCTTGTCTGCTCTCAATCTTCTCTTCCTTAACCTAAGCATACCTAGTTCCTTTAGCTGTTCTTCATATAATTTAGTATCCAGATTTCTTGTCATGTTTGTTGCTCTTCTCTGCGCTCTTTTTTTTTTTTTTTGAAAGAGATTTTATCAATTTTCTACAAACAAACAAGACAAACAAAACATTAAAACATCAACTCTCATATGTACATCCAGTGTGTCAGTTGGTTCATCAGTTTTGTGCATTCATTTTGTAATCTCAATTACAATTATGTTACATAACAACTCATATTGTCAATCCAAACTTATATATCCTAATATCACTAAAAAAAAAAAGAAATTTTTGACTATACTTTTAATCATTCATGCTTTATGAGATAACAATACTTTAACCAGTTTATTCTGTAACAAATCATATAATCATACCAAATCAATCCTAAAAAACCCTTTATAAATATAATGTCAAATAACAAAGTACTAACAAAATAGCAAAATAAAAATATTCCTTACTGTCTAGCATTCTAAATATTCTATTATCGTATTTTATCATCCAGCCATTGATAAAAAAGATCCCAAATTTCGTAAAATTGTTTATCCTCTTGCTCTCTAATTTCAAATGTCAATCTACTCATCTCAGCACATTCCAATATTTTCTTAATAATTTCTTCCTGTAATGGTATTTTCTCATTCTTCCAATTTTTAGCAAATACAATCCTAGCCGCTGTTAATACATTTACAATCAGGTATTTCAAATCTTTACTATATATATCAGGTAAAATTCCCAATAAGAAGATCTCTGGTTTCAAGTCTATGTGTTTCTTTGTCATTTTTTTCCAACCACATGCGAATTTTAGTCTAATATTTTCTAGCGTCCTCACAAGTCCACCACATATGGTAATACGAGCCGGGTATTTGATGACATTTCCAGCATTTTTCAGATTTGTTCTTAAACATTCTTGCTATTCTTGTCGGGGGGAAATGCCACCTGTAAAACATCTTATACAAGTTTTCTTTATATGCTGTTGACATTGTCATTTTATAATTTTGAGACCACAATTTTTGCCATTTCTCTAGATCAATCCCATATCCAAAATTCTTCCCCCAAGCAATCATAGTTTCTTTGACTTGTTCTTCCTCTAATTTAATTCCCAGTAAATAACCATATAATTTTTTAATCACCTTCTCATCAGTACCCATCAAGATCTTATCTAAATCAGTCTGCTTATCATAGAATCCCTCCGTTTTAGAATCTTCATCATACCTTGAATGTATTTGCGCATATGAAAACCAATTCATCCTTATACCTTGTTCCTCTAAGTTTTGGATCGATTTAAGTTCACCCTTTTCATCCAATAGTTCCCCACATCTAACTGTTTGTTCCTTCTTATAAATTATAGGATAGGAAAATGCTTCAACAGTCGATAACCAAACTGGAATTTTCAAATAATATTGTCTTTTTATCTTCTCCCAGTTTAATCACAAAGACTCCCGCATATAATGTCTTCTAAAATAACCCTGTGTTTTAGTTCCCTTATACCATAAAAAAGCATGCCAGCCCAACAGCAGATCATGGCTGCAATAATGATAGAAATTTTGGCAGATGCTTTGGAAATTACAGAGGAAAAGATGATGGATGGAGTAGATGAGGTATATCGAGTTTATACAAGATATGCGATGAGAAATAAATTACCAAAGGAAGTCCATATTAGATTTACCAAAAAATCCATTAAAACACAAATATTACAAGTGGTAAGAGAGAAAACATTGAAATACAAAGGTAAAGAGATTTTGGTTTTAAAACAAATACCCAGAAGAGTGAGAGAGATGAGAAGAGAATATCGATTTCTGACCAAAATGCTACTGGAAAACGAAGTGAATTATAGATGGCTGATTCCAGAAGGATTAATGTTTACGTGGCAAGAGCAGAGACACAGAATTGATTCAATTGAGAAAGCAGAACTTTTCCATGCAGAATTTTTTTGAAGAAGAAGAGAGGAGGCAGAGAAAGAGGTCTCATTAATTGAGTTTCAAGAGGAACAACTGGAGACTGAAAAAGAGAAAGGAGCTGTAGGTGGACAGGTGGATAGTGTCGTGTCCGCAAAAGACGCTCAGAGTCGGTGACTTTCATTCAAAGCTCTTTATTAACAATGGGAGAACCGAACCGGCGAAAGGCAAAAAGCCTGCGGCTTTTATACCTTTCGCAGCGGCGGCCGCGGCCAATGGCAGCGATTCAAGTCTCCCGCTCTTGGTTTGCACCAATCGCGGGAGACTTCAATCGGGCCAATCAGCGCGGCTCGCCTGGCCAATCAGAAATCCCCGCGCCTTAGCCAATCAAGGCTCGGGGATTTCGAGTATTCCAATTCAGGACATAACACCCCTCCCCTCTTGGTATGGTCCATCACGTGGTGTAGTCACGCAGGTAGGCGGGGCTCCGTCGAGTCCTAGTTGACCTGCGCAACTCACTTGCATGCTGTAACTCGGCCGGAGCGGTCATCTTTTTGGCTGCTCCTGCCTCTGTGCGAACCGGCTGGATGATCGGGCTGGTTCTTTCGCCGTGGCTCCCGCCTGGGCCTACCGGGTCGGTTGAGCTACGGATTTCGCCACTCCCGCTTGGCTTCTCCGAGTCGGTAGAGCTGGCCAGGTGGTTCTTCTCTGGAGGGGACTCGCGATGGCTGTGTTCCGGTGAGTATTTTTGGTTTATTTTTTCCTGCGATTGTCTCTCCGGGTATTCCCTCCCCCCTTGGTTCGTGTCTTGGGGGTTGAGGTCAGTCGCTGTTCGTGACCTGAGCTGGTCGATATGTCGTTTCCAGGCTCGCCCATCTATGGTTTGGAGCCGGTACGACCGTGGACCAGTGACTTGAGTTATGACGGCTGGGATCCATAGGGGGTCCCCCGTCATGTTCTTTGCATAGACTAAGTCACCTGGGTCAAATGTCCGGTACCTGGAGCTGGAGTCTGGGGGCCGCTCCGGGTTATAGGTCGGGTGCAATCTGTCGAGTGGGGACCTCAGCTTTCTGCCCATAAGAAGCTCTGCAGGGCTCTTGTTAGTTGTGGTATTGGGAGTGATGTGCTGTATGAAGAGCAGTCTGTTGATTTTGTCGCTGATCTCCCCGTGGTCCATTTTCCGGAGGGTCTTTTTCATAAACTGGACCATCCGTTCCGCCCTACCGTTCGCCGCCGGATGCGCCGGTGCTGTTAATGCGTGGCGGATACCCCTCTCCGCCAGGAACCGTTCAAAATCGATGGAAGTGAACTGGGGCCCATTGTCTGAGACGACGACGTCTGGGAGGCCGTGTGTGGAAAACAGTTTACACAGTTCTTTAACGACGGCCTCTGTGGTAGTGGATTTCATGTCGCTTACTTCCAACCAATTGGAGTACGCGTCAACTGTGATTAGAAAAGTATGCCCATTTGTGGAGCCAGCAAAGTCTAGATGGATTCTGGACCAGGGCCCCTGTGGTGTTTCCCAGTCCCGGATAGGTGCTGCGGGTGGGCTGGATCTGGTCTCCTGGCACCGGTGGCATTTGGCGACCCATGCTTCAATTTGCTTGTCCATCCCTGGCCACCAAGCGTAACTCCTGGCCAGGGCTTTAGTCCTGACGATGCCAGGATGACCCTCATGTAGCATCTCTAATACCCTCTCTTGCAATCTGTCCGGAATTACCACCCGGTCACCCCACAGAATACACCCTCTTAGTAGTGAAAGTTCAGTCTGGCGCTGACGGAATGTTTTAAAAGTCTCGTCATTGTCTTTCTCCGGCCAGCCTTTTTCTAACCAGTGTAAGATTCGCGCCAGACGCCTGTCCTTAACAGTTTCTCTGGCAATGTCTGATGCGGTAATAGGTAAACTCTCGATACTTAGGGTGTTTGTTGTTGGTGCTGGGTCAGGTTCAGAGTCAGGTAAAGGCGAGCGGCTTAAAGCGTCCGCGTGCGAAATTTTCTTACCTGGCTTGTGTAGCAGTTCGTAACTGTAGGCTGCCAGGAATTCGGACCATGTTGTCATCCGGGGTGACAAGATGTTTGGCGTGGCTCGGTTTCCAGCGAGGATGCCCAGCAATGGCTTATGATCCGTCACGATGGTGAACGGGCGGCCATACAGGTATTCGTGAAAACGTTTAACGGCGGCAACTATAGCCAAAGCTTCTTTGTCCAGCTGGCTATAGTTCCGTTCCGGTTTAGTCAGAGTCCTGGAGAAAAAAGCGATGGGTGCTTCTCTCTGGTCTGGGAGGGTGTGGCTGAGGACAGCGCCGACGCCGAAGGGTGATGCGTCGCAAGTGACAGCTAAGGGCAAGGTTTCGCTGAATTGCATCAGGACGGCGTCAGAGGTGAGGAGGTCTTTGGTTTTTTGAAAGGCGGCTTGCTCTTGTCTCCCCCAAGTCCAGGCTGCCTTCTTGTCTAGGAGTCTATGTAAAGGTTCCGCCGCCGTTGCCTTTTGAGGTAGGAAAACATTATAAAAATTTAGTAAGCCTAGGAACGCTTGTAGTTCCGTTTTGGACTTTGGGGTGGGGGCTTCCTTGATGGCTTTCACTTTTTTAGTCGTAGGGTGAATGCCATGCCGGTCTAGGAGATAGCCCAAAAACTCTACTTGCTTTGTACATAGTTGGCATTTTTCTCGTTTGACTTTAAGTCCTGTTTCTTTAAATTTTGTTAAGACTTGTCTGAGTCGGTTTTCTAATTCGGCTTCGTTTGGCGCCGCCACTAATACGTCATCGAAATAGGGCACCACCCCCTTGATGCCCTGTAGCAAACGTTCCATCAGGCTCTGAAAGATGCCTGGTGCCACGCTGACTCCAAATTGGAGTCGGTTACACTTGAAAGCCCCCCGATGGGTCACGATTGTTTGGGCTTCCGACGTTTTCTCGTCCACAGGTAGCTGCTGATATGCCTGGGCGAGGTCGAGCTTGGCAAAGACTTTGCCCCCTCCCAGTGAGTGCAGTAAATGTTGCACTATTGGGACTGGGTAGGCGCTTTGTTACAACGGGCCATTTAGGGTGGCCTTATAGTCCCCGCAGATTCTCACGGACCCGTCTGGCTTTACTGGGGTCACTATAGGGGTTTCCCATCTGGCATGGTCTATCGGTTGCAATACCCCTTGTTTGACGAGCTTGTCGATCTGCTCGTCAATTTTAGGCTTTAAGGCGAATGGTACCCTTCTAGGTTTAAGCCGCTTAGGGGGAACCCCTGGGTCTAGGTCAAACGAGATAAGGGGCCCCTGGTACTTGCCCAAACCTCCATCGAAGACCTCCTGGAACTCCTGGGCTAGCCGCTGTTCCCAAGCTTCGATGGTGACATGGTTGACACCTGTCAGCGCGATGTTAAGCGGGGCGAACCATTGTAAGCCCAGTAGGCTTGGGCGGTCGCGATCGATGATCGTGAGTGGCAGTTGTTCGGTGTGGCCTTTGTAAGTTATATTGAAGTTCTTGGTGCCCACTACCGGGACGCGATTCCCTTGGTAGTCTTTTATGATGATCTTTTGGGCATGCACGTTTCTTTTTTGTAGTGTAGGCACCAGTCTTTTGATTTCGCGCCATGCAATCATGGAAAGGTAGGACCCGGAGTCCACTTCCATTTTGCATGGCTGGCCTTCGATATGGACTTCTACGTGTACCTTTCTGGCGCCGTCGGAGATGGCGTGGCCGATGGTCACCGTCTGGTGGGTTTCTTCTTTTCGCCGACCGTCGCCGCTTCTTTGAGATCGTTGAGTGCGGTCCCACCGACCGTCTGGCTGGCGCTCTCTGGTTCTGGGCGGGGAGCTTTCTCTCCGTCTGTCGTGCTGTTCCCATTTGGGCGGGCTGCGGGTCTTCTTTTGGCGGCAAACTCGGGCGATGTGACCCCGTCGTTCACAATGCCTACAGATAGAGTCAAAAAATCGGCATTCTGACCTGGGGTGATCGCCGCCGCACCCGGCGCAGTTGGTCCTCGACCTACGACCTTTTCGACTTCGTTGGTCGCCGCGTCCCGTCTGCACGCGATGTATGTCCTCCTCGTCTTCCGACGTGCTGGAGGTTGATTGGTATTCACCGTAGTGTGCGGTTGCTTCGTTTCTTGTGTCGGCCGACCTTGCCGGGTTGTTGTTTCCGCCCTTCGCGTCAGATCTTCGCATGCTGTCTGCCGACGTGCGGGTTGCTTCAGCGGCTGCGGCTGCGGTAAGGGCGTCGGCTAGGCTGATGTCGCCCTTGGCCATAAGTCGGCTCTGGAGTGTAGGATCCCATAAGCCGAGTACGAAGCGGTCTCTTATGAGACTGTTCAGACCTTCGAACTCGCAGAGTCCTCCTAGGTGCCGTAGCTCTGCGACGAAGTCGCTCAATTTTTCGTCTGGTTTCTGGTTTCGGCGGTAGAACTCGTTGCGCCGTATCAGGATGGGGACTTCGGGGGCGTAATGGCGCCGCAGTATAGGTTCGAGGACGTTCCAGTCCATGGCGGTTGCGTCTGCCGGCTTGGCCAATGCTTTGGCCATCTGGAAGACCTCTGGTCCGCAGTGCGTAAGGAAAATGGCGCGTTTTAGCGGGCCCGGGGCGTCCTTCATTCCGGCGCATTCCAGGTACATACGGAACCGATCCGAGTACGATTCCCAATCCTCGGCGGCGGGGTTGAAGGGGGCGGGCGGTGCTATCTTCGCCATCTCTGCGCTGGAGCTGGTTCTTGGGTGGACACGGGGTTCGGTTCAGGGGCGAGATCCCACCTTCGTCGCCAGTGTCGTGTCCGCAAAAGACGCTCAGAGTCGGTGACTTTCATTCAAAGCTCTTTATTAACAATGGGAGAACCGAACCGGCGAAAGGCAAAAAGCCCGCGGCTTTTATACCTTTCGCAGCGGCGGCCGCGGCCAATGGCAGCGATTCAAGTCTCCCGCTCTTGGTTTGCACCAATCGCGGGAGACTTCAATCGGGCCAATCAGCGCGGCTCGCCTGGCCAATCAGAAATCCCCGCGCCTTAGCCAATCAAGGCTCGGGGATTTCGAGTATTCCAATTCAGGACATAACAGATAGTAAAGAACAGCGTGAAGTGAGATCCACGAGAGCTGTTAGACCTAAATATAAAGCGTAATCATGGAAGAAAAAAAACTGATTACAATGAATATAAATGGACTCAATTCAGCTGTTAAAAAAAGGAAAACTTTTCATAAATTAGAGAAATTAAAATTTGATATAATTTGTCTACAAGAAGTTCATATTAAAAAACAACATGAACAATTGTTAGTACAGCCAAAATTGGGGAAAATATTTACTTCTTTGACTCAATGTAAGAAAAGAGGAGTGGTTCTATACATTAAAGAGGCTATCCCAGCAAAACTGATCTACACGGATGAAGACGGAAGAGTATTAATGGTGGAAATAATGGACAATAATATAAAAATACTCTTGATTGCAATTTATGCTCCGAATGATAAACAAGAAGAGTTTTATAAAAAGCTACACATGAAAATAATTGGACTGGACTATGTTAATATAATTATAATGGGAGACTTTAATGGAATTGTGGACAATAAATTGGACTACATAGCAACAACAACAAAGCAAAATAGAAAGGCTCTCCCTAAATCTTTTTTTAAAATGACAGACGAACTAACTTTAAAAGATACTTGGAGAGAAAGAAATGTTAAAGCTAAACAATATACTTTTTATTCAAATAAACATTTAACATGGTCCAGATTAGATATGATTTGGATCTCAACAGAATTAATATCCAATATTCAAGAAACAAATATTGAAACAAGTACTTGGGCAGATCATAGCCCAATGACAATTAAATGGAAGGGACAAAAAAAAGATCGAGATGGACATTAAATAATACTATTTTAAAGGAGAAAGATTTTATACAATGGATGGAGAAGGAATTGGCTTTTTTCTTCAGAGAAAATAAAAAAGAAGATACTTCAACGCAGAATGTTTGGGATACAATGAAGGCATATGCTAGAGGTTTGATAATAGAATATATAAGAAAAAAGAATATTAGGAAAAGGCAAGCCACTAAGGCCTTGGAAGACGAGTATAAAAGACTTGAAAAAGAATTACAGAAAATGCCACAGAAAAAAGATATTAAATTGAAGCTGGATGTAATTAAATATAAAATGGAATTAATAGAGAAAGAAGAACTGGCACAGAAAATCAGAAATTCTAAACAGAATTACTTTGAAGATGCAAATAAACCAGGTAGATGGCTAGCATATAAATTGAGAAAGGAGAAGGAATCAAGAAAAATATTGAAGCTAATAGATGATCAAGGCCAAGTTTGTTATGGTAATAAGGAGAAAAAGGAAATTATTCGAGATTTTTATGGGCAACTATATAAACAAGAGAATATTGATGAGGAAAAAGTCAAACAGTATTTACAGAATGCTAATTTACCGAAGATACCTAAAGAGACTGAAGAAATGCTAGAAAGCAATATAACAATGATGGAATTAACTGAAGCATTTAAGAGACAAAACAATGGGAAAGCACCGGGTCCAGATGGGCTTCCGGCAGAATTCTATAAAACATTTCAAGAATCATTGACCATCCCATTGTTAGAAGTCATGAATGAAGTTATGTTAAAGAAGATGATACCCAAAACATGGTCAGAGGCTTATATCACACTTATTCCAAAAGAAGAGGCTGACCCGCTGCAAATTAAGAACTATAGACCTATTTCCTTATTGAATGCAGACTATAAAATCTTTGCTTCAATTTTAGCAGAAAGACTTAAAAAATATTTAAATAATTTTATTCACCCAGATCAAAATGGATCTCTGCCAAAGAGACAAATCAGAGACAATATGAGAGTAATCTTGGATACTTTGGAATACTATGAGGCTCATCCTGAAAAGCAAATGGCTTTGATATTCCTAGATGCTCAAAAGGCATTTGACAATGTGAATTGGAGATTTATGTTGTTACTATTGGAACAGATGGGTTTTGCTAAAAAATTTACTTGAGCAATAGAAGCCATATATAATAAACAGACAGCAAAGGTAATGATGGAGGGGGAACTTACAGATTTTATTAATATAAGAAAAGGCACAAGACAAGGGTGTCCCCTATCTCCTTTGCTATTTGTGTTGACCTTGGAAGCGTTGAATAGAAATATTAGGGATGATAAAAGCATAAAAGGAATGAAAATTAAGAAGGAAGAATTTAAACTACAAGCTTTTGCTGATGATTTAGCTTTTATTCTGGAAGACCCGTTAGAAACAGCTCCAAGGTTATTGGAAAAGATAGAGACATATGGTGAGATGGCTGATTTGAAAAGAAATAAAGATAAAACAAAGATTTTGACAAAGAACATGCTATTGAGACAGAGAGAAGAACTGGCAGATCTTTTGAAAATCCAAGTTACAAATAAGGTTAAGTATCTGGGGATATATTAGACAGCAAGATGTAGCACATTAAAAGAGAATAATTATATTAAACTCAAACAACAGACAGCTACAGATTTGAAGAAGTGGGAAAACTTGCAATTGTCATTAATAGGGAGAATTTCAACAATCAAGATGAATATTTTACCCAGAATTTTATTTTTGTTCCAAACAATACCAATTAGGCTTGGAAAAGACTATTTTGAAGATTTAAATAAAATCATGTTGAAGTTTATATGGCAAGGTAAAAAAGCGAGAATAAAGCTAAATCTTTTGCAAGACGCTAGAATTAGAGGAGATTTTGGCCTGCCTAATTGGGAATTGTATTATCAAACTGCAAGTTTGATGTGGGTCAAAGAATGGATAACATTAAGAAAGCATAGATTGTTGACATTAGAAGGGCATGATCTGCGCTCTTTTTTTTAAAGTATTGAGTCAGTGTGGATTTCTGATGGAAATGGAAGAAGTTGTGATGTGAAAGATATTACCCAGGGAAAGAGTAGCTGGCTAACCTGAAACCAAGTCCATTTTCAACCCTGAAGAGTGATGCAGATGACTCTTTTAGCTTCTTACAGCTGCAATTCTCAATCAATCTATGCCCACACACGCACTTAAAATATTCAGGGACATTTTCAGAATCAGGCAAGTTTTAGCTTGAAATTGAAGCTGACACAATTGAGCAGAATGTAGATGACTAGAGTTATGTGAAGGATGGCCCTTCCCCGGTCACATCTACCTGTCTCACTAGATCCAGATGAAAGGACATGGGTTCTGTCAGCTAGAGAACTACATTTCATGGGCCTGAGGCAGCTAGCCTTTTCTGCTGTTCCAACAGTTATGGAATATGTTCCCCTCTTGAAGTGAGGTTGGTTTCATTACTGTTGACATTCTGAAGTCCCTCAAGACCTGGTTGTGCCATCAGCCCTGAGGACTTCAGGGGACTGGTGAATTATTGACATGGCTCTGTTATTATTAACAGTCCTTTGCCCAATAATACATCTGTTTAGTTTCATTTTTATAGCTAGCAATGTTTTTTAATGATAATAATAAAAATAGTAGTTGTTGTTTGGCATTCACTAACTAACAGTTTCCTAGCTGTGCTGTACTCTGTCCGAAGTAATTTGTTTTGGGTGGCTATATAAATTTGACAATAACTACAAACAAATAAAAAGGTTAGTAAACTAATTCCTTGGGGGGAAATATCTGCTAAAACAGTTGATCATGCAATAGTTTTGACTACTCAACAGTTTGAATTAACAGAAGGGCAGAGAAGATGCTTGTCATATCTAATCATCTCCTAAGTGACTGTTACCAGAATATTAGCAAAGAAGAAGGTAGACACAATCTGGCAATAATTAGGGAGAGTTAAGGATGGGACTGTGGTTCCCCTACCACCCCTTGTTATTTCCTCTTCCAATGAGGGCTTTTTTTCTAGCTTGTTCTAACAGCTAACTAGTTCTTTCTAGTTAGCTGCTAGACCCTCTGAGTCAGCATTTCCAATAACTCCATGGAGCTTAGTTTGGCTTTCTCAGCTGAGTCAGTGAGCAGATCTTAAATAGGTCCCTTGTGCCTTTAAATAGCTTGCATAGCATTGCAAGTCAGTGGTGCACCCTCTGTTCATCTCTTACCTATTCCAATGTTTCTAAAAAAATCAAGAGGGTGCCATCTTTTCTTCCTAAAAAGTGCTCATACTGCTAAGTTATAAGCAATGGATTAATAGACCACAAACCAGGCAATTATGGTACCGAGTTACAGTTCTGGTTTAGTATGATTTATGTCACTATGTTTACTTTCTTTCCTTTATTCTTTGAGGTGAAGGTGATGATGGAATATCATCAATTGTTCATGTCTAATGTTTTATTGCAATAATCTTCCATTATCTTTCCATTTCAATGTGTCAATATAATAGCCTGAATTTGGATCCTTACATACTTTCTACCCTACTGTTTTTTCATTGCATCCTTTCTTATACCCATTCCAAATATTTTGGCTGCTCTATTATAATAATATTATAATACAAGTCTTCCAGAGTTCTTTTGCAATATATATGCTGATATCTGAAGCAAAACCTAAAATAGCCGGCCCTGTGGACAGACCTTGTACAGCAGGGGTGTCAAATTCAATAAATCCGCGATCCAGATTTATCAATAAATCCGCGATCCAGATTTATCCCATGGGCTGCTTAGATCTGGCCCATGGGGCTGCCCTGAAAACAGTGAAGGACCAGCCCGCGCTGCCTCTGCCAGTGAAAATTGAGCTCAGGAGGGTTGTGTGCTGTCCTCCTGACCTCCGTTTTCGCTGGCAGAAGGTTGCAGGAGGTCGTCACAGCTGAAAATGGAGCTCGGGTGCCTGTTTTTCTCTGGCAGAGTGCTCGGGCCACCACAGGTGCTCCCTGACATGAGTGACATTGAGCTGGCCACACCCACCCTAGCCATGCTCACCAAGGTCAACACAACCCTGATGTGGTCCTCAATGAAATGGAGTTTGACAGTCCTGTTGCACAGATTAGTGTATGGAGGGATGCTCCAAGGAAGAAGCTTTTGGAGGTAATCTCTAGATATGCTGTGTGCAACTTTTTCCTGCCTTGAAATCACAGTTGCCATATGAGCAAGAGTCCACCTAAAATATATGAAGGCGTCATCCTTCCATACAAAGATAGTATTTTGTATGGCATAGAAGAGTACACCCAACTACTTAATTTTAACAAAAGGCATATCTTAAGACTCAACTTAACAAAAAGCATATTCAGCATGAGAAGCCAAATGCAAGACTTCCTTTCATTAAATCCTCCAAATTAAATCTCTCCATCTGGTAGAATTCAACAAGGTTTTTCTTTGTCAATCTACATTTACAAGTAACTGCCCCCTCTCTGTTTATACCTAGGAAAAATGTTGTTTCTATATTAAATAGGAAAGCTGAGAAGATAAGCAGAAAAAAACCCCACCCACAACGCATTTCCAAATGAAAAACACTAGCCTTTTTTCCAATTAAAAAAAAGTATGCAAGCAGTTATATAAAGCATCTGCACATCTGCTCCCAAATGCTAGTGAACAAAGGAAGGATGGAATCAAGGGACAATGAACACTACTTCAGATAGTAAAACCACCAATGCTCCCCCACCACCAAAGCAATAAAAGAATAAAGTCCCCTGGATCTTTGGACAAGTCTTCTGTACCTTGATGATTTACTCCTATCTGAAGTAAAAAAAAAAAGGAGAGAAAAAATAAAACATTCATGCCCTTTATGTCACAAATTTGCACACAAATACACAAACTCATACAACCTCTGAAACCAATATCCCTAGTTATTATGAAACATTAAAAAATAAACACAAAATTTCTTTAGAAAGTCCCCAAGCTTTCTTTCATTTTTACAGATACACGGTTCAAACATCAATGTTTAAACCTGTTTCCCCCTCTGCTAGTGAAAAGAAAATACCATTCTATTTTGCCCTGCTCCAAAGAAATACAGTAGTCTGTTCTCCAGCACACTTTAAGCAGAGTTTTTCTGCCTTAGCAACTTTAAGATGTGTGGACTTCAACTCCCAAAATTCCTCAGCTAGCATGCTCTGCATAGGTGTATACCTGAAAAATGAATAAAATAAATTAAGAGTGACTTACAAGTCTGGAATTTACTTTGTTGGTATCATCTTCAGGCATGGGCAGATAGATAGCCAGTGCAATACAGTTGGCAAAGATTGTTAATAGGATGATGGTTTCAAAGGGCCTAAAAACGCTTGTTAAGGAATATTGGATTAGATTGTATAGTTTGTGGCAAAGACCAATAATAGGAATAACAATAAATAATAGAAACAATAAGGATATGTTGGTCTGTCTTTTCACACCTTAGTGCTTACCACTTAAGTCAGCCATTCTTGATGAGGATTCTGGGAACTGTACTTCAAATTTTTGTATGAAAGAATAGGTACAAAAGTCTACTCTGGAATGCATGTTAGATTATACATTGATTCATAACAAACATTAATTAATGACAATTTTTAGACTGAGCAAAAAGACACATACAGAAGACAGTAAGTACAGGTAGTCCTCGACTTCATTTAGTGACCGTTCAAAGCTACAATAGCCCTGAAAAAAAGTGACTTCTGACCGTTTTTCACACTTATGACCAATGCAGCATCCCCATGGTCTTGTGATTTACATTCAGAGGCTTCGCAACTGACTCACATTTTTGACGGTTGCAATGTCTTGCAGTCATGTGATCTCCTTTTGTGACCTTCTGACAAGCAAAGTCAATGGGGAAGCCAGATGCACATAACAACCGTGTGAATAATTTAAGAATTGCAGGGCTTCACTTAACAAATGAGGTGATAAAAGTTGTAAAATGGAGCAAAACTCACTTAATGTGTCTCACTTAGCAACAGTGGGCTCAATTGTGGTCATAAGTTGAGGACTAGCTGTATAGCAATATTCTCTAATGAATGCTATTGTGTAAAACTCTTTTCTTTTTCCATATTTAGGTAAAAAATAATAAAGATTAGCTTGAACTGAACTCAACTGCTGGTGACTTCATGGACACAACCATATAGTTTCATTGGCAACCATACACAAGTCAGTTGCCATTGATTTCTCTCAGGATGTTTTGGGAACTTCCCAGTCTGGTCTGCAGCTGGGAGATTTTTAGTGGTTCCCCCATCCAAATTATAATCCTGTTTTACCCTGTTTAGCTTTGCAACGGATTATCCAATTAAGAGCTAAGGCACTTAATTGGCTTTTTTTTTTTTTGAAAAAGTTTTTATTAAATTTTCTACAAACAAACAAGACAAACAAAACATAAAAACATCAACTCTTATATGTACATCCAGTGTGTCAGATGGTTCATCATTTTTGTGCATTCATTCTGTAGTCTCAATTACAATTATGTTACATAACAACTCATATTGTCAATCCAAACTTATATATCCTAATATCACTAAAGAAAGAAGTTTTTGACTATATTTTTAATCATTCATGCTTTATGAGCTAACAATACTTTAAACCAATTTACTCTATAACAAATCATCTAGTCATATCAAATCAATCCTAAAAAATCCTTTATAAATATAATATCAAATAGCAAAATAATAGCAAAATAAAGATATTCCTTACTATCTAGCATTCTAAATATTCTATTATCGTATTTTATCATCTAGCCATTTATAAAAAAGATCCCAAATTTCGTAAAATTGTTTATCCTCTTGCTCTCTAATTTCAAATGTCAATCTGCTCATCTCAGCACATTCCAATATTTTTTTAATAATTTCTTCCTGTAATGGTATTTTCTCATTCTTCCAATTTTTAGCAAATACAATCCTGGCCGCTGTTAATACATTTACAATCAGGTATTTCAAATCTTTACTATATATATCAGGTAAAATTCCCAATAAGAAGATCTCTGGTTTCAAATCTATATGTTTCTTTGTCATTTTTTCCAACCACATGCGAATTATAGTCCAATATTTTCTAGCATCCTCACAAGTCCACCACATATGGTAATACGAGCTGGGTATCTGATGACATTTCCAGCATTTTTCAGATTTGTTCTTAAACATTCTTGCTATTCTTGTCGGAGGAAAGTGCCACCTGTAAAACATCTTATACAAGTTTTCTTTATATGCTGTTGACATTGTCATTTTATAATTTTGAGACCACAATTTCTGCCACTTCTCTAAATCAATCCCATATCCAAAATTCTTCCCCCAAACAATCATAGTTTCTTTGACTTGTTCTTCCTCTAATTTCATTCCCAGTAAATAACCATATAGTTTTTTAATCACCTTCTCATCAGTACCCATCAAGATCTTATCTAAATCAGTCTGTTTATCATAAAATCCCTCCGTTTTAGAATCTTCATCATACCTTGAGTGTATTTGTGCATATGAAAACCAATTCATCCTTATACCTTGTTCCTCTAAGTTTTGAATCGATTTAAGTTCACCCTTTTCATCCAAAAGTCCCCCATATCTAACTGTTTGTTCCTTCTTGTAGATTATAGGATAGGAAAATGCTTCAATGGTCGATAACCAAACTGGAATTTTCAAATAACATTGTCTTTTTATCTTCTCCCAATTTAACCACAAAGACTCCCGTACATAATGTCTTCTAAAATAACCCTGTGTTTTAGTTCCCTTATACCATAAAAAAGCATGCCAACCCAACAGCAAGTCATGCCCTTCTAATGTCAACAACCTATGTTTCCTTAATGTTATCCATTCTTTGACCCACATCAAACTTGCAGCTTGATAATACAATTCCCAATTAGGCAGACCAAAACCTCCTCTAATTCTAGCATCTTGCAAAAGCTTTAGCTTTATTCTCGCTTTTTTACCTTGCCATATAAACTTCAACACTTAATTGGCTTTTGTTTTAAACTATATTTAAATGAAATTATACATAATTTATTGTGAAAATGATACTCTGGAAAAAGTGCCCTAGTTAACACTCAGAAGTGTGATGATCCTTGGCTATACTGGAACCCAACACACTTTATCTGGCAACCCTCTGAAAGGTTTCTTTTCTGGCTGGAGGAAAAGCATCTCTAATCTATGATAAAACATTTTCTAACTGTGACATAGTTTATTAGCTGCAGGCATGTGAGGGTCTTTGAGATGCATATCATGTAACTTGATGCAAAAGGCTTCTTCTAATTCTCTCTTAATATCACACACATTTCACTGTCCCCTTTTCTGTTTGTCACGAGAGAACTTTTGGCTTTAGGGATGATAAATGTGCTTTCTATCCACATCAAAGAGGTTAAAAACTCATTCCTACCCCAGAGACTCAACATGGTACACAGACTGGGTATATAATAACATAAGTATACAAGGTAAATAGTGAGATGAATCCAACCATAAATGAAATGGTTACTGATGGAACTTCAGTGCATTCTCAAATGTGAGCCTAAATTTGCTTAATACAGTAGCTGTTGTCACATTTATAATATGTGGTGGTTGCTTTCCACAAATGTACTATGACCCGAAAGAATCTTAGCCAGCAACGTTATGACTGATAGATTCATAGTTAAGCATCAGATTGCGACTAGATAAAAATGATGTTAAAAACATGGAATGTCATAGTAAATAAGCATTTTTCCCCTCACAACTTTTCCATTGAAAATGACTCTACACAGTTGCTTTTTGATATACAAGAAAAGATTTCACTATTTAATTCTAGGCAGCTTTCAATGTCATTTAGCTTTTTGTACCTATTAAGAAAGAAAAGAGATATTCTGAGAAATTAAGATATAGCAGCTGAGAGTGTTGCCATGTGGGCAACTAATATCCAAGAGATATGTTAAAAATCACTCGGAAACAGAAACTATGACCAACTAATTTGTCTTCAAAACTCTAGGTGGCTATTATTTAAAAGTTAAACTCTCCTTTTTTCTATAATTGAAAAATAACAAAACAAAATAACTTGGATGTGTGTAGACATTAATGTATACAGTAGTCCTCTACTTATGATCACAATGGAGCCCAAAATTTATGTTGCTAAGTGGGACAGCAATGGCCACAAATATGAATCAGGTGCCAAACATCTGAATTTTGATTACATGATTATGGGGATGCTGCAAAGGTCGTAACTGTGAAAATCAGTCATAAGTCACTTTTTTTCAGAGCCATTGTAATGTTGAATGGTCACTAAATGGACTGCTGTAAGTTGAGGACTACCTGTAGACACACTACAGATATGTATATTTCTATTTGTGTGTGTGCATACATAGACATATAGACATACACATATATGAATTAAGGGAGACCACCAGGAAATCTCAGGCCCATTGGCATTGGCTAGAAATCTTGCAAGACTACAATAGGAAATCATTGTTGTAGAGTTTTCATGAAATTACACGGATGGGTTCATGTAGGCACCAGGAGCTCAATTCAAGGAACTTTAAATAATATGAAATATTGTATTTTCCCCAATAAGAAACATGATGCTTTATTAACAAAAGAGCTTGAGAAAGAATAAGCAACTGACCTTTCAAGAATAAGAAAATAATTTATGTCCTGGCGAATGCTGAAAATGCTGATTAAATAAAACACAAACGCAAGGAAAGGAATTGTTTGACAAAAAAAACAAGAAAGGAAAAAGAAGGGAACAAGCTTTCGAAGGATATTGCCAGAAATGGATGGATAGATCAACATGTAGAACATAAATTAATGTAATGGTCTCAGATTTTCTGATTTATTCTTACTGTTGTGAATGAATAAATGTTAAATAAAGTTATCTTGAGCTTGAAGTCAAGTGCAGGGTTCTGGCCTTGCATTTCTGATTGGCTGTTAATGGCAAGATCGGATTGGTCCGTTCAGGAGAATCTGATTGGCCATTAACAGGCCATTCTCATTGGTTAACGGAGCTAGCGCTCCAGGATTGCTATTGGTTGAATAGTTAATAAGTTGCCTATATAAGGAAGGCTATAGCAGCCATCCAGTTTGAGCTGTCACACCATGTAAATAAAGAGTTTGAAGTTCACTGTTTCTACCGGCTCGTCTCCATTATTTGCACCCATGCTCCAGACTTAACACTGGCGACGAGGATGGGATGTGGAGATGTCAGAACTGACTAAACAACGAAGAAGACAACTGAGCATGTGGCTGAAACGCACAACAGCGGAACCATGTCCGGCGGCGTAGTACCACCCGCTCCGTTCGACCCAGCGCAAGAGGACTGGGAGTCCTACATGGACTGTTTCCAAATGTTCTTGGAAACGAATAACCTGAAGGATGCCACAACTGGGAAGAAACGGGCGGTATTCCTGATGCATTGCGGGCCGACCGTATTCAAGATGGCCAAGGCGCTAGCAAAACCAGCTGAAGTGAAGGCCATGGACTGGGACATCCTTGAACCGCTACTAAGGGCCCACTATGCACCGACTGTTCCAACGCTTGTAAGACGGCATTAGTTCTACCAAAGAAATCAGCGGAAAGGAGAAAGTGTTGCCAATTTCGTTGTGGACCTCCGAAACTTGGGAGGCCTCTGCGATTTCGCCGACCTAGAAGAGGCTTTGAGAGACCGAGTAGTTCTAGGATTAGATGCTCTAAACGTGCAGAGCAAAATAATGGCTAAGGGCAACATTAGCCTTGCCGATGCCATCGCTGAGGCTACAGCAGCGGAAGCGACCAAGAAGTCGGGTGCCCAACTACACCGAAATCGCGCTCCGACACACCAACCAGCCGGTGAACTTTCACCTAAGTCAGAAGGACAGCTTTCGACGGCCCATCATGAGGACCTCTCTTCGTCGTCAGACAGCGATGAAGAAGAGGTCCATCGACTGCGGTCTGATCGGGACCATTACCCAAAGTCCCAGCAACCCTGCGCTGGCTGCGGGGCCAACCATTACTGCTCTGATTGCAAATTCCATGATGCGCTCTGCCACGAGTGCAGGAAATGAGGCCATATCGGACGGGTCTGCAGAAGTCTCCTCAGACCCAGCCAGACCTCGAAGGGGGCCAATCTTCGCCAATCGACAGGAAACCGTCCTGTAAGGCGAGAACCAGCAAACCACTCCTACAGAAACCGACCCATGAATCGCCTAACGAGGCGAGAAGAGGCTCACCAAACAATCACTATCGGCCACGCCTCTTCATTGGATGCCAAGAAAATTCAAGTTAAAGTGGACATCGAAAATCAGCCTTGCCAAATGGAAGTTGACTCGGGATCGTCTCTTTCAATGGTCCCCTGGAAGACCCTCAAGCAACTCATCCTGACTATCCGGCGCCAAGACCTTCAATTCCAAAGGCTCGTGCTAAAAGACTACCAGTGGAACCGGATTCCAGTCGTAGGATCCAGTCGAGTCCGGGTTTCGTTCAAGAACCGCACAGCGTACTTACCCCTGACGGTGATCGACAAGGACCTGCCTAGCCTGTTAGGCCTGCAATGATTCGCACCACTTGGCATTGAAGTGGCAGGCATTAACTGAATCGGCGGCAGTGACTGGGAGGAGGACCTCACCCACGAATTCAAGGACGTCTTCACGGAAAAGCTAGGTGAGTACAAGGGGACCCCGATATCTTTTAGCCTTAATCCAAAAATAGCTCCCATCCGCCTTAAGCCTCGTCGAGTTCCATTCACACTAAAGCCGAAAATTGACGAACAGCTTGATAAGTTGATAGCCCAGGGAGTGTTAAAGCCAACCGATCACTCTCCCTGGGAAACCCCAATCGTGACACCAATTAAGCCGGACGGCTCAATTAGAATTTGTGGGGACTACCGAGCCACCCTAAACCACGCCCTGCAACAAAATCCATATCCGGTGCCAGTGGTGCAACACCTCCTCCATTCCCTGGGGGGCGGAAAAGTCTTCGCTAAACTAGACTTAGCTCAGGCTTATCAGCAACTGCCGGTTGATGAAAAAACGGCACAGGCACAGACAATTGTAATGCACCGAAGTGCCTTTAAGTGTACGCGGCTCCAATTCGGAGTCAGTGTAGCCCTGGGGATCTTTCAGAGCCTAATGGAGAATCTTTTGCAGGGGATCAAAGGCGTTGTCCCCTACTTTGACAATGTGCTAATTGCTGCCCCCACTCCAAAAATTTTACGGGATCGTTTAAGACTGGTTCTACAAAAATTCCAAGAAGCAGGACTTAAGGTGAAGAAAAATAAGTGCAAGCTGTGTACAGATTGTGTTGAATTCTTAGGGTACTTAATTGACAGTCAGGGTATTCACCCTACCGATAGCAAATTGAGAGCAATAAAAAACGCTCCCAGACCCCGGAACAAGGCCGACCTCCAGGCGTTTTTAGGCCTCATCAATTTCTATAACGTATTCTTGCTGCACAAGGCGACTGTTGCTGAACCTTTACATCGCTTACTAGACAAAAAAGCCAATTGGGTATTAGGTCATAGAGAAGAGCAGAGCAGAGTAATGTAAAAAAGCTACTGACTTCTGACGCTGTACTAATGCAGTACAATGAAACTTTACCGTTAAATATCACATGTGATGCATCGCCTTTCGGAGTGGGCGCCATTTTGAGCCATGTATTGCCTAACGGTAGCGAGGCCCCTGTTGCTTATTTTTCAAAAACACTCTCGAAAACCGAGCGAAATTATAGCCAGATTGATAAAGAAGCCCTGGCAATTTTATCGGCTGTTAAAAGATTCCATGTGTACGTGTATGGCCGGGCTTTTACTATAGTGACTGACCACAAACCTTTGCTGGGGATAATCGCTGGGGATAAGCCAACGCCCTATATCCTATCTCCCAGGATGACCCGCTGGTCAGAATTCTTGGCTGCCTATAATTATCAGCTACAATACCACCCTGGTAAAGCTATTCCCCACGCCGACGTGTTGAGCCGTGCACCGCTTCCAGAAACCATCAACGATCCCGCGCCAACGATGACAACGTTGCAGATCGAGACACTTCATACGCCGCCATTAACTGCCCGTGATATCGTGAGAGAAACAAAACGCGACCCCATCTTAGCATGAGTCCTCACGTGGGTAGAACGCGGATGGCCATTGGACCAAGTACCAGACGACTTTGCACCATTCAAAAGTCATCAAACAGAGTTGTTTTCACAAAAGGGCTATATCATCTGGGGCGATAGAGTCATTATCCCAGAACGACTCCAACAGGCATCACTAAGAACCTTGCACGATGGCCACCCTGGCATCGTGCACATGAAGGGCCTTGCACGAAGCTACGCATGGTGGCCAGGCATTGACAGACAAATCGAATCGTGGGTCAAAACTTGCCAGAGATGCCAAGAAGTAAGCAACGCTCCACCAAAGGCAACCCCAACCGAATGGGAGACACCGTGGGGACCTTGGTCCCGTATCCATCAAGATTTTGCTGGGCCGACCAAAGGCCACACATTCTTGTTAACTGTAGACGCCTACTTGAATTGGCTCGAAATCCACCGAATGAGGAACACGACCACCGAAGCGGTCATCAAAAGACTGGAAAGACTATTTACCAGACGTTCTGGTATCTGACAATGGGCCCCAATTTACCGCGCTGTCTTTTGAGCAGTACCTGGCTGACCGCGTTATCCGACATGCGCTTACTTCGCCTGCGCACCCTGCGGCCAATGGTAGGGCTGAGCACATGGTACAATTTGTCAAGAAAACACTACAAAAAATAGACTATGACAACATCGATGAGAAAATCAACCGAATCCTTTTTCTACAGCACATCACACCTCACAGCGTCACCAACAAAACTCCCTTATAACCAAACGGAGGGGAGGGGGAGATACAGAGGAAGACGAATTTCAACTAGAGGAAAACCTTTTTGAAGGGAACGATAGCGGAACAAGAACGTGGGAACAGGAAGCAGGGATGGGAGTGAGTTCACCTCAGGGAGTTGCCAAAGATATTGGTGACAACGAAAACGTGAACTCTGAACCAGAGGCACCCCTTTCGCCAAACAACGCTCTACCTCAACAAGAGTGCAGCCAAATGCCAGGCGCACAGCAAAAATAAAAAAGACTAATAAAACAACCGTCCTACCTCAAGGACTACGTGAGCGCGCCCCGTAAACAGAACCCAGGGGGAAGGGGTGTTGTGAATGAATAAATTAAATAAGTTAAATAAAGTTATCTTGAGCTTGAAGTCAAGTGCAGGGTTCTGGCCCTGCACTTCTGATTGGCTGTTAATGGCAAGATCAGATTGGTCCGTTCAGGAGAATCTGATTGGCCATTAACAGGCCATTCTCATTGGTTAATGGAGCTAGCACTCCCGGATTGCTATTGGTTGAATAGTTAATAAGTTGCTTATATAAGGAAGGCTATAGCAGCCACCCAGTTTGAGCTGTCATACCATGTAAATAAAGAGTTTGAAGTTCACTGTTTCTACCGGCTCATCTCCATTATTCGCACCCATGCTCCAGACTTAACACTTACCAAGTTCAATAGCATAAACTGGACCTTAGAGAAACAAGGGAAGTCAAAAAGAAATTGAAAACACAAAGGTGAGAAATAGTATTTGCATTAGCCAGGGGGAGAAACAATTGTTCAATTAAATAAGAAATAAACAGTTTTTAAGAAGAAACCTTATGAAATGGGAAAATTAAAATTATACACTATAGCATTATATCCATGCTATATGTAATATACTGTATATTTTCCATTAAAAATACTCAGCTTATAAATGGGAGCTCCTTCCCAAAAATTCATACCATCAATGACCAAAACCAAAGGAATCGGGGTGTACCCCCCTTTAAAAGAGGCAACATTGTGGCTGCCCTGTAGGGACAGCCGAACAGAGAGGGGAGCCGGACAGGGGGTTGGGGGTGTCGCAGACCCCCTCCTCGTCCTGAAAAACCCCTTTTTCCCAAGGTGGTGGAGCGGCGGTCAGTAATGGCCGCCATGAAGAAGCCTGCAACTGGGTAAGATTGTGCTGGAGGAAGCAAGAAAAGTGAAAGTGCTGGCTGAGCCAGGTCAATCAACATCTTTTAAATTCGCTGGAACTGAGCTGTCTGAATTGCTGGAGGATACATTGTATCCCTAAGAAGATAGAAAGCTGCGGAGAAGCTGTTAAAGGGAACTTTTTTTTCTTCAATCTCCCACCCCATGGAAGCAGCAGATGAAGATTTGAAATTTGTTTGGGCACTGAAGGTGAACTATTCTGAAAGTTGAAGTTAAGGGACAAAAGAGTTCTTGGACATTGGAGTTAAAAATTTAAGAAATTGGAAAACCCTTATTAGAGATATGGATTTCTGATCATTTAAAAATTGATGTTGCAAGTGGGAAGGGAGAGGAAAAAAATTGGAGCAGAAGTGGAAAAAGGAGGAGATTGCCTAGAATCTCAAAGAAAGATATATGGTAATTGGACCTCTTTGATTAAACAGTAACCCCAGAAAGAGAAAGAGAAGAAGGAAGAAAAGTATTAACTTTTGGAACTTTTTTTGAATTATTTTTGATTAAAAATACTTGGTTGGTTGTTTTGGGGAAAGTTTCTCTTTTCAGGATGGCATCGCTTGTGGAAGAACTAAAGACTGAATATCAAAAATATAAAAAGAAAGAACAAGATGGAAAAGATACTTTGGGCACTTTATTTCAATTTTTAGAAATGGCGTTATGTACTTATGAAAAGTTGATTATGCAGCAGAATGACTGGGACAAAGAAGAAGAGGAACAAGAAGCCATCTTTGATGAACAATGGGTTTTTTCTGGGGAGGAGGAGAAAGAGGATAAGAAAAAGGGGATTTTAAGGTTCGAAAAAAACAACTAAAAAAGAGAAAAATGAGAGGAAAGGTGGATGCAAGGTTAGAAAGCAAAGGAAGGGAGTAAGAAAAGGGAGGAGGAGAGACAAAGGGGTAAAAAGGGCAAGGAGAAGAATAAGCAAGAGAGAAAGGGGGGGAGGAGAAGCCTCAATGGTGGGAAGCAAGATCTAAAGAAAAAAAGTTTATTTAGAGACAATGAGTGAATCTAATTAAGGATAAAAGGGGGATTCTGGAAGGTACATAAGATTGTGTTTTTATATGTGTATTTAGAGTATAAAATTTATTGTGTAATTTTAGAATCTACTAAACAGAATTCCAAGATAAATTAAGTATTATATGAAGTACTTTTAAGTTAGGGTAATGAGTTAAAGGCGTTACTCCAATTAGTGTATAGGAGAAGTATAGTAAAAGAAAAAAGATGAATGGATAGTTGGAAATAGAACAGACAAAGAATGTTATTGAAAATGGTAATAAGATATGGAAGGATATATAAAGGTTTTGTTATGTTTTTTGGGTTTTGTATGTTGATAAAAGGCAATAAAATTTTAATTAACAAATAATTTGGATGAAAAGGAGTTGGGATAAGATATGAAGTTAAATAAAGTAAATATTGATATTATAATTGGGAATCATTATGTTCTATTGGTTTTCTTCTTTAATTATCACTATTTTTTTTAGAAAAGAATTTATAAGCTGTTATGCCTTGATTGTTTGTGCACTGTTTTTGTAAAATTAATAAAATTGGTTTTTTTAAAAAAAAAAAAGAGGCAACATTGTGCCCACCAAATGAGCTCTAAGATTAGATTCTATGTTCAGTGCAAATTGCTTGCTTGCATGAAGAATGAAGACTAGGCACTTATATCCATATGGCTAAATTAGGAGAAAAGATGTGTTAGAGCAATTAGTAAAATGATGTACAGTGAAAGCACCAAGTAGCTGTGATAAACAGAGAAATGGAGATATACAGCTGGTGTGTATGTGAAATGCACAACTACTTTGAGACAGTGCTCCACACAAGGCATTTATCAGGCAATTGTCTTGCCTTTCCAAGTTTTATAGTATTTGCATCTGCTCTTCTGGTTGATCCTAAAGACAAACATCACTGCCTTCCATTTAGAATTCCCCAGATAATGTTTGCTTAATCTTTTATATTTCCACATAAATATAATGCTACAGGCAAAAAGAGTATTTATTGGGCTGTTGAATTATGTCAAAGATCTTGCATTAGTACTGCTGCTTTCTTTGGTTCAATCCCGAAATTTCTGCCCAGTCTTCAAATCAAGATGTGCAGCAAGATCAGTTGATCGATATTACAGGTTGTCCTCAACTTACAACTTTAGTGACCATTCAAAGTAACAACAGGACTGCAAAAAATGACTTATGTATACATGATTCTCATTTCATTTTTTCCTTATGTATTCCTATCCCTGCTATTTTACAAAGAAGAAAGAATATCATTGTGACCAGCATTAGCATCAATGAGTGCTGGCATATTCAAACTGGCCTCGATGTTGTTATCAATATTTATCATGGCATCAATTTGTTGTCACTCTATAGCCATTAGCAGAATCACTATTTGAAATATGGTGGGTTCGCACATTACACTAAGTCAAGGGTGGGCAACATTTGAGGGGGCAGGGCCAAAAGAGGCCATTATGATGCTACAAGAAAGATAGGGGTGAGATTTGGTGGGGGGAAGTGTTGCACTTGATTCAAGGGATTTGGGAACTAGGATGGAAATCAGGAAGGAAAGAAGGAATATGTAATAAGAACAAAGAATAACCTAGTTTATTTATTTCCTGCTGTTATTATTTTGATAAATAACTCAAAGGAGTTATTATCACACCTAATACTCCTTTCTCCTTCTATATTCCCCATGGCAGCAACCTTATGAAGTGATTGGGTTAAAAAAGACAGTCTGACCCAAAGTCACTCAGTTGGTTTCACGCCTAAAGTGGTACTATAACTCACAATCCCCTGCTTTTCAGACTGGTGCCTTAACCACTTCACCAAACTGGCTCTCTACTTCACATTCCCAGTTGCATTCTAATACCTACAGCTAATTTGCCAATAATTTGCTAATATCTCTTTCCTACAGACTCATTTGCGACAGTTTTCCTGGTGATGAAATTTTTGCTGTTGGTTATCCATAGCTGGGCCAAGTTTTATATATATATATTTTTTGAGAGAAGAACTGAACAATTCTCCACTTTCCCACCACACCACATACCTGAAACATGGCATCACTTAGAATTACGGTAGTTGCTTCAGTGTTCAAGACAATTTAAAATCTGCTTGTTTTGCCACGTTTTTATCCAAATATAAACAGGGAAAAGATAAAAATTCATTTTCTTTCGTCTATCCATTAACTAATACAGGTAGTTCTTGACTTATCACCACAATTGAGCCCAACATTTCTGTTGCTAAGTGAGACATTTGTTAAGTGAGTTTTGCCCCATTTTACGACCTTTCTTTCCACAGTTGTTAAGTGAATCACTGCACTTATTAAAAAGTAACATGGTTGTTAAGTCAATCTGACTTTCCTATTGACTTTACTTGTCAGGTTGCAAAAGAGGATAACATGCACCTCTATAACTGTCTGGTTTGGTTCTGCAACCCAACAGGACAGACAGAGACTTCAGAGGATAATTAGGACTGCAGAAAAAACAATTACTACCCATCTGCCTTCAATCGAGGACCTGTATACTGCACGAGTCAAAAAGAGGGCTGTGAAAATATTTACAGACCCCTCACATAAACTGTTTCAACTCCTTCCCTCAAAATGACGCTATAGAGCACTGCACACCAGAACAACTAGACACAAGAACAGTTTTTTCCCAAAAGCCATCACTCTGCTAAACAAATAATTCCCTCAACACTGTTCAACTATTTACAAAGTGTACACTACTATTACTGTTAATCTTCTCATCACTCCTTATCACTCATCCTCTCCCACTTGTGATTGTAGGACTGTAATTTTGTCGCTTATCCTTACGATTTATATTGACTGTTTCCTAGTATGATTTGATTGTTGTTGTTTTTTTGTAAATTTTATTTGAGTTTTCACAAAAAGAAAAGAAATACAATTAAAACATCTGTTTTGAAAGCAGCATAATCCCGGGTTACATTTCTTCGTACAGACACAAATTCAGGTTCATGCTCATTTTTATATTCTATTCCATATCTTATTATAATTTTACATTTTCTACATGGCTTCTCCCCTCTTTTAATTTCCTCAATTTTATTGTATTTATTTCATCTCAATTCAAATCATTATATTTATATTTTTTTCTGTCCTGTTTCAATTGTCTATTATCTTTTCTCATTAAACAAAATTTCTCCTATAATTACTGATTGGAGTATGACGCCTTTATATCTTTCCCCTAAAGTTATAACACTCAATATAATACATAACTTCCATTCGGATTCTGCTTGGTACATTCTTAAAATACACATTGTATTCTTAAAAAAAAGAAAAAAGAAAAGAAAAAATTATAAATGTATATAATTAAAACAACATTCCATTCCAGTTAAATTCTATCATTAATATTAATATTCATTGCAGTCTTAACATTTTTCACATTACTTTTCAATTAAATATCATACTTCTATGGGAACAATTATAAACTTTCCATAATCAATTCCCCCTCTCTTCACTTATATTTTATAAAACATTGACTAGTTAAAATGTTCCCATTCCTTCCTAATTCAATTTTCTCATTTATTTTATTTCATTTACTTTATTCACTAACATTTCACTAAGTTACACTAACCATTCTATCCCTCATTCTAATCATATGTTGTTTCCAATTTTCTAAAATTATTTCTATTTCAAATATAACAACACAATCTCATGTACCCTTACAGAATCCCCCTTTCAGTTAAATTTTCACCCATTATCTCTAAATAGGTCCTGTTTCTTTATATCTTGCTCTGGACCTTTGCAACTTCTCTTCCTTTCCTTCTTCTCTCTCTTCTTCTCTCTCCCCTTTTTACCCCTTTGTCTCGCTACCTCTATTTCCCTCTTCTGTATTCCCCTTTTCTGTTGCTTTCCAGTATTATACTTATTTTTCGAATTATTTTTCTTTTCTTTGGTTGTTTTTTTAGGTCTTAAATTCTCCATCCTCTTTCCCCCCTTTCCTTTTTCTTCCCCACATAGAGTTACTTGTTCATTAAAGATGGCTTCTTCTTTGTCCCAGTCTTCTTGTTTTGCAGTCTTTTCTTGTTGTTTCTCATATCTCCAAAGTTCCAAATCTCCATTTCTAGAAATTGAAAAACAAAGCCAAAAGAACCCTTCCCTTCTTGTGCATCTTCTTTGTACTTTTTAAGTTCCATTTTCAATTCATCCAAAAGTAATGCCATTATAGAAATTTTTAAACAACCACCCGCTTGATTTTAGTCATTCAAATATAATAGCCAAAAATCCAAAAGTCACCAAGTAATCCAAATACAAACAAAGTGTTCCTTTTTGCTCTTTCTTTTTTTTCCCCACTTTCTCTTCCTGGGGTTATTATTTAGTTGCAAGTTTCAGTTAAAATGTATCTTTTAAAAGTCTTATTGAAATTTTACTTTAGATTCTTTTAAAATCCAGGCAGTCTCCTCCCTCTTCCAGATCCTGCCCTTATTCTTTTTCTCTCCCTTCCTGCTTATAGAAGAAAAAGTTTTTAATATCCAGAAATCTTTATTGTCCCTTTGGCATTTAGTAATGTTTTCAGCTTAATTGCCTATTGATGCCAAAGCTGATTTTTCCCATTTCTTATTTTTAATTGTCAATATAAGGAAGGAGAGAGAAGGAAAAAAAAGTCAAACCTTTCCCTTTTCACTTTCTTTCGCTGCTTCCGACTCTTCTTTGGGAGCAATATTATTTCTTGTAAAATTTAAATTCCAGGGTATCTTAGTTATTGCTTTTCCAACTTTGCCCGGTCAGCCAAAACTTTCACTTCTTATCTTCCTCCTGCACGTTCTTTTCCGGTTGAGTTCTTCTTTGAGGCAGCCATTTCTGACCACTGCTCCTACCGCCTTTGGGAAAGGGAGTTTGACCAGCTGAGGAGGAGAGATGCGGCTCTCCTCGACCCTGCTGGCAGTCTCCCCCTTCTTCACCACCTCTACAGGGTGGCTTAGCCCTGAAGCCAGCCGGCTCGGGACGCTCCAGCGGTGAGCCCAGGCAGAAACCGTGCACAATCGCGGATTCCTGTCTATCGCTGAAGCCCTTCAAACCGGAAGATCTGATTTGATTGTTGATTGTACCCTATGACTATCATTAAGTGTTGTACATTATGATTCTTGATTCTTAATGAATGTATCTTTTCTTTATGTATACTAAAGAGTATTTACACCAAGATAAATTCCTTGTGTGTCCAATCACACTTGGCCAATAAAGTATTCTATTCTATTCTATTCTATTCTATTCTATTCTATTCTATTCTATTCTATTCTATTCTATTCTATTGATGTTCTATCAATCAATTTAACGGCAGGTTCTAGGTAAGATACTGAGAGTATTTACACCAAGACAAATTCCTTGTGTGTCCAATCACACTTGGCCAATAAAGTATTCTATTCTATTCTATGATTCTGGAACATTGCAATTGTCATAAATTTCTGCCATGTATCAGAATTTTGATCAGATGACAATGGGGATGCTGCAATGGTAATAAATTTGAAAAATGTTCATAAGTCACTTTTCCAAAACTGTTGTAACTTTGAACAATCACTAAATAAATTATTGTAAGTTGAGGATTACCTTTATTAATATTTTCCCAATTTCATTTGTTTCTTTGAAATAGATTACTGGATGTACACTATATTCTGTGACTCATGAGAGTATGACTATTTTTCTGATTTATAATCTGTTTTTACATTCAGATTACAACTATGATGTCCAATAGGATTTTAGGAAGATCACCTCATCCAAACCACTGCCCATATATACATCTCTGCCCATATTCTTCTAACTTTAGTCTAGACACATTTCATATAATATGTCTGTACAAATCAATCTTATCCAGGTTATAGTCCTACACAAAGAGTAAGAGAGAATAAGAAACCATATCACAGAATGCTTTCTCCATTCAACAAACACTAGGATAAAATAACTCATGTGGCGAAACAAATGAATCAAATTGAGCAGAAATTTTTAAAAAGACATTGTATAATGATCAATTAGATTTTGAATCAGAACAATACTATCCTGCAGTCTTAGAGGGGGGGAAATGTTGGTGTTTTTGTAAAGAACCTTCCTGCTTAAGATTATCTGACCCCGGTTATTATATCCTCTCAGTTATAAGATCAGTTGAGGAGGGACAGGGAGCTATTTCTGAACTCAGCGTAATTCAGCAGAGAAGCCAGACAAATTAACCATCTCTACTGCATTCAGGTCTTCTATTTCAAAATCGGCATTTATGGCCGCTTTAGAGAAATTACAATATCCGTAAATACATGTTATTATAGTAATTCCTGAGTTACGCATCATTTGAAGGCAGGGTCAAAATAAATGCTTGACTTCTTCCCTGTTTATTGGTGCCTGTCTTACAAAGAGACAAAGACCAATACCTAATCTGACTCCATCCCTGCATTTCTAGAGAACATAAGCAGAATTTGCACTATAAATCATGGTCACAAAAGAGTTGCATCGTTAAGCAATATCTCTCAGACTTTCCTCTTTGCCTTGCTTCTTCCACATTTCAGTTGTTTACACCCCAGGCCAAGCACAAATCATTCCAGAAGCTACCCCCACATTTCCCCCCAAAGGATACTTCCATTCCACAATGGCAATGCAAGCCTTCCGCACTGGGTTCTGGAGGGTGAGGCACAGCAGAGAGCGGAGTGGCCTGGGGGGAAGTTCCAGATCAGTTTTTTTAGCCTTTTCCTTCTGCTGCTTCTTCTTCAGGCTATCCTCTTGGGCAGATATGGGCTCCATAATAACTCTCCTTCTTTTCTCCTTGAACCAGACTTCTCTTGTTCCTTCTGCCTCTTCTTTGCCCCACAATTAGCCCCTTCCCCAAGCCCCTCTGAATCTCTTGCTTCAGTTGACCCAATCTTCTCAGTGTAGTGTAGGGCTGTGGGGCTGGCAGTTGCCCTCCCCCAGACACAAGTACACCAAGCGTGAGTTTATAATTAGCCAACACCCTGGCTCCCAGGCCTGTCATATTTCCTGAGACAGCAAAAGGGCCTCAGCAGCTGTTCTTCCCTCATACTCGGTGCATTGGCATTTTTTGAGCTACCAATCCAGGTCAGAGGAAAGGAGGTGGGTTTCTCCCATCAGTCTTAAAGTCAAATGGCTTTAATTCATATTAATTCATAAATGTGGCCCTTCCCACCATCTTTTATTTTTAAAAACATGCAAAACAAATACCCTGAAATTAGGCCTCTGCCTAAAAAGCCATGCCCACAGTGAGCCAAGCAGATTCATAATGAATACAATTTCCCCCCAGAAATATTATAACTCATGGCTATTATGATAGATTTTGAAGGTTAGGACATCAAATCCAAACCCCTTGTTTCAGACAGGAATCTCTTTCGGCTATCCAGTCTCTGAACCGGGAACCTGCTACCACTTCAGAGTTGAAAAATCTTCTTGGCTGAGAAGAGAAATGTGTTCAAAGAAAAACCAAAAAGTCCCCTTGCCTCTTGAAAAAGCACCTTTGGGACAACCATGACCTGGAGGACTGAAAATCATAGACACCTACCACTTTGGATAATTAATTCCACTGTTGAATTGCTCTTACTTTTAGGCAGTTTCCTTAACATTCCGTTCCAATTTAGGTTTTTGTAAATCAAAATCATTGTTCTGTGTCCTCTACTCTCGGACAATGGAGAACAGATCATGATTTTTCTCTTGTGTACTATTCATTTTGTTAAAAGAATTTCCTGGGTCCCTTTTCCAAGCCATAGTATTGCAAATAAGACACAAGGCATGCTGCTTGTACAATATTAGCATACTCCAAATCCTCGTAACTGATTGGTCATAATGGACAGCGACCTGATTGGTCGAATACTCGGCCGGGATTGGAGTGCTGGGAATCTACCGCGATTGGCTGTGCCAATCGTGGGAGATTCAAAGCACTGCCATTGGCTGCCGAGCCACAAGCCAGCCCTATATGAAGGGCTGCCGCGGATCGCATTCTCTCAGACTATTCTTAACTATAATAAAGAGCTGAACTCACTGAATGGTCTCGCGTCTCCTTCGACCCGATCCACCCCAGATCTATCACTGGCAACGAAGGTGGGATCGTGAACAAGGAGACCCCAGCACGTGGCGGAGCGACACGCTGAACAGGCAGCATGGCCGGCATCAACTCGCCACCCGCACCCTTCAACCCTGCTACCGAGGACTAGAAATCCTATACCGATAGGTTCCAAATGTTCCTCGAGAGTAGCAACCTCAAGGATGCCAATGGCCACAAGAAACAAGCTGTGTTCCTCAAGCACTGCGGGCCCGTAGTATTCAAGATGGCCAAAGCCTTGGCCAAGCCGGAGGACGTCAAGGTGATGGAGTGGGATGATCTTGAGCCCCTGCTGCGAAGCCACTACGCCCCCATCGTGCCCATCCTTATCCGGAGGCACGACTTCTACAGGCGGAATCAACGCGAGGGCAAGGGGCTAAGCGACTTCATAGCGGTGCTACGGGATCTGGGTGGCCTGTGCGAATTCGCTGACCTGGACGAGGCCCTGCGAGACCACGTCGTCCCAGGACTTCGAGACCTCATCCTCCAGAGCCCCATCATGGCAAAGGGAGATATCTCCCTCACCGATGCCCTCACTGAAGCCGCTGCAGTGGAAGCGGCCAAGAAGTCAGCGGCTCGGATGCGACAATCGAGCATCATGCTACGAGCAGCGGCCGGAGAGACCACGTGGACCCCCGAGAGGCGACCAGAGGCAGACCACACAACCACACACCACGTCGACGTCGACTCCTTCTCGGAAACCAAAGACGAGGAGGAAGAGATCCACCGCCTCCAATCAGCACGGGAGCGGTGGGAATCACAAGGTTGTAAGTCGAGGTTCCAGTGTACCGGCTGCAGCGGCGATCACCCCTGAGCGGACTGCCGTTTTCTCGATGCCATCTGCAGGCATTGTGAGAAATGGGGGCACATCGCCAAAGTATGCTGGAATAAAAAACACTATAGCCCGCGACGACGAGATGCCAGCCCCCGATGGAGAGAAAGCACTCCCACCAGGAACTACGATCGCTCGATGGAGAACCGCTGGAGCCGAGAAGGTTGGAACAGGCAACTCCAGGAGATGAGACAAAGGGAGGAAACACACCAGACCGTTGTCATCGGCCACTCCTCCACCAGCGACGCCAGGAAAGTATATGTGATGGTCGGGATAGAAGACCAGCGATGCGACATGGAGGTGGACTCAGGGTCCTTCCTCTCAATGGTCTCCTGGCGCACACTCAAGCATCTGGTTCCCACCATCCGCCGCCACGAACTGGAAGACCAAACACTCACCCTCAAAGACTATCAGGGGAACCGAATCCCTGTAGCCAGCAGAGGCCATTTTAAGGTCACCTTCAAGGGCCACACAGAAGTGCTACCCCTGACGATCGTCGACCAAGATCGCCCGAGCCTGTTGGGATTACAGTGGTTCGCACCCCTGGGCATCAAAGTAACTGGAATATACCACATCAGAGAGGCAGACTGGGAAGCGGCGCTCGTGAGGGATTTCCGGGAAGTCTTCGATGACAGCCTAGGCAAGTACCGGGGGTCCCCTATCTCATTTAACATAAATCCGAGCATCGCGCCAATCCGCCTTAAGCCCAGGCGAGTGCCGTTTGCACTCAAGCCCAAGATCGATGAGCAGCTCGATAAGCTCATCGCACAAGGGGTGTTGGAACCGATCGATCATGCCCGGTGGGAGACCCCAATTGCAGTGCTGCCAACTCTCACGCAATCAGAGTGAGACTCACGCAATTCAACCAATTTTGACTGTCTCACTCTGATAAACGAAATCTCACGCTAGACCCCCAAAATGGAATGTACAAAAATAAATATATCTCTACATTCTCTGATATTCCGAATATCGATATGCCCAAGCCCAAAGTTTCGAGAAGTGAAGCCTCCGATCCTGGGCGGCTTCAGGGGGCGAACAGAGCATGCGCGAGAGGACGTTGCCTGCATTGATTTCTGTACCGGGGTGAGGAGAGAATTCCACGCTGCAGGAAGCGGTTGTTCGTTTCCGCTCTAGGATGTCACAACTCTCTGGGCTTATCCCTTGCACTGCACTCTGCTCTGGCAGGTGGAGATGAGAGAGACGAACTCTCTATCCCCCATGAAGTACGACTACAGGGAATCCCTGGGCCTTTCTCGAGAGCTGAGCTCCTCCGTGTCCCATCATCCCCTCCCCGCACCCATCTGGTCTCAAGGCCGCTGGGATTGGGGCGCAAAGGCGCGTCCCTCTCCGGCCTCCCTCTCGCAAGGGGAGCTGCCGTGGCTGGCCGGGACCACCAGGGGGCGCCCTCCGCAGGCGGCCTGCGAGCCTGAAGAAAGGGACTAAGCATGCGCGTCTGCCTCTTGCGCGCCTCGGCTTCTCTCGCTCCCCAGCCTGATGGGAAGTCCCTGGAGAGGGAGGGGGAAGAGGGGGGGAGGGCTCCTTCCCGGGTACATTGTGTCCCTCCCCCCGCCCTTTGCACCTAGATATGCGCCCCCCCCAGCCTCCCCTGGGTCCAAGAGGCTGCAAGAGGGTCTGGCAGGGAGGAGCCTCTCCAGGAAGGGGGTCCCGCCAGAGGGCAGGCTGGAGCGGGGCGGGGGGGGCTCGCAAGGAGGGGGGTTCCTGTCCCCTCCGAGCCCCAATCGCAGCCGGTGCAGGAGTTTCTCTCTTTTTAGGCTTCTTTCCCCACTTGATGCCAGGAATGTTTGGATGCTCTTTGGGAGCCCCCGGGAAGGAATCTCGCCTTGAGGGGTCTCCCCACAAATGCCAAGCAAAGGGGGGGGAGTGGCCACTGTCCTCTCCTCTCCTCCCCCAGACAATCCAGGACTTCCCTGCAGGGGAGCAGCTGATGGCAGCATTGCTGGGGGTCCCATGCACAGACTGGGAGGGGGGCGTTTGGGGAGTGAAGGACACCAGCCTCCCCCCCCATTCTGTGTGTGTGTGTGTGTCCATCTGCCTGCCTGGCCCTTTCCGACCCTTCAGCTGGACTGTGAGGCTGGTGGGTCCAAGAGTCAGCCTGGATCCCCCTCCCCTCCGCAGGTGGGAGGCCCAGAGGGTGGGAGAGGGCTGGGAAGAGCCGTTTCTGCCCAGCTCCAAGGCCGGGAACCCTGGCAAGGCCCCCTCCACCCCCGGGGCCATGTGAGGGAGGCTTCTGTGGCCCTGAAGAGGCAGCCTGGAGGGGCTGGATCCCAGGCACTTGGGACGCCCCTCTCAACCAGGGACCCTGGAGGAGGAGGAGAGCCGGAGCAGCCCAAAGGGACGGAGCAGATGGGCAGAGGCCCAAGAATGTGGACCCTTTCCGGCCAAGATGGTCAGTGAACTGCATTATTAATATCTTACAAATCCGGTTCAAGTACATTGGTGCTGCTTGCATGTATGTATGTATGTATATGTCCAAATCATGACTAAAGTATGCATCAGATTGCACCATTTAAAATGTAAAATTGTCAAAGCTCCCTACCGTGGAAGGGGGGGCACCCCCCTTCCACACCATCCCCCCCTCGGTCACTCCACTCCCTCGCAGTGTCTCACTCCGAACTATCACTCAAGGTTGGCAGCCCTGCAATTGTCACCCCCATCAAGCCAGATGGGTCTGTGAGAATTTGTGGTGACTACAAGGCCATCCTAAACCATGCGCTCCAACAAAGCGCATACCCCGTCCCAGTAGTCCAGCACCTTCTGCACTCACTGGGGAGAGGCAGAATTTTCGCAAAGCTCGACCTGGCACAAGCCTACCAGCAGCTGCCGGTCGACGCCACAACAGCAGAAGCCCAAACAATCGTAACGCACCAAGGGGCTTTCCGCTGCAACCGGCTCCAATTTGGAGTCAGCGTGGCACCCGGGGTCCTCCAAAGCCTTATGGAAAGACTCCTCCAGGGCATAGAAGGGGTTGTGCCCTACTTTGACGATGTCTTGGTGGCCACGAAAAATGAAAAACAACTAGAAGCTAGATTGAGGGAGGTACTGAAGAAATTCAGAGACTCGGGACTTAAAATCAAAAAGGGGAAGTGCCAACTACGGGCTGAGAGGGTCGAATTTCTAGGGTACCTCCTAGACAAACAAGGGATCCACCCCACAGAAAAGAAACTGAGAGCCACAAGGGAAGCACCTCGACCCCAAAACAAAACGGAATTACAAGCTTTCTTGGGACTGTTAAACTTTTACAATGTCTTCCTACCTCAAAAGGCAACCGTGGCGGAACCGCTGCATAGGCTGTTAGATAAAACAGCCACCTGGACCTGGGGAGCACGGGAAGAGAGCGCCTTCAACAACACAAAGAACCTGCTAACATCTGATGCAGTACTAATCCAGTACAGCGAGACCCTGCCACTGACGGTAACTTGCGACGCATCACCATTTGGGATCGGCGCCATCCTCAGCCACCAGCTACCAGATGGGAGGGAAGCACCCATCACCTTCTCATCAAGGACACTTTCAAAGCCAGAACGGAACTACAGCCAGCTCGACAAAGAGGCCCTAGCAGTCATCGCCGGCGTCAAGAAATTTCACGAATACCTTTACGGTAGGACTTTTACAATAATCATGGACCACAAACCGCTGCTAGGAATCCTGGTGGGAAACAGGGCCACACCGAACATTCTATCGCCAAGAATGACGAGGTGGTCCAAATTCCTAGCAGCATACAATTACCAGCTGATACACTGACCCGGCAAGGACATCGCCCACACAGACGCCCTGAGCCACTCACCCCTACCGGACCGGGAAGACAACCCAACACCCACAACAGAGGTACTCCAAATAGAGACAATAGCCAACCCACTCGTGACCATGCCAGACATTGCCAGAGAAACAAATAAAGACAAGCAGCTGGCGTGAGTCCTGAGCTGGGATGGAAAAGGGTGGCCGGAAGAGGACAAGAACAAACTATTCAGACCCTTCCGGAACAGACAAACTGAACTCTTTACTGAAAAGGGCTGCATACTTTGGGGGGACAGAGTGGTAATCCCGGAAACATTACAGGAAAGGGTGTTGGGGATGCTGCATGAGGGCCACCCAGGGATGGTCAAAATGAAAAGCCTGGCCAGAAGCTATGCATGGTGGCCAGGAATGGACAAACAGATCGAAACCTGGGTGGCCAAATGCAAGCTATGCCAAGAATCCAGACCTAACCCTCCCGCAGCCCCAACCCAGGAATGGGAAACACCCAGGGGCCCGTGGTCTAGGATTCACATAGACTTCATGGGGCCAACCAAGGGACACATGTACCTCATCACAGTGGATGCTTACTCCAACTGGCTGGAGGTAAGCACCATGAAATCCACCACAACAGAGGCGGTAATCAAAAAACTGAGCAAACTGTTTGCCACGCATGGCCTGCCAGACGTAATAGTATCGGATAACGGGCCCCAATTTACCGCCCTAGCATTCGAGCAATTCCTGGCAGGCCAAGGGATACGCCATGCATTAACTGCACCAGCAAATCCAGCGGTGAATGGACGAGCGGAACGCATGGTTCAATACACTAAGAAGGCCATCCAAAAAATAGAAGCAGCCAACATACAGGATAATATTAATAAAATGCTCCTCATACAACATATCACACCTAGCGCAACCACAAATAGAAGCCCAGCAGAACTGATGATGGGTAGGAAACTGTGGTCAACCCTAGATAGAATGTACCCAACATACAACCCGGACAAACCCCCGGGTTCCTCAAGCAAACACAGAACATTTAAAATAGGGGACACGGTATACGCAAAAAACATGTCAGGAGAACCACTCTGGGTACCAGCAACAATCACCCAGATAACCGGCCCCATATCATACCGATTAGAGACAAGCGATGGAAAAAGCTGGAAACAACACATCAACCAGCTAAGGTCGAGGATAGCCATCACCAACAACCAACTACCAAAGCAGGTAACTAGAAAGGGGGGGAATTGGCAAGCGAAAAAGAAAGAGCCGAAGGGAACCAACTAACACAAACAGAACACCCCCCACCCCCAATAAATAAACCACGAATAAACCGAGGCTACTCACCTGTAGTTGCAGGACCCACGGAACACGAAACCCCGGAATCTTCACCTGGAAGGAGCAGCCAAACCAGCCCAGAAAGATCCGCAGTTCAACCAGCCCAGAAAGATCTGGCGGGAACAACAGAAATGGCATGTTATTAAGACAAAGAGAAGAGCTGGCAGATTTATTGAAAATTCAAGTTACGAACAAAGTTAAATTATTTGGGGATATATTTGACGCCAAGATGTACCACACTGAAAGAGAATAATTATATTAAGCTTAAACAGCAGATAGCATCTGACCTGAAAAAATGGGAAAACCTACAATTGTCATTGATAGGTAGAATTTTAACAATCAAGATGAATATTTTACCCAGAATTTTATATTTGTTCCAAACAATACCAATTAGGTTAAGTAAGGATTACTTCGAAGAATTAAATAAAATTGTGTTGAAGTATATATGGCAAGGCAAGAAAGCGAGAATAAAATTAAAACTTTTACAGGATGCTAGAATTAGAGGAGGATTTGGCCTTCCTAATTGGGAGTTGTATTATCAAGCTGCAAACTTAATGTAGGTTAAAGAATGGATAACGTTAAGAAAGGCTAGATTGTTGACATTAAAAGGTCATGATTTATTATTGGGTTGGCATGCTTTTTTATGGTATAAGGGAACTAAGTCACAGGGTTATTTTAGAAGGCATTATATACGGGAATCGTTATGGTTGAATTGGGAGAAAATTAAGAAACAATGTTATTTGAAAATTCCAGTTTGGTTATCAACTATTGAAGCTTTTTCGTATCCTATAACTTATAAGAAGGAACAAACAGTTAGATATGGGGAAATATTGGATGAAAAGGGTGAACTTAAAACGATGCAAAATTTAGAAGAACAAGGTATAAAGATGAATTGGTTTTCGTATGCGCAAATACATGCAAGGTACTTTAAAGACTCTAAAACAGAAGGATTTTATGATAAATTGACTGATTTGGATAGGATTTTGACAGGTACTGATGAAAAAGTGATTAAAAAACTATATAGTTATTTGTTGGAAATTAAATTAGAGGAAGAATAAGTTAAAGAAACAATAATTGCTTGGGGGAAGAATTTTGGATATGGAATTGACTTAGAGAAATGGCAAAAATTGTGGTCACAAAATTATAAAATGACAATGTCAACAGCATATAAAAAAAATTTGTATAAGATGTTTTACAGGTGGCACTTTCCCCCGACAAGAATAGCAAGAATGTTCAAGAATAAATCTGAAAAGTGCTGGAAATGTCATCAGATACCTGACTCATATTACCATATGTGGTGGACTTGTGAGGAAGCCAGGAAATACTGGACTAGAATTCGCATATGGCTGGAAAAAATGACAAAGAAACACATAGATTTGAAACCAGAGATTCTTTTATTGGGAATCGTACCTGATATATAGAATAAAAATTTAAAGTATTTGATTGTAAATGTATTAACAGCGGCTAGGATTGTATTTGCTAAACATTGGAAGAGTGAGAAAATACCATTAGAGGAAGAAATTATTAAGAAAATATTGGAATGTGCTAAAATGAGTAGATTGACATTTGAAATTAGAGAACAAGAAGATAAACAATTTTATGAAGTTTGGGATCTTTTTTTATCAATGGTTAGATAATACAGTATAATAATAGAATATTTAGAAACTTAGGAAATAGTGAATATATAACTTTTCTTGGTTTTGATAATTTTTAAGAATATTTTATTAAGATAGATTTGGTATGATTCAATGATTTGTTATAAAATAATTTAACAATTATAGTTATCTCGCTTAAGCATGAATTAGTAAAATTATAGTCACATGATTGTTTAATAATGATATTGGGATATTTTATTGATGATGGATAATGTGAGTTATTATGTAATATAATTATTTTGATGACTATGAAATGGATGCACAAAAGGGAGTGGTAAACCAACCGATACACTGTAAATTTATGAAGAATGATCTTTTTACGTTATGTTTTATGTCTTATATGTTTTTTGTCTGTCGTTAAAATCAATAAAACTTTTACCAAAAAAAAAAAAAAGAAGAAACGGCAGCTCAACCAGCCCAGGTAGACCGGGAGGGAGCTACCCAGAAAGGCCCAGCTCAACGTTCCAGGCAGTTCCATCCCAAGGAACCGGACAACAGAGAAGACATCCGAACCGGTCGACCACCACACCAGAACTGAACCGCGCAAGTCAAGTAGGCAGGTACGAAGCCCCACCTACCTACGTGACTACATCACGATGCACCGACGGGCGAAACCAAGAGGGGAGGGGTGTACGATATTAGCATACTCCAAATCCTCATAACTGATTGGTCAGAACGGACAGCAACCTGATTGGTCGAATACTCGGCCGGGATTGGAGCACTGGGAATCTACCGCAATCGGCTCTGCTGATCACGGGAGATTCAAAGCGCTGCCATTGGCTGCCGAGCCGCGAGCCAGCCCTATATGAAGGGCTGCCACGGCTCGCATTCTCTCAGACTATTCTTAACTATAAGAAAGAGCTGAACTCACTGAATGGTCTCGTGTCTCCTTCGACCTGATTCACCCCAGATCTAACACTGCTAGTGAGAAGAAAGTGATCTGTTTATTTTCAGGAGTAAAGAAGTTCACTTCTTGAGGTAGCTATGAGAAATGGAGTGCTTTGAACATGCTCTGAACATTGTTTTTTGTGTTTGCATATGTGATCATGTTTGTGTGTAGGTTAGGTATTAATATGAGCATTCTATTGTGATTCTATTTGACCAAGGGGCAATCCTAATTGTTCTTTTCCCTCACTGTGGGTTTTGTTCTATAATGCCTTAGTAAGACCACATTTGAAATATTGCATTCAGTTTTGGTTGCTATAATATAACAGAAGATGTTCTGAGTGCAGAGAAGAGCAATAAAGAAAGTTGATTAGGTGACTGGAGGCTAAAACATATGAAGAACAGTGGCAGGAATTGGGTATGTCTAGTTTAATGAAGAGAAGGACCAGGGGTGATATGATAGTAGTGTTCCAATATCTCAGGAGCAGCAAAGAGGGGGTCTGTTAAGTTCTGCGCATGGGTGCAAGGAGTGGAGAACGAGGCAGTGAACAGTGAACTTCAACTCTTTATTAAGCATACTGAACAGAGCAATCACCTAGGGCAGCAGCAGTCCTTTTATAGGGTTGGCTGCTGTCATATTAGCCAATGAAAAACATGGGAGTGTTAAACCCTTGAACCAATGAGAGTTGGCCCATTAACAGCCAATCAGACTTCCCAGAAAGGACCAATCCGATGTCGCTATTATCGGCCAATCAGAAGTGCAGGATTAGAACCCTACTTTTTACTTAAGAATGTTAAAACTTTATTAAATGCCTTTATTACTTCATAACACCCCTCCGCCCTATGTTCCGTTTGAGGGGTGCGGTAACATAATCGCGTAGATATGCAGGTCATTTCAATTGCCTATTAGATTTGCACTGTCCCACCAGTTCCTGTCTTTAGTCCGGTTCCGGTGGAACGTTTTTTGATTTATCTGGTACAGGTGATTCTGCATCTCCACAGGACGACTAGGCGCCGCTAATTCTGTCATCCTGCGGGCTCACCTCCGTTGAGGTATTTCTCTGTGGCGAGGCACACCCCCTTCCTGATTCTTCTTCATGGAACGCACCTGGCTGCTGACTTTCTTCGATTTCATCATCCAGCATCTCGAATTCAGTTCCCTCAATATCCCCTCCCCCCTCAGTTTGATGGTCACAGGAGTCGTGGGAGCTGGGTTGCAACCTAGAGCGAAGCTGATCGATGTGGCGTTTCCATATTCTCCCGTCCATTGTTTGTTCGCAGTACGATCTGGGCCCGGTGGCTTGGGTTATGGTTGCTTCGACCCACAACGGTTCGCCAGAAAGATTTTTAGCAAAGACTAAGTCGCCTACCTTGAATTCGCAGCACTTTCCGTTAGATCCACGGGGTTTCTCTGGCGCGTAGGCCGGGTGGAGACGGTCAAGGTGGGAGCGAAGTCTGCATCCATCAACAGTTCAGCTGGCGTTTTGTTGGTTACGCTGTGCGGGGTGATGTGTTGGAGTAGGAGTATTCTGTTCAGTTTGTCGTCAATGTCCCCATGGTCCATCTTGTGGAGAGTTTTTTTAAGAAATTGGACCATGCGCTCGGCCCTGCCATTGGCCGCAGGGTGTACCGGCAAGGTTAACCCATGGCGGATGCCCTGGTCCGCTAAGTATTGTTCGAATGCCAGGGCAGTGAACTGGGGTCCATTATTGGAGACTAAAACGTCTGGCAGTCCATGTGTTGTGAAACGTCTGGCAGTCCATGTGTTGTGAAAAGTTTATTTAATTTGCGGATGACTGATTCCGTTGTAGTAGTCTTCATCTTGTGGATTTCGAGCCAGTTGGAATAGGCATCCACTGTTAGGAGGAACGTAGGTCCCTTAGTAGGTCCCGCAAAGTCAATGTGGATGCGGGACCACGGCCCCCGGGGAGGTTCCCACTCCATTGGAATTGCTCTAGGTGGGGCACTGCTGACTTCTTGGCACTTTAGACAAGTCTTCACCCAGGCTTCGATCTGCTTATCGATGCCCGGCCACCACGCGTAGCTTCGTGCGAGCGCTTTCATACGAACGATGCCGGGATGACCATCATGCAATGCTTTCAAAACTGTTCGTTGTAACCGCTCTGGGACACCGACTCTGTCTCCCCATAGGATGCAGCCCTTCTGTGAGAAAAACTCTGTTTGCCAGTTTCTGAAAGGGGCGAAGTCATCAGGGGTTTGGTCTGCTGGCCATCCTCATTCGACCCAGCTGAGAACTCGCGCCAGGACAGGATCTCGTTTTGTTTCGATAGCGATGTCTCTGGCTGTTAGCGGCGGTGAATGTAGTGTTTCAATCTGGAGTGTCGTGAGGGTTGGAGCTGGGTCATCGATAGTTTCCGGAAGTGGGGCATGGCTCAATGCGTCAGCATGGGGAATGGCTTTCCCTGGGCAATGTTTCAATTTATAATTGTATGCAGCTAAGAACTCCGACCAACGAGTCATTCTGGGTGACAATGTATAAGGGGTTGGCTTGTCTCCCACAATAATCCCCAGCAAGGACTTGTGATCGGAAATTATCGTGAAGGCTCGTCCATACACATATTCATGAAACCGTTTCACAGCAAATACAACAGCAAGAGCCTCTTTGTCAATTTGGCTATGGTTGCGTTCAGCCCTCGATAAGGTCCTTGAAAAATAAGCAATAGGGGCCTCACTACCATTTGGTAACACATGGCTTAAAATGGCTCCTACTCCAAACGGTGATGCATCACATGTAATTGTTAAAGGCAAAGTCTCATTATACTACATTAAAACAGAATTGGAGGTTAGTAAGTTTTTCACTTGTCGGAATGCGTGCTCCTCTCGGTGTCCCCAGACCCAGGTGGCTTTTTTGTCGAGCAGTTTTTGTAGGGGCTCAGCTACGGTCGCCTTCTGGGGCAAGAAGATGTTGTAAAAGTTAATGAGCCCCAGGAAAGCTTGGAGATCTGTTCTATTCTTTGGCCTTGGTGTGTTTTTGATCGCTCTTAGTTTGCCCTCAGTGGGGTGAATTCCTTGCTTATCGATTAGGTACCCCAGGAACTCTATTTTCTCTGTACACAGTTGACATTTATTTTTTTTAACCTTTAGGCCGGAGTCTTTACATTTTTGGAGGACCATTCTAAGACGCTTCTCTAGTACTTCTCTATTAGGGGCCGCAATTAAAACGTCATCAAAATATGGCACGACCCCCTTGATCCCTTGTAAAAGTCTCTCCATCAGACTTTGGAAAATCCCTGGGGCTACGCTCACTCCGAATTGGAGTCGGTTGCATTTAAAAGCGCCTCGGTGCGTAACGATAGTCTGCGCTTCCGCGGTTTTTTTATCTACGGGTAGTTGTTGGTGGTACGCTTGCGCTAAATCCAATTTAGCGAAGATTTTTCCGCCCCCCAGGGAATGGAGAAGGTGTTGAACCACCGGCATCGGGTAAGCGTTCTGTTGTAGGGCTTGATTGAGGGTGGCCCGGTAGTCCCCACAAATTCTTAAAGATCCATCCGGTTTGATGGGTGTTACGATTGGGGTTTCCCAATGGGCGTGGTCAGTTGGTTCTAAAACACCCTGGGCTATTAATTTATCGAGCTGCTCGTCGATCTTTGGTTTTAGAGCAAAAGGCACCTGACGAGGCTTAAGGCAGATGGGCGCTACTTCAGGGTTAAGGTTAAATGATATCGGGTTCCCCTTGTACTTGCCTATTTTGTCTGCAAAGACATCCTGGAATTCCTGGACGAGGGCCTCCTCCCAGTCATAGCTTCTTGTTTGGTGAATGCCGGCTACCTTGATCCCAAGTGGGGCGAACCATTGAAGGCCTAATAAACTAGGCCGGTCATGATCAACGACGGTCAGCGGTCGCGACGCAGTACGATTTTTGAATGATACTTGGACTTGGCTGGAGCCGACGACCGGAATTCGGTTCCCCTGGTAATCTTTGAGTATAATTCTTTGGGCTCTGAGGTCTTGACACCGGATGGCAGGGATTAACTGTTTGAGGGTCTCCCAGGAAACCATTGAGAGGGATGACCCTGAGTCAACTTCCATCACGCAAGGTTGGTTCTTGATGGCGACCCTCACTCGGATCTTCTTTGCATCTAACGATGAAGCGTGACCAATGGTAATGGTTTGGTGTGCCTCTTCCCGTCTCGTTGAAGTGGCAAGTGTTTTATTTCTGTAGGAGTGGTGGTTCCATTGGTGGTTCAAGTGTTCCCAACTCACAGGACGATTCCCTGTGGTCTGGCGGTAGTTGTTTTCTCTCCGAATTGGGCTGGATCCTTGCTTGCTTCTACAGACCTTCCCGATGTGGCCTCTTTTCCCACAGGAATGCAGAGCGCGTCGAGGAATTTGCAATCTGATCATAGGTGGTTTGCCCCACAACCCGCGCATTGGTGCGGTAGTCTTCGATTCCACGCGTTGCATTAGTCGCGTTCGGACCAGAGCCGGTTGACCTCCTCCTCATCACTTTCTGATGGCGATTCGAGGTCCTCATAGTGGGTCGCTGTTGTGTGCTTCTCCAGGCAAGGTGATGTATCGTTGGCAAGTTGACGGAGCGGTGCATTGGTGCGGCGCATTCGGGCGGCCGACTTCCTGGTTGCTTCTGCTGCAGTAGCGTCTTTAATGACATCGGCAAGATTGATGTCCTCTTTGGCCATGATCTTGCTCTGCGCCGAGTGGTCATCTAATCCCAGAACTATTTGGTCTCTCAGAGCTTCTTCGAGGTCTGCAAACCCACAGATGCCTCCCAGGTTCCGAAGGTCCGCGATGAAATCTGCGATGCTCTCTCTTTTCCATTGGTCCCTCTGATAAAACTCATGCCTTCAGATAAGTGTTGGTACAGCGGGTGCATAGTGGGCCCCTAGAAGGGGCGCGAGGACATCCCAGTCCATGGATTTCACCTCAGCCGGTTTCGCTAGTGCCTTGGCCATCTTAAAGATGGCAGGCCCGCAATGGGTCAGGAACACTGCTCGCTTTTTCCCCGTAGTTGCGTCTTTCAAGTTGTTGGTCTCCAGAAACATCTGGAACCAGTCCAGGTACGAGTTCCAGTCTTCTTGTGCCGGGTCAAATGGAGCGGGTGGTATGGCGCCACCGGACATGGTTTCCGTTGTCGATGTGCCTTCAGCCACGTGCTCTGTTTGGTGCTCTGTAAGTATTCAGTCAGCTCTGATGTCTCCGCATCCCATCCTCGTCGCCAGTGTTAAGTTCTGCGCATGGGTGCAAGGAGCGGAGACGAGGCAGTGAACAGTGAACTTCAACTCTTTATTAAGCATACTGAACAGAGCAATCACCTAGGGCAGCAGCAGCCCTTTTATAGGGTTGGCTGCTGTCCTATTAGCCAATGAAAAACATGGAAGTGTTAAACCCTTGAACTAATGAGAGTTGGCCCATTAACAGCCAATCGGATGTCCCAGAAAGGACCAATCCGATGTTGCTATTATCGGCCAATCAGAAGCGCAGGATTAGAACCCTGCTTTTTACTTAAGGATGTTAAAACTTTATTAAACGCCTTTATTAGTTCATAACAGGGTCAACTCATTATCCCAAAAGAAGGACAAAAAGCAATTGATGGAAACTAATGAAGGAGAGAAGAAGCAACCTAGAACTAAAGAGAAATTTCCTAACAGTTAGAACAATTAATCAGTGGAACAACTTGCCTCCAGAAGTTGTAAATGCTCCAACACTGGTGGTTTTTAAGAGGAGATTTGACAATCATTTGTCTGAAATGGTATTGGGCTTCCTGCTTGAGCAGGGGCTGGACTAGAAGATCTCCAAGGTCCCTTCCAACTTGGTTATTCTGATCTGTTATTCTTTATCATATGCATGATTTCTAGTTATCCCTTTGTGGTGATGAGAAGAAGGGCATAGGTTTTTGTCTTTTTAATTTCTTTTTCCAGATTGATTGCTTTGTTTATGTTTCAGTTCTTTGTTTTGTCCAAGATGCACTTTTATTGATATTGTCTTGCATTGCAATTCCTTTGGTGGCAACAGGTTCAACCAGTTATGGAGAGTTTAGAATGAAACAGGGCTTTTTAGCCAAGACTACTTCTTTTTATTAAGGAACTATTTCCACAATTCAATTAGTTGAAGAGGGATATACTCTTGGTTTTCTAAGGTTGATACTGATAATAAAGAGGGAATTCCTCTCTACAGATTGTCCTTGATTTATGATCGCAATTGACCCTAACATTTCTGTGGCTAAGTGAGACAATTGTTAATGAGTTTTGCCGCACGGAATGAGTAGCTTACAATCTTTCTTGCCACAGTGGTTAAATGAATAACTGCAGTTGTTAAATTAATAACAAGGTTGTTAAATGCATCTGGCTTCCCAGTGGCGGATTAAGGCTCACTGGTGCCCTAAGCACTGACAAATCTTGGTGCCCCCCCCTCCCTTGTACATACTGTACAAACGAAGCCATATTCTCAACTTTGTGGTGTCCCCTTTGGGCCTGGTGCTCTAAGCATGTGCTTAGTCTGCTTAATGGTTAATACACCACTGTGGCTTCCCCATTGACTTTGCTCAAGTTGCAAAAGGTGATTGTATGACCCTGGAATACTACAACCATCATAAATACGAACCAGTTCTAAGCATCTGAATTTTGATCACATGACCAAGAGTCATGCAGTTCGTGGTGTAGTGCTATAGCAATAGCAATCCCACTTAGACTTATATATTGCTCCTCAGTGCTTTATACCACTCTCTGGGTTGTTTCAGCATATTGCCCCCAACAATCCAGGTCCTCATTTTATTGACCATAGAAGGATGGAAGGCTAAATCAACCTTGAGCCCATCAAGATCAACTCCAGGCTGTAGGCAGAGTTAGCCTGCAACACTGCATTCTAACCACTGCACTACCAGGGCTCTTGTATTATCTAAATGTATCATGACATACTCAAAATTGTCTATATTGTCCCACTCTGGACACTTGAAGCTTCCACATGTTCTTCAAGGGGAGTTCCATGTACAGTGCATCGCAGTAGTCTAAAAGGGAGTTGACTAACATGTGAGTGACTGAGAGGAGGTCTCCCAATCCAGAGATGAGCATAATTAAATCCAAAGATGAATTTATGTATGCAAAGGACTTCCTAGTCATGACCGCCACTTGTTTCTTAAACAGGAGCTATGTGCCTAAGAGGACTCCCAAACTTAACAGCAATTCTGTCTAGGGAGTCTTCAGAGTTAAAGATGGAAAGTCTTCAGATCTGGGAGACTTCAAAATACACATCTGTTTGGTCCTGCCAAGGTTGAGCTGAAGCCCATTTTTCCCTAACTAGATCTTCCTAGCTGAGAAAGAAATGTTATAGCATTTCATGTTGGTGTCATGGGGCAGAGTTGTACAGTTGAATATCTTCAATATAGTCATGGTGCCTCATCCCATGATCACATCCAGGGTTTCATGTAGATTCTAAACAAGAGCAGGAAGAAAGTAGAGCCCTGAGCCACACTGCAGAGCAAGAGTCTAAAGTTGGACTTCTCTGCTATTAACACCAACTGAAACAGATTCTGAAGAAAGGAAGAATATCATTCTAACACCTTGGCTCCCATTCTCAATTCTCTAAGCTGGTCCCGAAGGATACAGTGATTGATGACACTTAAAACCACTGAGAGATCAAGGTGAGCCACTATTCCCATCCCAGTCCTGCCCAATGATACAGTTGGTCCAGAATGCTACAGTGTGAGCAGTTATGTGCAGATTTCCTATGCCCATGAAACATTTCTGCTTCATAAGCTGCACTGGTTACCGATAGCTTCCTGGTACAATTCACCTATGTTACTTATCACCTATCGAGTGCAACATTTCCTAGGGCTTGGTTATAAGAGGGATCATCTGTCTCTATGATTTCTGTCCATCCGAAAAAATAGGCATGATCTGGATCTTATTGAATAAACAGTACCATTTAATCTTATTGAACAGTACCATTTAATCTTATTGAATAAACAGTACCATTTAATGGGATCCAGGAAATGTTCCTTCTCTGTGGCATCACCCCCTCTTTGGAACAGCATCCCTCCAAAATATGAACTGCTTTTATCCTAGATGTTCTTAAACAAGTCCTGAAAACCAGACCCTTTCCCCTGGCTTTGGGGTAGGGTGGTTGTCAGATTCCTTTAGGCTGAATGTTGTATGGGAAGAGGGTTTTTATTGTTCTCTCTGGGTTGCTATCATTTTTTTTTTCTGATATTGTGAGGCATGTTGGCCCCTCCCCTCTTTTTTGGTAAACTGTCCAGAATAATTCTGAACTGGGCAGCCTTAGAAATATATTTTATATGCAAGCAAGCAAGTAAGCAAATTTTATGCATTAATGCGAACTTAGGTAATGCATACTTTCAAGATAAAGCCCATCCTTTTCTGGTTCCCAGGGACATGAGATATGGTTGCTATTTATTAAATTACTTGATGTAATCTGGGACGAAACTTCTACTACAACATTTTGAAGTAGTTTAATGGCATATGACATACATCATGTGGTTCTTATTTCCCATAAACTTTACTGAAACATCAATATGAAAAGGAACAAAGAGACTAGTGTTAGGATTAGTGTCTTTGCTTTTTGGTGCTAAGAAGAGTAAAAAGAAGGAAGCAGATAATATTCCAGCCCATAAGCGTGGCCTTCTCAAGTCTGGAGGAAATTATTTATTGGGGGTTCAAAAGGGGGCTTTTATTATTTATTGGGGGCTCCATGCCAATTTCTAATTTTTCCCAACATAAATTATAAACCTTTATTGTGTGTCTGTCTGAATGGATACATGATATGTTCCTCACTTGCTACTGATATCTAAATTGGACTCTCATGTTCTAAATAGATTAATCACCCAATGTTTGTTATAATTGAGCTTTGCCCAAAGTAATGTCTTCTGTGATGGGATTACAATACTCCTGGATGGTGTAGTCTGGAAAGACACATTCACTCTCATTTCAAATATCTCAAATACTTTTCAATAGAGGCTGTTCTTTGATTCATTTAGTCACATAATGTTAAATAACAAATGGGCAATGTATGTGATTGTATGTGATTAATAAGACGGCTTGTTTGTTGTAAATTATTGGTCCTGCATCAACTCCCTTCTACTACTTTATTGGGAAGATTCACATTTGATACAAATATAAACCAGTTTCTTACTTTCTAATGAAATTTAACACATGCTGATGTGTTGATGCTGATGATCACATCAGTGATAGAAATGATTATATATAGCTCTCTCAGTGTTCAATACACTTTGCAAGAATTAATTCATCCTGAGAATGCTTTAAAATAGGTCAATATTTTTATGACTGTATTACAAGGAAAAGGGCTGAGATACTGATAGCTTGTCAAAGGCTGGTTAGTGAGCTTGTAACAAAGATATAATCTGAGGAAACGGAGAGGGGTTTTTCAGCAACTGTTTGTGTCAAATGTCAAAACAAGAGTATCTGGAAGGGGGTATGAAATCAAGATGGCATCTACAACAGTGTGACCAAAGTGCTGTCTATTTTTTGTGTGCCTTGTGGTTGCCATCTTGATTTATTTTAACCATACTCCATGGACACTTTTGTGTTCAGGGTTCTAATAAAGAGAAGAGCCACAAGCATAATAAGGCTAGTTAAGGTAGCTGAAATAACTGAATTATCTTAAAGGGGTCTTTGAGGGGTTTCAAAGGTCCAATTGAAATAGGTAAGTCCAACATTGATGGATCTGGCTGTTCTTTTAGTTTTGGGTCATGAATGGGGTGGAAATGATTGGATCAAAAGGTAAATCTGGAGCCTTGAGTGATAATTTTGCCCCACAAGAATTCTTTCATTTTTTAAAGAAATCACAATTTGGAGAGTAGGGTGCTCCCAGAGGTGGGATTCAATTTTTTTTTTATTAACAGTTCGGTGGGCATGGCTTGGTGGGCATGGCAGGAGAAGGATACTACAAAATCTTCATTCCCACCCCACTCCAGGGGAAGGATACCAATACTGTAAAATCCCCATTCCCTCCCCACTCCTGGGGGAAGGTTACTGCAAAATCCAATCCCTCCCCACCCCACTAACCTGCTTTCCAGCTCTGTTCCCCTGTGCAGGGCAACAAAAGAAGACCCAGCTGATCAGCTGGGACTCGGGAGGCGGAGAATAGATGGGGGCGGGGCCAGTCAGAGTTCTCTGAACTATTCAAAATTCCCACTACCAGTTCTCCAGAACTGGTCAGAACCTGCTGGGTGTTCCAGGTTTTTTTGAATGTCACAAGCACTTTAAGACGCAGAAAGACTTAATGTACATGTTTCACCTCTTGAAACTGCCCCCCTCCTCTGAAAATAAATTCTCAGGCTTACTTATTTTGGGGGATTAATCAGCAGCCTATGGGAACTTGGGGTCCTATTAACGGGGTGCTGAGACTGCATGAAATGAGCATGAAACATAAGAACATTAAGTCTAGAATCTAAATTCACTAGATCTGCTGTGCTTTCCATTTCACAGTCACAGGCTAAAATAAATGAAATGTTCATGCACTATATGCTTACAAATTATTTGACTCGAGACATGCTTACAATTGAATTTGCTTCTGAGCTGTACTGCTTCAGATATTTCACATGATTTGAGTTCCCTTCCTCTGACTTTTTGCCCCCTCTTTCTTGCCAAATCTATGAGGATATATCATGTTTGCTTCCTCTGTCAAAAGAAGACCTAGGAACAGAACCAAGAAAAACTACTCTTTCCCACATTGAATGACACTGTACTACACAACACATTATGCTCTAGTCTAGGGCACACCACAGTGTGGTCATTTCATCATCAATGAATGGATCTTGTGGCAGTTTCACTGCAAAAGTGCCAGTAGCCTCAGACCGACAGTCCTAAGAGTGGAACAACCATGGGCATTTTGATTGGCAGCCAGATGCATGAGATGCTGAGTGGAGGAACTACAGCTGTTCTAGTCTATCACCGTGTAGCAAGAGGGGAATCCAAAGCTGTTCTAAAAGGGTAAAAATTCTGTCCTTGACCTGAATGTTGTGCAAAACAGTGTTCATTTTCTCTAGAATCTCTAAAATAAGGAGCAAATGTGAGAGTGGGGTAACCTTGCAGAGTATTTCCTCAATTCCCTTGCCTGGTAAATGCTCTCAGTCATTCAATCCCCATGGGTATAGCCAGTGCAAACTCAACCCAAACACTTCTACAGTGATAAATTTACTTGCAAGGTCTCTGTTATTTATAAAGAGGCCTTCCCCATTTTTCCCATACATGCACACCCATTACATGTTATTCTACACAATTTTTAGCCCTAAGGGTGAAAAGAAAGAGAAGAGAATGCTAGGAAATTGTTTGACTCTATTACAAAGCATTCTCTTCTCTTTCTTTTCACCATTTCTAGCTTTATGGACCTCTCAAGAAAATTACATCTTTGCATATATCTAAGGTATGACAATTAGAGCCTGGTCATTTGTACCTCAAGTTAGCACTTTGGATTGATTTGTTCAATGACATATTTGTGGTTTTCTTTTCTTAGCTATACTATTTTAGATAGCTTTATTAGACCTTTTACTGATTCTCCCTCTCTAGTTTGCTGTATTCTCTGAATTCTCTTGTACAGTGGTGAATTCTTGTAGTTTTTCCAACGGCAACCATCAGAATGTTGATTTAATTTCATCTTTCAGTACTAGAATTTATTGTAAATTAGGAGTATGTTCTATTCAAGGTGGTTTGGATGTTGACATTGTTACTGTACAGAATTTCCCATCTTTGATCTTTTTGAATCACTTGCCATCATCCCATTGGCATCTTTCAGTATACCAATTTGAGGTTGGAACCATCTTCTGAGTTTAGAGAATTTTTTACATGTCTGTTTCTATCTTCAGTGACTTTATTATAGTTATTGTAACCCTGCTTCTTGTCTCTTTTAACAGCTCTCTTAAATTCTTGGTTAAGTTCCTTCCTTGAGATCATTGTCTTTTGTGGTTTTGACTTCTTTTCTTGGCAATCTCCATGGTTTGTTCTGACATCTAATTTGCTTTCTTCTTTTTCTAGATCTTTGGCAGACTCATTTCACATTTATCACTGACAACTTCTTTAAAATCTAAAGTTACTCTGGCTTTCTATCAGTGAAATTCAGGACTCACAGCACTTCCTGGAGTTGTCCTTGAAGTGTAGGGATATGCTCAACATCATTTGGAAATTGCTTGGCTTTCTTTTTCCACTTTAGCTTAAAGGGAAACTTACCCACGAGTAATTTCTGATCTATTCCATAGCCAGCCTGCAGCCCCAGCTTTGCCTTTATAATAGAGCTCTTCCACCTCCTTCTACCAATATTATTACTGAATAATGTTAAATAATACAAAAAGAAATAAGATAACATAACTTTTGTGTGCTTCAAGTTAGTTTTGCCCCCCTTTATGACTTTTTTTTTGGCCACAGTTGTTAAGTGAATTACTGCACTTGTTAAGTAAATCTGGCTTCCCTTATTGACTTTGTTTGTCAAAAGCCTGGAAAGATTATAAATGGTGATCCCATGAGTCTGGGACATTGCAACCATCATACATACCAGTTGCCAAGCACCCAAATTTTAATTACATGAGCATGGGGATGCTACTATAGTTGTGAGAAAGCCGATTATAAGTCACTTTTTTCAGTGCTGTTGTAACTTCAACTGATCATAAAAGAATGGTTGTAAAGTCTACCTATACATTGTTCAAATTCATTCCCTGTTTAAACAAAGCATTGATTGGAATACCTTGTTCTTTACACATCTCCCTTATACATTTTTATTCTTATCATTGCTATGTTTGGGTATTCCAGTAGATGTCTCCACAGATTTTGATTTACATTTTGAGTTACCACTCCTCCCCTCCTTCCAACTGATGTTTCAATAGCAGGCATTTGATTGCTTTGGCACCCTGAGAGAAAGTTTTAATTCTGCAGAAACTCTCATAGATGGCATGCCATACTGTAGTTGCTGTGTATGTGTGGGAATGTGTGTACACATGCGCTTTGGAGTCAATCTTCATTCATGAAAACTACGTGGACGAATCCACAGGTCTCATTTATTTAGTTTGCTCAGTTAGAGGGCAAGGTATTGTGTGAGGATATCCTGTACAATAACATCTCTAGTAATGAAGATAACAAACAATATAAGGAAATCATCTTGTGAAGTTTTTCCCAATTAAGAGTGACAAAGGTTTCAGGGCAGTGGAAAGATGTGTAATAGAAAAGAGCAATATCACTTTCCACCGCTCTGAGCAACAAAATAAGCTGAAAAACATCTTCAAGACAAATTTAAAACTTACTCTCAATTATCTTAAGAGTAGGGTTAAAAAAGAGACTCTTTTTCCTTTCAAGGCAGATTTTGGCACAATGTTAAGTAAGTTCAGTACAGTACAGAGAATGGTAAGTGGGTCACGGGTTCTTCCTTTTATTGTCTTTCTGGCTGCCATTGAATTAAGGAACATGATGACAGGGAAGATACATTTCTCTTGCATAAAGATGACTTCTAAGTCAAACCTATTGTTAGAATGACTTTGCTTATCCAGGACTTGTTTATGAATTAATATATGATCAGGCATGAATCACAGAGACTTGGTTGAAGGAAGGGAGAAACTTCACTCAGGACTATCCATGATTTCTCCCTCATCATTCGGCCTAAAACTTGGGTGGTGGTCTAAATTACAGACACCATATAGTGCCCTCAGGATGTATTTGGTCAGCTCCCAAAATTCAAGCTAGCATCAGACTAGAAGTTCTATCCAGCACCCTCATAATTATATGATTGGGTTACTAAGCAATCGTAGGAATTCATTCCTGATGCTGTCATTAGCCAGTTCAATATTCTTAGTATAGTAGCTAAAGATGTACAGCTTAACCTATTTCAAATGTAAGGCTATAGTCTTGACTGGTAATTCTCAATTCTTGTCCTTTCCATTCATGAAGACGAGACCAGTCTCACCATCTGGCTCCTGCACAGATCTGCCTTTTTCTTTGAGTTCCTTCCTCGGTAACCCCTACTCTGCTGCTTTAGCAACCAAATGAACTGAGACTGTTCTTTGGTTCTCTGTAGCTATGAAGTTGTAACAAGAAAGAACATCATTCAACTTCATACGAACAAATTAGCTATTTTCCTCGTTGTAAGGTAAAGGAAGAGAAGGGAATCTTTGCAGTACTGTGGAGCTAGGAAAACAAGGGGAGATTGAACAGAAGCCAAAAGGGTCCCCAGCTGAAGGGTTGAATGGATAAGTTTTTCATTTATCGGGCAACTTCCTAGAAAGGTAGAATAGAATTATGCCCATGTAGGAAAAAAAAGCTCAATGCTTTTTGCTGGGAAAAATTTTCATCAGTACAATTATGAAGTATAAGAGTGCAAACAGGTTCAAACCACTTGAGGCAAAAGTTTTCTGAATTCCTGGAGTGAACAAAAAATGCAATGGCCACACCTACTTTGTTGCAGAAGTATGTTGCAGAAGCCTTCAGGATGTTGCTAGAAAGCAAGTGTTTATTGCAGATACATTATCTAAAGTAGAACTACCAAATATTGAGGAGGTAAATGGTATTGTCTCAGATTAAAATGTGATTTATTTAGCTAATTCTGTATTTAACGTTGAAGTAGATATGTTGTTTCAGTTGAGATATCAGACAAAACAAGATGCTGAGTTGCCAGGTTGTTGTTAGAACTGTACATTTAGGATGGCCTCAATGTAAGTCCTGCCCTTTGCTGATATGGCCAGTGAAAAACATACAGGAAGGTTCCTTGATGACAGAAGATAAAGTCATTATCGCTAATAATATGTGGACAGAAATGCATAGTTATCTTTGCAAGTTGCTTCCAGGTATTCAGAAAGTAAAAGGCCACAAGAGATTATGTATTTACTTACACACAGGTTTTGCCAGGACATCTAAGCGTTTTAGGAATGCTTAGGTTGTAGGAATGTGGGGTGTGTGGTTTAATGAAAATAAGGAATAGGAGTGACAGGATAGCAGTACAATATTCCAATTTCTAAGGGGCTGCCACAAAGACGAGGGGGTCAACTTATTCTTCAGAGCACCTAAAAGCAGGACAATGGATGGAAACCAATCAAGGAGAGAAGCAACCTGGCATAAGGAAAAACTTTCTGACAGTGAGAACAATTAACCAGTGGAACAGCTTGTCTTCAGAAGTTGAGGGAGCTCTGTCCCAGGAGGTTTTTAAGAGATTGGGCAACTATTTGTCTGAAATGGTATAGGGTTTCCTGCCTTGGATTTGAAGAAATCAGACTCTGTTTTTCTGTTATCTTAAACATTTAACAGAGTAAGGAAGAATTGTCAGGAACAGAGGCTAAACAATTAAAATGAGAGAGATAGAGATAGAGATAGAGTTTATTTTGTCATTACACTCGCAAGCGGGTGCAACGAAATGAGGTGCTCTTCCACAAGTAAAAACTGGACAAACACCACTACAAGAAAAAAAATTAAATTAAATTAAAACTAAACACAGCCGACCATACAATGATCTCTATGCAATTTAAAAATGTAAAACCCCATTACTCTCATTCACTTCCACATAAATCTTATGACCCTGCATTCAAACTCAAAACTGCACTTGGATAAAAACTGTTCTTAAATCTGGTCGTCCTTGTTCTTAATACCCTAAATCTCCTTCTCGATGGTAATAGTTCAAAGAGCTGATGTCCCGGATGAGAGGCATCGATGTCATGTGAAATTCCAAATTATAAAATATCTGCTAATATTTTTGATTTGATAGTCTTTGGTATTTACTTTGTGGGAAGAATTTTAATAAGAACTAATAATGATAGAAGATTCTTTCCCCCATTGACTCAAATAATTGATCAGGATTAGAAACTATGTTTAAATCAAATAGGTACATTTTAACAAAGATCCCCTGCTAAGATTGCTGTCAATGAAAAAATAGTAAAACCAATTACCTGGGCAACGGTTAATTAACTAGCAAAAGAACCGTTCCTTCACTCTTCCCCAAACCCACAAATCAGCTGCCCAGACACCCATTCACACAAGAAGGCAAGCTGACAGACACAAGGAAAGAAAATTAAGGTTGACCTTTTGACAGTCACACACTAGAACCAAGATGTATATACGCCCACACCCCTCAAGCTCACAGCAAGGACTAGTCCCTCCCCCACCATAAAGCAATCTTTTGTACCTCATTTTCTCTGCTGCTACCCACACAAGCAAACCTTTTTGCTTTTAGGAATAAATAAATGTCCTTTCCTCATAGCATGCCTGGATTTCATTCCAATTAGTTCTTCTGAACTCCAGTTCAAATTGGGACCCCAAATTATTCTTCTGACAAGTTCTAGAAGATTATAGTTCAAAGTATTCAGAATTTCCTCATTTAATCAACTTTTTTTATTTTAAAATGAAAATTTCTATTTCCTAGATACAGTATTCTGCAATAGATGGTTAAATGTCTCATTGGCCAGTAAAGAAAATGTACAATTTGGAAGAGCTTGGAATTAAAATTAATACACTGTAGTCCAGATTATCACCAATCAAATGGAATGGCAGAGCAAAAATTCAAACTATTAAATCAATACTTTAAGTAGTCACTGCAGCAGATTAAGAATTTCATTTTAGTTTCATTGGAATTTCAAAATTCCACACCTGTGACTGGCCTGGAATAAACTCGAGGTATAAAATGTTCTCTACCTAGTTTTATAGCCCAAGTTTCTCTCAGGATTGTGTTATGGGATTGCAGTTGCTGTGAGGCAAGCAAAATAAAGATTATGATCAGTCAGCAAAATCACTGGCAGTATTTTAGTCATAAGATGTAATGTTCCTGAAAACAGAAGAGGGCTGGCAACTGGCAAGAATAATAATAGCATCACATCCAGAACCACAATTATTCTACAGAGACACCATTGAGAAGTAGATATTGAGGTAATAGAAGACACCTGACAGAGAATCAATCAATTGTAATTGGAGTAGAAACCTAGATAGAACTAGAAGCTTAAAACCTTGACTTATGACAATTGAGCCAGAAAATTATGTTAAGCGAGACATTTGTTAAGTGAATTTTGCCCCATTTTCTGACCTTTCTTGCCACAGTTGTTAAGTACATCACTGCCATTGATAAATTAGTAACCTAATTTTAAGTGAATCTGGCTTCCTCATTGACTTTGCTTGTCAGAAGGTCAGAAAAGGTGATCACCTGATCCTGGGATACGGCAAGTCGTAAGTATGAACCAGTTGCCAAGCATGATCATGGTGATTTTATAAAAGTCGTAACTGTGAAAAATGGTTGTCACTTTTTTCAGTAATGTTATAACAGTCCCTGAATGAAGTGTTGTCAGTCAAGGAGTACCTGTAAACCAAAAACAAGTGGATTAAATGTCTTCCATTTCACCAATGATACAATCTGAAAAGATGCAGATCAAAGGTGGTTTATGTCATCTTAAACTTGGGAGCCACAAGCAATTGTTGCAGAATTGCTGCAGTCTCCAGAAGCTCGTTTATCCATGGATGGATGCGATGAGCTGCTGTTCTGGGGACTGAACTACGGGACCTATTCCAGAATCCATTCAAGGGATAACTCAAACTCTCCAATTAAGGTCATTTAGGAAAGAACAATTTTTTAATTCACTGAGAGCCTTCGCCATGCTCCGATTGCAACGACCCAAAACTATCCTCCACAGCCCACACCAGGGGCCTCCAACCGTGGCAACTTTAAGACTTGTGGACTTCAACTCCCAGAATTCCTCAGCCAGCTTTAGTCGCCAAGGTTGGAGATCCCAGCTCCACACAGCACCGTAAACTCCGAATTCGCTCGCGAGCCTATTTAGCTGCGAAACTCAATTCAATCGTATATCCATGTGGGAGGGGGACACGTCACTCCATAAGCACCGCCTCCTGACGGCCTCTATTAAAAGAAACCCCGCCTCAAACCTGAAGCGGCTTATTTTCGTGGCTTGCCAGATCTCTCATCTCGCGAGACTAGGTGCTGTAATACCGGCGGAAGTGAAGGCCTGGTCCTTTTCCCGCTGAAGCGAGGCGTCAAGATGAGGTACGTGTGCATCTGTTCTGAGGCCTTAAACAGAATCCGCCGCCATCCTTGCTCTCGGGATCCAGTCGAGTGGCGTTGATGAGCCAGTGGAACAGGCCTGGGGCAAGGAGCCTGACACGGAAGGGCGCCGTCGTTCTTCTAGACGCCCGGTCTTGAGGGCCATATTCGCATGCCCTGATTCTCAGATCCAAGGCCGTATCTGCCGATCCAACGAAGCGGGCTGCTTCGGTGTGCGATTAATTCAGTAGTCAAAGAGCAGTTTTTAAGGGGTCCCTTTTTTGTAATGGAGTCGGATCCGAGTAGATCCTGTATTAAAGTTGCATAAGCTTCCCTTGGGTGACATTGTTCTTCTCGATAGCGAATTGCACAGTAGTTGTTACTAGCCCTTGATACATAACACCATAATTTGTTTTCATTCACTTACTCTCAATATGAGTGAATGTCAAAAGCCATATCAAGGGAAAGCTCCTGTCCAAACAGCACGTTGGGTGGGTGGGGTTGCTTTTCTTTGGTCTCCAGAAACACATTGACACGAATCTGAAAGTCTCTATGGGTTTAACTTGACATACGTTTTTCCACAGCAGCAAAGTCTCCCGTGACACGCTGTATGAAGCTGTGAAGGAAGTCCTTCAGGGGAGTCAGACAAAGCCCCGCAAGTAAGAACTTTAAAAGACCTATCAAAGTTAATTTGAGTAAACCAAGCACCAGTTTGCTATAGCTGCAGTGAGCAGATCCTTCATGCATAACTGAGATTAGCATTTGACAGAATTTCTCTGCAGTTGGAAGGAAAAAGGAGCTGTATCTGATCATGGATTGGAGTGTTTGCGTGACTGTATGAAGGAAGACACATTAGCAGGAGCTGGAATCAGCATGGCCACTGTGAAATCCTGAATCTTTTGGAAAAACAATAGTTCTTACTTAGAATAGATAGAATAGAATACTTTATTGGCCAAGTGTAATTCGATACACAAGGAATTTGTCTTGGTGTAAATACTCTCAGTATACATAAAGAAAAGGTACATTTGTGAAGAATCATAATGTACAACACTTAATGATAGTCATAGGGTACAATCAAGTCTAGGAAAGTCAATATAAATGGTAAGGATACAAGCGACAAAGTTACAGTCCTACAATCACAAGTGGGAGGGGATGGGTGATAAGGAATGATGAGAAGATTAACAGTAATAGTAGTGTACACTTTGTAAATAGTTGAACAGTGTTGAGGGAATTATTTGTTTAGCAGAGTGATGGCTTTCAGGAAAAAACTGTTCTTGTGTCTAGTTGTTCTATGTGCAGTGCTCTATAGCGTCATTTTGAGGGAAAGAGTTGAAACAGTTTATGTCCAGGATGTGAGGGGTCTGTAAATATTTTCACAGCCCTCTTTTTGACTCGTGCAGTATACAGGTCCTCGATTGAAGGCAGATGGGTAGTAATGTTTTTTTTCTGCAGTCCTAATTATCCTCTGAAGTCTCTGTCTGTCCTGTTGGGTTGCAGAACCAAACCAGACAGTTAGAGAGGTGCAGATGATAGACTCAATAATTCCTCTGAAGAACTATATCAGCAGCTCCTTGGGCAGTTCTCCAAGAAGCTTATTGTCAGCTCATATTGGAAAGTTCTGTGTAACAGTATAAAGCAGTAGTTCAGTTACATCTCTTGGATGGTATTAATATCAATTACAGCTGTAAATTATTGTAAACATTACAAATACTCTATACGAGAACAAAACAGTGCCTACACTGAACAGAAAGCTGTGGGTTTTTTTTAGTTTTTAGCAGTTGATTCTAATACTATCCAAGTTTTTATAAGCTTGCATGATGAAAACAGGTTGTTTCGAGTAATTATTTGTAAATTTTGTCTAGTGGTTAAGGCATCAGGCTAGAAATCAAGAGACTGAGTTCTAGTCCCATTTTAGGCATGAAAAAAACCAGCTGGGTGACTGGGCCAGTCATTCTCTGTCAGTTCTACCCATCTCACAGGGATGTTGGGCAAATAGGAAAATTCATAGAAGGGATAATTTACTCAGTACTGATATATTTGTGCCGAATGCTTTCCTTTAGAAAGTAAATTTCATCTTAAATGAAATTGTCATTTCATGTATTCAGTGGCCTCTAGATGTTTTAAAGTCCAATTAAATACAGTCATAAGTTTGTAATCTAAGTAGAGGCTATAATTCCAAAACTACTGAAGGCCATCTGATTGCTTTCTCCTACTGTATTCAATTGTCCTCAGTTTTTTTACTCAAATGTGTATTCCGTTTTCTTTACCTAGGTTTTTGGAGACTGTGGAGTTGCAGATCAGTCTGAAAAACTATGACCCTCAAAAGGACAAGCGTTTTTCTGGCACTGTCAGGTTTGCATTCTTCTTGTACCACCCAGCCTTCTGCTTGCACCCTCTCCCTGTTAGAAGTCTTTGAATTTGGTTTACATTCAGACAGCCTGTTGGCTTGTAAAATCTGTGGTAGCTGGGTGCAATGCTGAATTGCCAGGGTAGTTCAGTTCACCTCACTGTATGCAGCAGGTGTGGCTGGACGGACCCCTACCCTGGGTCTTAAAACATCAGGGGAGGTATGGTGAGGCTCTTATGCTGATCCTGCCGATCATTTATAAGAAGCCAGAGGTAGATCTTGGTGCATAGAGAAGTACTGACTGTCCGGTAAGATATGTCAGCACCAGTTTTGAATTTTATTTTATTTTATTTTTGCCATTTTGTATAACTTGTTGATAGGAGGTGGCTATTGTGATGATCTCTTTGCTCTGTCAGGCTCAAGTCGGCTCCGAGACCTAAGTTCTCTGTCTGTGTCCTGGGGGATCAGCAGCATTGTGATGAAGCAAAAGCCGTTGACATCCCACACATGGATATAGAGGCCCTTAAAAAACTGAATAAGAACAAAAAACTAGTGAAGAAATTAGGTGAGCAAAATAAAGAATATCCAAGATTTTAACGTCTGATAAAGTTGAATTATCTCTTTCTTTTCTGTACCATGTTAGATTCACTTTGGTTTAACATTCTTGTGGCTAATAGTGAAAAGCAATATGGTATATTCCATTCCCAGCCATCCCCCTCCAACAACTCCAAATAAAGAATGTAAAGCAGAGACATAATTTGAGTTCTTTGGACTGAAAAGGGATGGAGTCAGAGGTCTCCATTTCATGGTAATGTAGCAAAAGAGGAAGCATATTAACATTGTGGTTTGTTGCAGCCCTGATCTCAAAGAACTTTGTACCCTAATAATTGTGCTGTTAATTGCTTTCCAATTACGTTATGCTATAAGGAGTTCTTCAGCAAATATGTGTTAACTATTTCCAGCAGTCTAGCACCTGGTCCTTATTTTAGTTGCCTCCGTAAATAGTTTGATACTGCCTTAAGGAAGCTATTTAAAACCAAATTATATTAGAGAATATTTTTCTGATTTGGACAACCTAATCTATTAAGACATTTTTATTAATTTGTTTTATTTGTTTGCATTTACATTTGTAGGCCATACAAACATTTAAATTGTTCATTTTAAGCCATTAAGAGATGCTTGATTGCTGTGGGATATGAACCCAATAAATATTAATTGGCTTTTAAAATATTTTATTGGAATACGGTTTGAATTGGTACATGAACAACATCCATATCTACTATTCTGAAATGGAAAAGCATCCCTTAGTATAAACTTACGCCTTCTAGCATAGTGCAACTTGTATCCACTAATCTAAATTTATTTTGTCCTATATGTTAATGGGTTTGGAACATGCCTGTTTCTGCAGCAGTTATTGTGGAATATCTACTATGACAGGCTCCTGTTATGTCTGATAGTCAAGGTTCTGTACAAACTGAGGACAGCTACTCCTAAGGGAGTATTTGGTATATCCTGAGGGTAATTTGTAATTGTTTAGTTGTGCTCAGTCAAGGAGCCAGCTTGGAACTACTGCTGAATTAAAACAACAGAGTCCCTGAGTGGGAGGGGGGGGTAATGATATTACCAAGAACAGGAAGAGGAATACATGGGTCAAATAGTGTAAGAACCACTGTTCTAGATCATGTAAGAATATACCTGAAGTAAGCAAACACTTAAGTGTTTATTTGGCCCCCAACTAAACAAAATCTGGTGATTCTGAGAGCATATTGAATTTCTCTTTGTGCCTGAGAGAAGCACATATGAAATGTTGCTGGGCATGCAGAATACATTTTTTGTTTTTATTTTTGAAAGTGTATAATTTAAGACCATACACACAAAAGCACTCGGAGGAGTCTAGATTGTTGCATTCCATATTGTTAACATGTATACCTGTTTGCAGATATTTGAGATGAGTCTTGAATGTTTTCAGTATTGTGTATTTTTATTTTATACAGCCAAGAAATACGATGCTTTCCTGGCTTCTGAATCCTTGATTAAGCAAATTCCTCGAATCCTGGGGCCAGGACTGAACAAGGCTGGCAAGTTCCCTTCTCTCCTCACTCACAATGAGAACATGGTGGGCAAAGTAGATGAAGTGAAATCCACAATAAAGTTTCAAATGAAAAAGGTATTTTTTAAAATTCCTTACATTTTGCAGTATGTATTTTTATTGGGCGAAAAATAATTTCTACTATTTTCTAAAGCAGGCCCACAGAAAATTGTCTCGCTGAAGAAGGAAATAATATTTTTACATCTAGAGAGTCACTTTGCAGAGTGAGATGACACCATATAAATTTAATGAATTAAAAAAATACATCTATTGAGTTAGGTTTTCTCTTCAATATCAGTGAAGTGTAGGAAGAATGGAAAAGCACCTAAAATTGATTTATCCCTTCTAATTTGCACAATGGCACCGTATTTTGTATTAGAAGAACAATACTGTATTCTTCATTACAAGTAGTTACAAGAATCCCCAAAACACTGCAGTTGTTTTTCTAAAGGCTTCAGCTATTTGCATCTATCCAGTTCTATGGAAAATTGAACATCCTGGCCATACCAACTTGAGATTGATTTGTTTTTAGAACAAAATCATTTATTCCTATTCATTTGTAACAAATTTGCATCTTGTGTTCTTCTAGGTGCTGTGTCTTGCTGTGGCAGTGGGTCATGTGAAGATGACTGAGGATGAGTTGGTCTACAACATTCATTTGGCAGTCAACTTCCTTGTATCTCTGCTGAAGAAAAATTGGCAAAATGTGCGAGCCTTGTACATCAAGAGCACCATGGGGAAACCCCAGCGCCTCTACTGATGGCAATATAGATACATATATTTCAACTAACAATACAGTTCTTTTGAGCTAATTTACCAGTGTGTGAGTTTTGATTTTTATAAAATTACATTACACAGAATCACTGAATATTTAACTCCTTTTAATCGTGAGAAATGTTCATGTTCCAAATGATAAATTAGACTTCAGAAAACCCTGGCATATCGTGAACTGGTATTCAGGAATTATGAAAGCATGCAAGTCCTTGACTTAAAACCATTTGTCTAGTGACCACACTGAAAAAGTGCCATTTTTAACTTTGGTCACTAGACAAATGGTTTTAAGTGCTGTTTTTCACAAATAAGGCCATTGTACCACCCTTGTGGTCACGTGATCAAAATTCAGGTGCCTGGCAACTGGCAGGTATTTATGACAGTTGCCGTGCGACTTGAACAAAGTCAACGGGGAAGCCTAATTCACTTAACTGTTGCTAACTTAACTGCAGATATTCACTTAATTGGCAAAAAAAAAGGTCATAAATGGGGTAAAACTCAACTATTTTGCTTAGCAATGGGAATTTTGGACTAGATTGTGGTCATAAATCAAGAACTACTAGTATTTTGCTTTCCCCTAAGTGTAAGAATGTGTTCCTTCACATATCCAAACTAGAAATCGTGAAAAATTGTGTTGGCTGTGAGCAAAAAAACCATACTGGATTAGAATAAGTATAACTCCTTTATTGGTTAAAAATATCTGACTTATTAAATATTTGTTATCAGAGATTCACTCTCAGTCCAACATGCCTCACAGGGTTGTGGAGAAAACGGGAGAAAAATGGTGTGTTGGATGTATTCACCGTTTTGGATTATTTGTTAAAAATGTGGGGTACAAATAAGTGACAACATGAGTTGCATAAACCCAAAATGGGCGCAATGTGACACCGAGCAATTTCCCCAAACCTGAAGTGCCAGAATAGGAGGTTTTATTGTAGCAGTCTTGTTTGTAGGGGATAGATAGGCCATCTTTTGATGGCCATAATCAATACTTAACAATTTTGGAAGGGACAAATGAACAGGTAGGAAAGTAGGTAGAAGTATATACATTGAATGGAGGAAGTGTTCATGCTTATTCATATTTCACCACTTCCTCATTCCAAAGTAATAGAAAACTGACAGAACCACAGAAAGGGATTTGGGAAGTTCATACAGTCTTGGTCTTCAAGTTGACTATCTTTTGTTTGGCATGATGCACAAAACAATTCACAGCTGATGGAAAGCTTTTATGAGGTGTGAGCACAAATTGAATCAGGTCTGAAATACAGGTTTTTTTTATCTCCAGAGGTAGTTTTACATATGAAGCATATGCTGATTTACTAAATTATTACCATTACTATTTTTTTTGATTATAGCTTGAGGTGATATTTCAGGACCAGTTTGCTTTTACTGTCACAGTTTTTTGGCTCTGCCTACTCCAGGAGGCAGTTTGCTGGAAAAGAAGATAAACTTTATCTTGATATTTATATTAGAAGGAATAAAATTTCAACACATTGGCATCAGTTTGCCATATTAGACCATTCTTTGATTTTGAAGCTTTGCACATAAAAAATAGGCAATGGGTGAATATATGAAAAAATGAGTATATTGTTTACTACATTATACGTGACAGCTTCCTATATGCAGAGATTGTATTGCAGGGCTACTGAAATGACTGTCTCCTTGTTAGGAGGAAGAGAATCCTGCCCTTTATGTGGGTGAAGTTGGGGAGTACAAGACATTCTGATATGAAACAGCTCTGTTGCATTCAAAGCAAAACATCTCTGGGTCTTCTGAGCTAGTTGTACTTGAGCCATTTCAAATTTGTTTGGAATATTCTGGCTTTTGCAAGGACTTGAATGTCCTAAGAAAGAAATGGTATGCTTTCAGTGAAACCCCTAGGTATAAGTAATTTTGGGGGTCAACTTTAGTAAAACTCTTGATTCTAAATTTCTTAAACACCTCACAAGTCTCATATCCATATTATGATTGTGGATGTATTGGTACTTGAGAACCCAACCCAGATTGTCTGGATTGCTTGTTTTTACATGTAGGGCCCACTAATTCTAAGTCAAAACTTTGCTTTCTCCATATATCTTGAGATTTGAATTACAAGAAAATGGGTCTCTCTACAATGTTTATAGTTGTTACATTGAAAACATCTCTTAAAATCTTTTTTTATAAATGGAACTGGCATTTATAGATAGAATCATGAGAAAAGAAACATTCCAAAAAGCACTGAATCATAAATACAAAGAAAACTTTATGAGGGAAACATAAGTCTTCAGAGTTCAGGTGTGTGATTTTTAACTCGAAGTCCTTGTAAAATTGCAAATCATACTGCTAGGGCACAGAATGTACTGAGAAATTAACAAAATATAAGTACTACTTTGACTTGTTTTGGGCCTGCTGTAGTATTCTAATTGTAAAGAGCCACACTTATTTGCGGGATCTAATTTAATGACAGCAGGTGGCAACATTAGCTGATTTCGGCTGATAGTAAAGAAACAAGTTCAAATTAGGTTAGAAGTTGGATGAGAAACCATCAGGAAGCTCACCAATGTAGGCTAGATTGGGGAGCTGAAGAAATAACTCCAAATGAGGGGGAGGGATACTGACAAAGTAAGAAAATTACATGCACAGGTTGACAAAGTCATCAAGAGTAAAGCTTAATCCTGGTATTTCATAACTTAGCAAAAATCATGGTCATTTGAAAGCCCTTATTTTGTGATGATAGAACGAATTGTCTTATATCCCTTGAAATGGATTGTCATTGCAGCTCCTGAGTATTTGTATCTCCTAGTTCTTATTTCCAAACCCATTACGAGAGTTCATTTCAAAATTATGATAAAGAGATACAATTTTCCTGCAGTGATCTGTTCCAAAGGTATCTCAGAAAAAAGAGAAAGAAAAATAAGTTGTGAAAGGGAAAAGAAGAGGGAGAGCAAGCACTAGAAAGATCTGCTAATGTTTAAATCTTTGTGAACCCTTTGGGATTTTCAACATTTTTGCATAGATGTAACTTAAAATGTAATCTATTCTCCATACAAGTCCTAAAACTAGATAAAGAGAGCCAGCTTTGAATAATTTTCCTCAATAACAGTTTAACTGAACAAATATAATATAATTGGTTTAAATTTGGTTCTTGCCTACCCAGCTTCCCCAGAGATGATTCCTGAGGAAATGCTTAAGAGAGAAAAGTCTATTTATTCATCACGTTTACATGGCTGGTCATCTCACAAAAAAGTGATTTTGGATGGAATTCATCAATCGATAAAACAGATGAAATCATTAAAAGTTTTTAAAAACTTCAATAAAACCAATAAAATGCCACCCAGAGAATAAAAAAGATCAATCACACTGGAGCCCTCTAAGACTATCCCTGAGACCCCAGGCCTGGTGACATAACCAGGCTTTGAGGGACTTCCCGAATGATATCAGGGGTAAAGTTACTGTAATTGGGGGACAGTATGCTTGAGAGAATGTATGCTTGGCCCTGGTTAGAAAGCATGAGATAAATGTTTGCACTGTCTGCACAGTTCCTAAAGTCCCAGTCGATTTTATGAGCAATTCAAGTGTGATAAATCAAACTACTGTATATGATTACAAAGAACTACAAAAAACTTAGAATTGTTATCATGGTGCACCAGAGGCCATTGTGTAATGGGGTTCATGTCGCAATGCGATTGTCAACTCTGAAGTGACCCTGGCTGAAGCCATCTTGTGCTGCCTCATAGTTGCCAAGAAGCCTGAGAGGGGGAAGGGAAAGGGGCAGGAGATAGCCCAGCAAAAGTCAAAACAAAAAGTTTTCCTGTGGGAACCAAGGTCATTGTAACAGGTGGATGTTGAAGGAGGAGAGAAGCATGCCAGCTGTATTTATTGGACAATGTGACCGGTGACACCAGGGAAGGGAAATTTTTACTCTTTTAGTAAAAGCGGGAACTTTTAGAATTGGTTTTCACAGATTGTGCCAAAATGATATATCCAATAAACAAGTTCTTTGAGGAATCAACCTGCCTTGGATTTCCGCTTTTAATAGGTGCATTTCTCGGAATGCTGACATTGGTAATCAATGCATACATTTCAAGGTTCATGCTGTACTTTCTAACCTAAGCACAAGGTGGTAAACTTCATTTCTGTGACAGGCAGCGTGCGTAAATTTGAGGATTCTGTAAGAAAGGTACACTAGTCATCCCAAACCACTGAGATGATTCTGCAAGGCTTCAACTCTTCACCTGAAGAACCTAAAAGGTTAAGTGTGTGACATCAGGGAACCAGTCTTCGTGCCCCAGATATCACTGCAGCTTAAGTCTGATTAAAAGTAGCAAAGCTGCTTTAAGGGAAGATTGAAATAGTACAGGGAAGTTTGTTGAAAGCCATAGGTGTTTTGTGGCTATAGCTCAGTGCCAATGAAATTAGGTCAGGAGGTGGGCATTTGATATTTGGCTCCTAATGTCAACATATAAAGGCTATATAATTTTCCTATGTATTGGAGCCGCCTGTGGATTGTCACAAGAAAAGAGGAGAGCTGCCTGTTCATTAATTATAGGTTGGACTGTTTTGGAAACACATCTCCAATTATTCTTAGCTACTATGCCTGAGAGTTATGTTCTAACCAATATTGAGAGCACTAGTCAGAAAAGGCCATCTGCATAAATGTGCATCTTACTGGCAGCAATACTACAGATTTTTAAATCTGTAGATTTTTTGTTAGGATTCTGCACACATACATCACAAAAACATTAGAAGGAGCGTTCTCATCTATGTGAATGCTAAAAAGAAACTTTTCCATCTCAGTTTTTGCTAGTTTTGCATTTGATTTTTTTTTAAATTGATGCCAACTTAATCTAGATCACATTATTATTCATCAACTAGACCTTGCAGTCTCATTCAATGAATGCTCAGAGGCATACTTAATATATTTTAGGAATAAGCTGTTGCCTTTTTAGCAGGTTTGCAATGGGTGTTGAGCATGATTAAATTGGAGCTCTATTAAGCCCTGGTTGGGGGTAAACAGCAGCAGTTGCGATGTCTCAAATATGTTGATGTGATTCCAAAAATGATAAGCTTTGAGGAATAACAGTAGTGTTCTTTACAGGTCTCCTTTCATGGTATTCCCAGCCTTGGCAAAATGTTCTCTTGTTCCTTCAGCAGCCGAGGGCAATTTCTCTCCTGCAGCACGAGAGAGGGTTAACTCTTCGTTCCAGGTTAACCTCTGTTAGCATACAACCAGAAAGAGCTAAACCATCACAAGCAGGCAGTGTTTACAAGACAGCCGTCGTCCCTCCTATAAACAAGGGACTTCTCCAGCAGCAGAAAAAAGTGCATTCCAGAGAAGCAGAGCCTGGTTAGTAGACCTTCTGCCTTAGAGCAGGAGGGGCAGCCCAAGAACCTGATTTTCAGAAGTCGGCAGCTTTGCTTAGCGGCAGAGCAGAGACTGGTGTTGCTGTGGTTTCTCACCTTGGGTACCTCCAGAGAAAGAGAGAGCATTCCTCTTGGCTCGTCACACTTTAGACTCTCTTTGCTTGATGACACTCAAAATCCTGTTTAAGGTAAGTCAGTTATTTAAATATTTGATATACAAATGGGGAAAGCAATGCCCAAAGAAAGATCAACAATCTCTGCCTCTTTTGCTCTCTCGTGGTTCATTTAAAGGAGTTTTGAAATGAAGAATATCCTTCTCTGAGCAGCACCATGTTATGCCAAATAAAAGTCCTTAATATCATTAAAGAATACTTTTAAATAAGCTAGCCAACAATGTGCATGATGGGGCTTGAGGGGAAAGAGCAACCATGGGTAGATACCGTATTTAACTATTCCTGACTGCTTTCCTTCTTTCTTGTGATTAATTTGCTTTTATTGGTGAGTGTAATTGATGCACTATGGATATAAAATGGCCCATTGTATGTCACTTTCTGAACTTTTCAACAACAAATGCCTCTTTGAGAGACTGTAGAAATCTCTGTACATAACTTTGAAAAAAATAGATGGATGTCATTCGATCCATTCGAATAACTTTTTGCCATTTTATTGATCTTGTACGATGATATACAAATGTGGATTGTGTTCTGAAGTCAAAAGGGAGTCAGAATTCTTCCAGACTTGGGTTGGCGTGGGACAAACCTGAGGTCTCTAGAGGAAGAGCTCTTCTCTGGAGACTGAAAAGCATAATTTGAGGGTGGTAATAACAATTTCCTGAACTAAGCCTCTGCCTTGTGATCATATTCCTTACTTTAAGGGGTTAGCACTTGCGAGCCTGGCATGACTAACAGTCAGATAGCAAGAGTGAGATAAAAGAGAGGTTCTAGACAGCATTTAGTGGCCCCTCCTTTCCTGCTCCTTCTGGCAGACTGGATTATAACTGGTCTGGATTACAACTGCGTTTTGTGGGACAGATTTAAAAGGAACAACGTAGCTAGGAGCTTCTTCATTACAGTGACAATAAACAGGCCGTGAGAAGGAGCAGACTTTAACAGGTACTTCGTACTCTCAGCAAAAAAGAATGCAATGGTGATGGTAATGCAGCTTAGAAATACCTTCTGCAGCCATGCCCTTTCGCCTTTGTTTTTCCTATTCTTTCAAGCCCTCCTAGTATCCTGAAAAGAAACACTGTCCAGAGATAAGTCATGGACAGGTCAGCCACTCTTAAAAGAATAAATGCTACTTTCAGGGATTCTGAAAATTGTTTTTGTTAGGTTTTGAGCATGGGCGAGAAAGAATGGAGACAAACCTCTGAACGGTGAACTTCCGCTCTTTATTTACATCGTGACTTTCTCAATTGAACAGCAGTAAAACCTGCCTTATATAGGCAAACCTTGTAACGATTAACCAATAATGAACTAGGAACGTTAGCTCTTAAACCAATAAGACATTTCTGTTAAGGGCCAATCGGATTCCCTGGAACGGGCCAATCGGATTCCCCGGAACGGGCCAATCCGGTCCGGCTGTTTAACAGCCAATTAGAAGTGCAGGGCCAGAACCCTGCACTTGACTCCAAGCTCATACTTTATTAGTTATATTGCATACACAACAGTTTTGAGGAAAGAGGTGAAAACATTGAATGAAACACAGAGACATTGCATGGATCCTGTCAGTGTGTTGATATTAATGTTACAGTACTCAGAGCACACTGTTGCTCATACAAGGCTTCTGTTTTTGTGAATGCATGGCTGAGATTGGATTTCTTTAATTAAGCTCTACCACTGCAGCACTGGTACAAGACTCCTATTGGCTTTCAGGATCATATCATCCATCCTGGGGAAAAGACATGTCTAAATTTGCGTATTATTAAATAAATGCAATGAATCAGGGTAGAAGAGCAGTGGCTGGCACAGTGGTTAGAATGCAGTGTTGCCGGCTAATTCTGCTGACTGCCAGCAGTTCGATTCTGACTGGCTGAAGATTGACTCAGCTTCCCATCCTTCCGAAGTTGGTAAAATAAGGACCCAGATTGTTGCGGGCAATATGCTGACTCTGTAAACAGCTTAGAAAGGGCTGTATAAAGCACTGTGGAATGATTTATACAAGTGCTATTGCTTTATCTAACTCCAATATCGTTAGTTTTTGGTTATACGTGACTTTTGGAAGGCATTAAAGACTTGGTTTTTCTCCTCCTCCTCCTTGCGTCTGAGAATGTATGACCCAATGCATGAATTCTGCCCCCCTTCCAAGCACTCTGGATTTGGCTTTTATTTGAATTATTCTTTATATTTTGCTCCATTATGTGTTTTCTATTGATTTTACTGATCCAAATAGTCCTCTGCCTATGTTCATTGATTCAGCAATCATTCTAACTTGCAACAGTGCTACATGAGGGGTACTTACAATCAGTCCTCAGAGTCACATAACTGTGGTTTCTAATGTTCCTTGGCAGCTTCCCACAAGGAAGGTTAATGGGGAAGCCAGTAGCAACTTGGAAGTCACAGTCATATGAGGTCCTCATCCTTAACAATGGCAACTTGTGACTGCCAAAACTGCCATTGCTAAGTGGTGCAGGCATGTGACATTGCACTTAGCAATGGCAATTCCAATTGCTGTTGTAACCTGGGGACTACCGGTACTAATTAGGTACAGCTCCCTGAGTTATGTGCTGAGCAGAACAACAATATAAATTGATGAGAGAGAGTTTTCTTGCAGTTGAGTTTGACTGTATGTGACTTCATGGATGCCTCTCTGTTGTGTTTCTCAGCAACAATTTGGAAATAATTCACTATTGACTTCTTCCAGGATATATTTTTTTACTTCTCAATTTAATCTAAAGCCAAAGGAGTTCCTATTGGTCTCTTCTCCATGCTGCATCTGCTGTGACACTAGGATTATTTGGCTCCAGAATAAGGGCAAAAATTAAGGTGGTGATAGCTGTTTCGCTTGTGTCTCATAGTTTATAAGTTGTTAAATTATGCAGCACATGAAAAGAATGGAATGAAAATATTTTCCTCTTATGAAATAAACATGATTTTTCATTGCATGCAACCTTACTGGATTTTTTAAAAAAATATATTTACTCCTGACTGCCCTAGTCCTTTCATTTTGTCTTAAAGCATTTTTCCCATTTCCATGTAGCCCTTTCTGCCTGTGCATTCTTATATTTCAACTCCTGTTTCATCCGGCTTCTGTGTTTATCTAGTTGCTTAAGCCCTATAGCCTTTCTTTTGCATTTTCAAAGCTCCAGAATTGCCTGCACATGATGACCTGATTTGTATGTCAAGCTTCTGCCCTGTAATAAATTGCCATGTAGGGAAGCTCTGATGTTGAGGCTGTTTTGGACAGCTTCCAGGTGATGGAAGTTTTCTGTTGGGAGGCCCTAAATACTTCTCTTTTCTCCGTGGATCAGCGCTGAACTGAATGTAGCCTGCAGAGCCGTTTGTCGGTGTAACTCACTGAACGCATCTCGCCATCAGTGTCTGTGAAATGATGTTAGGCTTGCTGATATTCCTCCACCTAGAAGTATTTAACCAAAAAATGCCCGTAAAGAAATAATGTCTCCACATACGTTCTTGTCCCCTCTCTTGGTTCTTTTGCCTATTCTTCTCCTAAACAAAACAAGTCTATTATACAATCTTTTTGCACTTGTAATAAATGCAGATTTACTGCCTATTAGGAAACCACATTCTGTGTAGACTATTCATTTCATCTTGTCTAACATTTGTCTTACTTATTTACATATATTACGTCCTCAACTTGTGACCACAAACAGCCCCCAAATTCTGTGGCTATTGCAATATAATAAGCTAGACAGTTCAATGAGTTTTGCCCCATTTTATTACCTTTCTTGCCATAGTTAAGTGAATCATTGTAGTTAAGTTAGTTACACAGTTGTTAAGTGAATGGGGATAAGTGAGAAAAATGGTCATCAGTCAATTTTTTTCAATGCCATTGTAACTTCGAACAGACACTAAAGAACTATTGTACATTGAGGACTACCTGTACTTATTGGCAACCCTGCCTGGAGATGCCAACCTGGGAGCTTCCACAAATAAAGTGGAAGAACCTTCCACTACTAAGATAAAGTTGTCAACTTTGAACAGAAGAATGCCTAATGGAGCAGATAAAAAATAATCCTAACTTCTCTGGCCTTCTAGTGGAGGTGGATTTTGTAGACAGACAGAAGACCTGTGCCAGTGGGGTTGTGGGTGTGGATATACCACTTGAGGGACACCCATTGTTCTCCCAGAAATTGTGCTGAGATGGGGCAGCTTTAGCTTCATTGACTCCAATTAACACAAATAAGCTGAGCAATATCACGCCTTTTACTCTTCTTCATTTCTTTCTGAACGTCAAGAGCTATTGGGCTAAACATCTTGGTAATGGCATGAGCTGTTTAGACTGTAGAAGTGCTAGAAGATCACTCTTTTCCACAGTTCTTCCTCCAACTTCATTTGGGAAGTTTGATTTAGATTATCTCCTCTGTTTGTTTCATTACCAAATATAAATATTAAATTTTATAGTTTTGCAAGGGCAGCAGGGGGGAATGATACAGAATGACAATCTGAATGTTCTGGAAAACCTCACAAATAGTTATGCATTTGAATGAATTCAGATAGGAATGCTTCTGAAGATGATATCGTTTTAGTTTGGTAAGTATAGTATCTTTGCTAAGCAAAAGCAATAGCACTTAGACTTATATACCGCTTCACAGTGCCTTACATCCCTCTCTAAGCAGTTTACAAGAGTCAGCATATTGTCCCTAACAATCTGGCTCCTCATTTTACCAATCCCTAACCATAACCCTAACCCAAGTCAACCTTGAGCTGGTGAGAATCAAACTGCTTAGCCTACAATACTGCACTCTAACTACTGTGCCACCACGGTTCCTTAAATCATTCAAGGAAGGATGTCAAAGGAGAGACAAAATTAAATTTAAATGAGGAAAAACTAAAATATTTTTTAAAGTTATGTTAAATAATTAAATTGAATTGTTGAATTGTCCTGCGGCAAGTTGCCAAATGGCAAGTTGCCAAATGGCAAGTTGGTCATGGTGAGTTGGCTGCGGCAAATGGACTGTGTTGTGTTGTGGCATATCTGTGATGCAAACTCTTAACACTTTTCTTCCTCAAGTTGGTAGTCTCTGAATATGTTTGAACTACAATTCCCAAAAAATCTTGGGACGTTGGGATTTGGAGTACCCCTCTAGCTCTGCACCAAGAATAGAGTCAAAAACATTTGATTTCCAAATCACAGATAACTGTACTGAGCAACGAACACGCTAAATGGTATGTCTTGTTGTAACTGCTAAATTTTACCATTGCTGGCAAAATTAGTATTCCACTGCCCTCCATTCTTTGCTTATTCTTTCCACTTAGTTCTGAGCTTTCCCCAGCAGGTGGCCTTGTAGATTTTTTTTTTAAATTCTTTTTCTTACTTCCTGGATTAGACAAGAGTGTCAGCTTGGGAGTCTGGAAGCTGTTAGTAGGGTGTGATGATTTTCTGTGATTCTATGACTCATAGGTTTTGGGAAAATACAGTTACAAGGAGTTCCCTTAGGTCTATTTATCAGGGAGGCAAAATGCACAGCAGACTGCAGCATTGGCTGTCAGCCTGATCCAGCAAAGAGAATGGCAAACTACTGCAGAGATAAGATAGCTGATTCCATGCCAGGCGGTGCCTATGGAGATGGTGAGGCTTAGGCGGGAAAGGAAGATTGAAAGGCACCTACTGTACTCCATATGATTAGATCACACTGCAGAAGTGGGTTCAGCCTGAAGCAGCCCCTCTGACCAAGCACCCTGCCAGATGTCCCAAGGTTATCTCTCCTGGAGCAACAATCCTCATACAATTTTCACTTCAACTGGAGGAATGAACGCCAACTTCATGAAGGAGCTTGTCTCTTTGCCAATGGAGCTTCATGATAATTAATCAAGCCTAATTATCATTTCAGCAAAGAAATGCAGATACAGCATCTGGGAGATTTGGATGGTCCTATGCTGTCTTTGGATGCTGGTAAGCAGCTCGGGCATGGATGGAGTAATGACCAGCCTTGGGGGAGGGGGGGGCTGTCTCCTAATTTTACAAGGTGCTAACCTGATGTGATTTGTTAAGATTGATCAGGGCTTGGTATCATTAGTGGCTGGGAGGTCTTCATTGCTCAAAGTTAGCAGCTTTCAACAGATGTGACTGCACCTCAAAGAGAGCAAATTCCCCTGCATCTAATGGAGCAGTTACAAGTCTTGAGCTTAGTGAACCCTTCTGGCTCTATTCAATGGGAGAAAGAACACAAGGCACTCTTGACTGCAACAATTTCTTTTCACTCTTATTTTTTTTCTATTCTGTCCTACCACTGGACCATTTCTCAGTTGCAACAGAACCTGCCACAATTTATTCTGGATGCAGTGTCTGCTTTTGCTCTGCCACTGTAACATCAACATCAGTCTTTTTTTTTTTTTTTATTCCTCTGCCCTGTGTATAGCATATTCATGCCAGAAGGCCTTGCTCTGATCATTTGGCTACTGCTGGTGTGGACATTCTTCATGCTAGATGGAGGATTATGTCATCCCTTTGAGGTAGGCTAAGTCAGGAAACAGACACTAAAAGGATTCTAGGAGTGCTACTTTATCATGGTAGAATATAATAACAGAACCTTGAAAACTTGTCAGTTTCTCTCTGCCCCATCTTATACCAAATGAAACTAAGACAGAGTTATTGTGAGTTTCTTTCTCATGCTATCTTCCCTTCATTGCTCATCTGTTCCTTCACCAAGGTCATCACTTTATTCCTCTACAATAGGGGTGTCCAGTTGTGCCAACTTTAAGATTTGGGGACTTCAACTCCCAGTCCCCAGTTTTAAAATTGCCAGACAAGGTTGGTTACACCTGCTTTACAGTTTCAAGGTGGTGCTTGCTTTACAGTTTCAAGGTGGTTCAAAGTTACTGCTACTTCAATATGTCTTTGCTTCAAATAAAAATATTTTGTGGATTCAGTTGTGTTATCACTCTTCTGTGATCAAGTCTCAAGAGCACTATGCTGCAATCCCTACACCAGGGTGGAATTTCTGGGAGCTCAGGCCCCATCTTCAAAAATGTTTGAAGAACATTAGATTGGAGCTAGCTGACCTAAGTTTTTCTACTGCTTTAGAATGCATGTACTGTCATCCTGTTCTCCCATCCTCATTCTCTGAAAAAAAGTCCAAGGTACTCTGATAACTCACCTTTGACCTGCACATTAGAACTCACATTGTTCCTTCTGAAAAGAACCCACTTAGAAAGGAGAAATGTGAGGACCTGTTAGTTCTCTTGTTTTTATATTCTGAGTCCTCTAGCATTGTTCTCGTGTCCCTGAGATGCCCAAAATGTATGGATGATGCCAATCCTGTTGTCAGATTTTAGGGTTTAGGTTCAATGGAAAATTTTCTCATGAATACAATAAATGTAAGAAGAGAAGAGTATGTTTCTGTATTTGTTTCTTCAGTAACAACGGCTACTTCAGAAAGAGAATCAGAAAGAATGGTGAATGAAAGAAGCCAAAGCTCTGATAGCAAATCCAAAGTAAGTAAGACTAGAATGGTTTTACAATTATTGCCTAATTTTCAAGAGGGAATTCCCCATTTTTAGTGCTAGGTATTGATCAGGCCCTGAATGCCTTAGCTTTGTTATGTACTGCCCTCAGTATTTTCCAAAACATGTTGCTTCAATTTGGTATTTTGGAGATGGGCTGACTGGGCATTCTGAGAGTTGTAATTTAAGATGTATAGAGAATACCAGATTGGAGAAAACTTTCTTGGACCATACTATTCAATTGGAATCTCTCTTACTTTATTGTAAAATGATGCGGGGCTTGAAACAATTATACCAAAGTTCTAAATGAAAAAAAAGTATGAAGGAAGGTTTTTCTCTTCTGCTGGTGTTACTCATAACAGCCCACTCTGCTGTGTATAATTGTGGTGGTATCATGATCCTTCTTTCCAAGTTAATTCCATTTCCCTAAGAGGACCGAATCCATCTTGAGGAACAAACGTGCGTGTATATTTCTGTTGCCTGATTGTAACTACAGTTGCTTGATTGTAACTACACTTGTTCCTTTGTAGCTTTTTGTGGTGGGATCCCAAGAGCCAACAAAAAGGAGCAGAATCCAAGCAGTGTGCTTTAAAGACAGTGGTGACAGCGATGAAGGTTGGTGAATAAGTGCTGGATTTATCTTGTGTTCTCCTTCCTTTGCATTGTCCATATGTCCTAATTTTTCTCTCCCCTCCTTTTTATTTTATATTCAAAAGTCTTTCAGAATTCTACCCATCCATTTGTTCTCTACAATTCCCTGCATTTCATTTAGTTACTTCCAATTCTGCTCTCCCATTTATATATGTATTTAATTTATGCTCCTAACTTTCCAGAAATGGCTAGTTTGTCTCCTTTTTTCCCCCAATTCAAATTTTTCCATTTCCAAAAGATTAGCATCTTCTCCATTTGTATATTCATCAGGAATTTTCTTCAAGCGTGCTCCTCTAGAATTATGAGTGCTGCGAGTTAACCATATTTCTATTGAAATAAGCAAACTCCAAAGGCATGTTCTTAGACTGTGTAGAATGGCTGTTTAGTCTAGAAAAAAGAATCCAGATTAATGTCCTATCTGCGTGATTTCTCCTGTAGTCTGTGTAAGAACAAATGCCCAGGAATTGCTAGGACAAATTGTTTTATCAGGAATTTAACTTACATTTAAAGTGCTTTTGAACAGTTTGCAGTTACTGGCCTGCCATACCTTTGCAATGAATTTCTAGCCAAAATAATCTCAATGATGACTAAGTGTCATTTTTAAAAAAAATCTGTTCCTAATTTGTGCTGTTTCTACTTTATTTGTTAAACTTTTTCTTATCTAGAATCAGAGTCCTCTGAAGATGAATTGAACACTTCACAGGTGGAGGTTTCTGTGCTTCAGAGGCTGGGCCTGCATAGGTAAGATCCATCCACATGTCTGACAGGATTCTTTCATAGGCCTTCTTGCTTGTCTGTTTCTTTATGAGTGGGAAAGGAGGTTCTCTAAAATAAGGCATCTCTGTTCCTAGATGTTGGCTTTAAAATGGCCTTAAACCCCAAACAAACACAATTTAATTCCAAGAATTGTTTGTACTAACCTTAGCAACAGCATTTCTGAAATCATTATCAATTATTATAATCTTTCCATATCATTTACAAGATATTTCCCCTTGTAAATTTGAGTTACTTCTTGCACTTACATCCCAATGAACTATACCAATTTGAATATGTTTGCTCACAGGTTTTGTAAATTGGAGAACAATAGTGGAGGGTGTTTTTTCTGCATTCTCTCCAGCTTCATGGGTGAAATTATTCAGGTTGGAAGCTGCAGAACCTCTCCCCTGCTAAGTTGTTTGAGTTTTGCCTGATCACTAATATCAAATATTAGTAATATCTACTCTGTATGATTTTGTATTTTCCTTGCAGGGCATCTCTCACAGAGCAAGATGTGGAGGTAAGTGTTGTTATCCACGCAGTTGAATTCTTTCTAATTCATAGCATTTTAGCTTTTTCAGAAGATATTCTGAGCAGTGGTGGGATTCAAAATCTTTTACTACCAGTTTTGTGGGCATGGCTTGGTGGGTGTGGCTTGATGGGCGTGGCAGGGGAAGGATACTGCAAAATCTTCATTCCCTCCCCACTCCTGAGGGAAGGTTACCACCAGTTTTCTAACTACTCAAAATTCTGAGAGTTGTAATCTAAGATGTATAGAGAATACCAGATTGGAGAAAACTTTCTTGGACCATACTATTCAATTGGAATCTCTCTTACTTTATTGTAAAATGATGCGGGGCTTGAAACAATTATACCAAAGTTCTAAATGAAAAAAAGTATGAAGGAAGGTTTTTCTCTTCTGCTGGTGTTACTCATAATAGCTCTGCTGTGTATAATTGTGGTGGTATCATGATCTTTCTTTCCAAGTTAATTCCATTTCCTTAAGAGGACCGAATCCATCTTGAGGAACAAACGTGCGTGTATATTTCTGTTGCCTGATTGTAACTACAGTTGCTTGCTTGTTATTCCTGTTCTCCAGAACTGGTCAGAACCTGCTGAATACCACCTCTGATTCTGAGGCTTATGGAGATAGATGTTCTAAAATAATCGATTTCTTGGCTAGCTCTTTTTCTGACCTGCAGAACATTATTTGTTCTGAGACCCAACTACAACTATGCACTACGGTATTGTCCTTAGTGAAGAACACCTCCCTTCATCAAGGATGTTTGAATAATTTTAGCATTAAGTTCAGCTTCCATAATAACATTGACTGGGTTGGCAAACTTTCTACATATCAGAGGACTCAAATGATTTAAATTCTTTTTCATTACATTACAGTGTCACTAGAAAGCATACAATGGATAAATGTATGTAATTTGTTGTGACACTAGAAATTTTTCATGAGGGAAACAAAACATTTGTATTTCAATTTCCCAACAATGAAACAATAATATGTTATTACTTGGGAGGCATTCTGTTTTCTTAGTTAAAGGCTATGAGTCCTGGGAAACTATCTGAAACAATTAATAATTTAAGATGACCAGGTCATCATGAAAGGTGACATTTCATATCAATGTCTTTTAGTCAGTCATAGCTTCTGGGAAACTGCCCAGATAGGTCCATGCAGTTTTCTTGGCAATGTCTATGGAGATTCAGGTCATGGTTGCCCAAAGGTTTCCCCACCACCACCCAAAAGGTAACTGGACTTTCTTGGTTCTTTTCCTTTGAAAATGTTTCGTTTCTCAACCAGGAGCTTGAAGAATCTTCTTGGATGAGAAGCTAAACATTTTCAAAGGAGAAAAATCTCGTTCCCTTTGTGGGGGAGGGGGAAGGAAAGCACTTTGGGTTTGGGGGTCAATCATTTCAGTGATTTGCCATTGCCTTCTTCCTAAGATTGAGAAAGAACGACTGGCCCAAGACAACTTGACCTCACAGTCTCCCATCATGAAACCAAGAGCCTTTCACCATTATAGCAACTGATTTTCTGTCTTACACATGGATGAATTTCATGCTGGTTCAATATGGAAATACAAATACATAGATACATATGCACAATATATTAACTTTCTCTTGAAACTTGATTGCAGATAAGAAACTGATAAAGTACAACAATTTTACACTATCTTTTCTGTTTCCTACAGAAAATTAGAATATTTGACTTACGATCTATTCATTAACAATTTCCCCAAATGTTTTGGTTTTGAAAAATGTGGAATATGATAGAGTTCCATCAGCAGTACAATTTGGGTGATCTTCCATTTTTTGGCAGGCAGCTTTTGCGCACTTAGCCTTGGCTTTACACTGTGACATGTTTACCCTGAGACAGCGAGTACAGATAGAAGAACGAGCCCGGAACACAGCAGAAGGGAATATTCAAGAGGAGTTGGCAGAATGTCAGGCAATGTTGCAGGCAAGTGAAGTAATTTTCTGGAGTCTTTTAACCATTTATTTTGTATTCCAAAATATGGTAATCTAGAAGCATCAGTAGTGTTGGGCTTCCAAAATCTCAAATGGGAGAAGACCAGCAGAGATTGAGATGGATTCAGACATTGCATTTTTTCTATCCTTTTCATTAATGGCTGAACCATAAATAGATTGCCTTTCTGATTTTATCACCACCTATGTGCAGTTAAGACAGTTTGGCTAAAACAATGTATGTACTTCTACTGAGCAGGTTACACATAAAGATATCTGAAGGAAATTAGGCCCATTTTTGTTGCATTGCATTGATAATGAATTGATCCAGCCCTGAGAATTGTCTTATTTGTGAAGTCTAGTGAGGAAGTCCTAGTACTCATTATTTCAGTTCGTTCAAGAATCACTGTTTTATCCCTCCAGAAGTTGGATCAGGCCTGTCTGGACCCCAGGCACAAGGAACTGGTTGAACATTTACAGAACAGCCTAGCAATTCTGACAAGAACAATTGAAAGGGCAACAGGTGCAGCAGAGAAATTAGGAGCTGTCCATCAGGTGAGACTGTAGGTTTATAAACTCTGAATTATTGGAAAGGTGAGTAGATTGTTATTGATCTCAACAATTACCATCTTATGGGATTATTAGAAGGAAACTTGGGCTAGTCTGACAACTTAATATATAGTCCTGAGCCTTTCTTCCTGATACCAGGTTAGGGATATGGATAGTCCTTGACTCATTACCACAATTTTCATTGCTAAACAAGGCAATTATTAAGTGAATCATGCCCAGTTTTGACCTTTTTTGCCATGGTCTTAAGCAAATCACTAGTTTTATTGTTAAGTAAATTATGCCGTTGTTGAGTGAACCAAGCTCCCCCCCATTTAGCTTGCCTGTTGGAAGCTGGCTGGGAAAGCCACAGATGGCTATCACATGACCCTGGGACCCTGCAAACATTGTAAATTCATTTGTAGAATGTTAGAATCTTAGGATCCTGCTAACATATTTTTTTTATGAAATGTTATTACATTTAGGCAAATAATTAACTGATTTGCATATTATTTAGCCACTGGATAGTTTTATGAAGCCACATTTAAAACTAAATTAGATGAAATAAAATTGAACAGGCAAGCTAATGCTCTCCCAGGACTAGGAAGTCTCCAATTCAAAACTTGGTCCCTGTATTTGTTCTCCTTAAATGATTTTATGTAAGCCACCATCACTCTGCTTCCTTTGTCCTGCAATATGGACTAATATGGCCGACTTAGCAAAATGTAGCAACTTGAGCCTCAGAAAATACTATAAAAGGTAAAAATATCCTTTGAGAAGCTTAATTACTATGCGATTCATTTCATTTTCTTTATATCAATATAAAAGCGCTTTGCTGCTGTTGTCTTCCACTAACCAGATTTGATCTGCCTTAAAGTCTAAAAATCACAATGGAAATCTATCCCAATGCAAAATATTAGTCATAAGGTTCATGGGCTCAATTAATCATTGACTATTCTACGGTGATAGTCATTACTCAATGAAGGAACTGCACAATTTAAAAAAAATAGGGTTGAAGCAGGTGTACCTGTTCACCAATCTCCTTGAAGAAGGTTGGGCTGGCTTGGTCATAGTTTCCTTTATTCCTCCTTGGATTCATTCATACCTTCCTGTCGTTCCTGCAGGAGGCTCGCATGAGTCAAGCTGCAGAACTGATGGTGCAACATGTGGAGAACTTGAAACGGCATCACCTGAGGGAGCATGTAGAGTTGGAGGATATGAAGAGACTAATCCAGCAGAATTCTCGAAACTGGCAGTTAACCGAAAACAAGGGTAAAAATGGCTCTCTGAACAGCCTGAGGCCCCAGGCCCACATGGGCCCCCCAATCTCTTTCTTGGAGCCCTTATTTTGAAGCATGAAATGATTTAATACCATTTCATTATTAAGCATCTGTCCTCAGCTGCTGGAAAGTTGCCTACTTTGGAACTAGGAATTGTCCTCTTGGCTCCTTAGAAAAAAGCCTGGGATGGAAATAAAAGACAATGAAACAGCTGGTGTGCATAGAGGAAGAAACTTTGGGTGTAAGAGTAGCACTTATTAACACTTGCTTGAATTCTCAGGAGAAGTGTGGAAAGAATTTGTTTTTATCTGTTTGAGGCTTTATATCTTTAAAAAATACCAAATGAGTTAGAAGGACACATGTTTCTTTATCATATAACAGGTTCCACAATGGTGAAAAGCTTTCTATTGGACCAGCTTTACTTCAAATATGTGGGAGGGTTTTTTTTATAGCCCAGCCCTTTTCTAGTTCTGCTCCCACAACTAAAAACCAGAGGTATCAATTAGCAAAGTGTGTCCAATAGGTCAAAAGACATCACTGAAGACTGTTCAGTAGAAGTCCTGCCTCTTTGTTAATTCATGGCACGTAAGGTCATGGTTGCCATTTTGACTTTGTGGAAATCCCTCACCTCACTGAGATTTCTGTAGAAAATCTATGTATAATCTGCAGGAGTCAAGCTGTTTCTTAATTGACTTGAAGCTCTCTTTAACATGGTGGTCCATCTAATAGGGAATATATTAAGAAGGTTTGTTTAGTTCTGGCCTGTTTTCCCTTGGAAAGAAGCTTTCCTACCTATTAAGGTTACGCAAGCTGATTAAAGAATTTTGAAACCAAGCCCTGACATATGCCCATATTTCATCTTGTAGCGGAAATAAACAAAAATAAATATGTGCCTTCCATCAATAAAACATATAAAGGATCAAAAGCATCAAGAAAGAGCTATAGCAATTAGAGCAGCATGATGAAGTGTCACTTTTTGGTGTGTGTGTTACAGAATGAAATGGATAGAATATTTGCTTTGGCAATAATTTCTCCCTTTGGTTGATTGGTAATTTTCCCTTCAACTTAACTTATACAGAAGAGGATTTTCTACAGGATTGCAGCAAGAGAGCAAAGGGCTAAATAAATCCTAACCATTTTGATTTTTCTCTCCCTTTTTCCCAAGCTGATATAATTACATTTTTAATCCATTGCGTGTATTCTTATGTGTAGAATTGTTTTAATATACAGTAGCTCTATGAATGAAGAGCTATAGCAATAGCATTTAGACTTATATACTGCTTTACAGTGCTTTATAGCCCTCTCTAAGTGGCTTAGTGTCAGCATATTGCCCCCAACAACCTGGGTTCTCACTTTACCCACCTCAGAAAGATGGAAGGCTGAGTCAACCTTGACCCTGGTGAGATTTGAACTGCCAAATTGCAGTCAGTCGGCAGTCAGCAATGAAAAGTATGTAAAGACAAAAAACATGCAACCTTGATTGGTTTCCCAGTGCAATTAACCTTTCTCTGACAAAAAATTTATACAAAAAGTAGTTCTCAAATTTTACTGTAGTTTAGAGTGGCAAGCTACCTTGAAAGAGATTCCCAAACCAATCTTTTCAAGGTTTTTCGTGGGCCTACCCCTTAGTTTGGCTAAAAAGGACTCTAGACACTGATACTTTTTCCATGTTTTCCACACAATCCATTCCTGACATTATCAAATAACAGTCTGTTCAACATACAAAAGCTCCCTTTGTCCCACACTATAAAATAATTATCCAGATTCAGAATTCATGAATATCCATTTCAGAAAAGGCCAGTTTTTAAAGTTTCCTTAAGATACTAGCTTGCTGTGAGTCAATTGTGCGGCATGTTATATGCCCCTTAATGACCCAACTGGAACATAATCTACTGTGGAAAATTGAATGTCAAATCATATTCAATCTACCTAATTTTCTAGTGTTTTATACACTGGACTTTCCCATCTCTTCCTGGAGATACTACAGGTGGAATATAGCACCTTTGAACTGAAAAACATATACTTGAACAAGTTGAACACCTGAGTTACGGTCCTTCCCATTAAAAAAAAATATTTTTGTGTCATAGATGATGGTGAGCAGAGACTGAAATATCCTCTAGCACGATTTTTTCAGCAGGTAAGGAAGATTAGGATTGTGGGGAGTAGTTCTCAGCTGCTTCAATGGAGAATCATTGCTTTAGATGGTGGTAGGGTTACAGAAGGCAGGCAGGCCAGTCATAGAGCTTCATCACCTCCAAAGAAGGAAAGGTGAAATTTTTCTCTTATCCTGTAATTGGGCAGCACCAATCTAGTTGGTCTTTCAGCTCTTGCTCAGCTCAAAGATCTCATTTTATTTCATCTCCACATTGATTGCTTAGTTCTGACTATAGGTGTTGAGTGGAACCATGCACTGGGATTTGTAAACCAGAGTTTAGAGTGATTCAGATACATGCAGGGGTGGGATTCTACCAGTTTGCACCTATTCACTGGAACTGGTTGTTAACATTCTAAGCAGTTGAACCAGTTGTTGAAAAAAATTACTGGCCTAATCCTGTAAGGAAGGCAGGAAGGAAACATTCTGGTGTTGCTTACAGAAACTGCCTCTCCGTTAACCCTTATTACATTCTTGGCAGGACTAGACTTCCTGTCTCAGGAACTTCTCTGGAGTTTTTTTCCCCTCCTTTGCTGGTACTTTGCTTGTGTGGAGTGACCGTTCAAAGTTACAATGGCACTGAAAAAAGTGACTTATGACCATTTTTCATACTTACGACTGTTGCAGCATCCCCACAGTCATGAGAGGCCAGGCGAGGAGATGCGTGCCTCGATGCGAGTGATATTGAGTTGGCCACACCCACCCAGTCACATGACCACCAAGCCATGTCCACCCAGTCACATGACCACCAAGCCATGCCCACCACCTAAGCCACGCCCACAGAATTGGTTGTTAAAAAATTTGAATCCCACTCCTGGATGCATGCATGTTTGTACTAAAGCGTGATTAAGCAATAAATACTGTAGCTAGCATGGTATGTGAACTCTGTCATATTGATCCCTGGAAAACGAACTGTTAGAGATTGAGGAAAGGGGACAGGTATAGCCTTAAGGGAAACATGATCCCCATAACAGCCAATCCCAAACTTTAGGCATGCTAATCAAACTTCTTTACACTCCAGGGCTCAGCTCGGCGTCGAGTCAGCATTGCCGTTGTACCCAGGCAGCTAACGGTAAGAAATCTCTTCTATTACTATGGATCGTTTGCAAGAATATAACTTGCTGAGGGCACTTATATTTCCATTACCATTTTACCATCGTTCTCTCTTTGTAAGCCAGTTCTGAATTCATTTACAGTCTAGCCCAGAGTTAACAAATTTGCTAGTAACATAATTCCATTGCCTCCAGAATGTTCTAGTTGCTCATATTTTCCAGCTTTGCTCCATGAGGACAAGAAACTTACATTAAAATGTTTATTCTTGACATTGTTTAAAAACATTCAAGAGATGATACTATGATGGGAGTACGACAGAATGGCAAGCCAGTCACAGGTTCTTTCCCATACTTCTGCTTGTATTTACAAGCAATAAATGGAAACGAATCAAGGAGAGAAGCAACCTAGAACTAAGAAGAAATTTCCTAAAAGTGAAAACAATTCATCAGTGGACCAGCTGGCCTCCAGAGGTTGTACGTGCTGCAACATTGGAAGTTTTAAAGATGAGATTGGATAATCATTTGTCTGACATGATATAGCATTTCCTGCCTGAGCGGGGAGGTGGATTAAAAGACTTCCAAGTTCCTTTCCAACTCTGTCATGCTGTTCTGTTTTTCTGTTATCTAATTATCTCTGCATCAGTTCCATAGCTCTGAAAACGAGGAAGGCCTTGAGGGAGAAGTGGTGAAGCCATCAATAGACAAAGATGAAAGTCCACAAAGGTAGGGATCATCTAACGCAGAGGTCTCCAAACTTGGCAACTTTTAAGACTTGTGGACTTCAACTCCCAAGTCTTAAAGTCGCCAAGTTTGGGGACCCCTGATCTAACACAAGGAGCTTCGCTCACTGAGCACTGTTTTGGCTTGGCTTAGGCCTTGGTGTGATGGTTTCTCTTTGTTTCCCCATCACAGACAGTCCCATTTTTCCCAAGAAGACCCTGCAGAGAATCATTTGATCCTGCATCCAAGCCCTTCCAGCTTCTCACAGCAAAGCCTGCAAGGAGCAAATAGCAGCCATTGTAACAGAGAAAGAAACCATTGTGCAGAAGGGTAAGGCATCCTTCCTGCTAGAAATGGGCTGCATTTTGCCTCTAAGTGCTGGGGTGGGTGAACATGCTCCAGAAGGAAGCAGCTCAAGGCCAAGAAGTAAACGAAGGCAGAAAGCTAAATATGCATTAATTTTTTAATGTAAATTGTAATCCCAAATACAATGATTCTTCCCTTTCTGAAACTTTAACTATCTTGATTTCTTTGCAACTCTTGTGGTTCTCCAGGGTCGTATTCAAGGCTTCAAAGGTAGGAAATGTAGCTCAAGGACCTCATGTTGAGCACCTTCAACTGCAGCCAGTTTTCTTTTGAGGGATAGCAGGCCCTCTTAAAATATATCTTTTTGTTTCCCAGATGTAGCTATAAAAATGATTTTTGCCTACATTTGTTAAATTATGGTCCTGTTATCTCAGGCACTCAAGAAGGCCCAGAAACTCTCCCTTTTTTAGTTTGACTCTCAACTGGTATAGGTTGGACTGAGAGTGACTAGCCCAGTCAACTTGTCAACTCCATATCTTGTCCAGTACTTTCCCCATTACAATGCAATAGCTCCCTGTAAGTAAAGTGGAGTTATGGGTTTGTTGCATACTTATTTTTACCATGGGTAAAATGGATTCAGAATGAAGGCCTTTAGTTAGGCATTCAAAGATTAACTAAAATAGATCTTTGGAACATTGACAGTGTGAGTAAAACTTTCTTTAAAGCATACATCTAAAAAAAAATCTTCTGCATAAGCCTGAAAAATGTTGTAGACACTTCCCCCATCCCCTTTCATTTCATTGAGTCTGATTCTTGGACGCTGCCTGTACATGTTCCTGCAGTTTCCTTGTTAAGATTTTTCAGAAGTGGTTTATCATTGCTTCCTTCCTAGGGTTGAGGGAGAATGATTGGCCTAGAGTCATCCAGTTGGCTTTGCGCTTAAGGCAAGAGTAGAACTTGTGGTCTCCCAGCTTCTAACCTGATGCTTTAGCCACCTCATCAAATTAGCTGTCTGTAAAGTCTCATAAAAGACATGATTGGACTTGAAAAAGGATGCAGCTACTTTAAAGGTACTGCATATGATTCCTTACATTCTGAAGCACCTCCAATTATTGTCTATTAGATACATTTTACTAAGCATTTTAAGGAGGAATAAAGAAGCAAACAAGAAATAGAGAGGCAAAAAGAAAGAATAAAACACTAACGAGTCAATTTTTGTTAATTAGTTCAAGTAACTGAATATACTGCATCATTTTCAAATTACCAACTATAAAAATTGAAGCCATATAAATGTCAATAGCAACATAGCATAAAGCCTAAAATATTAAGAATTTCAGTCCGAACAAAAAAAAGGCTTTATATAAAAGAAACCCCCATTTCAGATGCAGCAGAAGCCCGTATAATGTATCATTCTAGTCCAAAATCATTTCTACAGCTGAAACTTGAAAAATTAGAATATCGTGCAAAAGTTCATTTCAGTAATGCAACTTAAAAGGTGAACTTAATATATGAGATAGACTCATTACATGCAAAGCAAGATAGTTCAAGCTGTGATATGTCATAATTGAGATGATTATGGCTTACAGCTCATGAAAACCCCAAATCTACAATCTCAGAAAATTAGAATATTGTGAAAAGGTTCAATATTCTAGGCTCAAAGTGTCCCACTCTAATCAGCTAATTAAGCCATAACACTTACAAAGGGTTCCTGAGCCTGGTTCAATAGGAATTATAATCATGGGAAAGACGGCTGACCTGACAGTTGTGCAGAAAACCATCATTGACACCTTCCATAAGAAGGGAAAGCCTCAAAAGGTAATTGCAAAAGAAGTTGGATGTTCTCAAAGTGCTGTATCAAAGCACATTAATAGAAAGTTATGTGGAAGGAAAAAGTGTGGAAGAAAAAGGTGCACAAGCAGCAGGGATGACCGCTGCCTGGAGAGGATTGTCAGGAAAAGGCCATTCAAAAGTGTTGGGGATTTTCACAAGGACTGGACTGAGGCTGGAGTCAGTACATCAAGAGCCACCACACAGACGGATCCTGGACATGGGCTTCAAATGTCATATTCCTCTTGTCAAGCTGCTCCTGAACAACAAACAATGTCAGAAGCATCTTACCTGGGCTACAGAAAAACAGAACTGGTCTGTTGCTCAGTGGTCCAAAATCCTCTTTTCTGATGAGAGCAACTTTTGCATCTCATTTGGAAACCAAGGGCCCAGAGTTTGGAGGAAAAATGGAGAGGCACACACTGCAAGATGCTTGAAGTCCAGTGTGAAGTTTCCACAGTCTGTGTTGATTTGGGGAGCCAGGTCACCTGCTGGTGTTGGTCCACTGTACTTCATTAAGTCCAGGGTCAACGCAGCCATCTACCAGGAGATTTTGGAGCACTTCATGCTTCCTTCCACAGACAAGCTTTATGGGGATGCTGACTTCATTTTCCAGCAGGACTTGGCACCTGCCCACACTGCCAAAAGCACCAAAACCTGGTTCAATGACAGTAGGGTTACTGTGCTTGATTGGCCAGCAAATTCGCCTGACCTGAACCCCGTAGAGAATCTATGGGGCATTGCCAAGAGAAAAATGAGAGATATGAGACTGAACAATGCAGAAGAGCTGAAGGCCGCTATTGAAGCATCCTGGTCTTCCATAACACCTCAGCAGTGCCACAGGCTGGTAGCTTCCATGCCATGCCGCATTGAGGCAGTAATTGCTGCAAAATGGGCCCAAACCAAGTACTGAGTACATATGCATGCTTATACTTTTCAGAGGTCCGACATTGTTTTATTGATTGCATGTAATATTCTAATTTTCTGAGATTGTGGATTTGGGTTTTTCATGAGCTGTAAGCCATAATCATCTCAATTATGCCACATCACAGCTTGAACTATCTTGCTTTGCATGTAAGAGTCTATCTCATATGTTAGTTTCACCTTTTAAGTTGCATTACTGAAATAAATGAACTTTTGCACGATATTCTAATTTTTTGAGTTTCACCTTTATATTGAGTTGATCTCTGTGATAGATTATCTGTCAGAAAAATGTTAGTTTTGCAATTAAGGTGTGCCAAATAATTTTCAAACATAGATATCTCTCCTGTGTACATCTCAGAGTTCTGATTGGTCTCCAGCTCTAAGTGTTTATACAATGTTGTTTTTTATACCATTGGTCACTGACGTACTAATTTTCTGGTGTGGGAAACAAAGAATTCCTGCCAGTGCATTGAGCTGAGATGAAATGCTGAATTAGCAAGTGATGGGAGCAGTGGCAACCTAGCCCGGGATTAGCAAAGGCCAATATTATCTCTTTATTGTTAAAAAACATTCTTCAGTCAGGTTTGGAGACAAGTGGTGGAAGTTACAGATACATTTTATTACTCCTAAAATCATGCTGCTGCTCCAATTATTTTAAACTGTGAGGAAGACATGCTCAGGGTATATCTTTTCATTTCAGCATAGGCATTTTTTATAAAAGCATTTCTTTGATCTATTGAAAAGTAGGGAAGCAGAAGCCCATTAAGACTTATGCTGCTTCATTTATAATTACGGCTGTGTAAAGCAAAAGCAGCTGTTTGAGACCATAAAGAAAATCAAATTAATCACTCTCTGTCTCTTCACTGACTTCACAATGGGACTCAGTGTTTAGAAGTCAGGCTCAACAAAACTGCTGGTTTGAACATTTCCTTTTGGCTTCTTTGGCCTTTTTAGTGAAGTTGTCGGTACCCAACTGTGCTATAGGTTTTGTCTTTGGAACTGACAATAAAGGATGTCTTCTATTGTCTTTTTCAGAAGAGATTCAGAACTTAGGAGCAGAAGCCACACTAGCAAAAGTCTAGAAAATCTCAATGAAGGATTGGGTACTGAAGAGGCAAACAAGGAATGTGAAGAATTGGAAGAAAATGCTCCACTGTGAGTGAATATTGTCTTCTATTCTTATCATCTGTGGTGGCCTCTTAGCAAGGATTTGAAGTTTTGCCAGGGTGAGAATACATACCATCACAGATGGGTTTAAAGTCCGAATGAAGGAAAAAATGGGCCCATGGGTGAAGTTACAAACAGTAGGTCCATCAATGTTTATTGTAGTAGTCACGATGGCAACACATGGCCAATGAGTGCCAGGAGCAAGTTTTGTCAATGTCCTACCTGTAAGCTTCTGTGAGACATCTGTCCTGTAGGACGCTGAACTAAAGTATTCATCTGAATAAGCAAACTCTACTTACGCTTCTGTGGTACAAGGAGTTTGGGATTGGGTGCAGGGTTTTACTTGCTGAGAATATCTTTGTTTTCTTGCCCTTATGGCTACAAAAAAGTAAATAGAAAAAGTACAAATATGGAATTTAGCAATATATGGATTATTGTGTAATTTTTTTCATTTCTTCTAAGAGATACAGAACTTGTGTTTCTTAGGCATCATATTTTATTTTGCATTCACGTCCAGTAATAATGAAAATAGAGTCTACATATCTGAGAAATGCATGACTATCCAACAGAAGAGAATACTGTATATGTAGCTCAGGGTTGCACTGTGGAGTCCTTGGTGTTTCCTGAGCTTGGATGTTTGCTTGCAGACATTTCATTTATCCAACTGGATACATAATCAGTAATAGTGAGTGTGGGGTTTGCTTCCTGTTTGCATACAGTAGCTTGCCCTACCAGTGTTGGAGAAAATATGGTTTTCTTCTGGGTAGTTCTTTCATTAGAGTATCGTTTAATGCTTGTTTGTCTGGTGTTAATCTCTGCTTAACTGAGTTTTGGTTATTGGAGGGTGTGTGTGCTCTGATCTCTCTTTTTAACCTTCTTAGCTTTTTGTTGTGTCTTTTGATATGTAAATATAGTTTATTTCTATGTGTCTATTGACAGCTGATTTGTTTGAATGTTGAGCTTCCAAGAATTCCTAAAATTTATACATTTTGTTTGATAATTTAACATAGAATATAAGACTTTAACAGCCACAATGTATGTATAAAAGACTAGCAGAGTGCATCCGTTAAACACTAAGTAACATTGCAAAGACATCATGAAAACTCCTTAATGTCACAAAAATGGTCAGACTCAACCAGCTTCAAATGGGAAATTGTGAGTATCTAGAGATTCTAGACCAAACCAAATCCAAAAATGCTAAGGAATTCCTGAAAGCTTGGCCTTCAGACAAATCAGCCATCAATAGACATACAAAAATAAACTATATTTGCATACCATTCAAAATGGAAGGAAGAAGGAAAGAAAGATAAGACATCCTTTTCAGTAGCTATCACTCATATAATCAGGGATGAATATCAAACAATCAAACACAAAACAATACCCTAATCAAGGAACCACAAGGAGAAAACCATACCCTGCACCAACATTGACAGGGCAAGGTGCTATATATAAACAGGAAGCAAAGTACCAAACCCCAAACTCTGTAGCACTGATGGTAGCTAGTTGGGTAATGAAATATCTGCAAGCAAAAAAGTCAAGCTCAGAGAACACCAAGAACTCCACATATGAGTATATTTTGGGATTTGAGCTACAGGTCTGATTTTTCATTTTGACATAAGATAGCAGCTTTAATATTTAGTTGCACTAAATGACTGTTTTAAAATGTATTTTTGGCAGGGTGAAAAAATCTAAATTGGAGATTTGCAGAGCCTGGTTTTCTATACCCATATACTACTGGGTTTCATTATGGATGTTTGTATTGGGGATTGCTTGCCTTGTTCTAATCTGGATCCTGGAGCTGCAGAAGCAATGTTCATTTGTAGCCTCTGACTGTTAACTTTGCATCATCAGACTTATGGAAAAATAAAAAAGAAAACAGTATGGATTTCTGTTTGTGATCACTGTGCCCTAAATGATTGAGACATAGTCCTACTCAGTCCGACAAGGCTCTAAAATATGGTCCCACTCTGCTGAAATGTCCTGGAAAACCTCACAAATAGTTATGCATTTGAGTGAACTCAAGTATGAACTCTACTAAAGGTGATATAGTTTTAGCTCGGTAAGTATGTTTGCTAAGCAGTAGCAATGGCATTTAGACTTATATACCGCTTCACAGTACTTTACAGCCCTCTCTAAGCAGTTTAGAGTCAGCATATTGACCCCAACAATCTGGGTCCTCATTTTACCGACCTCAGAAGGATGAAAGGCTGAGTCAACCTTGAGCCTGGTGAAATTCAAACTGCCAAATTGCAGGCAGCTGAGTCAGCAGAAGTAGCCTGCAATACTGCATTCTCATCACTGCACCACCGCGGCTCAAGAGATACTATAATAATGGGGTAATGCTTACAACTCTTTATTAATATATTAATATATAATGTGAATAATTGTCATTGCCTAAAAAAGGGATGTCCTTGGGTTTTTAATAGAGAGATTTTTCGTATTCAAGATAGTAGAAATACGTAATTGCATACATTACAATCCTGGGATTAAACAGTCTTTGAAATGAAACTTCAATATGAGAGTGATATTTATCAAAGTCACCAATGAGGAAATGTGCTGAGCAGCATTCCTTCCCACTAATAGGGGGCAATGTGGCTCATCCAGAACATAATTGCAATAACAATATTTGAGAAGGAGAAAAATAAACTTTCATTATTTGCAAACTGAAGGCTATAACCCTATCATGTTTGGAAAACTGCATGAGACTGAAGCAAAGATATGTGTGTAGGATTGGGTTTGAAGAAAGGCAGAGAGTTTTGTCTCACCTGACAGAACCCTGAATGTAACAGGGTGGGACTGAGAATGGATGCCCTTCCCATTTGACTAATGCCATAACATTATGTTGTTAAGAATTTGGAACCATATCTTATTTATCTGAGGAACGGATGCAAATAAAGATGAAAAATCACTGAGAGTCAACAAAGCTTATCCGAGGCATTGATTGACATATCACCTGTAAACCAAGCATACTTTCCAGAACGTACTTAGCACAGGGGTCAGGGATGCGCCATCTCCTGTAAGTCATGTTGAAATGTTAATGTAATAGCATACCCCTAAGGAACAGCTATTTCTAAGCGTGGTTGGAAACAGATTGATCGTTTTTATTTTTATTACAAAATAAGAAGCCAAGACAGTTCCTATTGTGGCTGAACCTCCAGATGGGTTGAGATATAGACAAGTTATGTGCTCTCTGCAAATTTAGGGATTGCCCCAGCATGATTGGAGAGTATCAGGCTTGAAAAATCTGCCTTCTGCTGATTGCTACTAAGGAAGTGGTGCCTTTAATCCTTGTTCTAAGCATGATGTGTTCCAAAAAAAGAAGAAGCAAAAAATACTACTCTCAAACCCCTTCCTTTCCTGAAATGTCAAATCTATTAAATAAAATGTGATAAATGCTGCTGTTTAAATGGGGTCTCTGAGAATTAGGAGAATACAAGAATGGAAGACTAATATCGTGGTACATGCAAATATGAGATGGAAACATATATAACTGAAGTCCTGTTCCAATCTGTAGAAGCCATCTGGGCTGGAAGAAACCTTTTGAAGCTAAACCTAAAACAAAACTGCTCTTTGCCCATTGATGTTCTTGGCTGATTCCAGTAATGTCTCTCAAAGTGGTAGCTGGGGAAGCAGATTCATAACTTGGAACTTAGCTGCAGATGTGCTAGTTGAAATCCTGCCTGGAGCAAACCCCCCCCCCTCAACAATTAGCTTTGCTTTTGGGACTATTTGATTGAATTACAGCAATGCATTCCACAAGGGTCTGTTTTTAAAGACCAGTCTGGAAATACATTTGGCACATCATTTCTGTTTGCTAACAAGAACTAGACATTGCAAACATATTACATCTCTATTTTTGTTCCTATGCTGATTTCCATTAGGTCTTGGGTGCAACTTAAAAGGGCTGGCTATAGTCTGTAAAGCCTTATATGCCTAGGAAGCCAGGCACTTTCAGACCATCTTCTTAAACCAAAATCAACTTATCTAATATGCACTATATGTGGGAAATTGCTGGTAAAGTCTCATTGTTGTGAAATTGGGGGAAGAGGGTGCTGAGGTTAGCAAGAGGTGTTTCGTTTGTGGTTTATTTAATGGAAGAGTCCTCCAGAGGGGGTTGGCCATGTCTCAAACCTGTTGAGTTTCCAGAAATGAGTCAAAACAGAGCTCTTCCAGAGAACTGTTTAACTCATTAGGAAACTGCATAGAAACTATTACATTTCTCCAATATTAAATTACTGTTAACATTTATGGAATTATATTGCTTACCCATCATACTACAGAATTTTGTTAAAAAGAACACTGAAAAATTATGGACACAAAAGTATGTCAAGGCATGCTGCACCCCAACACAGAGGTAATATTGAATCTTCAACACTGATATTCTTTTATTTACCAAGTCCTGTTTTAAAAGTCATCGAACATAGCGGTTGTCACCTCTGCCTTGAAATAGTGAATTCTAAAGATTAATTGTGCTGGATGAAATATTTTTTGCCTTTTCTGAATCTCCTTCCATTCAGCTTTGTTGGAAGATCTTTGGTTCTGGTGTTTTAACAGAGGAAGAAAATGTATGATTGTACGCTATACCATCACATAGTTTCTCTGTCAGTCACATTTTTCCAGGCTAAAGAATCCAATCCCAAATATTCTAACTTTTCTGTATAAGAATGGTGACTGAGCCTCTTGATTATTTATAACTAAAGCAACAAAGAGTAATACTGAAGAGAGCAAGATATACAATGTTGATTTACTGTGCATATCTATTGTTTGAAAAAAAGGTAGTCTAACTAATATACTTTTTCAGCTCTACATTGAATGTTCTTCCTTTTCATGATTTTGCCTGCCTGTATTCTGGCAGAATATATTCTGTAGTTCTATAGATTTATTACATCAAAGTATAAATGGATAATATTCATACAGCTTGAATATCTTTTGACTATCACTTTCTAGATTTAGAAACAAACTTTTGACTTTTGAAAACATAAAAGTCTCAGAAGTCAAAATCAAGGTTCTGAATGCAAAGATTCTACTTGCATAACTGTATTTCATTTCTTCATTTGCTTAAATAATATATAAAAAATCATATACATCTGCTTATTTTACACATGCTATAAAATTCAGTATGTACAATGCTATCTTTGGTTAGTGGTTTCAATTTTTTTTTACTATACAACTTTCAAACAAGTTTAAGTGCTTGAGGCTACAAAAAGGAATGTTGCTTCTTATGAACAAATTCTTATGAACAAATTTTGTTCTCTCTTTTTCTTTTTGTTATGTTGATTTTGAATTTCCTGTGTTGTACTGCAGCCCATCACAATGACCACATGCATTCTAAGATTAAGTTGAACTATTTCTGGCTAGTGCCTTAATTTTTTCTGGGAAAGAATGATGTCAGTGCCTTGAATCAAAATGAGACCTAAATTCTGAGTGACTAGCACTGATGATATTACCTAGTTTGGGTAATGAAACTTCTGCAAGAAAAAAACCAAACTCAAGAGAACACCAAATTCTAACAGTGCCTGCAAAAGGTTTTCACATGTACAGGAAATCGTTTGTAATATCTATTGCTCAGTTCTCATATTGAGGAACGAAGAGGAAAGTGTGGTGGCATTTTGTCACTCTGCAGGAGCAGGAAGTGCATCTGTTTATTATTTGTTCCACACGCGATCAATTCTTTAAAACCACTTCTTATTTTTCGCTTATATTTCCTCTTTGTCCCTTACAGATCTCCAGATGGAGCCCGGTAAAACTAAACTATAAACCCGTTTAAACGGATTAATCTCATGCGAAAGAAGAAGATCTCGTTTCTTTGTCTCAAGTCAGAAATGCAATCCCGAGAGTTTTCTAAGAAATTTGAGAAATTGGGGAAGAGGGAGGCATCTGTTCATTTGAAACACACCCACCCCTTCAGTATGTAGAACAGAACACAATAACAAGAGTTGGAAGGGACCCTGTAAGTCATCCAGTTTAACCGCCGCCCCCCTCCACGCCCAAGCGGGAGACCCGGCCTGGCTACAACGTTTCGGACAGATGGCAGTCCAGTCTCTTCTTCAAAGTTTCCAGTGATGAAGCTCCCACAACTTCTGAAGTTAAAATATCTTTTATGTCCGTGCATTTCCGCCCCCCCCCTCCGTTTCGTTTTCAATGTACTGTATTGAAGGAAGGAGGAAACCTGAAATACTGTCTAAAGTCTTGGAATTATTCTTCAATTGATTAGTTAAAATAAATACTGTGGTAGCAATCTCTCGGTCTCTTTTAAGCCCCGAGCTACATTTTTCTGGGAGGCAAGTCCCTCTCCCCCTCCCCACCTTCCAACGGCTCTACCGTCGTTAAAAGGGCTGGAGGGGGCGACAGCCCATCTTCCAGGCCCCGTCTGCTCAGCGTTGCCAGATTCAAAATGTAAAATTATCGTACCCGAGACTCAAAATTATCGTTTTTTTGAGAAAATTATCGTACATATAGCAAACTCTATATCTCACAGGAAGTACCAACTGTAGGCATATATCCATGTGGAAAATGTCCGAACTGAAGGCATGAAGCCACAAGATACGATCCCGCAAAACTTACGATCAGCAATAAACTACCTCAATGGGCCTGACGCGCGCGACGACTAGCTGACTCGACTCGTACTCGTACTTGTACGTAGCTCGTGAGCGAGCGTGTATCACGTATGCACAAACTACACGCGTGTACGCACACACGTGATCTAGACTCATGAAGTTGCATGAACCCACGAAAAGTACAGTATGGTAAAATACTAGCTCTTACGGGTATAATAAAGTTGCTTTCAGGGCAGCTGCAATTTAAATTGCCAAACTGTAAAAAATTATCGTACATTTGACCTTTTTGGGAATTATTGATCGTACAGAGGGCCAAATTATCGTTACAAATACGATAATTATCGTACGTCTGGCAACACTGCGTCTGCTCCACGAAAGCGCGCGAAAAACCCACTCCCACCCACGACACCAATAAGCTCTCAGGGTCCAGCCCACGTCGCTCAGGGACTTTTGAAACGGCCGCCCGCCCGGGAAGCCCCGCCTTCGCGGCGATGTGGCTCCCGTTCCTCTCCCAGTCCGTGCCCGGTGCTTTCCTTCCGTCTGCTTCTTACGGAGCTCGGGAGGAAACGGCTCCTATCTCTCTTTCTCCTCCCTGCCTCAGAAGGGCAAGGGGCATCTTGGCTGCGCAGGGACTCCTCCTCAAACATCCTCCCTCCCAGCAGGTCCTTCCCAGCCGAGAGCGGAATCCCCGCGGCGGAAGAAACGGCGCCCGGCGATACTTCAACCTCCAAAGGAGAACCGTCGGGAAGAGGGGCTTTTCCGCCGCTTCCCTATCTGGGGAAGAAGGGCCGCATCTTTGTGCGCTTCTGCCTGGCCGGAACGACCGCGGGTAAGTCTGGAGGTGGAGTTAGGGAGTGGGTGGGGAAGCGGGCGTAGCCTGGAATATGAATCGACAATAAAACAGGGTGCTGCTAAGCATATGCAGAGTGCTTGGCTCCCCCACACCAACAAAAGGGAAGGCAGACCCTTTTCCTTCCAGGGCAAGAGAGGCTGGCCAGGATGAAGGGAATCTAAAGAACTGGAAGGCTAAGAGTTGAATTAAAGATGAAGGTCTTTGTAGGCATGGAGGACTCCCCGCTTCTTATTAAATTCGTGGGTGGGGACGGTTCGCTGCTCGTTGATCACAAGGCTTGGGTCTTGTAATCGCACCCGGGCGTTTTTCTGTTACAGCAGTATTTTGGATTCAGCAGAAGCGGGAAAACGACTTGATGTTCTGTTTTACTAGCTTCTGTGGGCAGGTTGCGAGCCCTCCTGCCTAGTAAGGATGGGAAGAGTTGGTCTCAGCTGGTTTTAAAGAGAAGTTAGATCTGCGGTCTGACTCCTCTTGTGTTTCCTCCTTTTGGTCAGAAAATTGGACTATTACAGAAACTGATTGTAGAATCACTGAATCTCTGGGCAGCTATAAAAATCTTCTCTTTTAGAATAAATCTGAAAAGTGCTGGAAATGTCATCAGATACCTGGCTCATATTACCATATGTGGTGGACTTGTGAGGAGGCCAGGAAATATTGGACTAGAATTCGCATATGGCTGGAAAAAATGATAAAGAAACACCTAGATTTGAAACCAGAGTTTTTTTTAATTGGGAATCGTACCTGATATATATAATAAAAATTTAAAGTATCTGATTGTAAATGTATTAACAGCAGCTAGGATTGTATTTGCTAAACATTGGAAGAGTGAGAAAATACCATTAGAGGAAGAAATTATTAAGAAAATATTGGATTGTGCTGAAATGAGTAGATTGACATTTGAAATTAGAGAAGAAGATAAACAATTTTATGAAGTTTGGGATCTTTTTTATCAATGGTTAGATAATACAATATAATAATAGAATATTTAGAAATTTAGGAAATAATATATAATTTTTCTTGGTTTTGATAATTTTTAAGAATATTTTATTAAGATAGATTTGGTATGATTTTATGATTTGTTATAAAATAATTTAACTTAATTATAGTTATCTCGCTTAAGTATGAATTAGTAAAATTATAGTCAAATGATTGTTCAATAATGATATTGGGATATTTTATTGATGATTGATAATGTGAGTTATTATGTAATATAATTATTCTGATGACTATGAAATGGATGCACAAAAGGGAGTGGTAAACCAACCGATACACTGTAAATTTATGAAGAATGTTTTTTTTTTTTAATTTTAATTTTTTTTTTTTTTCATGTCATGTTTTATGTCTTATATGTTTTTTGTCTGTCGTTAAAATTAATAAAACTTTTACCAAAAAACCCCCCAAAAACCTTCTCTTCAAGCTGCTATTATCTAGAACTCACGCCTGGCTTCAACCTTGGCAGATCGTAGCTTTGCCTTCAACCCTCGGCTAATTCTTGTAAGCTTTTGGATCTGGCCCAAAAATTCTGATTCACTACTGCTGAATCTCTATGCTTGAGAAATGGGACTTTTTGTCCTCAGTATAGAGAGATAATCAAGGCCCTTTAATCCCATTGACAGCTTTCAACAGAGAGCTTTTTTTTTTTTTAAAGCATTTCATTTTTACATTGTAAAAATTTGTGTGGCTGCCTGTCTTAAAACACAACTCTGGGTGGCCTCACAATGCTCAATTTTTAGCTAGACAATGAGAGAAGAAAGATATAGTTATTGTGTACTTCCAGATTTACTTCTTTTGCACTACAGATAGTTCTTGACTTACAGCAGTTCATTTAGTGACCATTCCAAGTTACAACAATACTGAAAAAAGTAACATGACCATTTTTCACACTTACGACCGTTGCAGCCTCTCCATGGTCACATGATTTACATTCGGATACTTGACAATTGACTCACGTTTATCAACGTTGCAGTGTCCCAGGTTGATGTGATCCCCTTTTGAGACCTTCTGACAAGCAAAGTCGATGGAGAAACCAAATTCACTTAGCAACTGTGTGGCTAATTTAAGAACTGCAGTGATTCACTTAACAAATGTGGTGAGAAAAGTCGTAAAATAGGGCAAAACTGACTTAACAAATGTCTCACTTAGCAACATACATTTTGGCCTCAGTTGTGGTCGTAAGTTGAGGACAACCTGTATAACCTTTGTATCTGAATTTACATTAGCAGAGGCTAGGCTTACCCATGTAAATTATGGTTTGTTTAACCATGATTTACTGAATAAACTAACTGCACTGGTTGACATGATATATTAAGGCATAAAACCAGTATTTGCAAACCACTGACTGGTTTTGTTTGGTATGCCAAGCTGAGAAAATACACTTTGCCATGAAGTGAACCCAATCAATGAGCAGCAACACCTCTGCACCCCATCGCAGCAAAAGCTTAAGAAAATTAGCACATACACTTCCTTCCTCTTGGTCTCTAGAAACTTAGATACTGAACTGAACTGAAGCTTATCTTTCATCTGTTGCTCTTTAGCTCTTGTAAATAACCCCAGAAGGAAAGAGACTTGGTCGTAACAACTTAATCCCTGATGTCACCTTCCTGAAGCTGGTTGGATTTAAAGTTTTCCTCATTCCGCCATCTAGTATGGGCATTTCTGCTTCTTCATAAACTGGTGTGTGTGTGTGTGTGTGTGTGTGACTCCAGTTCTCACTTAACAATCTTGGCAAGTGCACACTTTTTAATACTGCAGCTAAAGGGTGGTGTCAAACGGCAAGGCTGTAAGGCTTGCTTCACAGTCTGCACCTACTAATTGGTGTTTGATTTTTCCAGAAGTGTTATAGAAAAACAATTAAGTTCAATCAAAAAGTACTTCTGCTGAGCCCTTGATATGGCCATTTGCAATGTGATTGCTCAAATCCCTTGAACTCACTTGAAATCACACTTGGCCAAATTGATAGCATTAGGACCAAGTGAATGACAGTATGAATTATTTTGTGTATTGCCCTTTGGGCTCTTATACAGAAAAACAATGGTTATGGCAAGCATTGCCTTCTATCTTATGAGCACTGATAAGACCACAGATCTCTAAAACTGCATTGGGTTGTATTGAGATTATAACTTCTGTGCTAACTTGAAATTTTGTACACTTGGATATCAATGTATTGGGAAGGTATTAAGTTGAGCCAACTGTTGTAAAAGTTGCATTCTATATTAACTTGATTTTTCTAGGGTTTCAACAGTCTGAGAAATGTATCTGTGCTGTAGTTTACATTTATTTTTAAACTAGAAGTGTTGGCTGTGCCTTGATCTCTCTCTTTTCTTGTTTACACTCTGAAAGAGTGTAGGAAGGAAAAACTCCTGGTGATCTTGTATCTGTGGCAGCATCATCACTGGATAAATGAAGAGGAAACTCAATGAAGGCTCAGTATCAGTGATCTACTGATGACAAAGAATAAATTACTTGATATGAGGAAAAAGACCAGAAAGTTGAACTTCTGCCCTGAAGTTCTCCTGGATAGAATTTGGGACACATGGAAGCATTTTTTTCCTTCCATGGTTATCCATAATTTATTTTGTTAGCATAGATAGTCCTCAACTTGTGACCACAGTTGAGCCCAACATTTCTGTTGCTAAGCAAGACAGTGGTTCAGTCAGTTTTGCCCCATTTTACAACCTTAATTGACACGGTTGTTAACTGAATTTGACTTTCTCATTGACTTTACTTGTCAGAAGATCGCAAAAGGTGATTATGTCACTTTTTCCATGCCATTGTAATTTCGAATGGTCACTAAATAAATAGTTGTAAGTCAAGGACTACCTGTAAAAAGGTAAATAAAGATTTCTAAGGTTGGTTCACTTGATGTCAAGGAGTCACTCTTAACTCCTGATAACTACATCATCAGTCGTACTGGCAATCAGCAAAGAGACTGCAACATTGGTACAGGGTGTTTCTATGCCTATCAGCAGATGGGCTGATCACTGCTGGATGATCCTAAAAAGCGTTCCCATCAACAACATATTTCAGAAATCTAAGCAAGAGATGACAAGGACATGAGTGACTGTAGCAAGATTCCCTGCTCTTGAGGCTTAACTGACTAAGCAAAGGTCTCACTTTGCTCTTAGTAGGAGCCATGCGTCCAGAAGACCCGCCAGATCATGGACCTGCTTTCTCAGTGTTAGTGCTATCCAGTAAAGAGATACCACTGGACTGGAAATCCCAGTGAACAAACAGTAATTTCTCAGTACTAAGATTCAATTTAAGTCTGTTCTTATCCATCCAGATCAGGGCTGTCAAACTCCCAGCCCGTGAGCGGGATGCATCACGCGCTGGCTACGCCCATGCCCGGTTTAACAAAACTGGAAAAAGTCCCAATACGTCACGTGATGACGACGTGAGTTTGACATCCCTGATCTAGATTCTTACAGCCTCCAGGCACTCAAGCAGGACTTCAATGACATCACCATCATCAGCATGGAGAAAATCTATCTATTTGATCACTAGGAGTTGAAAATGACTTGATGGCACATAATCACTCAGTAGCATATTGATCATGCCAAATCTTCAGACACCTTATCCAGTGCCTTTCTGTAAATATTAGCTTGGATAGGAAAGAGAAGCAACCCTTGGACCCACACAAGGAAATAGCTATTGGGCTCATCCCCCACCCCCAAATAGGAACTATCCACCAGGGATGGAGTGGAACCTCGGCAACACGGTGCCTCCAATCCCTTCCTACTACAGCCAGTCCAGAATGCTACTGTGATTAATAGTATTTAATAGTATCAAATGCAGCTGAGAGATTGGAAAAAGAGTAGGAGCATCATTTCCCAATAAAAGTAACCTACTAGTGCAATCATTGCCATTTCTTCTTCTGCATCCAGTCCTGAATCTTGATTCCAGAGAATTGTGGTTACCCTTTTCTTCTAAGGTACTCCATAGCTGCTGCCCCACCACTGCCTCATCTTTCCTCAAAAGGGAAATATTCCCTTCATCCAATCATCTCTAGTTTCCATATGAGTGTTCAATGTGATCTTTACAATCCAAGATTCATATCTGAAGGAATTTAAATACTTTGCAATGCAGTTCAAGAACAAGTTTATAACCTGTGGATGAGGCTTTTAGAAACTTGGACAACCTGGTAAACAAGTTTGGATGCTACATTTCTAAGTTAGAATAAGGAGGAGTATTGGGTTTGTTTTGCAATGTGGAACTGATCTAGCATTAAGATCCAGATAAGGATTTTATTGCAAAAATGACAGTTTGAGCTATCACTTTACCTCTACCACCAACCTCTTATACATTCTTAGCAAAAACCTTTTGTTTGAGATTTTTCTGGCAATTTTCCAGGTGTAAAACAGAGTTGCTTATACCTTTATGAGCTGGGGCAGCAGCAGCTAACATTGAAACTGGGAGTAGGGCTTCACACAGGGCATTCCATATATTTAGCCAACTTGCCATGGCTATCTTACCATGGCCATCTTGCCACAGCCAACTTGCCATGGGACAATTCACCACATTTAATTTGCTGTGGGACACTTCGATGTGGACAGTTCGATATCTCAACACATTAAATGTTGTCCACCACTCTTTCTTTGACATTATTTTCTTTTTTGTCCATTTCTACAAAAATAGAAATAACACTGAAGAAACAGTGGCGGATAACCTTTATCATGTTGAGTTGTCCCATGTGAATTGTCTGGCAGCAAATTGGCTTCAGTGAGTTGTCCTGTGGCAAGGTGGCTGCGATGAGATGGCTGCGATGAGTTGGCCATGGCGAGTTGTCCCATTCCAATTTAAAGGATCTCAAAACCTTTCTGAAATTCAAGAAAAATTGAAATTCAGTGGTCATATTCTTTACAAAATGGGGAAGGTGCATTTAATGGACAGAAAGTTAAGGCAATGAAAGAAGGGCTGAGTAGATACAACAATAATTTAAATAATACAGTTCTTGTTTATGAATGGTTCATCCAGTTCAGTAAATGGTTTTCAACTTGTTCTGGAAGGATTGCTTGATAATCTTTATATTCTGAGTTGCTACGTATAGTAGCCTCCATAGTCCAATTTGACTCATCTGCCATTTAGTGCCATTCTTCTACTTTCCAAATGAGACATAAAATTTGTAAAATATCATTTTCAGTTGGGCTGCACTGGGTTGTTGTTTTTTTTTTTCATTTTAAAAAGGTTTAAGCCTCTTACCAAAGTGATGAAATAACTTTATTTTAATTAGATTTATGTTTTATATATTTTTATTTCTTTTTAGATTTTTAGCATTTTGTATACCAGCCAAGGACTTTGGTGGAAAGTCATCTCTAGATCAAGTGAATTACATAATTAATTCAGGTGCTATTTCTTTAAAAGCCTGTATTGTTTGAGAAAATCTGCATGTGTATGTCTCTGGATCTGGTGATCTTCTTTACAAGCTCTCTGAGTTGTACACAGTGAGAAACTGCAAGCACTGTCTCTGCTATCTGGGGTTGGTAGACCTTCCAGAATGACTTGTGGGGGAAAAAAATACAGACAAAAAAATAAGAATGTATATGGTGTAGATATGGTGCTAAGTGTCTCAATAATTGGAATGTTCAAATCATAGAGATCAAATTGTAGAGATTTTCACAGATCTTAAGGACCTATAAATCCAAAACAAAGATAGGTAAGGGAGCCAATAAAAATATAAGTTGTCTAGTGTTATAGAGAATTTAATTAATGATGATTAGAGAATGATTAGAGAAATCTAACACATGGTAGCATGGCATCCTCTCTTCAATGCAGTATTGAGAAAGAAGTTCTTCTGAGGCCAGGTTGCTTCCCACAGCTACTCCTAGAGTTTCTACTTCCAGCTGGACCTTTGATGAATGAATCAGTTGAATAGACAGAGTACAATAAATGTTCATGATAGCTATATAAAGACCTCTAGTGCTATGGAGCTTTAATATTTATTAAATAAATATACAGCTAGTCAGAAACATCCCTTCCTTGACTGAGGAGAGTGGCTTATTGTTTAGGATATTACATAAATAATTTCATGGTGAAATTGGTTACTCATAAGTATCTCGTCTGATTTTTTAGTGTTTCCATTTAGAAACAGATTTCTTTCCTAGGGAGGAAAATTCTCATCACTGCCAAAGGATTTTGCTTCAAGCTCAGGTCACATGCTACGTTGACTACATCATGCTATATCTCAGTAGAATGCCTATGCTAACAACTCTCTCCTGCTGAAAAGCTTTGTAAACAGAGTATTTGTAGTAAAAGTCAACCCAGCTTCAAACAGCAATAGAGGATACTTTAAAAAAAAACTTCAAGAAGTGCAAGAACAGGGAAAGACACTGGATCCTCAGATCTTTTTGACTCCTAGTTTGGATCTGGCAGTTAATCAGTTTTGTGGTTTTGGTTCATTTTGTTCCATGTTTGTATAATTTACACATCAGATACACCCAAATAGTTTTCTGCCTCACAGAAATGAAAGAATGAATAGAGTTTAATTGTACAAGTGATTACAGGATATTGTCTGGAGTAGGGAGGGAGGGAGAAAGAAAATTGCTCATTCTAGTTGATAACAGTGTAAAATGGTTTATCCTAGTCAGAAATTTTGAATATCTATTTTAAATAAAATAAACTACTGTTATTTTATATGAAAATTATAAAGAATCATATCACTTTAAGAATCACTATAAAAACTTTTGTAATGCGCCATAGATTTTTCTGAACCATTTCATAAAATCACTGATGCATTAAACTGAGTTGAAACTGCATAAACACATATGTGGAGGAATGAAATTGTAAACAAGTCAAGGCAATGATATGCAAAAAATACGATGTTAATTTGCTGGGTCAACCATAGCCATTCAGAAGTAGCTGATGGGTGACAGCAGAAATTTTCCATGAACCAATGAGCTAATTTATGCATGCAGTGTAATTTTTTTTTTTTTAAAGAAAAACTTTTATCTCTGCTCAAGTGACAGCAGTTAAACATTGAACTTCTTGAAGAAAAGTGGTTAAGAATTTTCCTGGCAAAACCTGCCTTTCAGTACAAGTGACTTTAGTTGAGAAAGACCGTTCTAAGGTCTATGATGTTCTAAGAAGTTAAAGTGTTCCTTTAATAGTGTATTTTTCTTGCAGAATTATAACACTTTGCTATCAAGAGATGATTTGTATCATGTTGGAGAACAAAGCAGATATATGAATTTCTGACATAGTGTATGGCACTAGTACTGAGTCTGAAAATGTTCCTGGAATAGAAGTGAGATGAATGGCACTTGGTTTTTGTCAGATCTAGCTCCTATATCTGTTTATTTTAAAACACTCTTTAATATTCATATTTATTTATAATAATACAATATTAAAATTTGCACAAAAACTTAACTTTTGCCAAAAGAAAATATCTAAGACAGATTTAGATGTCAGAACCTTCTAAGTGGGGTGGGGAGGAGAAATGTTTCGTGGCTATTAACTTCAGAGTTGTGTAGGAAGAAAAAGAATGAAGAATGGGATGGAAGTCGCGAATTTAGTCATTGGTAATTCCAATTCAGAACTGTATGAGTAGTGCTGACTATAAGCAGCAAGTCTGACAAATTATGCAAATTATTGCAGTTATTAACCAAGACTGAAAAAAGAGGAAGCATGACTGAAATGTATGCTCCTTGTACATGATTCCTAGATAATGTGTGGGAAGGAAGGTCTCACACTATTCCTGTTTGAAGAAAGCTTCCTTTTAAGTTACTTGCCCTGCTATAAAAAAGATGATTGCTAATTTGATCAGAGGAATATTGTAAGCTGGGAGGGGGGTATAATTTCTATCTTACCTGTATTTTTCTTTCACGTGAAACGAACTTTAGCTGTGAAACAGACAACGCAGATTTGTGAAACAATAAAAGGATAAAAAGTTAACTTTTTACATCTGTACATTTTAGCTAAAATCAACCTTCCCTTCTTCATGGTTCTAATTAGGAAAAATAAAGCACAGAAACATTAGTTATTGAGGATGTGCTATAGTTCTGTGTCTTTGCTTAGCTAATTCATCATCTTGCTCCATGTTTAATCCCCTCCATATTATAATAATTCCAATGGCTTGTTTGAACTTGACATTGAGGTCAATAACTTAGTAGTTAAGAGGCTAAGCATATACCAGAAGTTCTATGGTTAGAATTTGCTTCGCAAGATGGCATTAGACCGATAGTTTGATTCTGAACACTTTTAGACTAAAATTTTTTTGCTTTGTCCTCAAAAGCTTCTTGAACTAGGGGTAGAACATTTTGGGAAGTATTTCTAGCTGTAAACATATTTCAAAATGGCTTTTTTTGCACTTAAATATCTGTTTCACACACAGAAAGAGGACATTTGAAGCTTGAAATAATTCAAAGATAAAATGTTTCACACGTCTCTTTAGATTGTCATATCTTTTAGATTCAGTTGATGATGTAAGGTAGTAGTAGTAAAATTGTTCTAAATTGCACTAACAATGTGTGGAGCCAAAAATAAAAATAAAAAACCCAACTAGGAATGATTCTCAGCAGAAAAAAGTGAAAGGTCTTTATTTGAATCAATGTTGACACTCATGGTTGGGTTTTTTCCCATTATGAAAACAACTGCTATAGAATAGCTAAGAATAATACTATGTGATTTTCTGGGTTTGGTTTATTATGTCTCTTCTTTTGGCTATTGAGCAACTCTGATGAGTCTTGTATAATGTATAATGTATAATGTAACTTGTATAATGTAATATGTATAATGGCAGAATACCCCAGGATCCTCAACACGTTATGCTAAGATTGAGTACGTCTAGAGCTCAAATAGAGGCATTGCCTGAAAAATACCTGCTTCTAAAAAGCAAAGGAGTGGTGGGACTTCACATTCCTCTTCCTAAGTGTCAGCCTCAAATGGAGGCACAAATGGAGTTGCACTTTGCCTTTAGTTCCTCCATCACTTCTGGGCACAGGAGCATTGATACACATCTTTAATCTTCTGTTTTCTTTTCCAGGTTTCACTCTTGCCCCTGAAGTCCCAGGAGAATGACTCAGCAAGATGGAGAGCAACCAAATCAGTCCCATTCTCTCTTTGATGCCTTTCTGCATGCCAAGCAGTGCAAAGAGGTCTTGAGCAGATTTGAAGAGCTGTGCAGTTATCTGAATCTGGAACATACTGGCCAGATCCATTTCTATCACAAGCTCAAGTCTTCTCTCAATTATTGGAGTGCTAAAGCTTTGTGGACCAAGTTGGACAAGAAGGCTGGACACAGAGACTATGACCAAGGAAGAGCATGTTCAAACACCAAGGTAAAAAGTCACATCATAGTTGCAATCTTATTCAGATTCTTTTTGAAAGGTTTCCATATGAGATGCTAAGACACTAGGATCTAGACATTGTAATAACTGGCTTCATGACTGGTGTCTGATTACTAGTACTAACTTTCCTTTGGTTAAATTATGAAGACACTTTATAGTTTAGTAATATAGCATATTTAGTTTTTCTACGTGCAAAGGTATATGTCTTTATGTGTAATAATTATAAGTCTAGACAGTATAAAAGCTAGTTTCATACTTGATGCCTGGGTATTGTTACTAATTTTCCTGCTGTTTGTTATGAAGAGGTTTAGGTTTGTCTTTCAGTGTTGTAAGTTTCTGATTCCTTATTTACAGATGGTTTTCTTCATTCCTATACTCCTATCAAAACCCCACATCCCTGATGATTGCATTTTTTAATCTATATTTTTCAAAGAAGAAAAGTATTTCCTTTAAAGCTGTTCATAATTCTGTAAAATGAAAAAACTGAATTCCCTCAAATGTGTTTCTACATTTAACAATAATCAAAAATAATTGCACTAATATAACTGCTTATTCTTTTTTACATGGTACATGAATAAGCATTATTTTTAGCAACAAAATTATAGTTTCTCAGGAGACAAAAAAAACCTAGACATAAACACAAATAAAAAGAAACAGGCATCTTAAGAAAACTGCAAATATTTTAAAAGAAACAAATATCTCATGAAAATTGCAAATATTTTAATGTTTAAAACTATGAACATTAATTGAAATTACAAAATTAGATCAAAGGAGTAATTAGCTTTGTGACATGAAGGAATACTAGCCATGAAGCAAGTTGGGTCAATCGGAGGTCAAGCTATCCTGACTTTTACAATTTTTTTAACGATAAAGTTCATTTGTATTTCAGAAATATTGCCTTTTTGTTTTGTTGCTGGGAAGATACTTTGGAGCTTTTCAAGTATTTGATAGTGTAGAAAGTTGAAATTGCATTTCAACAAGTTAGTGGGAAATACTGTTTGAATTCTGGCTATACTCATAACAACTTGCAGGTTTATTCCCATCAGTTTCACCATGGATTCTTTGAACACAAATCAGCAGGTATGTTTGTCTGATGGTCAAGATAAATCTTAAATATATATTCTGGCCTTGGGACAGTTTGTAGCAGTTTCATCTGGGTCTGCAGTGACTTGTCAAGAGACATAATAGGACTTGGATGTTTGGTTGCCTGGAGGCTGGAAATATCGTTTAATTATTTTTAAAATGGTGGTCCAATTTTTCAAGCAACCAAGCATTTTTCAATGCTTGCACATTAAAAATATTACATTTCAATTCTTTCTAATGTTGCTATATTCCAACTTTCACTAAGATTAAAGTAGGACTTTTTCTCTTCTTTGAATAGAAGAGGATGCCTGACTGAATAGAGAATGCTTCCTTTAACTGTCAATAGAACTAGTGAGCTACGAGTGAGCAATTATTGTAAATGATAATTTATAACAGTTAGCTAACATTCCTTTGTCCACAGCAAAGGAAAGGAAAAAATGTGGAACTGAGGGAGGACTCTATAATGTCTCTTTCTATCCCACAGACCATATTGTGGCTCCTAGCTTGAAGTAATACCACTCAGTCTTGTGTAAAGTTCCTGTCTAGCTTCAGTGCCGTTGAGTATGCATTGTCTTGCCAAATTCTTTATGTCTGGTTGTTCATTGTGACAATGTTTTTCAGTGCCTGATCATCGGATCAGGGCCCTGTGGTCTCCGTTCAGCTATTGAATTGGCTTTCCTTGGAGCACACGTTGTGGTGGTAGAGAAGAGAGATAACTTTTCCCGAAACAATGTGCTGCACCTTTGGCCTTTCACTATCCAGGACCTGCGGGCCCTTGGAGCCAAGAAATTCTATGGCCGTTTCTGCACTGGCTCCTTGGATCACATCAGTAAGTATGTTAGGAAGAGTGCCTGTAATATCACAGGATTGCTGTTAAGCAAGCACCAGCAATATCAGCAAAAAGGGTTTGCAGACATCTTGGGGACAGGATAGATTTTAGTAGGGGCAGGAAAAAGTACTTGAAAGTTTAGCTATGTTATGCTGATAATGCAAGTCTGACAACTGAACATGTAAATGAGCTGAAAGTTTTAATAAAGAAGGTCAAACACGATGTAAAAAAATGCAATTAAGAATAAATATAAAAAAGATAAAACTAGTAATAGCTACCCGCCTTAGAATACCCAATTCAGATGTTGAAGTGATGGATATTTCTGTGTGTTAGCATCAGCTATCAACAGAAAATGAACCTGCAGTCAAGAAATACATTGTAGACTAATGATACATAGCAGTGAAGGCCTTGGAAAACATATTCTGATGCCATGGCATATCTATATCTTCAAAGATATAGGTAATTATTTTCCCTGGGACACACAATAAAAGCAAAAGTTGAATTTTGAAGAAGCAGGATAGAAAGACTATTTTTTTAAAACCAATTTTATTAATTTTTGAAGACAAACAAAACATAGGACATAACAAGGCAAATAGAACATCATTTTTAAGGCATAGTTCCACATTGTCACATTTCCATTTAAGCACATATATATCTTTTCCAAATTTCTCATTATTTCTCCCTTCACTTTTATTCAATTATATTTCTTTCTATCAAAGTTTTATTAATTCTCAGTCAAATATAAACACCCAAAATACAAAACATAAAACAAGACATAAAAAAAATAAAACCTCCTTAATTATCATTTGTACATGCCTTTTCCAAATTTCTCTCCCTTTAGTTTTATTCCTCCAAGGTTTTATTAATTCACAATCAAACACAGCTAACCAAAACACAAAACATAAAACTTCTTTTGAAAAGTGGCTTAGCCCCGGGTTGCATCTTTTTTACAGACCTAAATCAAATTCATGCTCACCTTATATACCGTTCATATCTTATTGACCATTCTATATTTTCTATATAACTTCTCCCTTCTTTTCACTCTCTTAATTATATTTTGTTTATTTCATCTTATTTCAAAATCATTATGCTTGTATCTTTTGTCCGTTCTTTTCCAATCATCCATTTATCTCTTCTCTTTAGCAAAGAGTTTCCCCTGTAATCACTTTTAAAGTATGACACCTTTCTATCTTTCCCCTAAAGTAACACTTAAAATAATACATAATTTCCATCCTGATTCTGCTTAGTACATTCTACATGTTGCATTTTAAAATAAAAAAATAATAAACTTATAGTATAGTTAAGTATATAATTTCCATTCTAGTTCTAATTCTAATTAATATATTATTTTAAAATAAGATGAAATAGTAAATTTATAATAACATTAAAACAATAATGAATTAAACAATAATTAAGCATTAATCGTTTTACACATTCTCTTTAATATTTTATTAAATATTGAGATCTATCATTATTAAACATTTTAATATTTTAATATTTTGTTAAATCTTATAATATTCCAATAGACTATTTCAAATGCAAATACTACAATACTATCTTATGTACTCTTGCAGAATCTTTCTTTAATTATACACTATCTTTTATCCTTTATCTCTAAAAAAAAATTTCTTTTTGGCATCTTGTTTCAGACTGTGGCTTTTTTTCCCTTTTTGCCTCCCTTTCTTCTCCAGTCTGGTCTTTTTGGCCCCCCCCCTCCTAACCTCCACCTTTTTAACTTCCCCTCTCCGTTGTAATTCTCTTTTCAATTGCTTTCTAACATTGTACCTTTTTTTCACCTTTTTCTTTTTCTTGGTTGTTTTATTGAATCTTAAATTCTCATTTTTCCTTCCTCTCTTCCTATTTTCTTTCTTAATCAAACTTTTTTGTCCATTAAAGATGGCTTCTTCCTCTTCTTCTTCTTCTTCTGCTTCTCCTTCCTGTCCATTAAAGATGGCTTCTTCCTCTTCTTCTTCTTCTCCTTCTCCTTCCTCAAGTATTTGCTGGTACGTAGAAACCGCCATTTCTAAAAAGCGGAAGGCAGCTCCCAAAAAATCCTTGCCATTTTGTTCTCTTTCTTTTAATTTTTTATATTCCATTTTTAATCTATCCACAGATAGTGCCATTGTAAATTTTTAAGAACAACCCAGATGGTTTTAGTCTTAAAGTAATTTCCAAATGTCAAAGTTATCAAACAATCCAAACAGACAAAAATTATTTCCTCTTCTTCTCTTTGCAATTTTTCCTCCTGGGGCAAAATCCCAAATATATTTTAAAGCCATATTACAGTTAGTTGCTGGTCTTATAATCTTCAAGGCGTCTCCTCCAACAAATTTTTAAAGATTTTTTTTAGTCCTCTCCTTCCCACTTATAACAAAGAGCTTGTTTTTACTTTAAAGAAGCAGGTTTTTCTGTGCTCATTTGCTTTCTCCATAAGGAAGGCGAGTGAACTTTCCTTCAGCACTTTCGCCGCTGTAACAATCTTTTGGAAACAAATGTATCAATCCACAAGTCAGGTTTCCAGGGTATTTTAAAAGTAACTTAATGTCCCGGTTCAGCCAAGAAAACTTCTCCTTCTAAAAAACTTCTCCTGCACAGTCTTATCCGGTTGAAGATTCCTTTGAGGCTGCCATTTCTGACAACTGCTCCACCACCTCAGGAAAAAGGAGTCTAGCTGGCTGGGGAAGGGGGATGCGATATTCCCAGACCCCAGCCCGGATCTCCTCTGTCTTCCGCTGCCTCTTCGGGGCAGCAACAACCCCCAAATCCAATTGGATCGGGGGTATCTCAACGGTGAGCGCAGCAGGGTCCCGCAGAGAAGCGGATTCCTGCTGCGGCCGCAGCCTTGCAACCGGAAGTTCCCAGGATAGAAAGACTATTGAAACTTCCAAACTTTGGGATTGGTGAAGGTTCCTGAGAATATTTTAAGAAACAAACACATGGATAAACAAACGATAGTCAGATTCAGAATGCTCATTTGTGACCAAATGACCAGACTCAAATAATATTTTGAACACTTTTTGTGAAAATCTAGCTTTTTGGAGAAGTCTGTAATGTGGGAAGAGATGGAAGGAAAGAGAAGTGGGTGAGCAACAGCACAGTAAATGGATTCAGTTACACAAGCAATGGTGCACTGTTGGAGAATGTGAAGGGCCAGGTTAGGACAGGTCATCCTAAAAAAAGTCTGTCTATGTGGTTGCTAAAAGTTGATACTAACTTGATGGCATGTAATCAATCAACAGAAAGATTCTGATCTTGCATAAGTCAAAAGCACCTTTTCTGAATTACTTTTGAATAATTTTGAAGTATAATTTTGCCTTTTTATTTTCCTGAAATAAAAAAGGAGGTGGCTAAAGCCTCCTGCTCCATTTGTAGCAATGAGAAACTTTCCAACCAATGAGTATAACGCATCTTCTTCTGTTTTAACCAATTCTCTTTGTGTGCTCCTACTGTATCTGTAGGTATCCGTCAGCTGCAGTTGATCCTGCTGAAAGTAGCCTTGTTGTTAGGTGTTCGTGTTCACATCGGTGTACAATTTAAGGGGCTCATTCTACCAGTAGTGAACTCTCATGGGCAAGGTAAGAATATCAATAATACTCAATTCTTTTGGGTATTTAAAGGCAGTGTATCTTACCCAGTTTTGTTCTCCATCACTTATATGGCAAATGGATCAGCCTATCCTCAGACATTTTAACCACTTGCTCCTTGTTATGTTTCTGAAGAACTGTGAAAGTATTACTTTTCAGGATAGCATTTGGGACAGTATTATCCTACCTACTGTATGACTTATGGTGAAGCAAATGGGAACTGCAATTAATTGTTATTACTGATATTTTTTTTATCCCTATGCTATGGTGGCTTGCTGTAAGGAATCAAGCTACATAGAAATGAAAGTAAACAAACAAAGAGGTATTTTCTTCAAACACCCAGGAGAAAAACTGCTGAGATTTATGAAACGTATGTGCTGAGAATTGGCTTTTCTCCATAAATAATAGGTTTTCCTGCTTTCTTGTTAAAACTGAAATGCTTTTCTGCTGTATTAAGATAAAATGTATAGAAGCAATGCAATTGGAACATTTGGGGCTAAAAAGTGTTCAGTTGCATTTGGGCCCTGATATAATTCTAACATTTATTTGACACTGATAGTCCTGTGAGAGGACAAGAAGTACTCAGGTTTACAAATGTATACCTGGGATGGTCCTTCAGAACTTCAGAGTGAGAAACTTCCACAATTATATTCTGTTTAGTTTAAAGATGTCCAGACTTTCCATATAATAAAACCAGAAAGAAATCAGCACTGGTTGCTTCTCCCCAATAATTTCCAATCTTTTTGATTACTCGTGGCTCTAAAGTTTTAGCCTGTAAAACAATTCCAGTTTCATGATTTTTTTTCCTGATATTTTAAAGTATGGCTAAAGGTCCCTCTGTAAGCAAAATTGCTTCTCTCTAAGCAAAAGTGTGGGAATTAATTTTAAATTGGGTCATTAATTCTTAGCAAGGGCCAAAATAGGTTGGACTGTTACTTACTTTTCAGCCAGCCACAGGTCTTTAAGCCAGTAAAATGTGCTTCTGAATCCTTTATAAACACACATGTCTGCGACAAGGAGTTGATTTGCTGCCATCATGGCCAGAGTCTTGATTTCATCTTTATATTGCAGTCACTAGATGGAGAGCTGACCTGCAGCCTGGCTCCTCTCCCTTGAGCCAATATGAGTTTGATATTCTCCTCTCTGCTGGTGGTGGAAGGTTTGTGCCAGAAGGTAAAGTAAGCAGTCACGTATGGCCTATCACTCTTTGCATCCTCTTTGCATAAGCGTTGTGTAAACATTCACAAGTCAAAAGATAGACAGAATTGGGGGAACATTATAGAAACACATCCAGATTTAGAGACTTCTTGCAGATATTATAACTTTATTATTTAGGAAAAAAACTAGTGCTCCAGCTGAATGAGAACCTGCAACTCTAGCTTGTAAAAATAGGTTCAAAGCTGAATGTTTATTGGTATCAAAACTGAAGGTGAATGGTGTAATTTAATTGAGATTAGATAGGAGAATCCGGTGTAAAAAAGCTGTAGATACCCTGGATTGTGAAGATTTCCACAAACCTTATTTTTTGTCATTGTAAATGAGACAAATGTTCGGAGAAATATTTTTCCAGTCTTTCAGATGACAAAAGAAACCCCAATGTTTGTATTAAGCTTGGCATTATAATATAAAAGTTTGTGAAAATTGTGACAGTAAATTGAAATTGCCTATTTAAGAGTATGTCTTTTAAAAAATTAAATATAAGTCACTTGTAGTATTATAGTCAAACAGTGTCTAAGGAGTAAAATATTAGGTAGCACATGATTTTAGAGAGAAACTCCCGTTTCTTTTTTTAGCATCTCCTCTCAATTTTACTTAATTACTCCAGCAGATTCTGGGAAATTTTAAGTATGAAAATAAAAATGGATGTCCAGCTTTGTTTGTTTGGTTTATTTCTTCTTCTAATATCTGTGCTGCGCTCACTCTCAATAGCAGATACCATTTCAAAAGATTCCAAAAGGCATTTTGCCTTCAGCTGGAGAGTAAATTAAAAATAAAATAAAAAGGAAAATTCTTTGTAGACGCTTCAGCACATATGAGCTAGTTCTGCTTCCATCCATAGAAACATAGAAAACAGCAGAAAAAGACCTAGTGGATCCATCAATTCTGCCCTTTGAATTTATTTATTTATTTATTTTGTTTTATTTTTAATTTATTTATGTTGAGCATTTCCAGTAATGCCCCAAATTTATAATCATTCCTTGTCTGGAATTGTTCATTTTCCACACTTTTTTCCCCAATAGTAAATTGTTCTCTTCTTCCAGACTCATTTTGTTGAATGCTATCCATAAGAAGCAAAAATGAGTCCCTCGTACCAGGATGCTGCATCTTCTCCAAAGGCTTTCTCAAAATTATATAATACTCCTACGATGAATCCCATTTTTAACTTCAGTGTATTTTATTGTTACCTATTTTTTAGTCTGCTTTTTGGGGGGGCATGAAGGCAGTTAATGCATATTGTAAGAAAAGGAAGCAATAACTCTAAGGCTTATTATACATTGAGGTTGCAACCACCTGAATAACCACTACCTAACATCAAAGAAGCAAAGAATCTCTAACCCTTACTTAATGAACTTTTTGTAGCTCAGATCTGCTAATCCTAAACAAAATTCTCAATTACTGGTAATGTATTAAATACTTGCATTAGTATTATAGTAGTCCTCAACATATGTCGATTTGTTTAACAACCAGTCAAAACATGATGGTGCTAGAAAAAGTGACCTAAATTCACAATTATAGCAGCATCCCATGGTCCCATGTTAGTAATTCAAGCAGTTGGCATGGATTTACCACGGTTACAGTGCCCAGGATCCCCTGATCATCATTTGCAATCTTCCCAGGGTGCTTCCAGTAAACAGTCAATGGGGAAGCTGGATTCGCTTAATTATTTACAGCACAAAATATCATTAAAATCAGACGGGACTCTCTTAACTGTCAGATTGCTTACCACGGGTACTGATCCCAGTTTTGATCGCAAAGCAAGGACTACCTGTTACATTCAATACAGGAAATGTTCGCTAAAACAGAGCTGTGTGTAGTTAATTAAATGGTGACCAGAGTAATATTTTTAGGGACCATTTTAAAACCAAAGGAATTAAGAGAGATTATTCTGGAGGGGCAGTATCACAAAAAACATTGTGCTGTCTGCTTGGTGTCCTTTCACTACCAAAAATATGGTAACAAAGAAACTGGATTTATTATATTTTGGATGAATTTGGATCCACACCGAGCATGGTTTGCTCTGTACAGTTTATGTTGCTCTTTTTGATTCTAACCCTGACCATTTCCTGTATGGTTGACTCCTGTTTCACATTTGATGGAAGACTCTCTTTTATGTTCTCTCACAGGCTTTAAAAAGAAGGAGACACGAGGCAAATTGGCTATTGGCATTACCACCAATTTTATAAATAACCACAGCAAAACTGAAGTGGAAGTGGCTGAGATAAGTGGAGTGGCTCGCATATACAACCAGAAGTTCTTCCAAAATCTCTTTAACAAAACAGGTGAGAGTTTACACTTAACTTTTAGCTTGCGTGGTTTTTCATCATGCATTGAAATCTGTGACATTCCATTGTTTTTAACAAGCAGAAACAGAGAAGGTGAGTCAGCAAACAGATAAAACTATTTCTTGTATCTTTTGGAACAGTATTTAGGATCCCTTCATTTTTTCATAAATTTCAGTAGTGTAAAATAAAATATACATCAATATATGTACATAGGTTGTTTGGGGAAATAGGTTAGTTTGGGTTTTTTTAATCCTATAATTTATGTTGTTCTATATCACGCTACATCGGAATATAGGTACCGTATATACTCGAGTATAAGTCAACCCGAATATAAGCCGAGGCACCTAATTTAACCACAAAAACTGGGAAAACTTATTGACTCGAGTATAAGCCGAGGGTGGGAAATGCAGCAGCTATTGGTAAATTTCAAAAATAAAAATAGATACCAATAAAAACTTTCATTAGGACAGTTGAGAATAAGTTTGATGTTCACAATTTCCTCTTTGAAAGAGACCAGTAAATAGGGAAGAAGAAGATGAAGAAAAAGAAGTGTGTTTTTTCACACTTTTCACACTGCAGTGAACAAAAATGGCATCATAGGAACAGGCTTATTCTCAGTCCAAAGGTTTGTTTCTGATTTCTTCCCTGATTTAAGGGAAATTTGGGAAATGATCTCACTATCATGAAAGGTTTAATTGATTCACTAACCCAAAAGAAGATGATGATGACAGTGGGAGGCAGGAATCACTCTCTTCCTTGCAAGAAAAAAGCAAGAGCCGTTCTTATGATCTCTCTCTCTCTCTCCCCGTAATACAGTCAAGCCCTTTCCAGCACGCGGGATCCGCTGCCGCCGCTTTACACCTTGCAAATGCAAAATCCCGGGGTTTTTGCATTTGCAAGGTGCAAAGCGGCGGGGGCGGATCCCGCATGCTGGAAAGGGCTTGACTGTATTACGGGGAGAGAGAGAGAGAGAGAGAGAGATCATAAGAACGGCTCTTGCTTTTTTCTTGCAAGGGAGAGAGTGACTCCTGCCTCCCACTGTCATCATCATCTTCTTTTGGGTTAGTGAATCAATTAATTCGGGAAATGATCTCACTATCATGAAAGTCAGTGTTCTCTGCCAGTGGGGCATTTGGAAGAAAATGCCCCGCGGCATATCCACGCGTGTGTAAGGGGAATCAGAAATCCCCGCGTTCAATGCCTAGCACAGCAGAAGAGAAAACGCAGCTGTGAGCAAATACTGGGAAAACCTGATTGATCAGAAGGAAGGAGGCAAAAGAGGAAGGGGTGGTGGTGGACGGAGGTCCCACTGGTATTTGTGAAACACTTGGTCGGCAGCGCTAAAAGTCAACGTCCTCGCTCCCACCCACCCAAAGCCACGAAGTCCCCCAATTGCGCAGCCCAGAATCTCCCTCCACTCAGGGGGTAGCAATGACGCCCGGTGTTTCCTGAGACAAGAAGCTCCGCCGTGCAATGAAAGCACCCTGGCTCTAGGCTCACGGGCTCAGAAAACAACGCGAGGCGAGGTTGCTTCGGCTCCGCTCAGCTTCGTTTCCTCAGCCCTAGCTGCTTTCAGTCTGCTCGGGAGGAGGGGGAGGAGGTGGTGGTGGTGGCTTGCGTTGTTTTGTGAGCTCTAGGCTCAGGGGCTCAGAAAACAACGCGAGGCGAGGTCGCTTCAGCTCCGCTCAGCTTTGTTTCCTCAGCTCCAGCTGCTTTCAGTCCACTCGGGCGGAGGGGGAGGTGGTGGCGGTGGCTTGCATTGTTTTCTGAGCTCTAGGCTCTAGGCTCAGAAAACAACACGAGCCGAGGTTGCTTCGGCTCCACTCAACTTCGTTTCCTCAGCCCTAGCTGCTTTCAGTCCTCTCGGGAGGAGGGGGAGGAGGTGGTGGTGGCAGCTTGCGTTGTTTTCTGAGCTCTAGGCTCGCGGGTTCAGAAAACAACGCGAGGCGAGGTCGCTTCGGCTCCGCTCAGCTTCGTTTCCTCAGCTCCAGCTGCTTTCAGTCCACTCGGGAGGAGGGGGAGGTGGTGGTGGCAGCTTGCGTTGTTTTCTGAACCCGCGAGCCTAGAGCCAGGGCGCTTTCATTGCATGGCAGAGCTTCTTGTCTCGGGAAACACCGGGCGTCGTTGCTGCCCCCTGAGGGGAGGGCAATTCTGGGCTGCGCGATTGGGGGACTTTGTCGCTTTGGGTGAGTGGGTGAGTGGGAGCGAGGATGGACGGAGTCCGTGAAGTGGGGCTTGCCTGCCCTTGCTGGCTGCCTCCGCTTCCTTAGGGGTGGGGAAGGGGGCTCATCTGGACCAAGGGTGAGTCTCCCCCTCAGTTTCCCCTGAAGGATCTTCCATTGCTTTTGCCTTCTCCCTACATCTTCCCTCTGTTAAAATCCCCCCTCACACACACACACTTATTTTCGGTTGGATAGATTTTGTGTCTGAGCATTCTCACATGGCGGTGGGTCTTTCCCCCCAAAAAAAACAGTTAAAAAAAGAAAAAACAATATATCCTCATGCAAGAACTTTTCTGCTTCCGATTACCCCCATGCTTACAAGTTGCAAAGGAAACACGGAAGCAGGGAAGCGGCTGCCCAGCTCAGGAGTTCCACACCATTTTTTTTTCAGAGGGGAATCTGACTCGAATATAAGCTGAGGGCAGTTTTTTTCAGCACAAAAAATGGGCTGAAAAACTCGGCTTATACTCGAGTATATACGGTAGTCCTTGACTTATGGCCACAATTTAGCCCAAAATTTTTCTTGTTGACCAAGACAGCTGTTAACCATTTTACGACTATTCTTGCTGCAGTTGTTAAATGAATCACTGCGATTGTTAAGTTAGTAATATGGTTGTTAAGTGGCTTTCCCATTGATTTTGCTTGTCGAAAAGTTGCAAAAGGTGATCACATGACCCCAGAACACTGCAACCATCATAAATACAAGTTAGTTGCCAAGAGCTGAATTTTGATCACAAAGACCATGGGGAAACTGCAACAATTATAAGTGTGAAAAAATGGTCATAAAAGTCACTTTTTTCAGTGCTGCTGTAGCTTCAAACATTCACTAAATGAACTGTTGTAAGTCAAGGACACCTATATTTTTAATGCCAGTTACAAAAAAAGATATGAATACATATGATCCCACAAGGATTTTCTTATCTTGTTAAAGCAACCTGTTTCCTGCAAGAGATAGCCCAAGATACAAGGAATTCTGCAATCAGGTTATGAGGACAATAGCCACTCACTATTGTTTACCAGCCACTATACTGAGTTGTAGACTAATTCTAGTCCTACAGGTATTTCAGAGCCTGTGTGGCTGTTATCCAGTGGCAGCCTTCTCTTTAGGAATGTGACTATCTTCCTTTAAACTTGTCTATCCATAACATTTTCTTTGTGTTTGAACAATATCAGGTATTGATTTGGAAAACATTGTCTACTATAAAGATGATACTCACTACTTCGTCATGACAGCCAAGAAGCATAGCTTGCTAAAGAAAGGAGTAATCTTAAATGTATGTATGACTGGGCTTGGAAACCTTTTCAGGGGCCCATTGCATCATTTTGAATGATGGTGCAGATGCCATGATTGAATTAATAAATAATCATTTTAAAATTGCTAAAATCCTATAGTATCTTTGTCATTTTGAAGCTTATTTTTAATCAGTGGAATGGTGGATCCAACAGTAAATAATGCCTTATATTGAACTTTGATGACTTTTGAAAGCACATATGAACTGAGCTTTTTTAACTAAGAGGTATGTAATATACATTTCACTTAATGAAGAAGAAAAATGTCTTCATAAATCTGAAATCTAAACAGGGATTTTATGTGAGTTATCCCTAAATAAGAGATGACTGAATTCAACATAATTAAGATTTACAGTCCTTGAGATATAAAAGTGACATATAGATGTAGAATAGAGGATTTTCCATGCTACTTCCATGCAGATGAACTATTCCAAAAATATTTAGCTATAACTATACATACAGCTATATGTTCTATACCTATGTTCTTTAGCTATACCCACATTCGCAATGCAATGTAATTAAAACTTTACTGTTTGTAAAAGTTGGTTCCTTAAATTGCCTTTAATAAATTGCCTTAATAAATGCTTTTGACAATCAGTTGAGATTAAAATTAAATTAAAATGTCTAAATTTTGATGGGGGCACAAAAATGAATATTTAATGTACTGATTGTATTAAATTCATGCTGAAACTTGATATCTTGGGAGTTCTAAACTTTATGCCTCCTGCTTTTCCCAATTTTGATTCAACTACTTTTTCTTTCATTATGCCCTTTTAAAAATAGCCCTGTTTTTTCTATGACTTCAGCACCCACATCTCACTCCAGAGGGTATAGATTACTCATCTGAGCCTTCCAGCAAGTAGGCTCCATATATAGTAGATCCCATTGTCTTATAGCTGCTTTATGAGATAAAATAATAGAATTCATGGCTCTTTAATTATTATTCTATATTATTATAGGACATTAAAAATATCTATATATTTCTAGGATAAGCTTGACATAGAGAGCTTACTCTCTCCAGAAAATGTGAACCAGGAAGCCCTTCTCGCTTATGCCAAAGAGGCTGCCAACTTCTCCACCAACTACCAGTTGCCCACTTTGCAATTTGCCCTAAACCATCACCACCGTCCTGATGTTGACATGTTTGACTTCACCTGCATGAGCCGTGCAGAAAATGCAGCTTTGGTGCGTGACTGCAATGGCGCTAAGCTGCTTATCGGGTTGGTGGGAGACTGCTTGGTGGAGGTAAGTGAGGCCTTAATATGACCAGAACTAACATCTGGAAGGGCTTCTCCAGAATGGGTCAAATGCACACTTCAAACCTATTTGATTGGAACTCCCATTCAGTTGGAGACAGTCTTTCCCAACCTTGTATTAGTTTACAACTTCAGTCCTAATTTGGGAGTTGAAATCCAACACATCTGGAAAGCAGCTGGTTAGGGACAATCAATATGTGTTACTTCAGAATATATAGCAGAGGAAGCTTGTATTACTGAATGTTCATCTGCTAAGAATTTTCTAGGTTAATTGAGAAGCCAAGGCTACAGCCAGTTTTCCATTACAAGTTTGCTGTCCTCATCATTTTATGTAGGGGAGATTTTGCATATTTTTTTAATGCAGCAATATCCCGGGAAGGCTTTTTACTTTTTATCGACAGTTGTTCTCCCATTTCTATTATTACTGAAAGTTACTCAAAGGTCATCATATGGAAACATGTAAATAAAGCTGAGCTGCTTGGAAAAAAATCTGCTGAATGTCAGCTGTTATAATGGGAACTATTATAAAAACCTTCTACCCAGCAGAATGGTTCTTTTAAAAAGGATTATGAAAATCCAGACCCAGCAGAATACAGGGATTTTTTCTCCCCCTCTGTGCACTTTTCTCAGACATTTCTTCACTAGTGCTTGACATGAGCAATGTTATTTGGTGGTTTGTATATGAATATAGTTTTGCTTTTGGACTTTTGAGGCCAGAGTGTTTCCTTTTCCTGGACAGAATGCAGATGATTTTCAATTTTGCATGTTCATTTGTTTGTCTTTACTAGGTAGTTTTTATCCCCACAGCTCGATTTGCTAGCTAACAAGCTCAGTGTTAAGGGTCCCATGGAAAGCAAGCATTTCTCAAACATACACTGCACAGTGAGACAATTGTACACTAATTGCAGCATCAAGATTCATACCCAGATCTGATTCCTCCTGCATTTGTCCAGTTTCAGTGTCTTTGAGTCATTGTCCCATGTTGCTGAGCAGCCAGAATGCTTGAACTCTTGTTTTTTTTGTTTTGTTTTGTTCTCCAGCCATTCTGGCCCTTGGGCACTGGTGTGGGCAGAGGTTTCTTAGCTGCATTTGATGCTGCTTGGATGGTAAAAAGATGGGCCTCAGGAGTATCCCCACTGGATGTGTTGGCTGAGAGGTAAGCATATTGAGAAAGGGGGATGGTATTTCCAGAGCTAGGATTCTCAAGAGAGAGACACACAAAGGGTGGGAGGGGGTAGTAATCCTTCAGATGTTTTTTCCAGTGTTTCTCATCCTTGCCAACTTTAAGATGTGAAGACGTCAATTCCCAGAATTCCCCAACCAGCCATAAAATGATGTTTAACTGTGGAGTCCTTTTCTAGTCTCATTAGAGGTCACAGTTAGTCTGTGCAATTGGATATAAAGCGATACCCCCAGGGACATTAATTGCCTTCAGTGGCTGTATTATCCACAACTAAACCATTTTCCAAAATATTGTTTTTTTTAAAGAGCATCTTTGAATGCTGTAAATTTTAAAGGCAGAAAGAATCATGGAAGAAAGGAAGGAAGATTTAAAAACACAAAAGAAAATCCCGCTTATCAACTTTTTCTTGCTTGATATGATCCCCAGTCAATTGTTTTTGGCCTGGTTTGAGGAAAAAGTTCTATTTTTTTTAACCTGTGAAAGGAAAATAGCTGCTTGGAGACAGTGAACATTCTCAGTACAAAAATGGATGAAAAGAATCAAAATGGTTAACAGAAGCTTCTTGTTTCTCTTTCCAGACACAACCATTTGAAAGCTTGTATAACTATGAAGGAAATTGTGGGTGTGTTGCTTAGGGGCCTAGGGGATAGACTGAAGGGCAGGCAAGTTAATGGAGGATGTTTAAAATTAAATGAGGAAAATTTAAGATTACATGAGGAAAGTGAATGTTCCTCAAAACATATTGATATTCATAATGGCTACAAGAGCACGCAGAATGAATTAGGAACGACTCTTGTGAAAAGAAGCAAAGACCAAGGAATACTGTTTGTATAGTTATCCCTGAGTTGCATCCAGGCTGATTCTGATTTCCAGGTATAAAATATGCCTCTTAATTCATGAACTCAGATGGAATCTTTTTTGCTCAATCCCCACCTAGAGAAAGTATATATCAGCGGCTGTCACAGACTTCACCTGACAACATGAACAAGAACATTAATCAGTATAGCATTGATCCCAACACACGATACCCAAACATCAACCTTCAGGCAATCAAGATCTCTCAGGTACTTTTGCCACAAACAGAGATGGAGGAGAAGGTATAGTTGCTTTGTCTTCCCGACCAAGAGCTTTATTGTTAAGTTCCTCTGTAAAACTCACCTTCCCCTTTGCAACTTGGCACAATATAGTGTCAAGTTGCAAAGGGGAAGCTGGGTTTTGACCACTTTGGTGCTGGTTGCAGCCAGAAACATAAAAGAAAGTATAAAGTGATGTTATTTATTATGGTAAGACCTCAGCAGTAATCTTCCCTGCAAGATGTTCTTGATGGCTGTTTTAACACTTAAGATTTGGTCAGTTGGATAATGGGTTTTGGTGCATTTTTTGAACAGGGAAGATGAAGATTTCAGGAGCTGAGTAGATTTGGGAGGTATATAGATCAGCTGGAGTTCTGTTCAGGGTCCAAGTCATGTTGATGATAGCAAATAATAGGTGCATTTGTTTTCAGGTTCATAAACTGTACATTAAGGGAGATATAGAAATGGAGCAGAACAAGAGAAGAAGTTGTGTCAGCCCAGAGTTAATCTGCAAAGGTAAGTTTGGGTAGCTTTCTTCCTAGCTTCCAGCTGCAAGGATCCCACTGTTTATGCTCACTTTTTTCTCGCTTTAACAAAATGGCACCTGCAGCTATACAGATTCTTGCATATGAATGATTGAACTGCAGAATTGGAAATAACCTTGAGACTCATTGGTTCCAGTCTTCCAATTTCCACTTTGTGCATATTCTGCAATATAAGATATAGTAACTAATCTGCTAAATGGCTGTCCAGACTTCCAAATAGATGTGTTTCATCATCAAATATCTAAATCTACTGATATTTGCTTTCTTGCCACTGCTACCTCTTGGCCCTCTAGTACTTTTTAATCTGCCATATCATCCTGCTTGCAGTTTCTTCTTTAGGTCTTGCAACTAGATAGAATAGTTTTGGATATATGTTGCTATAGGGGAATATCCTGTAAATCTAGAGAATTTTTGTATATACTTTTGTTGGCTTAACTATAGGCAATGAAGTTGCACAGATCTTCATCTGACTGGTTGAACTACTGTTTTATACATTGCAATAACAATACAGTCATACAATAACCTACTCAGGGGTATCAGTTACATAAATATTGTATGATTTCTGCTAGTAATTATAGTGGCTTGCTTTTCAACAGCCATTGACAAAAGAAGAAAAATGTTGGTATGTTGAGAAACTTTTCCTTTATAAATTGGATGAATAAAGGAATGAATAAAATATGTATCTGAAGACATATTGGGAATTGGACACTCTTATAAATAAATATCAATTCTCTTTTCTCTCTGCAATGCCATACTCTTACTCCAGATACCAGTAGAGCCTATGAGGAGCTTCTTAATTGGTGCCAATCAAACACAGCCAGTTACCATGGCATCAAGGTGGAAAACTTCACACACTCCTGGAAAAGTGGATTGGCTCTTTGTGCCCTCATACATCACTTTCGCCCAGATCTTCTGTGAGTTTCCTTTGTGGGAAAGCTGAAGGGGCAGAATATCTACTAATATTGGGAAAGGCTAAAATGGGTTGGAATAAAGCTTTCTTTTATATATATTCAAACATTGGAGTTAGATCACTTTATATGCTTAAGTTTTTATATCATGTTCATTTTTGCTACCATCTCTCTTTGATTATCTGCCAGAACATTTTTAGGGACTCCCCCCCCCCCTTCAAAAATAGGGATATATGTAAGAATCCTTCATAGATTCTATAGCTCCAAAACTTTAGTTCCCCAAGCATTAATCTAATTGTTTAAGCATTTGGCCATTACCATAGACCAGATACTGAATGTATGAGCTGATGAATGTGGCCTCTGGATTTCTAGGCTCACAATTTCCTATTGCCACTATTCCAATCCAGATTTAGTTGTTTTTAGAATGTAGAATCATAGGGCTAAAAGGAGCCTTGGTGGTCTTCAAGACCCTTGCTCAAGGTCCTGGTCAAATGGTTGTCCAGTGCATTTTTGAAAACCTGCAGCAATGGAGCACCCACAACTCCAGGAGGCAAGCTATTCCACTGATTAATTGTCTTCACCATCAATATTTTTTTCCTTAGTTCTTGGCTGGATCTCTCTTTGAAAAGCTTCTACCCTTTACTTCTTTTTAATTTGTAAAAGGTTTTCTCCTAAAAGACTTTACAGAACCAAATGCCTTGGGTATTTTTTTTTTTTAGATAGAAATTTAGAACTTAAAAAAATTATCATGCATGAGGGATAACTAGGCCATGTATGGACAAATTTAGAACTGTGAGTAAACTTTTGCTTGAATAACTAAAAGCTACCATGACCGAGCTTCTTCCCTAGAATATAATTTATTTCATAAAATACTGCTTATTAAAGTCAAAGAGGATACAAAAATGATCTTATGTATAAAATGTGAACATAAACTTTAATATAGGCAATTATTTATTTGTATCTCAAAGATGGTTTTTTTCCCCTCCAAATGTTGTTCTGTTGCAGGGAGATGATCGGATTAATAACTGTAGAGCCTGAGACTTCAAAGAAAACAGGCCCGTCTCAACCTGTCTGCCAGATCTTGATAGGATGACTACAGCATTTCTTTCTCCATATTTGGTACTCAAATGACTGTAGCCATCAACTTTTCCTTCTCATCTGGTCATAATTCTGTTACAGGAAGGAGAGCTGGTTGATGTTCAGTTACTGAAACCTACCCTACGTATCTAAGGAGAAAGAAAAAGAAAAGCACTTTCCAAGATTCCTTGCTGGTGTGTGGCTGACTCATCACACAAGTTGTTACCGTGTTTCTCACAAAATAAGGCCATGCCTTATTTTTTTTTTTTGATCCCTGAAAAAACGGGTAGGCCGTCTTTTCGGGGGTGACTTAATTTCCTCCCCCACCTAGAGCAGCCCATACACCCATGTCCCCTCACCTTTAGGCAGTCTTTTTCGGGCAATGGAAGCTCCCCAAATGCAGTCACCAGCTACTTCAATCAGCCGGTAGAAGCGAGGGGAGTGTGTTTGTGCCACGCCTCACGCCTCACCCCGAAGCGGCTGGGGACTCTGCCTTCAAGGGTGCTTTCGTCTGCCGATAGAAGCGGCCTCGCGGTGAGGGGAGTGTGTATGTGTGTGTGCTCGCCCCAAGGCCGCTTCTACCGGCCGATTAAAGTGGCTGATGACTGCATTTGGGGAGTTTCCATTGCCTGAAAGAGACTGCCTAAAAGTGAGGGGACATGGGCAGCCATGCTTCGCCCGGAAACGGCTGGGGACTCTGCCTTCAAGGGAGCTTTCATCTGCTGATAGAAGCGGCCTCGTGGCGAGGGGAGTGTGTGTGTGCACTCGCCCCGAGGCCACTTCTACCGGCTGATCGAAGCTCCCTTGAGGGCAGAGTCCCCAGCCGCTTCGGGGTGAGGCATGGCACACACACACTCCCCTTGCTGCGAGGTCGCTTTTACCAGCCAATTGAAGTAGCTGGTGACTGCATTTGGGGAGCTTTCATCGCCCGAAAGAGTCTGCCCTAAAGGCGAGGGGACACAGGTAGCCACGCCACGTCCTGAAGCGGCTGGGGACTCTGCCTTCAGGGAGCTTCTATTGGCTATTGGGGTATTCTAGCCTAGGCTACCTGCAGGGCACTCCTAAAGGCAAATTTTCTCCCCATCCCCCTGCCCTTCCCCCTCGTGTAGTTCTAACAAACAATGTGAGAAATGGCAGGGAAAAGCATGGCTTGAATAGGCCTAAATTTTGGTGGCGGGGCTTAATTTCACCTCATGCCTAGAAATCATGCTGGGCCTTCCTATTGGTGGAGGCCGTATTGTTGGAGAAACACGGTAGGAGCTGGCAATAACTGTAGAAACACTTCTAAAAAAACTTTTACAGGTTTACAAAATTTGCAGACTTCTTTTTCTAGTTAAAATCATCGGTTGGCTTTATTTATAGCAGTATCTTGTGTAGTTAAAACAAAAGTTCGCAGAGAGGCATATTTCTTTAAAACAGAGCACTTTTCCCACCCACGTTTATGATGTAGGAGGTAACTGAGAATGAATTATGCTTCCTTTTACTTTCTTCAACAGAGTCAATATTCCAGAAATGGAATATTGATGGAGAAAACATCCTGATGTTTAAATAATCTTTTACAGCTGGGCTGAGATTAGTCATTGTAATTTGTTTCTTCCAACTGTAGGGACTTCAATTCATTGGACCCAAATGACCCCATTGGGAACAACCAACTGGCTTTAGATATGGCTGAGCAGGAGCTTGGCATTTCTCCAGTCCTCTCCAGCACTGAAATGGCTTCACTGTCTGATGATGAGCAACTTGGCTTGATCACTTATTTGAGCCAATTTTATGATGCCTTCAGGACTGCTCCAGGTAGAATGTCCCCAAAAAATCCGGTTCTGAGTGCAGCCAATAAATATTTAGCATAAGCAATTTGGTAAACCTTTGTAGAGAATTGTCCCTTCTTTTAGATAAAGGCTTGTGCAGTATGCACTAGATGGGAATGAACAAGGCTGGATCAAAATAGAAACCTATATAATCCAGCATCCTTCCCCTTCCTCAATGATCAATCAGATTTTTATGGGGGCATCACAATCTTATCCCCCCGCCCCCCACTGTGCTACTATAACAGCTATTATTAAAAAAACTGCACGTCCTGATCTTGGAAATAATACCTAACTATTCTAACCAGTAGCCATTGGTGTTCTCATCCTCTATGAATTTGTCTAGTACCTTTTTAAGTCCTAGTTGGTGTCATTACCATACTGTGTGGTTGTGAATTCCATAATAGTTGTGGGACCAGTAAAATTGGAAGGTCAGATAAAGTAACAAGTTTACAATGGTTCATTCATTGAATCTCTGTTCCTAGGCCTGTTATTTTCATATTGCCCCTGCAATAGAAATAGAGACATTATCATTCAGAGAACACACCCCACTTTAATAGGTTTAATAATGAAACTGTATACCCCAACCTTGATTCAGTATCAAAAAGTATCATATTTTATCGTGTAGAATGGAAGGAGAAAACAGAGAAACCTCTTGTCCCATGTGGCACCAAAAGTGCTATCCTGTTTCTTAACAAGCTACAGAAGACTTTATCTCTCTCACGTAAACGGAATTTGGTGAGTCTTTCTCAGCAGAGATTGCGGGACTATAACCAAACATTCCCAGTTTCTTCTATTTCTGCTTTATCTTTATTAAAAATAAGGAGCATGGGGGAAGGGTTAAGTATGCTCTGGAAGAGTTCTGAACCTTCTGAACCCTCTTTATTGACATTTCAAAGATACAACTTTGAATCTTTGATTGTAGGAAAAGTCTACCTGGGATGCAGAATCCAAGAAGTTAAAGCAAGAGGCTGGGGTAAGTTCTCCCATCATAGTTTTTTATTCATTTTTTTAGTATCATCCTTCTTCTTGAAAAGATATAAGGTTACTAGAACAGTAAATATTCAGTGTCGTTATGTAAACTATGTGTATATTTATATCCTGCCATTCATGAGGCTATGCATAGGAGTCCCTCTTCCCCACAGAAATGTTTTTTTCTCACAACAGGAAATTGTGAGATAATAATTATGTTTGGTCACACAGCCTAATGTTGGCATTTAGCATTTTAGTTACCTTCCTAAGGACCTGTAATTATTATATCACACCTTTGTTTTGTACAACTCAAGAAAGTATACATAATGCTCCTGCTTCCTATTATCCCAATCACAACATTCCTGTGAGGTAAATTGGGCTGAAAAAGAAAGATTGGTCCCAAATCAGTGAGCCATGGACTGAGTCTCCATGGTTGAGGGAGGTTCCTCTGGTCCTAGTTTAGTGTCTTAACCACTGTGCCGTGCTGATTCTACCCTAAAACCAGCCAGCTAGAATAGGGATGGAGAATCTATGGCCGCCATGTCAGTTCACAGTATTTCTAGTTGGAATGATCTGGGTTCATGGAATTGACATCCAAAATATGAACTAAGTTTGTTATTTCATTTGTGATTAGTTCTGTGTGAAAGGGATTATGCTGTCAGTTGTGCAATCATCTTTCAACAATCCTTCATAATCAGCTGTAGAATTTATCATAAGGAAGGATATTGTGATTGCATGTAAATTTTGTTACAATCTATCCTGAAAATCCTTCTGATGTTTCGTTTTAAGTAATATATCAGATCTAGTCTAGAGAAGGAAGGAAGGAAGAGTGGCTTCTGTTATAATGAAAAAGTATTCCTAGTAGATAATTTATGAAAAACATGAGCCTTTGTTGTATAAATCATTGTAGCAAACATAATAGAATTTTCTGACTTTGGAACACCAAGATGGAAACCTCAGTACACATAATTTATGAACTACAGCTTTTCTGTGACTAATATGTTGAACCCTGCATCTAAATTCTAATCCCAGTGGTTAAGCTCCACCTGTAAAAATTGGAATTCAAATGTCATTTGACAAATTCCATCCTCCAACTTGTTGGCTACTGAACTCCAAATGAATTTTGACTGGGGCAGTAAGAGATTCATTTTCAAAACTCAACTGAGACTTGTTCAATTCATTTCCCTTTCCCAAAACTATTGCAGTAAAATTTTGGCTTGTGCGAAATTCTTGTGGCTGAGATGTGCTTGTATGATTGCACAGAACAGCTGCCAAAAGTTTGGATGGTGCCCAAACTATTAGTTTTTCCATCAGAGGTCAAGACACTCATTTCCCTGTTTAGCAAGAGACTCTCTGAAACAGCTGTTGGGCCAGGTGATGAGGAAGAAGCTGGATTAACCAAACAATGAATGAAGTTGCTATTACGTCCCATTTGTCCAGTTACATGCTGTCAGGAAGCTCAACAGCATTGTTCAGGTTCACACATTCTCATGAAAAGATTACCTTGATGGATGTTTCAGGGACTCTCTAATGGATTTTTCTCCCTAAGGATTTTGCTGCCTTATTTTGAGCTAAGTTACTGGAGTTTAACACATAATGCTATCTGAAATATGTTTCTAGAAATCTAGGAAGCTCCCCCATAAATCTGACCATGGGTTCATCTAATCTAGAATTGCTATAGTGACTGATAGCAGCTCTTTAGGATTTCAGACATTGTTATTTTTTTCAGTCCTTTCCATAAATGCTAGGAATTAAACCTGGGACTTCCTTCATATTTCACTCTTCTTTATCATATTCAAAATGAGTAAGGTTATGATTAACAGTCAGATTAAAAAATCCAAAGGGCATTTCTCTCTCATACACACCTCTATTGGATATCTTTTAAAATTGATATCCTTTATTAAGAGAACAGTTGTGCTATGGAGAACAGCTGTACTATGACCTCTGTTCTCTGGATAACAGCACTGGGATTTCTGGGTGGTAAATAGAACAACTATTGTACTCTTGATAGTGTTCACTTTGCAACTCATTGCAATTACCCATTTGCACATTGCTCTGGCTTCTACCATCTCGTACACCCACTTGACTGCCACACCCTCATTCCTTGTTGGTTTTCTGATCTGGGTGATCCATGAAACCTGATAGCACAGATCAGCATTGACCTGACCTGAGGATAGAGTCTGCTTGAGGTTTAAGACTGCTCAGAATTCATGACCCTAAGGGAAACTATTGATCTTCTGATAGACTTTGCCTGTCTCTCCAATGAGGAGCAGTGATGCCTGCTACTTCTGTGGAGATCACATTTACATCCTGGAGCGGGTCAGTGCCGAAGGGCGTTTCTTCCATCGAGGCTGCTTCAAATGCCATTACTGCAAAATAACATTGCGACTAGGAGATTTTGTCTTCAATGAAGATGATGGTAAGTAGAGAGAAAAGCTTAGAGCCAATAATTGGCAAGTCTGACCAACGCAGCCGTAGAGGGGAAGCAGAAATGGTTTGAGTTGTCTGAACTCTGTCTGTATTGTTTCCTGTTTTCTTTTGTTGTCTCCAGACAGAGTATGAATAGAGACGTACAACCAAAAGTTCAGGGTATTATGCCCAGCAGCCTTAGAAGTGATATCCTGTAATGGTATATGGGAATGACCTTAGAAGACAGAAGAGATGCTGCTTAGGGAACAATAAGATAAGAGAGGTTAAGTCCACAATTCAAAAAGGAATTTCCCTTCCTTCTCAGTCTGTGAAAAAGACCACAGAAATTTATACTAAGTGTAAGATTTGCAAGATTATGTTAATTTAGCCTTACAATAATATAGAATTAGCTTAAGTGGTTGTATTTCCTGCCTGGTCCACTTGGGAAGATTGGCGTCAATCTTGCAAGCCAATTGCATTTTATTCTAAGGCCACATTAAAATAATCTTGTAAATCTGACAGTATAAATTTCCCATCATCTTTTTTACAGCCTGAGAAATAAGGGAGGTTCCCTTTTGAATTTCTCTGCCCATTATGCAGCTGTGGGCTGTACCTTCTCTTATCTGATTGTTCCCTTGGCTGTTTCTCTTTCATCTGCTAAGTCATTCCTACATACCATTACATCCCCAGAGACTTCCAATATAATTGACTGGGGGAGGGGGGGAACAGGACACATGACATGACTATTAAATAGTTGATTGCAAAGGGGCAATGTTAATTATTTTTCATGAATGATATATATAATCAAATCAAAATTAGTCCTTTTCTGGTGCTATGCATTCTTTGGCGTGTTATACCCTACTCAAAGGCCGAGTGTGGTCCTCAGGCTGGAAATTACACACCCTTGTTTCAGATTCTGCTATTGCCACATCCTCCTTTTATTTAATCCTGAAGATTAAATCTGCACCCCAATAGCATTTCTGGTTGAATTGCGGTCACATACTAACCTGATTGTTTCTTCCCAGGCAACTTCTATTGCACATTGCATTCCTTGGTCTCATCAGACATGACTACCCCCAGCAAAGCTTCCTTCAAAGAAGCATATGAGGTAGGTAGGATGGCTGCCTTTTCAGAATCCGGCTGAGTGTTAGAGCAGAGCAGGAACAAGTGGATATTCTTGAAAGGATTGGATTATATGAGAAGGATCTTTTCTGTGGTTTTGAGTTTTGAGTTTGACCAATGTTTTGTTCAGATTGCTGACAGTGCTGACAAAACAAAGTGCTTTAGAACAATATCTTTAGACATGCAATAATGAAAACATGAAAATATGATGTAATCTAAGCAGATGTTCGTCATTTGCATCCAACACAACAGTAATTTCCCACATATTCTGAACAGAATCTCAGTTGGAAGACACGGACCAGGAAATTGATTGTGTGTGTAGGTAGCAAAGTAAAACTAATGATTTGGGGGAGCGGGGAGTGGCTATGTGAAAAAAAGGAAATATGTAAGGAAGAAATCAAAAGCAAATTAGCTGGCATCACAATCCCTTTACTGAAATCTACTATACTTCTGATCATTGTGTCTCTCTCTGCCACCTGTCAAAAGAAATGATTGTGTTTGAACACCATGTAAGATTTGAATGTTAATTTATTGTGACAAGCAGTTTACCGCTGATACTGCTTGTTTGCCCATGCTTGGTTCCACTTTCTTGTGGGTGTGATTAAACAAATTTGGACAGACAAGAACAACATTATACAGTAAGAACTGTGAACAGTGGCTTCGCTTCCTAAGCCAGAATCAATGCAAGAAGAAAATGTAGCGTATGACTCTCACCTGTAAAAAAACAAATCATACTTCTTTATTTGCATGCAGAGATGAATCCTGTTTTGTAAGACGCTGCTCCTACTTTCATTCAGAGCTGAGAGGGAACAATTATAACACTGCTTTCTCTTCCTCTGTAAAAGGTGCAAGAAAGAACAATCAGAATGATAGGAAACCGGCTTCAAATTCAGAGTTTTTATAATTTTAAATAATTTTTATTTATTTTATTGAAGATGTTTTTAAACAAAGTAAATAGCCTAAAAAAATACAGCTAATAAAGAAAAATAATGAATAATGAGTGGGGAAAAGAAAATAGAATTGGGAATGAAAAAGATTAGTAAAGAGGCAGCTTCTGATCTTGGTAACAGTTATAAAGATATTTATATTTTGTCCTCTCTAAAGTTACATCATAATATACTACTTTTTATAAGCCCCCTCTTTCTAATCTGAAAACCAATAAATCACAAATTCTTCTCTTTTTTCAGCAAAAAAAAAAAAAAGTCCATGAGGAGCTCCCAGTACTGATAAATCTAATTGTTAATGTTTCTCTAACCCAAACAAATTAATTTTGCTATGTTAGTTCTTCCATGGCTATTTTCTAATTGGCTATCCATTAATCCCAGCAAGAAAAGTTCTTGTTTCAATTAAATGTTGGTCTTTAAATTTCTTTGTATTATTATATATATTTGAACCCAGAAATTTGGGACTTGAGGTTTAAGAGGTTGAGGCTTGAGGTTTTATCATTCCCATCTGGGATGATAAAAATGATACTTCATGATGTCCATATTTCCAACATAAATTTGAAGTTCCTTTATACATTCAGACAATTTTTCTGGAGTCATACACCAATAGATATATCATTTAATAAACAGTCACTTTTAGATTATAACATAATGTAAATTTCAATCCTTTTAACCATATATCTTCCCACTGTTCTATCAGTATGTTATGCCCAAAGTTCTTAGTCTATTTTTTCATGCATTATTAGTCTATTTTTTCATTTGCTCTTTTTGGTTACAAATTTCAGTAAATGTTTATACTATACATTTGGAGACTTACATGTTCATCATTTGCACATAGTTCAATTTCAAATTCTTTCATCTGCTTTTCAGTTCCAAATGTTCTATTCTCTACCATAAATATCTTAATTGTGCATACAAAAGCCACTGAAAACTCAATTCCTCTGCAGTCACTTGCTCTTGATTTCATTTTATATTCTTCATGTTCCTGTTCTAACAACTCTCGATAGGCTAACCATTTTTCTTTATGTACTGTTTTTTTCCTATAAAATGCTCCTTGTGCTGAGACTCATAAAGGAATTTTCAGGCACAATCTGAGGTTATATATATTTCATACTCTCAATAAGCTACTTTTATTATAATTAATATCCTTAGTTTTATTTTACCACAGAAAACCATAACATCTGAACCTCAGATTGTGTACTTCTTATTCTAAAATTTGTTTATTTCTCAACAAAGCCTATATTTTTATCCAAACTAAGCAGCAAGTTGCAAAATACAATTTCAGATCAGGTCGTGCCAATCCTCCTCATTTCTTTTAATCTTGAAGTATTTTATGTTTAATCTTTTTTCAGGGAAGTGGGTATTTCTTGCCATACAAATGTAGATATATCTTTCTGCCATTGTTGCTAGCACCTGTAGATTTTCAATAAATCTGATAACTGGCTGATTCTGGTCATGTAAGATAGGAAATGCTTCGTGTAGGATATGATCAAGTCTCTGAATGCTGTACCACAATGGTTATTGTTAAGCCTGGTTTCCCCAACCAGGGTTAGGGAGACAAGCTAAACAGAATGTGCAGCTTAGTCAGATAGGCACACAGATAAATGAGTGAGCTAAGCTTGTATGTTTATTAACATACAGTAAAAATAACAGATACGCTTGTGCTATCAAATATATAGTTTATTCCATTATGAGTTCATAGCATAGTCAAAATAACAGTCCAATAGTCATGTATCATTTAGTCAGTCCATTCAGGGATATTCAGTAAGCAAAGTCCGTGTAGAAATATCCTATGTCAATTCACTTACAAGTATGTCCTTTGTTTTCTCTCCTGTTCGAGCAATGCAGACTTGTTTTCCTTGCAGTAATCAGGGATCATCAAAGTCAGAGAGATAGCAAGCTGCAGCCTTGCTTCTTTTAAAGTGCTTTCACAACCACTCCCTTAATTACTGTCCCACAGTTAAAGTTGCAGACACTTTAACATACAAACTATGATTACATATTATTATTTACCTAAACCAGTTAGGGTAAACCAATGTTATCCCTAACATTCTCCCCTTTTAGGAAATAATAATAAATATAACTATTTACATCTTTAAATCATATTTGTTACAACTCTCTTTAAACTTAGTTACTCCTTGAGCTTTTGTAAATTGGTCTGCAATGTTTTCTTCCGTCATGCAGTATTCCAATTTAATTAGCCCATTCTTTACAGATTCTCTAACATTTAAGTATCTTAAATCAGTATGCTTTGATCTAGTTTTTACAGCAATACTAGTAGCTAATTTTATAGCTGCTTGGTTATCCTCGTACACAATAATGGAATCTTTTACAGTTACACCCATGTCTAATAATAACTGTTTGTACAAAATTAAGTCAGTGCATAATAATGACAGACATGAAAATTCCGCTTCCATCGTGGACAAGCTAATATGCTGTTGTCTGATTGACCTCCACCCTATTAGTGTCTTACCAAATAATATAGCCATCCCAGATGTTGATTTTCTAGTGTTTATATCAGTTGCAAAACTTGCATCTGCATAGGCACTAAGACTCAAATCACCCTTTGGTTCTATATACAATGCATGGTTCATTGTTCCTTTAAGATATCTTAAAATTCTCTTTAATGATTGCCAATGACATTGATGTGGATCTGAATTAAAACGTGCCAGCTGATTTACACTATAAGCTATATCAGGCCTAGACCAATTGCTTATAGGTTTACAAAGTTCCATTTTAAACGTTTTAATTAATTGGCAAATTTTATCTTCTTGAGATATCTTAAATCCATTTTTTGTTTTGTTAATTGTCAATCCTAAATACTTTTTAATTTCACCTAAATGCTTTAATTTTATCTTTTTGGCTAATAATGATATAATCTCATTAGCTTCATTATTAGTCTTAGTTATCAAAGCAATATCATCTGTAAATAATAACAATAATGACACCGTTCCATTATTTTCTCTTTTAAACACACATGGATCTGCTAAACCAGATTTAAAACCTATATTGTTTAACTCTTTCACAATATATTGGTTCCACTCAAACCCAGATTGTTTTAACCCGTAAAGACTCTTTTTGAGTTTCCAACAATCATTACTATTTACTTTATTGTCTTTTATACCTACTGGTTTTCTTAAATATATAGTGTGCTGCAATGGTGCATGTAGATAAGCAGTTTCTACATCTAAATGGTTAATGACATAGTTTTTCTTAGCTGCCCACACTAATGCTGCTCTTAAAGATGTTGCTTTAAGATTTGGTGCAAAAACTTCATCGTAATCAGATGCAGTTTGATTAAATCCTTGAGCTACTAACCTAGCCTTATGGGTAACAGTCCCATCATTTCCAGTTTTTACTTTAAATATCCATTTGCACCCAATGGATTTTTCTCCTGGAGGTAATTTAGCATCTTCATAAACTTTCATTACCTTTAATGAATTTAGTTCCTTTTCCATTGCCTTTTGCCAATTCTCCTGATCCTTAGCAGGATACATCCTAAGTTCATTTACACTAGTTGGAACTTTAGTTACTTGGCAAACTATACTTGCTTGATACCTATCAGGTGGTCTAGTTATACGTGTAGTACGTCTAGGTATTACAGGACTTACAGGTGGACTTTCATTTATTAACTCTTCTTGATTATCTAACTCTTCCTGATTATCTGTTTCCTCTTGTTCTGGTCCTATTTGCTCTTCTTGGACTTCTTCTTTAATTGGAATCTTCTTATAACTAGTCTGATCTTTCTGCCTTTTGTAGGGTTCAACAATTACTTCATTATTTAAATCTTGCTCTAATCTATTCCATCCTACATGTTCTAGGAATTTTGCACTAGCACTGGTGTAAACTCTAGATGTACCTGGTTCCCAGAATCTATAAGATCTATGATTAGATGTATATCCTACAAAATATAATCTTTTAGCTCTATGTTGTCCTTTGTGTCTAAGTTGTGTAGGGATATACACCCATGCTGGTGCTCCAAATGTGTGCATGTAACTTAAATCAGGTTTTGTACCATGCCACAATGTGAATGGTAATTCACCTGTTGTTGAATTAACAACATTATTTAATATATGATTACCACACATTATTGCTTCTCCCCATAAATTGTCAGGTAATCCTGAATCAGACATCATAGATCGTGTCATTGATTGTAATGTTTGGCCTCTTCTCTCTATAAAGGCATTATGTTGTGGCCTATATGGTGCAGACTTTTTATGTTGAATACCTAACATTCTTAGTCTGTTCTGCAATTTATTATTTGTAAATTCTGTACCATTATCTGTTATAAGAGTTACTAATTTCTTTTTAGTTTTCCTTTCTGCAAATTTAATCCAATTAAAGAGATTTTGATATGTTTCAGTTTTGCTCTTCATTAAATAGCAAAACCCATATCTAGAATAGTGGTCCATTATACTTAGCATGTAACGAGCTCCTCCTACACTTGGTTTTTTAGGACCTATTAAATCTGCAAATACTACCTCTAAAGGTTCTTTGGTAGTAAATCCATCAACTCTATTAGCAGGTGTGACCCTGGCCTTACTTTGATTGCAGGCATTACATTGCAAATACTTATTACAAGATTTTAAACTTATTCCCTTAGATAATTCAACAGTTTTCTTAAGCATTTTAAAATTTAAATGCCCTAGCCTTCGATGTAACAAGTGAATACATTCATCATGAGGTTTCTTATTTTCATAAATTGTGTTAGCCACCTTTAAACCATCATCATTTAACACATATAATTCACCTCTTAAAGATGCAGTAATTTTCTTATCTTCTTTCTCAATTATACAGTTATCTCCCCTAAATGTAACTACATATCCTAGTTTAACCAAAATTCTTACTGAAATTAAATTAAACTTAAGTTGTGGTACATATAACATTTTTACATTCTCTTTTATAAAAGAACAATATGCTATACCTTGACCTTTAGCTTTCAGTTTCCAGCCATTGGCTAACGATATCTGCTGTGTACTCTTGGACATTTTAATAAAATGTTTGTTATCATTTGTTATACAATGTGATGCTCCACTGTCAACCACCCATAAATTATTTTTTACAGCTTCGTTACTATACATGGCTAACTCTAAATTTTTATTTATCTTTTGTTGACTTTTAGTATTCTGGCCAGCGTTCTGGCGTTTTGCCTTTTTACAAAATCTTGCCAAATGTCCTCTTCCTCCACAATTAAAACACTTTTTAATTGCGTATGCAGTAGGAGATTCATTATCTTCTTTTTGAGGTTGCTGCCTCCTTAATTCGTCTCTTTCAAACCTTCTTCTGGCCTCTTCAATCAATCTGCCAGTTATATCAGTTAAAGTTAAACTTTCCTTTGGCAATATTTCAAGGGAAGTTACATAGTTGTCATAACTTTCGTTAAGGGAAGATAGAATTATATAGATTTGATGTAGTTCAGAGAAAATAAGCTCTTTCTCGTGCAGTTCTTGAAAAATGCTTTGCATAGTTTTTAAATGACTCAGCATATCACCATTCTTATGGAGATGTGTACTGAAAAGTTTCCGTGTTAGATTTATGTGAGCACCAACATTATCTCGAACATAAATCCTCTTCAGCTTCTGCCAACACCCAACAGCTAATTTCTCTCCGTGGATATAAACAAGTTGCATATCAGTTATGGTTAAAGCAATAATGCAAATAGCTTGTTGATTTTTATGCATAAATTCTTCTATCTTTAATCTGTCTTCCTCATCCTTTGGATCCCATTCTTCTACGTTTGGTGGATTTTCAATTATGTTCCACAAACCTTCTCTTCGTAGAAGCAGACTACATTTCATAGACCATGATACATAGTTTGTTCCATCCAGCTTGGATATAAGGGACAAACTTTGTAGATTGACTTGTGCCATGTTTTCTTATATGGATATAAAAATATAATTAATAAAACACAGCTGTCTGTTTACTGTAATGTATAACAACACAAACTCTCACTTTTAACATAAATCTGTTTTATCCTAGTTAAACTGACTTTGCAGCCTCTGGGCCCATAACCAGTGTTAAGCCTGGTTTCCCCAACCAGGGTTAGGGAGACAAGCTAAACAGAATGTGCAGCTTAGTCAGATAGGCACACAGATAAATGAGTGAGCTAAGCTTGTATGTTTATTAACATACAGTAAAAATAACAGATACGCTTGTGCTATCAAATATATAGTTTATTCCATTATGAGTTCATAGCATAGTCAAAATAACAGTCCAATAGTCATGTATCATTTAGTCAGTCCATTCAGGGATATTCAGTTAGCAAAGTCCGTGTAGAAATATCCTATGTCAATTCACTTACAAGTATGTCCTTTGTTTTCTCTCCCGTTCGAGCAATGCAGACTTGTTTTCCTTGCAGTAATCAGGGATCATCAAAGTCAGAGAGATAGCAAGCTGCAGCCTTGCTTCTTTTAAAGTGCTTTCACAACCACTCCCTTAATTACTGTCCCACAGTTAAAGTTGCAGACACTTTAACATACAAACTATGATTACATATTATTATTTACCTAAACCAGTTAGGGTAAACCAATGTTATCCCTAACAGTTATAATAAAAAGAGATTAGATAGATGCCTGGAAATTAATGTTCTCAGTAGTTTAAGTTATGATGTATGCTGTTTATCATATTTATTTTTATTTATTTATTAGCTATAGTTTTGGAAGCAGTGTGTCTCTCCATAATATTTCTTTGAGTTATACCTCCCCTTTAATTCAGGAGCCTCAAACAGCACCAGTAACATTCCCTCCTTCTATTTTTCCATGTGGCATTAATGCTGGATCAAGAAGAATGACCGGGCCTGAGGAGGGTCCTAGGTCAACATCTAAATCACAACATCACAGCTGCTTTAGTTGGTAAAAACATGCAGATACTGTTGTATTAATGGGCAATGGTATCTTATAAGCTTTCTATTCAGAACCTGCTTGGCTACTTTGAGAGCAGGGTATCAATATGATAGAGTTTTCAAATGTTTTTATATATTTGCAGTTCATTTGCAAACTTGTGTTTTGTTTCTGTAGGGTTTATCCGAGGTGGACAGCCCATTAGACAAAAATTTTTTAGACTGGACTACTGAAGAAGAGAGGATGAAAGAGAGAAAGAGAAAAAAAAATCCACATTGGCAAAACCTGGATGAGATTATGTCTCCCTTTGTAGATCAGCTGCCAGAACACCAGCCCGAACCACTCCAGAAACAAGGCAGTGAAGGTTCCAGCCTATTCTCATCAGAAAAGAAACGTGCTGATACAATAAGCTCCTCAAAGCATCCACCTCGACTGTCCTCTCTTGTGGTACAGAAGAAGTCGAGTGACTCTGTTCCCAAGGCTGATTCAGTTTTTCAGATTGAGGGAAGCAGAAGATCACCTGAAAACAAGGCACAGGACCAAACAATTTGGAGTGGTCACTCTAAGGGAGAACCTTGTCTAAATCTCCTTTCACAAGGACCAGGCCTTACTATTTTGGGAGAAGGTTCAAACCCCACACTAGAGCAAATGCAATGTGAAAATATCCAGAAGAAGAAAATTTGTTTGTCAGACTTTGAAAAGCTTGAATTATCCAGACTGAGTCCAATTTCAAACCTGCTTGATATTTCAGATACAGGGCTGGAAGAACCCAGCTTCAGCAGAGAATCAGGTTCTTTTCCTTGCTTATTTTTTATTATATCTCAGATGTTCCAAGCAGATGGTAAAAGAGAGAAGGAGTAAAGACTCAACAAAAGAGGATGAATGAAAATCAGATGTCTGTGATTTACATACTTTTTATCCATTTTATGTGGCATTTTCCATAATGCAAGGCAAATTCTGTCCTGGTATTCATCATATGGGACTTTTTTTTCTTTGTTGCCATTTAAAAAGATTATGAACTCTGTGTTCCTTGCAAACAAAAGGTCCCTCATCATTAACCACAGAAAGTTGTTCTCTCGCTCTTTTCCATGACATTGGATCTCTTTGAAAATTACAATAGGCGGTGATGTTTGAGGCAGTTTCCAGTTTGCCCATATCAGTTCAAGCAGTTTGCCAAGCTCTTTTATGCACTCTTTGATTTTTTCTTTTTACTATGCAATTTTTCTTTTTACTATGCAATTTTCTCATTCCTTACATCCTGCAGCATCTCTTTACCCACTTCATTTCTTGGAGCTCCTCAGAAAACCAAGGAGCTGTTTGAGAGGAGGCTGTCCAGGACCAATCCTGGCCAGAGATGTGATTGCCTCTGCATTTCAGATTGGTGAAATCCTCTACCATTTCTTAAAATAAATTTTCATTTCATCTGTAACTAAAAAATCCCTCCACCTCCTGCACTGCTTGAACTTTAGAAAGCAGAAATGATCACTTCCGTCAAGGAATCGTTCATCCTTCACTGAAGTTTGATGGGTTTCATCCTTTGAAACTAAAGTTTGCCCCCCCAAAATCTAGTGTTCTATTTACTATTGAAGAGTTTTTCCCTTTGTAGAATTAGGTTCTGATTTTGAATGGTGCAGAAATGCCAAAGCATTTGCCGCATTTAATATTATAAAAGCAAGCCTTCTTTCAAATTCTGACAGAGAAAAAAGTATGCCACAGGTTCAAGCTTGCAAGTTTAACCTAAAGAATCCCTGTGGCTCTGTTACATGCAAAGTGAATACAGTAATATTTCTCATCATAGCTGTTTTTCTTTGGCAGATTTTCTGGAGGGTGACAGTGACAGTGAGGAGGAGGAGGAGGAGGAGGAAGAAGAAGAAGAAGAAGAAGGGAACTTAGATCTTGGGAGAAACATGGTGAGTCAAGACACCTGAATTCCAACAAAACAATGTTTGGATGCATACTTCAAATATTTCTCAGAGTTGCTTTTATGTATTATGTAGAGTTGCTTTTATGTAATCTAGGAGAATCATATTGTCATGACATTAGTAGGTAAAAAACATTTGTCATATTTTCTTAGTAATATTTTTTGCTTTTACAAAAAAATCTCCTATGCATGCTCTTTCTTCTGTATGCCATCAAAGGTTTTAAGTTTTTTTTTCTTTTTCTAATTACTTTCTTTTTCTGGTTTTTCTATCTACAAGCTTCTTGGTTGCCTTTTTTTTCTCTTTATCTTGTATGTATTTCTTTTCTCAACCTGAGTATTTTCCATGTGAGTGGATTCTGGCTTGCAGAATTCTCAGCTCCAACAATACTGAATTCTGGGGAACATCTGCATAGGGAGGACACAAAATTAAGGAAAACTGCCAAACATCCTTTCACTACTTTTACTAGTAAATGTCTTGTCATTCTGTGATCCCAGAATGCTGTTTTCCCTGTATACATCACCTACTCTTCTTCTTTTTCCTAACACAAGGTTCTTAGAAGACCCATTTCTATTCCCTGTATCTTTTTACATATGATTGCTATTTTGTTTTGGTCACCCTGGTGTTCTTTTATTGTCCTCTCTTTACAACTGTTATCAAGACTTTGAAACGCCCAGCAACTCCTTCAATAAAAGGCTCACAAAGTGATCAATACAAATCTCCACACACTTCTTTAAATCCATAGGGGATAGGAGTAATGTGAGAAACAGTTACTCGGAGCTTTGACATCCCTTTAGTTGGTGATATCAATCTTTAATTTTCCCTGATAGAGAAGTAAGGGTTAGAAAATGGCCACAGGTAATTTAAAGTAAGTTTTTAGGTCTCTGAAATAAACGCAAATGTTTCTGTACTAAAATATTGATTCATAAGACTCTTACAAAGTTCATCAGGCTATCTGCAGTGAAAACAGAAAATGCTTCCATGCACTTTACAAGTTAAGACTGTATAGTTAACATACTCTTTGAGAGGTGTAACTTTAAAAGGTGTAGATTGGAACTTCGTTGGTTATTCTTGAATCTTTGACAGGCCTTTCATCTTTTGCCCAGTGATCCAGATCAGGTGGTCTCAAATCATGGTTTACAATTTAGATTGTGAGCATCTTATTTGGAAAGCTGATCCTTGTGCAGTTAAAGCAAGTGGCATTGTTCCTATTGCCAAGTAATTTCTTGCCTGCTGTGTCATATATCTGTAGTTTCTGGAGTATTAGTGAAGATTGCTATATTTATTCATTATTTTCAACTTTTGGCCTTTCAGAATAGGAAAAATTTTGTGAGGAGGTTAAGAAACAAAATAAGCTTAAATCACAAAAGCATGATGAGTTGCATCATCATATCAGTATATTTATTTCTTGTTCAAGGCTTATTTGTGGGACAAACAGGCATTGTATCTATTCGTTCATCACTTGGGTGGGGAGATTGTATTGCAGAGGTTGGGAACTTTATTTTAGCTTGTTCATCAGGCATCCTGATTTTGGGGGGAAATTTGAGCATTTCCAATAGAGTGTTTTATATTTGGTATGCAGGAGTCCAGTTGATTTTAGCAGCCATGTAAGCAGCGATGGCTTGTCTGAGTCAATCACTGCAGATAGACAATAGCTTTTAAGTCCTCCAGCATGACCTTCTCTTGTTTTTACCTGTGCACATTGTGGTTTGCAGCACTTCCTCAGCTTCACTGAAGACACTCAGTATCCAACTTGGAAGAAGACATTATTGCGACGAGCCAAAGAGGCCGAAATGAAGAGGTTTTGTAAAGCTCAGGTGATTTTCTTTGTCAATAAATTTATGCAGAATTTATTCAAATAAGGAAATGGGTTCTGAAAAAATAGAGAAGCCCAAGCACCATGTGATTTGCAGTTTCACTTCCTGCTCTCTGCAGCTAGCAAGAATATTATATCCAAACAGTATGTTTAATACTGCAAACGTGTGTAGCAGCATCTTTCACAAGTGTCATACCTATTACCTTGGACAGCAACCTTGTTTGGCTGCTTTGTTTCTATGTCATTAGAGCTGTGTGTGGGGAAGTGGGAAAGGACGAAGGGGCATGGCTGGCATGTAAAACCTTCTCTCTTATGAGGATATAAATAGCACTTAATACTTATATACTGCTCCATAATGCTTTATAACACTCTCTGGGTGGCTTAGAGTCAGCATATTGCCTCCAATAATCTGTGTCCTCATTCTACCAACCTCAGAAAGATGGAAGGCTGAGTCAACCTTGAGCTGGTGGGGATTGAACTCCTGGCACCCAACAGAATTAGTCTGCAATACTGTATTCTAACCACTGTGCCACCATGGCTCTTGTAATAAGTATCATAAGGAAGATATAAATTCTGAATGTGATATTCCCAGATATTGATATCTGGGTTTGAAAATGTATAAGGATGTTTCTGTATTATCCATGCTTTTTGTGTTGATTTTGCAAAAATTCTTTCATGACATCATTAACACTTAGCAATGAAGCTGTTTGGATCCTAGTAAAGACTTAAATGTGATGCTATGATAGGCATTTCACTGACCTGTCTTAAAAGGCATTTCACTGACCTGTCTTCCTTTTCCTGAAATTCCCTCTTGCTATAGAATCTGGTTGCAGGTTCTCTTCTTGCATTTCAAAATCTTTGTTTTAATCAATGTTTATTTTGACCCAACATTTTTTTCAGGCCATCCAGAGGCGGTTAGAAGAGATTGAAGTGACTTTTCGGGATCTTGAGAAACAAGGCATAAAGGTGGAACAATCTCTGCGAGAAGAGGCAGGTAAGAATATGAGGTTTTCTTGAATAGGAATGGTGTTTGAATATGGCCACGTGTGAAGAACGGGTGCCACAAGTGGTATAATGGTTCTTCTTTAAGCCAACGTGTCAGATTTAACTTCTCACATCTCCCCTCGTCATATTCTTTAGGAACAGAGTCTGAACTGAAGAAGCAGTGGATGAACCAGTTGCTCGCGTTGATCCAAAAGAAGAACAGCCTGATGTCTGAGGAGTCTGACCTCATGATTGAGTAAGGAACTCTACAAATTATGTCAGTTAAGATCCATAACTCATTTTGACCATAGAAAATGAGTCCTAGATAGCATGAACAGTATAAACATCTCACTTGCATCCCAGAAAAGTGTTAAAAATGTAATTTCATACTCCAAATAAGATAATCATGGAGTATGAATAAAAGCATTCTGCCCAAAAGAGAAAAAATATACTTGACATCAGCTCATTGTCCTTTATTATTTCTGTTACCCCTTAACCTAATTCCAAACAGCCTTCTTAATGTTTTGGATTAATAGCTCCTTTAATATTTTATAATACTGTTTCTTCTAACATTGTGAAGCCATCCAGTGTCATTTTGGAGTTCGGTGACCTACAAATGTGATAAATAATAAATACCAATTCCATTCCAATTCAGTTCTATCATTAATATTCATTAAAATCTTAACATCTTTAACATTTCTTTTCAATTAAATATACTTCCTTGGGAACACTTATAAGCTTTCCGTAATTAATTTTCCCCCCTGTTTCTCTTCCCTTATATTTTATAAAACATTAAATAATTAAAATGTTCCCATCCTTTCCTAATTCAATTCTCTCATTCATTTTATTTCCTTTATTTATTAACAAACATTTCGCTAGATTACAATAACCATTTTATCCATCATTTTAATCATACATTGTTTCATATTTTCTAAAATTATTTCTATTTCTAATATAACAATACTATCTTATGTACCTTTGCAGAATCTCTTTTTCAACTAAATTTTCACCCATTATCTCTAAATAAGCCCTGTTTCTCCATATCTTGTTTCTGTCCTTTATAACTTCTTTTCCTTTCCTTCTTCCCTCTCTTCTTCTCCCTCCCCTTTTTACTCCCTTGTCTCTCTACTTCTAATTCTCTCTTCTGTATTCTCCTCTTCTGTTGCTTTCTAATATTATACTTATTTTTCAAGCTAGTCCTCCTTTTCTTGGTTGTTTTTTCAAATCTTAAACTTTTCATTCTCTTTCCCCCCTTTTCCTTTCCCCCCCCACATAAAATTACTTAAAGGTGGCTTCTTCTTTGTCCCAATCTTCTTGTTCTGCAGGCATTTCTTGTTGTTTCTCATAGTTCCAGATCTCCATTTCTAAGAATTGAAATATGAAGCCAAAAGAACCTCTCCCTTCTTGTGCATCTTCTTTGTACTTTTTAAGTTCCATTTTCAGTTCTTCTAAAAGTAGTGCCATTTTAAACACTTTTAAACAACCACCCAATTGATTTTAGTCATTCAAATGCAATAACCAAAAATCCAGAGATCACCAAATAATCCAAATACTCCCAAGCTGTTTCTTCATGCTTCTTTTTTCACTTTCTCTTCCTGGGGTTCTCCTATTTTGTTGCCAAGTTTCAGTTAAAATGTATCTTTTAGAAGTCTTGTTGAGGTTTTACTGTAAATTCCTTTTAATTCCAGACAGTCTCCTCCCTTTTTTCCAGATCCTGCCCTTTTATTCTTTTTCTCTCCTTTCCTGTTTTTAAAAGCTTTTAAGTATCCAGAAATCTTTATTATCCCTTTGACATTTTATTTTCAGCTTAAATGCCTATTGATGTCAATGTAGTTTTTTTTTTCAATTTCTTATTTAAATCTCTTAGCTGTCAGTATAGGGAAAGGGAGAGAAGAAAAAAACCAAATCCTTTCCCTTTTCTCCTTCGCTGCTTCAAAGTCTTTGGGAACAATATTTTTTTTTTTTTAGTTTAAATTCCAGGGTACCTTAGTTTAACCCGGTCAACCAAAACTTTCTCTTCTTTTCTTCCTCCTGCACATTCTTTTCCGATCGGGTTCTTCTTTGAGGTGGCCATTTCTGACCATCGCTGCAACGCCTTCGGGAAAGGGAGTAATGGCCAGCTGAGGAGGAGAGATGTGGCTCTCCTCAACCCTGCTGGCAATCTCCCCCCTCTTCACCACTTCTACGGGGTGGCTTAGCCCCGTAACCAGCGGCTCGGGGCACTCCAGTGGCGAGCATGGACCAAAACCGTGCATGATTGCGGTTTCGGTCTGTCCGTGAAGAGGCTCAAACAGGAAATCAATTCACTAGGATACTTCTGTTAGCAAGACAAAAATACCTAAGGTATAGTGAGTGGTGTCATTTACATTTATGCTCTTCCTCATCTCATTTAGTATGGAGTTTTTGAGACGAGTGTGTACATACTGTATATATAGAGGACAACTTGTTGGAATGAGAAAATCAGTGCAGAAACTCCAGGAAAGGGAATTCCTTATGTTATGAGGAATTTTTTCTTAGTTCTGGATAGTAACAATGACATTTTTTTTTAGTGTGCAAGAGCTGAAGCTGGAGGAGCAGCAGTGCCAGCTGGATCAAGAGCTACGGCACTACTATAATCTGGATGGTAAGAAAGAACATAATAGGTTGTTGTGGGAAAAGAGGAGGAGGAAGATGTGTTGGATATGTTCGCCACCTGGAGTTATTTGTAAAATAATAAAGTAGGATACAAATGAATAAATAAGAGCTGCCCAAGCTCATTATGAGATGAACTATAATTTTTGCCCTGAAAATAGCTGCTATTTAATCAGCTCAATTAATTTATACTCAGAAATGACCTATGTAGCAGATTGTGAAAAGCCAGGAGTCTGGTGTCATAAGTCACACAGCCCTGGAAGACCCAACGTTGTGAAAGTTCTAAACAATGGACAAATAGAATCTCAAAATTGAAAGAAAATATTTCTCTGCCAAGAGGAGTTTCCCATTTGTCTTTGTTTTGCCCATAAGTTTTGTCAAAGTTTGGCTTCAACAGCATATTTATTATGGCCATATGTAGTCTGGTATTCTCAAGATAGGAAATGTAAATAAAAAAGGTAGTATATGTTTACCTTTTGGTCTTAAGATTTTTCTTTTTAAATAATAAAAGAATTTGGTTGACAATAGTCAATAGCCCATTTAATAAGAGGTTCCGTACAGCTAAAAACAGCATGCATTCATCCTTTGAATGAAAAAAAAACAACAGCATGCTGGGGCAGAAAAACTAGGAAAGTTTATGTTCATTTATTTAGTCATTCCTTTGGGTTATGAAAGTATAATTCTTGGAAATCTATTCGTGATGAAACTTTAATCCCAGGTTTCCACGCAATATATTTTCACTTTGACAAAATAATATAAAGACTAGGGAACTTGCATCTCTTCAGATGTTGCCTCTTTCCAGAAATGGTTAGCCTCTGCATAACCAAAGAAGTTTGAAGATGTAATCCAGATACTCACAGTCCTAGTAGTTCTTTTTCTCCTTTACTATGTAATTAATATTATGATGGTTCCTTATTATGAGCATGTCATTTTTGTTTCAAAGATTATCTGAAAACATCTGAGGACCATGAGGCAGAGAAGATGATCTTGTCCCAACTGGTTGCAATTGTGAATCAGCGCAGTGCTCTCATCGAGATGCAAGAGAGGAAGCGGCTCAGTGAACTTTCTGAGCAGGCTCCAGTGATGGAACATGCCTAGAATATTTGAGGTCAGGTTTATCTGGTGGATAAATTTGCTGAACATCATTCGTATTGGGGAAGCCATTCCATTCTAGACTCTGATGAACAAGCCTAATCTTTTGGAGCTTCAAGCATCTGATGCAAGTACTTTTTTAAAAAAGTATTTTAAGGAATAATAAGGAAACCATGTAGAACTGCTTTTCATTGTTTGCAGATACAACTGTTGAAGGCTTTAAGAAAGCAGTCTATTTGCAGCATTTGGAGGGAAAATAATATTCAGAATATGTACATATTTAGCTATTGATGTATATATTTGCAGTTAGCATGCTCCACTTTTACACAGGACCTCATCCAACAGAAAAGATTTCTTTCATCCAACTGCTGCAGGTGACTATGTGATCTAGATATGGTAAATTAGGAGGGACTATATTGTTTAAGTGGAGAAGTATTCTAAAAGCAAAAAAGCATGATCCCTTCACAAAGTTCAGAGAAGCCTTCAAACTGTCCAGAGTTATATTCTAGAAGAGGACAATTAGCTAAAATCTCTTGAAGAATACACAGAATCAGCAGAATATTTCAGAGGAAAGAAATAGATGCCCTACAATAAAAATTAAAAATGCCATCAGCAAAGGACTTCTGCCATAATAAATGTGCAAGGAGAAATATACATCTCTCGCACGTTTTTTCAAGCAAAACAGGGCAAGATCTTGCTATAGGGCAAGATCTTGAAGCTGGAGCAGTACGGTTGAAAAATGTATGCACTTCCTGCAAAATAAACAATGAATGTGGATGCAGATCACAATACACTGCTCCTGCGGAAATACTTCAAGTAAACAGATGTTATTTGGTAACTAAGGTCAATTTACAATCTGAAAGCTGCTCCACCTGGATGGATATAAGCCAACTTATTTTTCACAGACTTGCTCCAATAAACATAATGGAGTGAAAACGCAATTCTATCTTTTGTCATCCAAGTTAAATTCACAATAGAGGAAATATCCATCAAACCTTTTCAAAGTTTTCTTGGTCTTGACCCAATTTCCTTCAAGAAGTAGCCAGGATTATGTTATTTGGCTTTAAGTAAGATTGCAAATGGCTGCAAAGGCAGACAATACAGTTCTTAGCTAGAGATAATTAAGCCAAACCTGACCCTGAATTTGAACTGAAACCAGTTAAAAAATAATTTTCACATCAAGTATTTTTGAGAAAAAGAAATTTAGTAGATGAATGATATTCTGATAGATTCTGAAGATATCCCTTCCTACAACAATTAAGCACCAGGAACTGGACAGCTCCTAAAGCTAATGCACCGTACACAGATATCCAAAATGTAAAGACTTGTGTGTTCAATTCCAGTAAAATGTTTGAATCACATAGAATAACATCTGACTACCTGTGATGGAAGAGTCACGGTAAGGCTAAAAGTGCCATGTAATGCCTCAGGGTGGTAATAGGAAGCACCTCTCCTGGATATACAGCTCTTCTTTCTCACAAGGCAGGTGGAGCAATTTATGGCTCCTGACTATTGAAATTCCTCAGGCAAAGTAACACCACGAAAAACAGAGTCAAAGAATTTCTTCCAACCACAAAAGAAAGAGAAAACTAGATACACCCATTGCATCCTTTAAACTCTTCCTCGAATTTTAAAGATACCACCTAATCCCTGAGGCATACCCCAATCTATTCATTAGGGTTATTAGTTGCAGTTCTATAAAAGCTTCATCTTCCAATTGCAGTGACATTCATACATGAACTTAAAAGACTGAGAAAGACAAAACAAAACTTCATGTGTAAGTTGAGATAGAATTCTTTACATACATCTTATTAAAGTAACTCAGCTAATAGTGCTAGAGAACAGCCTTCTGTCTAGAATCTGGAGAGTGTGAACAAACATTAATATAAATAGACTGGTTTGTTATACAACTAATCTATATACCGGTAGTCCTTGATTTACCATTAGGCTAATGACGGTTGGAAATTACAACAACCCTGAAAAAAGTTGTTTACAATTGGTCCTCATACTTGTAACTGTCATAACATCCCCACAGCCACATGATCATAATTCAGGCACTAGGCAACCTGCACATATTCATGTGATTGCCACTTCTGACCTTCCCAGACAGCCTCCAATTAGCAAATCCGGGGAAGCCAGGTTGGCTTAAGACTGGTTCGCTTAATGACCATGTCATGGTAAAAGTAAAATTGGTTGGCCACATAGTGACTCTCTTAATGACCACACTGCTTAGTGATAGAAGTTCCAGACCTAGTTGTGATTGAAATTTAAAGACTGCTTGTAAAACTTATTCAGCTTTGCTAGCCCAGTTCTTCCATTTCTGTTTCCCCTTCAATGAATGGGAGCTACAGTGGTGAAAGATAATTGCATGTTAAAGTGTTACACAGCAAGGTACATATGAAAAACAGATTCCCATCAATAATTGTTGCCATTTATTTCGTATATCTGAAAACACTGTAGGAAAAGCAGCTGTGTACAATTAGTGATGTTTTATTTTACGCATCTGTTCTTACCTGCTTTTTCAGTACAAAGTTAACAGCCCGTTATTTGTTTAATTCTATTAAAACAGTATTCTATGATAAAAATTGTTTTTAAACAGCCAGGTTCATTTCAAAACCCACCCATGTCTTCAGCACAAAAAAGATCTTTAAAAAATTATTACTCAAAAATTCAGCCTATTAACCCCTCCCCGCTTACAGTATCAAAGGTGAATTGTCATTCCTTATTTAAAAACCAGGGAACTGTTATTGCTGAGAATCCCAAAGGGACTTGTTATTCCCACCTCTACCCAGTCTGTTGGTCCATACCATCCATCCAATGTTTCACCTGCTATTGAATTTCTCCTGGAGTGTCTGCAGCCCCACCCGCATCTGTTCCTCTGTTCCCTGCAGCACCTTCACTTCAACTATGTGGAAGAGATACAGCACAGCTGAGATAAGCAGGACTGACACAGAGAGCAGACTGAGCAAAGAGAAGGAGAACTTGGGGAAGGGCTGCTGGAGAGCTCCACCAAACATGGAACTTATGGCCATGGCTCCTTGTATAACCAGCAGGAGAAGAGCCAGGACAGCCATGCGGCCACAGAAGTACTGCTGCCGTTTTGCTGAATGTAACCCCACTTGCACTTCCAGACGAGCTTCATTCAAGACATCCACCAGAACTGGCTCTAGAAGCAAAGAGAAGGGTGAGCTTCAACCACACAAAACTGTTAATTCTACACAGTGAGATCCAGATATCCCGGATTGATTGCTATTTTATCAAGAGAGGGAGGGAATTATTGGGCTACTCCAGTGGACAGTTTTCTTTCTGAAATTAACAGGATGGGAATTTAGCTTTGTCTAAGTGCCTGGGTAGAAAATTCTATGATGAATAATGATATAGGCTATGACAAAATAAGAGAAGGTAAATAGCATCTGCTACCCTGCTACATCTCCTAGATTCAGGGGTCCCCAACCTCTGGTCCGTGGCCCAGTGCCAGGATGCAGCCCATTCAGAACCAGAACCAGGGGAAGTGGTGGGTGAACACATGCAACACGAAGCTGCATTTGTGAAAGCAGCACACACACACACATGCAAACCATCCCCTCTCCTAATCCCGCCACCACCGCTTCCACTGGTCTGCCGAGCCAGAAAGGTTGGAAACTGCTGTCCTAGATACACAAACTCTAATGATGAGAGTGATCACTTCAAACTAAACACCAGATATGGTAAGAGTCTTTTCATATACAAACTTGCAGAGAATTGAATGAGCTGAAAAAGCTGGCAGAGACTAATCGCACTCTGGTCGGATTCCAAGCAAGAGAAAAAGACAATTGGCAAACAAGCAAAGATTTAGCAGCCGCAGGCAGACTAATTGATCATCACCAAAAAAACAGAATTATGTAACAAAGCACCGATATATTCAGCAGAGACATCCAGAGGAAGAAGAAACCAGAGAGAAAATCAAGTCTGTGTTGATTGCAAGAGATTGCCAGCTAAAGTTTTAATTAAAGTCCTTGATGAACTCTGGGGAATTTAGTAACAATTACATTTTAAAGGAGGTATGGTCAATTTTAGCAGAAGCGCTGCTACAGTGCAGGCAGGGAGCTAGTTAATCCCAGAATGTTAGAGCAATTAGGCCATAATGCAATTCATTATATTCCCCTGAAGACAGAAACCAAAAGAAGGAGAAGAGCTGAAGCTGCCGAAGAGAAATGTGAATATTTGTTATGCTGCATATAAAAAAAGTGAATTAATTTGCCAGAAAGTCATTGCACACTGTTTTTTTGTCTGATTGTTCCTATGAACCCTCTTCCAGAACCATAGGGAATCTGGAGATTGAAGATGCTGCTTAAAGTTACAGCTCCAAGAATCTCTCAATAGCGGCCACCCTCCCTCTCCCTCTCCCAGGAACGATGGTCACTGTGGTTCAACATTAACTGGAAGGCCACAGATTCTCTGTTCCTGCTGCTTTTGCTCTGCTTGTGGGAAACCAGTGAAATCTGAACACTCACCAACTGGAAGATTGTTTTTACTTTTATTTGATTGGACTACAGAGAGTGTCACATTCACAGCTTCATGGTCAGAGTAAGGGAAATCCTTGCCAGGAATGGTTCCCATAGTAGTTTCATGAATATTGCATCTAATATCATAGTGAGATGAGCCCTATAAGAAAGGACAGACAAGATGGAAAACTCTTTTTTATCTGCAGACAGCATAACTAAAGGAACACCCCTCCCCCACAAATGTTATAGCTAGATTATGAGCTACAAATAATGCAGAAAAAATGGAAGGTTATTTTCTTAGAAAAACAGCAGCAATTTGAAATGTCCAAAAGGAACTAGATTTACCCTAGGAGAAATTTCACTCTACTTGAAGCTTGTTGCCATATAATCTGTCCACAAAGGTAAGTATCACAAAGGAATGTGATTTGATCTATAGCATCTCCTGGTAGTTTGTTCCTTTAGCTAATTTTTTTATCTACTGTAATTAAATCTTAAATGTCAACAATTGTCATTTAAAATCCCCTATTCTATATACAGATTTAGGCAATACGTAGCTTCTTGCCTCTGAAAGGAAGACAACTCTGATTTAATGTAATCCTATCTTGCCCCCAAAAGATTAGACAGTAAACAGTTGATATTTTTCTCCACAAATCTAAGATGACCCTCCATTTTAATGATAAAGATCAGTTAAATTAGAGAACAGCAAATTAAAGGAGAACTGGAAAAGTATTTTCAGTCTTTCTGTTCTGACAAACTTCACTTTAGTCTCCTGAATGTATTTCAAGAGGCTACTTAGAAGTGTTCAGATTCAGACTAAGAAAGCAACTGTAATTGTATTTCCCTTCCTGCTAGAAAAACAGGTTAACAGATTAAAGGTGATTTTTCCATCATAAGACATTGGATTGAAATGGGAAGGAACAATAGCTGTGGACCAAGTACTGTTGCTGTGGGTTCAATAAGGTTATTTCAATGCTCCAGGATAGCAATGCTCAGACCTATATTTTAAGGCTGCACAATGCTTCAGAACAGACACGGGTGCTCGGATAGCATTTCTCTGCAACTTCCTAAGTCAGTTTTTCCCTGGGATCAGGAAGCTGCTCCCCGCCCCCCCCCAATCACATGCCTTGGTTTTTAAAAAAAAGGTGCATTCAATTTAAGCAGTTCAGACAGGTGCCTTTGATATCTGTCCTTGATGCTGAAGTGCCGCCCAGCCCTTCTGCTCTTAGCCTTGCACATACTAGCATTGTCTGGACCTTCCTCGCCTAAAAAGCCACACTTCTGAGAGCAACTGTCAAATGGACACACCATTACAGGGGTCTCCAACCTTAGCAACTTTAAGCAAAGCTGGCTAAGGAATTCTGAGAGTTGAATTAGTCTTAAAGTTGCTATGGTTGGAGAAACCTGCGCCAGTAAACAAGTACGGTAGCTGAGAAAGATGAAAACATGGGGCAGTTGCCTTGTTCAGTGGAAAGTGTTTTTCAAACGAGAGCTTTCATTCTCACCTGCTTCCCAAGCTCTCTCTACAACACTTTACCCAGTCTCCGTTTTCTAGAATATTAACTTGCACGTACTTTATACAGGATGTAGTCGATGCGAATCCCCTGGGGATAACACTGCAGGTCTTTCTCGTTAATGTAGCAGTTGGCTGGCACAAGGGTACAGCCATCTTCACAGCCCTGAGAAAGATCAGAGACAAAGGGGACTCTTTACACAACATTTAGAATAGTTGCAAGAATGCAAGAGGTAAACTGGATTTCCATCGCAGAAATTTTAATTTAGGGGAACAAAAAGGGAGCTCAGTGAAGTGGATAAAACAGAGGTACTTTAAGCTTTTGAATGAATGGAAATAATTGTTTCTGAGTTTCTAAGGCAGGGTCCCAGAATTCCTCCTCCAATCATGTTAGCTCGGGAATTCTGGGAGTTGAAGTCCACAAGTCTTAAACTTGCCAAGTTTGAGGACCCTTGCTCTATGACAATATCAGACATGGACAAATTCAGGTGCTTAATGTGCATGCAAAGAAGTTCACTTTAATTTTCTCTGTGGCTATGAAGGAATCCCGCAGCCCTGTCCATCCTCTCAATAGCCGAATGCCGACATCTTCTGGGTGCATGTTCAGATCCCCTCCAAGCAGCACCACATCAGCTCCTTTCGAGGTATGCCTGAAAAGGTGAGAGAGAATCACAAAACAAGAAAGAGCTTTTGGAAGGAAGAGGTAGAAACAGTGTTATATGAAATTTATCTCTAATGAATAAACATTCTTCTCAATCTCTCCCACTGGAGAGACTGGCGTGAAATAAATCAAGCTTCTCCAGAACTAAAAGGTTTAACTTTTAGCTAACTAAAGTTAACTTTAACGGGACACAGGGGGGACAACAAGTGGTACAGCACCTGTCATTGGATTCCAATACAGCACATTTAAAAAAAAAAATCCTACAGCTATATAGTTCTTACTGTATGAATTGGCCAAGTTCCCAGGCCTGAACCACTCGATGAGGCAGGTATGTATCCTTCTCTCGGCTATATTCAGCATGGAGCTGGGGGGGGGAATAAAAAATACACATGTACATTATCTATGAAATTACACATCCGTTATTCCCAAGTTCATTTTAGTTGCTTAATATAAAATATCAGGAAAAAAAAATCTTGGTTCATGGTTACAAGAGAAGTTACATCATGAGCTTCTTCCAAAAGTCTCATGATAAAAAATAGACTTTTTGATAGGTATAGCATAAAATTGTTTGATTAATCTTAAATCACACAGGTAGATAATCTTAGCATTAATGACTGCTTTGTCTCCTTAATCAGCAATAATGTAAATGTGAATATTTATACACACCAGAAACAAATACCTGATCTCCTGTTTTTTGGGGAGAGGAGAGCCTTTGAGTTAGTGTTGATTCCTGGTAACCACTACACTAGTCCCAGCAGTTTTCTTGGCAAGATTTTTCAGAAGTGATTGGTTATTACGTTCTTCTTAGGACTGAGAGACAGTGGTTGGCCCAAACCTGGCTTCATGCCTAAGGCAGGACTAGAACTCACAGTCTCCCAGTTTTGAGCCTGGTACCTTAAACCACTTGTACCAAATTGGTCCAATTCATATACACCCAACACAGTGAACACAATATTTGTTCAATCTTCCTCCTTTTCAGAAATCTTGCTCCAGTTTTCTAATGGCAGTACAAAACCATTGATCTGTAGCTCTAAAGACTAACTGCCCTTTGTCTGGGCATACAGAAAAGCCCTGATTTTGCCCACCTAGATGTCAAGATGCAAAACAGCCACTTGGGACAGGAAGATGTGGAATCCGACAGCAAGGTATTACTGATGGTGTGAATTCATCAAGGTGCCATCTTCCTAACTCAAGTCAAAAGATGAAAGTCTAGACCAGGGGGTCTTCAAACTTGACAGCTTTAAGACTTGTGAACTTCAAGTCCCAGAATTCCTCCTCCAGTCATGTTAACTCAGGAATTCTGGGAGTTGAAGTACACAAGTCTTAAACTTGCCAAGTTTGAAGATCTTTGCTCTAGACTCTTCATCCCTTTCCACATGATTGAGTTATTTTGATAGCTTGCTCTAAGTACTCAATGATGGATTTGAGAGAAGCGTTCATAATTTTAAAGTGCAACAAAATAAAACAATTAGAAATGCTCACATGAGTCACATAAATGTTGAAAATAATGCCCCGGATCTTTAGCACTATGAGACCAACAGATTTGCCACCGAACCAATCTCCATGCTGCAACTGTGAAAGAATACAGCATAATGTAAAACACAGGGACAAAACTAAAACAATGAGTTCACCAGTAGAAATAAGTATGCCTTGGACTCTTTTCTTAAGCATATTACTCACCATGTATGGGTAACCGTTCACAGAATATTGGTACAAGAAGGTGTCCAGGATCTGATGTTTGGAGAAGATGCAGAGCCCGCTGCCGAGCACCCCACTGCAGAAGAATCGACGCCAAATTATTATTATTTTCCCTACGGTGGGCAGTCTTTGAGAGTTTGGGACTTTTTGTCAGTTGCCAAAGTTCTGGGGGTGACATTGTCACTGGAAATGGTGAGGCAAGAATCCCCATGTCTTTCTCTCATTTCTTGGATTTTTCCAAATTAAATAGGAGCACTAAAACTACTGGAAGCTGTATGCATTTAATTTATCTGGCTTTTGCAAACAATTGTACCGTTATTTGTCAGTTTGCCATCAAATTTTGGCAGGTGGAGTTGATTCTCAGGACTGAAAGTAAAAAGGGGTTTTCATATCTCTGGCTGAGAACAAGGACTCCATTGCTACCCACCAAAGGAGCCTAAAGCTGAGATTTCTGGAATATGTGAGAAACACAGGTAAAGGTTTCCAGAGAAAAACCAACATTTGGACCGTTTGGAATTATTCCTGGCTCTCTGAGAATGGAGTGATATTTTACAAAACCACCAGAAATTGGCGCTTGCCATGAACTGCAATTTCAACAGCTACATATACATTTGGATGTACAAGTGTTCTTGAGTTACAACTGTTTGTTTAGTGATCGTTCAAAGTTACAATGGCACTGAAACAAGGGACTTATGACTGTTTTTCACAATTGCAACCATTTCAGCATCTCCGTGGTCTCATGATAACTGCAGTGTCCCGGGGTCATATCATCTTCTGTGACATTCGGACCAAGTTAGTGGGGAAGCCAGATTCACTTAACAACTGCAGCGGTTCAATTAATGACTAGCAAGAAAAATGTAAAATGGGGCAAATCTCACTTAACAACTGCCTTGCTTAGCAACAGAAATTTTGGGCTTAATTTAGGACTTCCTGTACTGTATATACTTTAAGTCACACTACAACTACGTATTTTTTTCAGCATCTGCAATTGCAGGATAATTTATCTGATCCATGTGCCAAAATTTGTACAAAAACATAAAGCTGCTCCATGATCAGTTGTATTTAAGTTATTATACACACACACACACACACACACATACACACATTGAATAGGACTCAAAGTACTACAGGAAATTCAACTGGTTTCCCAGCATAATGCGAGTATGACTCAACATCCTGCTCCATTTGCATGCAAGCTATCTAAACATCCTTAGTAACCATTAATAACACCCTTAGTAACCAAGTTCATTGGCATCATTTTCAAGAGCAAATAGCATAACAGGTCCCCATTGAGACACATCCCATTAAAACAAATTTTCAGGCTGTTCATATTAGCACAAAACCATTGATCTGTAGCATGATTACTGGAAATCTGAAGAAGTCTATACAATTGGGCAGTGGGGAAAATGGTGCAAAAATGCAACAGGTGTACTTTTCCCTGTCCTTGTTTGGGAGAAGTCGAGTTGGATCACTTAAAAAAAAACCTTTGTTAAGCTAATTTTAAGATTTAGACTACAGTTGTGTTTGATTGCCATAAAATCATACCAGTGTTGTTGAATGCCATGATCAATGGAGGCTTTAGGATCCTCAAGACTCAAAGTACCAAGTCTTGTCTTTACCTACTTTTAGGTCTAATCACACTTTGTCTAGTCAGACAGAAAAATCCAGCTAATTGTAAGATGGAACAACAACAAAAAAAGCTTGTGTTATTCTTCAGCCATGGACACAAATTGAAGCTGTTGTGTATTCTTCTTGAAATTCAAATCTTGCAAAAACATTACTGATACACCCCAAACAGAACAATGACTGTAAACTGCTTTCTAGATATGGTAGAAGGCAACCAAACCTTTTTGAGTGCCAGACTGGAGAATGCTACCTGGTTAAACTAACATAATGATAGCAATAGCAATAGCACTTAGACTTATATAGCGCTTCATCATGCTGTACAGCATCCTCTAAGCAGTTTACAGAGTCAGCATATTGCCCCCAACAATCTGGATCCCCCTTTTATCAAACTCGGAAGGATGAAAGTCCGAGTCAACCATGAGCCAGTCAGGATCGAACTCCTGGCAGTGAGTACTTTTCCTGCAATACTGCATTCTAACCACTGCACCACCAGGGCTACTGATTCTGAACTAGGAAGGCTTTTTCTGCCTTATTAAGTAGTATCAACTGGATCACTATGCCATTCCAAAGTTAAACAAAAGAAAACTAATGAGATTACCTGAACTTCATTTTTACCTTTTGAAGTAGTGGGAAGAAGGGTAGTGGGTACATAGTTTATTTTGCAGCATTAGGTAATCTTTTTCACTCCACACCTGAAAAGCAAAATGCTATCACCACAGTGACTGTGAAAAAAGTAACAATATGGCATATTGAAGGTCCCTAAGCTTATCTGCAATTAATTGCCAGTCCCAAAATAACTCTGCATGAAATGCAGAAATTTTTTTCTTCAACTGTGTATAATCCTTTGAAGATTTCTCCAGAGCATAGCAAGGACGCTTCTGCTGATCTGTGTCACAAAAATTGGCACACCCTTCCAGTGACTGAATTCATCCATTACACTAAGCCATAATATCATTTGCTGAGTTTGTTGAGTTGAGTAATGACTAGATACTGTATGACACAGGTCATTATGGTTTCTTTAACAAAACAAACCATGCCTTTAACATCATGTATGAAAAAGTAATATGTCATCAGTTGAAGTAGGATTAAAACCCCACATTTTGTTCCTACAAGATCCATTCTAGTATGTGAAATCTTCACCTCCTGTAAGAGTGCCAGGTCAAATCCCTCCTGGTTAAGGACATCCCCAATCAATGCAATACGCTCTCGCCGTAATTTGCTCAGGTAAGGAATAGCCCTAGACAAGGTGAAAAGGAAAGGGAAAAAAGAGTGAGGATCGCTTCCAATGTGGTGGATTGGAATACAAATTTGCATTGAATCAATTTGCATCTTTACTTATATAAGAGTAATATTACTGCATGTTCCTTTAACTTTGTCTCCCTCTGTTCAACTCATGTAACATCCTCGATAATCTGTGTCTGTCAGGGACTACCTGGTCAAAGAGCACATGCCTGTGTAGACACAGGACTCAAGACACATAGGCTACCACAGATACTTATTCCTTCCTCCTGTAAAATGTAGGTTGGCTTGTTATTAAGGCCTTGACTGAACATATCAAAGCTATTATACTTGGTGAAGTTTAATTCTGTCCCTGGTAACGTTTCATATTGTGTTTATTGATGGGATAATTTTCCCTACTTGGCTGTGTTTGCAAGGAAAAAGGTTAATGTCTGCTCCTGAAAAGAAACTGGGTTGAGAAATCTGACTAATTCCTATGTCTATTTGTTGTGGTAATTGGTTTAACAAGCAACAGCTACTGTTGTGATTCAATTATTTGTATTGTGTTTGAATGTCTTCCTTTGCTGCTTTAGTGGTTCCTGGCACTGTCCTTTTGGGGTGGACTTCCAAGGGGCAGGATGCAACCTTGGCACTGATTTTTTCACTGCCTTTCTGAGGGGCACGTGATCTTTCCTTAAATCTGGATGATTTCCTTAGGACATCTTGTGAGGTGAGTGAGACCAACTTGTGTCTTTAAGTGGTGCAAATGCATTCTAAGGATTGCTTCTCCTGGATGTGCTCTTTCTGCAGAGCTTAAATGATCTTTCTGCTAAAGCAGGGGTCCCCAACCACCGGTCCCCAGACCGGGACCGGTCCGTGGATCATTTTTTTACCGGGCTGAAAGCTTGGGCGCCGCCATCTTGTTTCGACGGTCGCTTCCGGGTTTTTAGTTGGAAAGCGGCGTTTGGGTGCTTGCGCCTTAGTTTCGTTGAAGGGTGGGGGGGGCTTTGAACGAAGAGCCATCCTGATGGCGGTGAAGTCTCGCGTTACTCAGGTACCGGTCCGTGGAAGAATAAATAATCGTGAAACCGGTCCCTGGTTCAAAAAAGGTTGGGGGCCACTGTGCTAAAGGGTTTCACTTTATGAGCAGCAGTTGGCTGCTGATAGTTATTATTGCATTTTAACTATTTTAATTCTTCAAGGTGCTCTGGCATCCTGCCTGATTTGTAACTCCGGCTTGCAGGTATTTTTAATCTAATGATTGGTATTTAGGGCAGCTTTTTGCAAGCAAAGAAGCTTTTTGTATTTTTGAACAGGTAATCCTTGACTTACAACAGTTCATTTAGTGACCATTCAAAGTACAATGCCACTGAAAAAAGTGACTTATGACTGTTCTTCACACTTACAACCATTGCAGCATCCCCAGTCACGAGAGGCCAGGCGAGGAGAAGCGCTCCTTGACATGAGTGATGTCGAGTTGGCCATGCCCACCCAGTCACATGTCCACCTAGCCATGCCCACCCAGTCACATGATCACCAAGCCACACCCACCAAGCCAAGCCCACAGAACCAGTTGTTTAAAAATTTGAATCCCACCCCTGAGTTATTCCATCTCATTTTGCAAAGTATAATAATAATTTTCCAAGCAAGTGACTTCTGCACCAAGCACAGAAATGATATTAGCTGATACAATGCATGCTACAAAGTATAAAGAAGAATAAAACTAGGAAAAACTTAAGAGAATTATATTGTTTAAAGCAGTTTAACTACCTAATGGAGAAATAAAGTTGAACTATCACAACTGCAGGCAATAATCAATATCAGGAGACTTGTATTTGAAGACCTTTTCAGATATGCATTATCGTAGCAAAATTTTAATCCACATTTCCTCCATCATTTTGGCTAAGCTGCCCATACAACCAAAACTCTATTGTAAAATTGTAACTAAGAACTTGTGGTCCAGAGAGCAGGATAGGAAGAAAAGAGAAATCGACAGCATTCAAGGAATAATTAAAATCAACATCACACACTAAAATCCCAAAGCACAAAGACAGGGCACTGATAGCCTGATTTGGGATAATAGCTATAAACCCCAAGAAGGGGGGAGGAATCAAAACCCACAGTTTTTAAAGTAACGAGTACAATTCAGAAATCTTGATAATATCTTATTTCTGAGATATTTTCACAATGAAAAAAGCTGTTCAGATCAAAGCTTCCTCAAACAAATGAAAAAGATAAGCTCACCAGCAATTGAGGTCAAAGACACGAAGCTGGACTGGAGAATCCTCCATTGCTGTAGATGCAAGACAATGTACAGGTGAATTCCAATCAACACTTAACACAATAAGAAGTTCTGATTTAACTTTTTGAGCAAGCTGAATTTAAGCTTGATCTTTTTTTTCCCCTCTGCCAGAAGAACAGAAATTGTGACTAAGAACTATGGCTTTGGGACTTTCAAGCGAAGTAAAGTTGGGGTGGGGCAGTTGGAGGAACTGATTCAGCCTGGAGCTGATTTGGTTTGATCTGGTTTGGTGTATAAGAACAGAGGAAGCCTCTGTGATAAATCCCTTCTCATCACTTGAATATTTCTATCTCTTTAGATAGTAAAAGCCGTCAGAAAGCTTTTGAAACTCACAACCGAGTAATACATTTTCAACCACCAATGAAAACATGCAAGATTTCAAGGTCTCCAGGAATATTCATTATGGAGGAGAACTTGAAACTTGCACACTGTTGTGACTTGAAACTTGCACATTGTTGTGACATTTTAGTGGACCCATTTAGTGGATTTTAGTGGTTGTGACATTTTAGTGGATCCAGATAAAGAAAATGCACAACTATGGTACAACTATCAAAGTGAAGGAGATCAAACTCATCCTCTCTTTTTCCTGATGCCCCTTAGATATGGTAAGTATAAATTCCCATAATTCCTAGATAAATGGGCAATAGCAGTCAGCAGATTATAGAAAGATGTCCTAGAGATATTACATCCGCTTACTGTGGTCAGCATTTTTTTTTACTTTTGGAGGAGTTCACTGTCAGAGCCACACAAAATGATAGTGCAAATGTTATGCTGTATGAGCTTTTTAAACAGGAAATAGCCACATTTTGAATATGTGCATATCTTCATTTTTGTATAATTTAGTTTTGGCTATCATGTGTTTCCTACTACTAGGCTTGTTTTTTTAATTGGCATTTTACTTCCTAGCTGTTTTGTGTCTGAAATTTCTGAACTCTACCCTAAATTTGCTATAATGACCATTTCTATGTTTAGAAGGCTTTCTCCCATTGGTTGGTAGTGAGGCTTTTATTCCAATTTTCTTAGAAACCACACAAATGTTATGTAGACATGTGCATCAGTTTAGGTGACAAATGTTCTCAGCCTTGGGCTGGGTTCGTATATTGCACAAACCTATAACAGGATGTAATTGTTTATGGCAAATACAGTGTACAATGCTAAAAACATCTGAAATGACTCTCACATTAAAACATTATGATTTGACAGTTACAACTAATGAACAAATCTGTCAGTCACTGCCTTGTCTCTTTCCAACAAAAACTTAAAATTTAACTTTAAGTTTACTTTTTATTTTGTGACCTTAAAAATTATATATTTTATGGAGCTTGGCTTTGCTAACTTAATAAATTTTATTATGGTGATCTCTTCATTATATAGTAACAAGATTGAAATTTACTACATAGTGATAGTAATATACCACTGAAGGATTATATCGCTAAAATTTATATCGCTAAAATGCAATTTCACATATTTAGTGAGTATTGAATAGGAAATCAGAAAGGGATCAAACACATTCTACAATATACGCACATGATATGCTTGCTTGTGGTAGGCTTACAGGACATTAGCCTAGCAGCACAAATCATAAAAAAGAAATGGAACATTAAGAAAGTGAATTACAAAATAATCAAATGCTTACTTTAAAATGATCATTGTTTTTATAGCGATTGCTTTATCTGAAAGTGGGAGAGACATTCTTTGGGAACCATTATGTTTATAGATTTAGTATTAGCCTTTCTTAAATTTGCCCTCAGGTATAAAAGCAACATGAAATGGAATTGACAACTCTTCCTTCTTTCTAATCTTTTGGTATTATGGTGTGATGACAATGCCAGAAAAAGACAAGAATTCAAATCTATGACTGTTAATCTGTGAAAAAATAGACATGCACTCAAGTTCTATAGACACAACAAAGAACTATATAGCAATAATACGCTCATGAAATAAAGGAAGTAATTGTTATTCCTTTTCATAGTATCAGGTAGAAGCAGGAAACATTCTATTATATAAAACTACTTGAGGCAGAGGGAACACCCTCTTATCCTAAATCAAATTCCAAAGAATATTATAATGCAAACAATTAAGAATCTTATACAATACTACAAATAATATACTTAAATATTACAAAGGTGTCATAATGCACTTTCACAACATTTTACAATGTCACCTAATTTCATGAGTTCCCAACGTTTTTATCCTCAAATATCTCAATGCCAGAAATCAAATATCAGAAGCGGCAACATTCCTAAATCACTGGGGCAGGGAGGGAAGGAGGGGAGGATATTTTAGCCAGCCAAGACAATTTTTCCATTGATCCTAAAGTGGCCACTCTGAAGCAAAACTTTAAAAACAGATTGCAAAATGAAATCCCCTAATTATAATTCAAGATTAGAACTATACTGCTTCACTTTAGTACATGTTGCTGAACAATTTACTCCCAGCACCAATCATTCTGGCTGATACTTTTAGTATAACGTTTAAGAATTTATCTTCCCCATCCCTGACCAAGACATTTTGCCTGTTTTGACTTGAAGGGAGGTCACAGATTTAAAAATGCACTCTATAAGTTCACCAAGGTTTGCTCCTCTGTTTAATAAACGTATGCACAGACAGAACAAGAATGAAGTTTACTGTGGTTGTTTTGCTTTTTGTTGTCCAAATCGAATGGACCTTTATCTTCTGCATTGTGATGACATTTTGTGCACCTGTTAAACTATTGGCTGAAATAACTTTTTGCAACTCTTGAGGCAAAAATCCAAGTCCTTTGCTCTGCATTGTGTGGGAAGCTTTAACATCCATTCCAAGCATATTTGGGGAGGGGGTTGGGGACAGTGCAGAACAGGGAAGCTCATTTCCCACCCCACTTGAGTCACTAAACATTTTCAAAGACGTTAACAAAACAGTTACCAGGAAGGTGTGCGTCCTCTTTTTGCTGGAAGAGGATGCTTAGTCGCTAAATCAGATTAAAGCAATTCGGCCACACTGAATTCACCTTAAGCCTCTTTTTCCCATCTGACGTTCAAGGCACGACAATATGAGCACGCTAACCATTCCCAGCACAGTTCAGTATTTTGCCCAAGAGACGTTTTAAACAGAGCTGTAGCAGTCGGAGCTCAGAGTGTCTTCGACTTCAGTCCTGATCGATTTAAAACTGAGAGAAAAGGCTGCCAAGCATTCTATCTTAACAGGTATCAATCTCCTGTTTCAACATAGTGAGGGGAGGAAGCAGCTTTCCAGCAAATACTACAGTTGCTGCTTGTGACAGCAGGAGAAAGAGGAAGGAAGAGAGAAAAACGATTTAGGGTGCAAGACAGCGATATAGGACTCCGAAAGAGCTTGCAGAGCCGATGCATACCTGGGCGTTTCTATCACCAGCCAGTCGAGCCCCCTTCCAGTTTTCACTCCTTGCCCTCCATTATTCGCGCGAAGACCGCCTGGCCAGGAGCGAAGCAGCGACAACTAAAGCGGGGAAGCAGCGCCTAACTGTGCGGCGCGCAGTGCATCTCGGGTCTTGTAGGCCTTCATCCCTGTCTACACAACTTATGTTTAAACCCGTTTCCCTCCCCTCGCGGACTGGAGGAGGCGCCGCTGGGTGGAAAAGGAAGTGGGTGGCAAAGTAACCGTTCGAACTTGTATCCACTTTCCTGCGAATAAGCTCAATTTAACGCAACAAGTTTTTGTTTTCCCCTTTGAAGAAAAGGAAGGTACTTGCAATGCAGAAGTGCTGGAGGCTTTGGGCATAGTTAATGATATAAGGACTGTTGCAACATAGGGAAAAAAAAAACTTTGAAAGGCAGGTTTTTGCCTTTCTCATGAACACAATACCAACTTAAATTCTAACACATCAGCTGCTCCTGAGTTAGGCATGAACATATCCAGATAACCAAAGGTGGCATTGCTTTGTCACATCCCCAGCCCAGAGCTGAAACCTCTTGAAGTGCTCTCTGATTGTCCCAGTCTTCCAGTCCCATGCCACTTCATACTAAAAAGGGCTTTTGGTGTCCAGGGACGTTAGGCAGGGAGGGTAAGAAACTCTTTAAGAATTATCACAAGCCCACAACTGAAGCTTGTTTCTTTTTCCAGATGTTGCACAAGCAATTCAAGTAAAAAGGAGTAGGACTTCAGTCCCAAAGTTGTGGTTGTCTTCTTGACTTACTTCAGATACCTGTTGCAGATACACCTCTTGGGAGGGAAATGGAGTCAGGAGAATCCATGGATTGTTGTGCTTAATTTATCTTGCATTAAAGTAGAAAGGACAACATTATTCATTGGCCTTGTGGCTGGGACAGAGGAGAAATGGGCAGTGGGGTTATGCCAGCATACATTTCTGTCAGTATAAAGACTGCTAGGAAGCACTTTAACATAGCTGCTTAGCTATTCCTATGCTAATTTCACTGTAAAGAAGTAACAAGGATCCATTTGTGTCATTGCTTTGTTTATCATGAATCAGACATATTTTTCTTACCATACTTCAGAAACAATCCTACATATTCTTATCTTATTGGCTTCAAGTGCGGTTCAGTTTAGGACTTCTTTGTTATTTGCGCAATCCATGGGAACTGTAATATTCAACTCCTCTGAACTGTGTCCAGAAGCATCTGCCCTTCTCCTATCTGCTTTTTTCAGAATCCATGTTTTGTGTCATAAGTAGCAATTGGAAAAATTATTGCATTATGGTGTGCGAAGGATGTGAAGGGTTGTCAGGAATATAAGTCACCTAACAGCTATTTGGGTTGCAAATATATAAACCAGGATAGACATTTTAATACTGTATCTTTAAAAAAAATGCAAAACTGTAGTTCGGTGTGGTTTCTCAAACGGCCATAAGATGGAGCCAGAAACCTGGGTTGTCTTAGTCTTAGTCTCAGAAGAGAGCATGAGTGAGTCTCTGTTTCCTTCTGTTGGAGAGTTTTGCCGTTCCTGAATTGACTGTTATTCTTGGATTTGATGTAAGTCTGATACTGAACTGTTTTTGACACTGGACTTTGTTATTGGAGTATCCCTGAATTGAAAACTGACCGATTTACCTGTGAATGACTTTGGACTGCTTGTTTGAACTTTGCTTAACGTTTCTGAAAGTAAAATCCTACATTTACTGTACAGTGTATCTGTGTGCTGTGTGTGTATTATTCAAACACTTCTCTCAAATACGTCTCCCTATATGCGCTCATTCTCCTAATGGGGAAATACCTCAACACTGGTTATGGGCCCAGGCCATACCAGGCTCAGATAACTGAGAGTTGGTGTGAATACACAGTACTGTATACAGACAGCTGTTTACTGTTTAATTGTGGGTTGCTATCCTGGTAAAGATGGCACAAGTCACTTCAACAAGTCTATCACTGATAACCTGGTTGGATGGAACAAACTATGTTTCCTGGTCTATGAAGTGCAGTCTACTTCTGCGTAGAGAAGGTTTATGGAATGTAGTTCAAGACCCACCGGATGTAAATGCTTGGGATCCAGCTAATGAGGACGATGCCAAGAAGCTTGCTGACTTTAAACGGATCAACGAACGAGCTCTTTGTATAATTGGACTAACACTGAGTGACCAGCAACTAGTCCATATTCGTGGAGAAGAGTCTGCTGCTAAGTGTTGGGAGAATTTGAAGAGGATTTATGTTCGTGACAGTGTAGGTGCACACATACATCTTACACGTAAACTGTTTACAGCATGTCTTCTGAAAGGTAGAGATATGTTAGCTCATTTAAACTTCATGAAAATAACTTTTCAAGAGCTACATGAAAAGGAACTGATATTTTCAGAGCTGCATCAAGTTTACATCATTCTTTCCTCTTTGGATGAAAGTTATGATGACTATGTATCTTCACTGGAAGTCCTGACCAGAGATAAACTGACATTGACTGACATAACTGGAAGGTTGTTAGAAGAAGCAAGAAGATGGCTGGATAGAGATGAACTGAGGAAGGAACAACCACAAGAAGAGGTTTTGTCTTCAACTGCCTATACTGTTAGGAAATGTTTTTCTTGTGGGGCTAGGGGACATATAACTAAATTCTGTAAAAAAGGAAAATAACAGAATACTGGTAATCACCAGAAGGCTAAGAAGAATGTTAGTTTAGCTATGTCTAGTAATTCAACTGTAAACCATGATTTGTGGGTTGTTGATAGTGGAGCATCGCAATGCATTACTAAAGATAGAAAAGGGTTTGTAAAGATGTCCACAAGTAAACGACATGTATCATTGGCAAATGGATGGAAGATTAAAGCATCAGGTTAAGGTACTGCATATTGTTCTTGTATAAATGAGCATTTAATTATGTTATATGTACCTAAACTGAAATTTAATTTGCTATCAGTAAGGGCTTTAATTAATCTTGGTTATGTAGTAACCTTTAGGGGAGATAACTGTATAAAGAGAAAGAGGGTAAAAGTGTTACTGCTACATTAGAGAATGATTTATATGTAATACATGATGACCAGTTGAAGATGGCTAACTCAGTTTATAACAATGTTAAGCCACATGATGAATGTATACTGCATAGACGTCTAGGGCACATTAATTTCAAAATGCTCAAACAAACTGTTAAATTGTCAGAGGGAGTAAAATTGAAACCCTGTAGTAAGTATTTAAACTGTAATGCTTGTAGTCAAGAGAAAAGCAAGGTTACTCCAGAAAACAGACTTAATGGGTTTAAGACCAAAGAACCTTTAGAGGTTGTGTTTGCTGACATAATTGGTCCTAAGAAACCAAGTTTAGGAGGTGCCTGCTATATTTTGAGTATCATGGACCATTACTCACGATATGATTCCTGCTATCTTATGAAAAACAAAACAGAAACATTCCAACATTTCTTTAACTGGCTAAGGTTTGCAGAGAGAAAAATGAAAAGTAAAGTAATTACCTTAGTTACTGATAATGGGACTGAGTTTGTTAACAAAAGATTCCAAACGATGTTGAAATTGACCTGTGTCAAGCATAAATGTTCTGCACCTTACAAACCACAACATAACTCATTTGTAGAACAAAGAAGGCAAACATTACAAGCCATGGCTCGCACTATGTTATCTGATTCAGGTTTACCTGAAACACTGTGGGGTGAGGCCATAATGTGTAGTAACCATGTGTTAAATAATGTAGTTAACTGGAGAATTGCCATTCACTCGTTGGCATGACAGAATAGAATAGAATAGAATAGAATAGAATAGAATAGAATAGAATAGAATAGAATAGAATAGAATACTTTATGGGTCAAGTGTGATTGGACACACAAGGAATTTGTCTTGGTGTAAATACTCTCAGTATACATAAAAGATACATTCGTCAGGAGTCGAGAATCATAAGGTACGACACTTAATGAGTAAAATAAGCAATCAATCATATTAGGAAACAGTCAATATAAATCGTAAGTATACAAGTGACAAAGTTACAGTCCTACAGTCACAAGTGGGAGGGGATGGATGATAAGGAGTGCTGACAAGATTTAACAGTAATAGTATTGGAGACTGTAATAGTTGAACAGGGTTGAGGGAAATATTTGTTTAGCAGAGTGAGGGCTTTTGGGGAAAAAATGTTCTTGAGTTTCCTTCAGATACCTGAGAATCCTTTTTACACCCATCCAATGAAATTGCGTTGGTGCAGCAGTAAAGCGACTCAAAATGCTTACTGCACAAGCTATGTCTGGTTTGGACCACTGTGACAGATAGAATAGGCTTCTTATTGCTGACTGATATATCTCTTGATCACAGGCTTCATTTTCATCCTCACCCAAACTGTTATGAAAATCTGTATTCATAGGTGTTGGAGCAGTGTTTCAATCTTTCATGTTATATCTCTCCAACAATTGTTCAATTTTTCTTTTTTGACTGAGAATATAACCACCTTTCTCAGATCTTTGTATCTCTACACTGAGATATTTTTTTTTATTTCTCCCAAATTCTTTAATTCAAAATTTTTCTCCAGCTTATTAGCAAATTCGTTTACCTGTGATACATCCTTTGCAATGAAGCAAATGCTAATAGGTTTTAACTTTCCAGTGTATATGCAACCATCAGCCTTGCAACTCTTGAACCCAAGACCTTTCAATGCCTTATCTAAACATATATTCCAGTTCCTGGTTGACTGCTTCAGCCCATAAATGGCCTTGTTCAATTTATACACCGTGTTAGGCTTTTTACTTTCATACCCTGGGGCTTGAACCAGTGGTGGGATTCAATTTTTTTTTACAACTGGTTCTGTGGCTGTGGCTTGGTGGGTGTGGCAGGGGAAGGATACTGTAAAATCTCCAGTCTTTGCCGGTTCTCTGAACTGCTCAAAATTTCCGCTACCAGTCAGAACCTGCTGAATACCACCTCTGGCTTGAACCATGTAAATTTCTTCCTCTAAATCTGTATTGAGGAATGCAGTACTTATGTCAAAATACCAAATTTTATGGCCATGTGCCACTGCCAAATCTAGTGCCAGTCTGATGTTTTCACTCTTTACAATTGGCACAAATACCTCATCATAGAACACTTTTTCATCTGTGAAAACCCTTGTGCCACTAACCTTGCTTTATATTCTACCTCATTACTGAGCAGTACTTTTTTCTTGTATATCCACTTGCATCCTACAGCTTTGCTATCCTGTGGCAAAGTCATAGATGTGAACACTTTATGTTCATCAATGGATTTCATTTCTTTGTCCATAGCTTCTTTCCATTTTATTTGTTCAAATTTAGGTAATGCCAAAACTTTCTTGGCTGATACCATATATTATACCCTTTAACTTTACTAGCAAAATACCTGTCAGGTGGAATCCCCTTGTTCCATCGCTCTGACCTGCATGGCATTGACTGCTCCTGTGCTTCAACCTTCTCTTGCTTCATATCTTTTTCAGGTTCTCAACCCTGAACGCTGACACCATCACTAAGTGAGTTGCTGTCACTAAGTGAGTTACCATCACTAAGTGAATCACTATCACCAAGTGAATCAATCCAGAAATTTGCATCAATCGCTTCAATTTTGCTCTGCAAAGCTAGCAGATCTTGACATTACTATTCTTTTGCTCCCATTGCTAAAGTGATAACTCTTTGAGCCTGGCTCATAGCCCATAAACCTGAGCTTTCTAGCCTTTGGTTGTCCCTTTCTTCTAATTGCTTTTGGAATACGCATCCACACATGGCTTCCAAACATCCATAAATGTGCCAGAGATGGTTTTCTCCCATATAATACTGCATACGGAGTATCATTAATGGAGGAACTCCACAACCAATTAATTAAATAATTAGCAGTCCACATGGCTTTACCCCAATATGACCTGCTCAGACCAGAATCCTTTAGCAGTGAGTCCTTCATGGTTTGTAAGATTCCATTCCGCCTCTCAGAAACATCATTCTCAGCTGCTGTGTATGGATTTGTGTGTCTGTTTTATTCCTATCTCAACCACTGTTGAAAACTTGTTTGACATGAATTCTGAACCTCTGTCACTTTGCAGCTGACATACCTGATGTTTATACCTTCTTTCTACAAACAGTTAACATTTCCCCTGTTCTGGCTAATCAAGTCTGAATTTCATCAGCAATAAAGAACATGTTGTGCTTTGTGCAAAGTTCTCACACTCCTATGAGATAGGAACAACCACACCAGCTTCACCTTGAATCGGTTATACCATAAAAGCTGCAACATTTGGATCTTGAAGTGCACGCTCAAGAGCAGGCAAATCATTGTAGGGAATTACTTCAAAACCTGGCATAAATGGTCCAAACCCATCATAGCTTACCCATTGCTTAAATTTCTGTAGCATCTCTACTTTACTCTTCAGTAAATAGCAGAATCCAAACTTGCTATCAACAATGACCAGTGCATACTTAGCTCCTTCTAAACTGGCTTGCATTGGGCCCACCAAATCTGCATGTACCAGCTCTCGAGCTCTTGTCTGCTTTTTGCTACTTTTGCTTGTCTGCCTTGTGCTACTTTTGCTTTCGCACCAACTCCAAATGTGAACGTGTTCCAAACGCGAAGCTGGTCGCTAAAGAGCCAGAAAGCAGCCAGGGCATCAGGTGGAAAGGACAGGGTCACAATCATATGGAGATGCCCAAAGAGTGGAGCGCACATAACTAAAGGCAGTGCATGCAGTTGGTTTGGGGACAACAAGGCAGCATCTGCGCCTCTTCCTGGGCGCGTCTCTAGGCTGCTTCTGGAGCTACGGGACGCTCTCCCTTGCCTACCGGCCCTTCTTCCTTGGGCTCCCTGCCGTGGGGTACACCCACTTCCTCCTGCAAATTACGCCTCGCAACTCTTCTCTCCCTTTCCTCTCGCTCCAAAAAGATTGCCATCGTATCCCGCCGATTCGGGCTTCCAGCCACGTTGTGATCCACTAGTGAGGTTGCCATCTCAGATGGAGGCATCGCAGTCTCCCTCTCGCTCGCTCTGAACTTCGCGCGGACCAAAATAAAAAGATCACCCACCGTCATGTTTGGAGCTGCCACTTCCGCGTTTGGAGCTCCAAATGGCGACAGCACTCCAAACACGGAAGCGGCAGCTCCAAACGTGGCAGTGGAATGGGCAGAAGAGAAAGCAACAGCAGCGGATGCCAAAGGTGTCTGCAGCAAAGGTGTTTGGTGGGAGTAGGGAGCTCTCCGCGCTTTGCCATGATCACCCGTTAGGAGCGTCTGATGGCAAGGAATTCCTGCCCACTGGGCGCTCCTAACAGCAAGTCTCCCGCCCTTCCCCCTTATTTTGCATATTTTAAGATAGGCCTAAATTTGGGGGGAGAGGCTTAATTTGATTTTATGCCCAAAAAACATGCTGGGCCGTCCTACTGGTGGAGGCCGTATTGTTGGAGAAACATGGTAGTTTCATGCCTAAAGTGGGTTTAGAATACCAATTTCCTGGTTTCTAATCTGATACTTTAACCTCTACATACCAAACTGGCTTAGTGTACCTTCAAGTACTTTTATGATTTTCCTAAATTATCCAAAATTTATTTCCATATAACATATTCTTATACACAGCCATTTTAGCTTCGTTTGACAAGCATTCATTTCTGACAACAAACAGCATACTACTTGTTCAGGACTAAGCTAACGCGTTCAGTAACAACCCTAATAGTTTTACTTTAACAGCAGGCTCGTAATCCTGCACTTCTCATTGGCCCGCGAATAGCGAGTCATGATTGGTCGTTTCTGGCTGATCTGATTGGCTATAAAAGAGCTGCTGCTGCCCAAGTATTTTGCTCTGTTCTGAAGTTACTAACAAAGAGTTGAAGTCACAGTTCGATGCCTCGTCTCCGTTCCTTGCGCCCATGCTCAGGACATAACACTGGCGACGAGGGTGGGATGCGGAGATGATAGAGCTGACTAAACACTCATCGAACAAGACAGAGCACGTGGCTGAGAGCGCATGCAACAAACGGCAGGATGACCAGTGGCGCCATACCACCCACTCCATTTGACCCGGCAAACGAAGACTGGGACTCATATATGGACCGTTTCCAGATGTTCCTGGAGACCAACAATCTGAAAGATGCTACGCCTGGCAAGAAACGAGCGGTGTTCTTGACCCATTGCGGGTCCACCATTTTTAAAATGGCTAAGGCACTTGCCAAACCGGCGGAAGTGAAGACTGTTAGGGATAACATTGTTTACCCTAACTGGTTTAGGTAAAATAATAAATATGTTATCATGGTTTGTTAGTTAAAGTCTCTGTAACTTTAACTGTAAGAATGTAATTAAGGGAGTGGTTGTAAAAGCACCATAAAAGAAGCAAGGGTCGGAAGCTGCTCTCTCTGGCTTTATGATCCCTAATTACTGGATAGACTGAAGACTGCGTTTTTCCCCTACTGGAACGGGAGAGAGAAAGGACTGTTGATTTATCAACGGTGAAGGACTGATTTATTATAAGTGTACTGACATTGGATATTCTACACGGACTTTGCTAATTGAATATCCTTGAATGGACTGACTAAAATGATATATGACTAATGGACTGTTATTTTGACTATGCTATAAAACTCTAAATGGAATAAACTATATTTTTGATAACACAAGCATATCTGTTATTTTTACTGTATGTTAACACACAAACTTATCTCACACATTTATCTGTATGCCTATCTGACTAATGCTGCACATTCTGTTTAACTTGTCTCCTTAACCCTGGTTGGGGAACCGAGGCTTAACAAAGACCATGGATTGGGATAACTTCGCGCCGATCCTCCGGGCCCATTATGCACCCGCAGTGTCTACACTGATACGAAGACATGAATTTTACCAAAGGGACCAACGGAAGAATGAGAGCGTTGGGGACTTCGTAGCCAACCTCCGGAACCTGGGAGGACTCTGTGGTTTCGCAAACCTCAAGGAAGCCATGAGAGACTGAATAGTTCTGGGATTAGATGACCACACCGTGCAGAGCAAGATCATGGCGAAGGGAGACGTCAGCCTCGCAGATGTCATCGCCAATGCTAGTGCCGCAGAAGCAACCAGGAAGACAGCCACTCGAATGCGCCGAGTGAACGCACCGCACCGCCAACTCGCTAGTGATAGTACGCCTTCCTCTGAGAGGCACACTACTACCGCCCATCATGAAGACCTCGAATCCTCCTCAGACAGCGAGGAAGAGGAGGTCAACCGGCTCCATCAGAACGAGATCAAAGGAACCAGAGACTTCCGTGCCAATGCGCTGGTTGCGGGGCAAACCACCCGCGATCAGACTGCAAATTCCTCGACGCACTCTGCTGTTCCTGTGGAAAGAGAGGCCACATCGCAAAGGTCTGCAGAAGCAAGCAAGGGTCCAGTCCAAGCCGGAGGGAGAATAATCTTCGCCAGGATACAGGCAACCCACCTGTAAATCGGGACCGCCTGAACCACCAATGGAACAACCACTACTACAGAAATCGAGCACCTGCCGCTTCAACGAGACTAGAAGAAGCACACCAAATTATCACTATAGCCATGCTTTGTCACTAGATGCAAGGAAGATTCGAGTAAAGGTCGCTATTGAGAATCAACCTTGCGTGATGGAAGTCAACTGGGGGTCGTCCCTATCGATGGTCTCCTGGAAAACCCTCAAACAGCTGATCCCTGCCATCTGTTGCCAGGACCTCAGCACTCAAAGAATCATTCTAAAGGACTACCAAGGAAACAGAATTCCGGTTATCGGTTCCAGCCATGTCCAAGTTCCTTCAAAGACCACACCGCAACGCTACCTCTGACCGTCGTTGACCATGACCGGTCTAGTTTGTTAGGGTTACAGTGGTTCGCCCCACTCAGAATTGAACTAGCTGGCATCCACCAAGCTGGAAGCAATGACTGGGAAGAGGCCCTCATCCAGGAATTCCAGGACGTTTTCACAGGGAAGCTAGGCAAGTACAAGGGGACCCCTATATCGTTTAATCTCAGCCCCAATGTAGCTCCCATTCGCCTTAAGCCTTGTCGGGTGCCTTTTGCACTCAAGCCAAAGATCGATGAGCAACTGGACAAATTCATAGCCCAGGGTGTGTTGGAACCGATTGACCATGCCCGATGGGAGACCCCAATAGTAACACCCATAAAGCCAGATGGATCGTTAAGAATTTGTGGGGATTACCGGGCCACCCTAAATCACGCGCTTCAGCAGAGCGCTTTCCCGGTACCGGTGGTCCAACACCTTCTTCACTCCCTGGGTGGCGGAAAAATATTTGCGAAATTGGACTTAGCTCAGGCGTACCAACAGCTACCCGTAGATGTGATGACTGCAGAAGCCCAGACTATAGTCACACACAGAGGTGCCTTCAAGTGCAATAGACTCCAATTCGGAGTAAGCGTGGCACCGAGCATTTTCCAAAGTCTGATAGAGAGAATATTACAAGGCATAAAAGGCATCGTGCCTTATTTTGACGATGTCTTAATAGCTGCCCCCACTAAAGAATTATTAGAACAATGACTCAGAATGGTCCTCCAAAAATTTAAAGACGCTGGCCTGAAGGTAAAAAGGGACAAGTGTCAACTTTGTATGGAGAGAGTGGAGTTCCTGGGATGCCTTCTCGACAGACAGGGAATCCACCCCATCGAAAAAAAACTAACTGTAATCAAAAATGCCCCAAGACCTAGAAATAAGACAGAACTCCAAGCCTTCCTGGGATTCATTAACTTTTATAACATTTCTTGCCCCAGAAGGCGACCGTAGCCGAGCTCCTACATAGACTTCTCGACAAAAAGGCTTCCTGGGTCTGAAGAATGGCGTGAAGAATGAGCATTTCAACAAGTAAAAGACCTCTTAACTTCTGATGCTGTATTAATACAATACAACGAGACTCTACCCTTAACAGTTACCTGTGACGCCTCACCATTTGGAGTGGGAGCCATTTTAAGCCACGTCCTGCCAAACGGTACTGAGGCACCTATTGCTTTCTTTTCGAGAACTTTGTCTACAACTGGAACTATAGCCAAATTGATAAAGAGGCTCTCGCCATTGTGTCCACAATTAAACGTTTCCATGAGTATGTTTATGGGAGACCCTTTGGCAAAATTACAGACCACAAGCCTCTACTTGGCATTTTAGCGGGAAACAAACCAACTCTCCACATCTTATCACCAAGAATGACACGTTGGTCGGAGTTTTTAGCCGCATACGATTACCAACTGCAACACCGCCCGGGGAAAGCCATTCCCCACGCTGATGCTTTGAGCCATTCTCCGCTACCAGACATCATAGATGACCCAGCTCCAACCCTAGCCGTATTACAAATCGAGGCTCTTAAATCACCACCGTTGACCACTCAGGACATCGCCTCAGAAACGAAAAAGGACCCTTCTTTGGCATGAGTCCTCAGCTGGGTGGAACGAGGTTGGCTGGACAATGAACCCAACGACACTTTCAGGCCGTTCAGAAATCGACAGACAGAATTATTCTCTCAAAAGGGCTGCATCTTGTGGGGAGACAGAGTCGTCATCCCGGAGAAATTACAACATAAAGTTTTGGAAATGTTGCACGATGGACATCCAGGCATCATGCGGATGAAGGCATTGGCAAGGAGTTACGCATGGTGGTCAGGCATAGATAAGCAGATAGAAGCCTAAGTGGCTACGTGCAGCAAGTGCCAGGAGACTCGCTCCGCTCCTCCAAAAACACCCCCAACTCAGTGGGAAACATCTCGTGGTCCCTGGTCCTGTATCCACATCAATTTTGCGGGACCCACAAAGGAAAACACTTTCCTTCTAACCGTGGATGCCGATTCTAACTGGCTCGAGGTCCACAAAATGAAAAGCACCACCATGGAGGTGGTCATTAAAACACTGAATAAGCTATTTGCTACCCACGGATTGCCGGATGTCTCCGGCAATGGCCCTCAATTCACTGCCCTGGCATTCAAACAGTACCTAGCAGACTGGGGCATCCACCATGCCTTAACATCGCCAGCTCACCCTGCGGCCAACGGTAGGGCTGAGCGAATGGTCCAATTTGTAAAGAAAACCTTACACAAGATGGACCAGGGAGACATTGACAACAAGATAACCAGGATGCTTCTCCTCCAACATATCACTCCAAGCAGCACCACAAACAGGACCCCAGCCGAACTCCTGATGGGTCGAAAACTTCGCTCACATCTCGATCGCCTCCACCCTGCTTACACACCAGAAAACCCATGGGATCCAGCAGCAAGTGTCGTTCATTCCAGGAAGGCGACCCCGTTTTTGCGAAAAACTTCTCAGGTGACCCATTGTGGGTCCCCGCTACCATAACGCAACTTACAGGGCCCCGATCCAACCGTCTACAAACTGCGGATGGAAAAATGTGGAAGCGCCACATAGACCAGCTTTGATCCAGACTAGCACCTACTCCCATCTCATCCCCTGAATCTCAAACTGGTGGGGGGGAGGGACATCGAGGGGGCCGAAAAAGAAATAGCAGATGACCTAACAATTGAAACCTAGCAGTCTACACAACCAACCATGGGATAGTCACCGCCAGAAGGAGAACCGAGCCGGGAAATTGCCTCGCTGCGCAGCAGCACCGCGATGGAAACAGATCCAGGGAACCCGGATGACAGCATTGGCGAGAGCAGAGAGGACAGCCCAGAGCCATTCAACGAAGCAGCGGGACCGTTTTCATCACCTTGCTCAGCAAGCAGCCCACCAGAACCAGAGCCAGGACAGAAACCGGTGGAACAGCGCAGATCAAGCGATCTGTCTACTTACGAGAATACGTCACCCCACCCCTCAGACAGAATCTAGGGGGGAGGGATGTTATGGACTAAGCCAACACTTCAGTAACAACCCTAATAGCTTTACTTTAACAGCAGGCTCGTAATACTGCACTTCTCATTGGCCCGCGAATAGCGAGTCATGATTGGTCGTTTCTGGCTGATCTGATTGGCTGACAGCGGGTCTCTCTGATTGGACACTTGTTAGAGTGGTAAACTCAAATCATTGGTTATTGTGACAGCAGCCAGCTCTATAAAAGAGCTGCTGCTGCCCAAGTATTTTGCTCTGTTCTGAAGTTACTAATAAAGAGTTGAAGTCACAGTTTGATGCCTTGTCTCTGTTCCTTGCGCCCATGCTCAGGACATAACATTACTCACACCTTTCTATTAGCCCAGCACATGCCTTAATAGCTCTCCAATCATTTCCCAATCTTCAGTAAATATTCCAGAAGGTACACAAATTCACCTGCTGCTTCCTCTTTAAAATTTATACGCTGCATTCATTCTCAGTGCTCTTCTGTCAAGCACAACTCCCTTGGTCTTGTTAGGTTAAATTTAAGATTCATCATACACATCATAGATTGATATAGAGTTTAAACTGGGATGAGAGGGAAAGAGGAAGAGAGATGGAGATAGGATGGTAGTGCAGATGCAGGCTATTTGTGAGATAGATTACAATTATGTTCCTATTTAATAATTGCAATATGTGAAAAATCCTTGTCTGTTGAGACCTTTAAGATAGCATGAAAATCTTTTGGTGTATTGCAGATATGTCCAACTCTCATTCCCTGGTGCTGTTAAAAGTTTTGTTGTACCATAGCCATTTTATTTACAATAGATTGCCTCAGATTACTGAACTACTCTGATCTTGTCTTTGTTTCGAGTCCTTGACTTTTGTTGATTAATTCTTTTGGGTAAAGCTTGTCTCATTAGCCTTAGGTGGAATTCGGAGTGATATTGCTTGCAGAGGAGGACATATATCACAGTAAGAGAAGAACATGTGAAGGCACTTTGAATCTTGTGTGAATACTTGTTGGGGCCTGCAGTGAGAACTACCTGTAAAAGTAGGATTACTTGCATTCTCTTAGGATGTTCTGAATTTCTCAGAAAGAACAAATTCAGGATTTATCCACTCTAGGATTTATCCAGTTTCATTTCAAATCAGTTGTGTATTTTTATCTTTAATTTCATTCACTCTGCTTTGGGATGAAAAGCTGTTTTCAATTTAGTCAATAATATATTTATTTGCTCATTTGAAATCTCCATCAAAATGTCTCTGTATTCTCTTTTAACTATATTTTGCAATTATTTTTCACTATGATGCAGTATATTTTTCTATTTTTTTCTAATTTTAAATGTATCTTCTCATATAGATCCTCTTCATCAGTCTACCAAGCATATTTTTCATATTTCCAATTAGCAAATTCCCACATTTCTGTGGCACTCTATGATATAATTACTATTACTATGTCCAAATAGCTTCCATATTATCTTTTCCCAGAATTATATGCCATTCATTTTACTGGAAGATAGATAATTTTTTGAGAATTTTTTCATTCAGAACTTGCACTGTCTTTTCCTGCAATTATTCAGTCACTCCATTTTCATTTCATTCCTTCCAACTCTTTCTACAAACTATAGTTATTCCTTGACTTACAACTACAAATGGAACTGGTGCAGTCATTAAATAAATTATATGACTGTTAACTAAATAACATAGTTATTAATCAAATCTAGCTTCTCCAATTGACTTTACTTGTCAGAAGCCAGTTAGGAAGGTCACAAATCACGATCATATGACTGCAAGAGGCTTTAATCTTTGTAAATGCAAGCTGGTTATCAACTACCCAAATTGTGACCATGTGACTGTCTTATGTTTTACATAAAAGTAGGTTTATATCAACCTCTTATACAATTTTATTGATAGCGTGCCTGAATTATGATTTTTGAATTCAGAAGATTAATTTATTAGACCACAAAACAATTAAGTTGCAGATGCCATGAGCAGAATGAACCGTGAAACAGCATTTGAATGCAGTCATTCTAATGTCTTTATCAACTTTGTCCGAATACATAATGCAGAAATATATGCATTTATTTTACACCATAATTTACACAGTGGATGGCAGCATGCCTATATGCATTGTCCATTACCATATCAAACAAAAAAAGTGTCATAGAGAACTTGAATTATGGTGTACACTTTTATGGGCTGTCCCAAAGTGCTTTTGCAAAAGACAACTGGACCAAAGAACTGAACTGAAGCAGCTTTTTGGATGAGAAGCAAAATGTTTTCAAGGAAAAAAACAAGAAAGTCCAATTACCTTTTGGAAAAGTACATTTTGGACAACCGTGACCTGGATGATTGAGAATCTCCATGGACTTTTACAGGCTCATTTATTAGCTTATCTTCTGCATGCCACATACAGTGTAGGACAACAGGATGACAAAATCTGAGATCAGAAATGACTACACTAAAAAAGACAAGTATTCCCATATGTAATGGTGACTTTATGTGACTATTTTGATATAAATCTATTTGAGAGGGGATCTTCCATTTGTAATTATTGAAGTAGTTTATGAATTAGCACAATTTTATTTGGGCAAGAACCAGATTCACTTTGACTTTCATGCAATTACCATTGTATTCTTGCTTTAGCTGTTAATTCCGTCATATACAAGTGTGTGTGTGTGAAATTTCTTGCACTAATGAAGTGATGCCATAATTAACACATTTATTGTGAAATGTTAAAACATTCTTTGTTAGTTTTGCTGCAACAGATTAATGTAGCTACCCTTATGGAATATAAGTCAAAAATTCACAAGAGATTCAGTATTGTACATGTTCTTCCATGCTCTGCTTCCTCTATTTGTCTGTTAATTTTTAAAATAAAGACCATTAGTAATTGCTATATTAATAAAACAAGATTCAGAAACTTTAATATGTAAATTGCATTTGTTTTGAGAATCTGGGGGTGGGAGGGACATGAAACAATTAGATGCTTGTCAGCCAGTATTTTACTTTTGCAGTAAACTTCACAGACAATTTTGGCACAGTCTGATACTAGAAAGGAAAGAATATTTGAGTTTTAAGGCTGCTTCCAGATGGAGTTAAGCAACTATTCCCAGAAAATGAAAACGTCACTTGAATATTGTAGCGGTAATCTCTTCACACAAGTTATCATATACATTTTTGTTACAAGTAAATATTTACAAGAACTGAATTCTGAATGCAGTGCATTTTCCCCCTTGTGCAGGAAATTGAAGCCTATATGGGATACACACAGAATTTTAAAGAATGTGCCTGATAGAACATTATGGATAAAATAGTAGCTTGAGTCTTACTTATATATAAAAGCAAACCCATTGAAATCAATGGAACATATAAAACACAAAGTTAAATTATGCTTTGGCTAAATGTGGATCAAATCAAGTGTCAGATTAAAGCTGCCTCTTGAAAATATGCTGTGAACAAACAAGAAAGCAAAAATACAAATGCAAAAAGGTTTTTGAGCCAACCCATGAACAATAAGTTTAATAGTTTTCAGCAGACCATAGCTTTCTAGAAGCTCCACTGTCTCATCTAGTTGAAGATGGACATACAGTAAACACAATAATATATGATACAACCCATCACAACTGGATTAAAAAAAATACACAAAATATAATACATAAAAATGGTTTTACATCGTGGACTGACAGAGCTCTAAAAAATGGTGACCATAATCCTGGTAGGTTTTACAAAGTCTTTAAAAAAATAAAACAGTACTTCATGTGAAATTCATAAATACACAGGATGTGGGGGAGAGTTGGTTGTTGAGATTTGTGGTTTATCCAACTAAGAAACATTCATGAAGCATTCTTAACATTCTTTCCTTAAGCTTGCTGTTACTATCCGTGGATACCAAATAGGCTTTTATAAGTATAAATCTACCTGAAAGTTGAGGCCAAGGGTGAAGGGGAATCTGGGGAGAGGAAAGCTGAGGATAGAAAATCTAATAATATGGTATGGGAGGACTAAAAAGGAAGAGAAATGTAACAGTCCGGTTTAAGAGGAGGCCTATCTGAAAGGCTTTAGCTGATGATTGTCAATGTAATACAAGAACCTGCATTTACAAAAAGGTCTTTGTTGTTCTCCCCACATCTTTTTCAACAGAAGATTATTTTATTATACATGAGCTAATGAGAATAGGGAAAGTTTAATCTTAATTCCTAGAATTTTTCATTTAGGAATGAAAAATGCTACATATAAACCAACCAGCACTCCTGTCCTTATAGATGCTGATGGCTGAAACAAAAAGGTTCAACATCCCAGGCTCTATTGATTTTACCTTCTCCCATATTAGCTGTAATAGCTATTATTTGATATTAAGGATGCTGTACCTCTCTCCCCAAATGCTTAAGGAATCTCAAAACGTACCTGAATGTTAAAGCTGGCATTTATTATCCAGTCAATTCTTCCTAAGGATAACATTTAGGACCAAAGGTTGTGGCATCACAGTGACCAGTTTGCCCAAACAACACATGAAGTTGTGCTTTGAACATTCAATTTACCAAGGACAGTAGAACAGAATTAACATGAGGTGAGGAGAAAAGGAGAAGCATGATTTTCCACTTGGCATTGCTTGATAGAATTTTCAGCACATGTTGCTCATCTCTTCAGTACACAACACGTTGCAAAATAAGGCACAGTTCTGAGCAAATTGTGACTTGGTTCTCTACAAATTCCATTTCTGTGTACCATTCCATTTGGGTGACCACCTTGGGAACTCCTTAATACAGAAAGGAGTGTTTGTTCTAACATTGTAATGGAGTTATCCAGAAGTTCTTCGGTAGAATCAATTACAATCAATTCATAAGGGGGGGGGGGGGAACCCCACAATCTTACTTGAATTTAAAACACCCTTCAAAGGGTTGGGAAATGACTCTGTCAGTTTTTCTTATGTTGCCACCTTGGAGTTGCATGTATCACTCAATGACAGTTCAAAGGTTCTTAGGAGCGTTCTTATTCTGCTGATCAAACACTGAATTAGGCAGTGCCTTTGTATCTGGTCCTTCCAGCAAAAGCTGACCATTCAGGTAGTGAAAAGGGTACTAGGTCAGTAATGTAGTGGTCATACAGGCCAATAGTGAAAATGAGGCCCACGTCAGTTATGAAAAACAGAGCACAATTTTATGAAAACAAATCTACTATCTACCCTCTCAGACAGACAGACACACAGATAGACAGACAGACAGTGGCAAAGACGACACCACCACCCCAGCACAAAACCCCTTGAACAAAGAAGGAATAACCAATGTTAAGGCAGAAGTTTAACCTGAATATTATGACCCAGTGCCATGAACTAAATTCACAACTCATCTGTTTTAACATTCTTTTATTCTGAAATTTCCCATCTACTTTTCACAGTCTCTTTGGGGGCTCCCTTCTGTACATGCTAATAATACTATGGGGAAAATAACATTTCATTGTGATGAAATGTCTCCTTGCAGCACCTTAAAAAAACCAACAACCCTCCATTTAAAGTGGGACAGATACGCAAGCATGAAAATAGCGGCAGGCTTTGACCTGTGCATTCCAAATCGTTCTAGAAAGGAGTAACCTCCTGTAGTCCCTTTTCCAAGAATCAGATCTTGCCTTGTAGTGCGCCCCTTTCCCAAGTACCTGCTTGGGAGTTCCTCCATCTGAATTCTACTGTCAATGGTCTAGGGGTTAGCCTTGCTGGATTGATCAGAAGAAATTAGACAAGAAGAGGTGCTTCTTTGTTTTAGTAAAAAACCCGTAGGATAAGATAGCAAAAGCTCAGTGATAGAGACTCAATGGTAGGGACAGGCAAAAATCATACATTCTGTTAAACCCTCTACTACTCAAAACTACATGCTTAGACAATTAGACAGAGTATAGTTGAAAGTTATGTGCCTGGAGATGCAATGCCTGATAATCTTGACACTATTTCTGTAACATAATTCCTAAAAGCACCCATCTAAATTAGAAGGCAACTAGGTTAAATTCTACGTTTAAAATCAGAGGCCTGTGTTTAGACTTAAATGTCAGCATTTTCAGCAAGAAGCAATACTGCTTTCAAGTGACTTGGGACTGCATTTCGCTTTTCAGTATCTCCTTAATTATATTTGATACTAGCAAACCCTGCAAAGATTTGCTATGAAAAGTTATATAATACTGAGGGGGGGGGGAAATGTACCTAAATCATTAGATTCTGCACTTTTTTCTGTGACTAGCACAGAAGCAGAAGAGAAATTAATACCTCACCAGAATAATGCTGAGGCAGCAAGAACTTTGGTCTATGCTTTTCCCATAATGTTTTGGCAAGGCAAATGTAAAAACAAAGAGAAATAGCTTCTTAGGTGAGTTGTTAAATTCCCACAGACATATGGAAATATGTCCAAATTACTCAGCCTTAGCCAGCCCATATATTTCCCTAGACCATTATACTAATGTTTCTCAACCTTGGTAACTTTTAAGATGTGTGGACTTCAGCTCCCATAATTCCCCAGCCAGCTTCCCACAAAATCTGAAAAAGTTGTAAAGGTTGAAAGGCGCTGCCTTAAACAGCTATCTCACAATCTACCTAGTCAGACTGTTAATTTCATGATTACCTAATCTGCTTTCCTCCCGGTGCCCTCCTTCTTCGAATACATACTCTAATTCATAATATCCCACAAATACTTTTAAGACCCTCTTTTGCTTGCTGGGGTTCTCGTTCTTTTTTTCCAAGTCGTCAGTCAGTCAGTCAGTCAGTCGGTCTCTCTCTCTCTCTCTCTCTTCCTTGCATATTCATGCCCTTGCCTTCTTCCCCTCCCCCAATCTCATACTATTATTACTCATTTCTTCTAGTCAAGCATCTGGGACCAAATTGCCACACTTTTTGTCATAATCATCAGCAGAAGCCTTCCACCAGCTTCTCAGCTTGGGTGGGGAGGTGGGACGATGCAGTAATCCTGCATTTAAAATGCCCAGGGTATTGAGGGAATAAAGTTATTTCCTTATAATTAACCAACAACTCCCCATGTTGTCCCAACTCCCTATGTTGGCACTACACACAGACTGAATCAAGAGATTTTTTTTTTTTTAAATCATCATCTTTCTTAGGGACTAGATTGATTCAAAGGCAGCATCAGATTTTCCCAACCTTTCTTAGAACAAGCATCTTCAGCCTGCCCATGTTAATTGTTCTCAGCAGATCAAAGCTACTAGGACAGAATCTGGAATTTGGCATGGAAAACATAGGCACATTTGGATATTAACAAGAGTCTTGTTTCACCAGATGCTGTTAGCATTCTGTTGCTGGAAAGGCATCAAGAGGTACCAGATTTTGGCACCAACATCTCCTGAAATATTGATGACCTAGCCCCCAATATCAGTTCTTCCTGCTGCCTCCAGATACAATTCTCCTTTCACTTTATCCTTTCTTGTAATGCTTTTTTTCTGTTTGTTTAAAATATTCCTAAGTAGAAAACATCGGTGATTGTGAAAGTCATTTTTTTTTTGGCATTTTTTTCTTTGTTCATTTTCAAAGGATGTGTGTCAAGGCATCCTATAGAGGTGGCTTCTCTGACAAGACTTCTCTTTCCTCCCTCTTCTTTAAATTGTCCAGTCAACCCAGAGGGGCCTTTAGTCTTTGACCAACTTGTACACATGATGCTGAGCTCCATGCTCACTGGTTGATACCTCAAAAACAAACGCTATGCAAAGTAATGTTTCCTGGGTATCTCTGTTTGTAACAACCTAGTTAAAAAAGAAACACACACAGGGAGATCAGAGAAAGTCAAACCGAATGAAAAAGTCAAGTTACAGATGCAGAGAAAGGGCAACATATTTTGCATAAAAAACGACCACTGAAATTTATGCAGGAAGTCCTCTATCCAACTCAATAAATTTAGATCAAGTTAGAGAACGCAATTTAAATGATGGCATTAGGATGATGTTTTCCACAATTTTACTAGACACTTATTTCTTATTTATGGGATCTCATGCCCCTACAGTGCCATTTTGGATTGACAGGAACTTTTATTTGGGTTTCATGTTTTCTTATGAACTGCTTAAGGCTTAATGTATATGGAAAAGCACTAAACAGATACTACAGTATAGCGGAACCATAATTATCCCCACTAACTAGTCAATTTCCTGAACTGTTATCCTTTTGGGACTGTGTATGAGTTTTATTTTAGGAATTGTTGCCTGAGTTTACTTTTTTTCCTTTTTCCTGCCTGTCTTTTTCTCTTTTGAATGAAATTTTTAGATTGTAAGCTCACAGGCAAAGGCTGTTTTTTTTAAACTGATTTTGAAAATCAGTAAAAAAGAAAAAGGTATGGGTGGATGAGAAGTAATATAATTCACAGAATAATCATGAGTTGCAGAGCTAATGACTTTCATCAGATTAGCTATCCTATAAACAGATGTACACCTGCACTTTAAACGAGCAAAAATCCAGGAAAAAAACTAAAAGGATTTGTTACCAATAAATTCATAACATCCTGTTTCAAACAGAGAAAAATGTTTCAGAACATGTTAAGAGGAGCTATCAGAGGTCATGGGACTACTCCTTCATGTTCTGAATCTCAATGGCTGCATAGACCTAGGAAGTAATCATGTAACTTGCCAATCATTAAGCCATCCTTTTTTTTAAACAAAAAATAAATAATGAGCACTAAAAGGAGACAAATCTGAGAGGAAAGGAACGAAACTATTATACTGGTAGTCCTTGACTTATAAATGTAATGGAGCCTGCCTGTTACAGTCGTAAGCTGTGACAGTCATAAAATGGGTCACCCACACGGCTGACCTAATTTTACAATCTTTTTGGTGGTGGCTATTAAGCAAACATGGTGGTTGTATAGTGAATGCCATGGCCATTAAACAACCCATTGCACACTGTATTTTTGCTGAAAAGTGGAAGTGAACACCAGTTTTCAGCAAAAAACATAGTAAATTGGAGTCATGTAAAATATAGACAAGGACTAGCTGTAAGCCAAGAACAAACCACTCTGATTCCCTAGAGAATTTAATTAATCTTGATGGGCTTCTCGTCCTTTTATAAAGATTAGTTTTAGTATCTGGGCAGCAATAATACTGAAATGATTAAGTAGTTTACTGAGCATCCGTGAGAAAGGAAGGGGCCAGCTAGAAATCAAAACAGAAGGAAAAAGGAAAGAGATTCTTTACCTGCAGGATGGTGAAATTCTCCAGGACGCTATTCATCATGTATTTTTCTGGAAGATGTTTCAGTTTATGGATGAAGTTGATCATGTACTCGCACATAGGAGATCGATGGATTCGATACACACATCTTCCATTCTCCATCCGAGCAAATTCAGTCTGTAGAAAGACATGTAGAGATCGTGTAAAGCTATCAACGTTGAATCTGTTGAGTTTGGCAAAAATAATCAAATGAATTATTAGTTTGATCCCCATAGAGAAAGCATAGGACTCACCTCCACCTTTTCAACAACTTGTTTTCCAAAGGAGCACACCTTAGTAGAGACTGTGATGGTCATGTTTTCAGCACTGCTATATTGACTGCTTACGCCATAAAAAGCACCAGGACCATCCTGTATAGTGCTATTCAGATCCGCCTAGAATAGAGTAAGAGGTTCATGCAAATTAAAAATGGATTAGAATGACTTACTGGCTCAGAATAGTGATTTAATTCATGCTAGTTAAAAGAGCATGTTGATCAGTTGGACAGTGGAAAAAGCAGCTGGGGTCCAAGCATCTTTCACCCAAATATAGATGTCATATCTACCTAGTCTATAAAAGGAATAAAACGACAGCCAAATTAAGATTATTTGATACTGCTTTGATAAGGTATTTTCTCCTATCTATCTGTACAGGATACCCCCAATTATTATCAGCCTTCTTTAATGCTGGATACTGGTTATGGAAATTGGTCCAACTTCCTGGAAGACTGAGGCTGGAAAAAGCTTATTACCGGAAGAAGCTAAGAAGAATAGCAAGATTGTCTGCTATATTATCATGTAAAGAAATACTTAACAATAATTAAACCTTGCTTAACTTCAACCTGCATGAAGTTCTTACCCAAAACTTGACAAGGAAAAAGGAGTTCTGGGGTCCTCTCTCATAGAGTTCTTTCAGGCCACCTTTTTTCTCAGGAAACTTGTCATAAATCTGGCGTATGTCCACTGCTTCCAGGAGTGGGTCACTGTATGAGGGGTTCGTCTGTCCGATATGCACAAAAAGGTGTTTGCTATACTGTAATCGGAAAGAGAACAGATAGTATCATTGTTCACTATTGAAACATTGCCAAAAAAGATTTAAAAAAAGAGGATACCCTTGATAAATTTGCCCTGGATGACACAAGACCTTTTTTTGCTAATTGCTACCCTCTGAACAAAAGCAGATGAAAAGGAGCCATAGTACCATTTATATTTCACAAACCAGTAAAGAGAATTTGGAACTCAACTTCTGGGCATCACTTTTTGAAAAGACCAGATAAATGGAAGCTCAGATACTTTGTAAGCATAAAATTATGATACAAATCTCTCAGGATACCGCTAGAGTGAAAACTCAATATTCTGGATCTTGATGCAATCGACCAAATTAATGTGTGTGTTATGCCACTTGCATAATAAATCCACCACAGAAATTGGGATGGGATGGGATGGGAATAACAGGTGCCCCTCAGATAGTCTTAAAAATGACACTTCATTGCATTCTGTAGGATAAAGCAAGATCTATCATTCTCTCCTCCCTCCTGTATGAATGACAGTGCCAAATTTCTTCTCTGAAGAGTTACCGTTTCAGGGTCACGCTGTACTTCCATGAATGCTGAATACTCAAGGAGCCGCAACTTGGCAGAGGCAATCGTTCGGTCCTGCCAGACTGGCACAGCTGAGGCAGAAGGTGGAAGAGGAGCCAAGGGCTCATAGCCTAGAAGAATGGGAAAGCAAAACATTCTTGAACATTTTAGAACCAAATTTTGGGTGCAGGAGAAAAGTATGGACAAAACAATCTTTAAGCACTGAGAAGAACAGGGCCAGTTTAATTCGGTTGGGTTCATTTGTCAATCTTTCCAGGCAATTTGAGACTATTCCCTTCATTGTTATTCTGATTACAATAATATTGCATTACATTATATTCCCTAAAACCAGATTTTTTTTTTATTTCTGGTCTTTCTATGGACATAGGAGATAGCAATATGAAACACATTATCTCTTAAAAGATGAAGTGGCCATCATTGGACCTTTCTATTCTGGACAATTAGCATTCAGTTTGTTCGGGAAGGTAATAGAGAAGTTCTTTTTATTATATGCTGCCATCTTGTGGGATGGAGGAAGCATGTCTTCTCTTTGCTGCCCTTTCCCTCTAGACAAACAGTTCCCAAAACATATGAATGGCCTCCATGTTTTGGGGATTCCAGAAAGTCTTTAAAATCTGCCTTTATCCCAAGCCTGGGGTAAATGGGTTTACTGATGTATTTGTGAGAGCTCTGTTGTATCTATACATTTTATCGTTTTGGTTGTTTTAGTTTAAGCTGCCTGTTTATGTGTCTGCAATTATTAATTGTTTTTATTATTAATCAATTGTATAAGACACCAGAATCCAACCAGATGAGCAGCCATAACAAATCTAATAAATTAAATGAAGGGAAGGTTGTTCATGAACAAAATAGAGGTATTGATTAGAAATCTCAGACTTAAGGAAAAACATGAAGAGCACTATGAATTAGATAACTTCCCTGTACAAAACAGAACTTGAATTCTCGCTTACTGCTATAATAATTTAAAAAGTCAGTGTTCTGCTTTTATTTAGTTCTTGGAGGAACACAGAACACAGCAAGGGTGGGATTCAACTGTTGTTACTGCTGGTTCGGTAATTACATTTTGCGTGCGCATGTAATACACGATATGCTGTGCCACCCGGACAGCTGAAAAGAGCTGTGCGCAGGTGCGCAGCATTTGAAAAACTGCTTTTTTGCTGCTTTTTCAACCTCAGCTGTGCCGCCCAAAGCAGCTGAGGTTGAAAAAGCAAGAAATAAAGGTCAGTTAACAGCCTGGGCAGGCAGGTGGGTCAAACAACAGCAGGCACAGAACCAGTTTGGTGTCTGCTGCTCTTAAGAGCTACCGGTTCTGTAGAACTGGACAGAACTGGTAGCATCCCACCCCTGCTGCAGGGCAAACCAGAAGTCTTTTCCTTCTAGATCAGGGGTCTCCAACCTTAGCAACTTTAACACTTGTGGACTTTAACTCCCAGAATATCTCAGCAGGAAATAAAGGTCAGTTAATAGCCTGGGCAGGCGGGTGGGTCAAACAACCGGTTCTGTGTCTGCTGCTCTTCAGAGCTACCGGTTCTATAGAGCCGGGCAGAACTGGTAGCATCCCAGTTGCATATTCTGTGGTCCACCCTTGGAACAAGGTTGGGAGGAAATTTGGAGGTCTTCTAGTTCCAACACTCTGCTTGAGCAAAAGACCTTATACCCTTCAGGACAAATCATGTCACCCCTAGTCCCTCTTCATTGGACTACAGATACCTACTTCTCTCAACCATTCATTATATGGTATAGCCTCCAGACTTCTTATCTTTATTGCATCTTTGTACTCTTTTGAGGGTGTCATCTTTTTTTTTTTAAATCAGAACTGGACTCAAAATTCTAAGTGTGGTCTTACCAGTGCAGTATAAAGCAGCACCATCACGTTAAGTAATCTCTTGATGTAGTCTAGGACTACATTGATTTTTTTGGCAGCTGTAGTACATTGCTGGCTCGTACTTAAGTTGTAGTCCATTAGGACACCAAATCCCTCTCAGGTACAACCTATTGAGCCAGGTATAACCTATTCTATACCTGTACATTTGGGTTTTCTCATCTAAGTGTAGGACCTACTGTTCTCACTACTGAAGTGCATTTTATTAGATAAGGCCCAGCGTTCAAGTCTGTCAAGATCCTCCTGAAATTTGAGTTTATCTTCCAAAGTGTTAGCTATTCCTCCTAGCTTTGTGTCATCTGAAAATTTAATGAGCTCCCTTTCTATCTCCACATATAGATCATTTATGAAAATGCTGAAGAGTACTGAGACAGAACCCCAAGGTACTCCCTGTATGGAATATTCTAAGAATCTAATATCTGAATTAAGTATTAAATAAAATAAATTAATTTTTTTATTGAATTGCATTACTTCCTGCTTTCAACCAGTTCATATATCCCATTTCACAGAAGAGTATCTATAGAACAAAACCAAGACATCAAAGTGCAACCTAGAAAAGTAATATTAAGACATACATAATAGGAAGCTTGCATTCCAGCTGTCAGAACATAATTCTGGTCAAAGACTTGAGAGTAATAGCCCTAAAGCAGTAATCTCTACTTACTAGCTCAGCATTCCTTCAACATCAACTTGATTTTAGTGCAAAAAGCCCTGTTTCCATATGTATAAATATATTACAAATGTCACTGTGAACATATTGTCTTACATGCTGATTCTGCTTTTATTTTGCCTGCAGGTAAGTGAACTGAGGACAATCAAAAATTTATTTTAGAGAATATGTAAGTTAGATGAGCAGCCTGCATTCATAAGCTGTATATAAATTACAAAATACACAGGCTAGTGGCACTACCATTTTCATTAAGATGATAATTACTCCAATTAAATTCACTATTGCAGTTGGTTTTAAAAAAAGAGTTCTTGAGAGCAGCAATGGGAGAAGATAGCTATACCACGTAAACAAATACTTGAATCACATGCAGATGGTGGCAAAGGAGACAGGGGACAAGAAAAAATAATAATTTTGCATAGTTGAGCATCAAGAGGGTAAATTGGAGAAATCAAGTGAGACAAACCACTTACTGGCTAGTGATGGAGGCATAGGTGGCTGAATGGGGTAGGCTGGTTGTGCAAAAGGTTTAATGCTGAAAAACAAAATAACATCAAATTATTTGGACACGCCTTCCTCTAATCTGCATATCTCAGGTACAAGCTTTATTCTGAATACCAAATGCTCGGCAAAACGAGCAATAGCAGAAGGGGCAAGGATGAGGCAAACGATGAAATGTGTGATGGTATCATAATATAAATATCATGGATTACATATGTACATCAGATATTGGGGTACGGGTGGAAAATTGCAGCATTTACGTGATGATGTCTTTGTCATCCTTGGGATTTGCTGCCTATTGGACTGGGCAGAAAGGTGCTAGCTCATTCATATAGTTGGGTTTCTTAAAGTCACTGGCCAGTCAGTGTGGAAGCACAGTGCTGGACCTGATGGGTCTTTTTGATGTGACCCAGCATAACCCTGAATTTCTGGAATTATATGTCTAAATGCACTGACTTTCCAGTACTTTTATATCATATCATAAATAAATGTAATACAGTTGATAAGGAAATATCGGTGGACTTTGCTGGGGCAGGGTTTCTTAAGTGGAACATTATCTAAACAATGGAAGAGTTCACACAATGTCTTCGACATTTGAGTTGCAGCAATCTCTGTGTGCAACTGGAAACTAGAATTCAATTATTCCGGTTTAGAAAAATAGTAACAAATTTGTTTGAAAAACATAATCTTGCATCAGCATTAAAAAAAATGTACCATTAGCATACAGTTCAAACACCTTCTCTACAAAAGTCTTGTTCAAAATTATCCCATCCAAGCCGACTTACTCCTGAGAAGATCCAGACTGTCCTGGGATAGGCCCACTCCAAAACTGAGAAAGCAAAAAGAACAGAAAACATGAAGTCAAAGATATTCTCAATAGCTGATGCCATCACTCAATGATGTTAACGTTTATAACCAAACCTTGGATAACAGCATGTTAAGGGGAAATATTTATACATTTTCTTTAAAATAGTTTGAAACTTCTGACACCAGCAGACAGATGAAAACTGGGGCTACATCAGTGGGGTGCTCTACACAAAGCCAGAGCATTTTCTTAATTTTAGTAAATAATAGTTAGATAGAGGTAGGCCAACTGTTAAAGAATTAGTAGCTGTAATTGAGCTTCTGGATCTTTGGAAGAATCTTAGGAGCCCATCTGTTGGTTTAGCACCATCACTGAAAAAAATGAGGCTGGAAACTTATATCCATTTTGAGGGGATGTTGGGAGAAGGGATGAGTATGGAGGGGAGGCTTTTGAGGGGCACACCCGTAAAATTCCCAGTCTCAAAATTGCCATAGGTAGTCCTTGGGTAATGACCATTTATTCAGCAACTGTCAGAAAGTTAGGATTCCCATAGTCACATGATCATGATCCTACGATGGTTGCAGCGTCATGTGGTCACGTGATCAACATTTACAATCTTCCCTGCCAGCTTCCCACAAGCAAAATGAATGGGGAAGTCAGAAGGGAAAAATCACAAGTCATATTCCAGTAAATAACTCCCACTCCTGCTGTTTTTTTCTCCTGGGGAATCTGGCTGTGGAATATAAGATCCCAGGGACCCCGTACTACCCTATAGCACGTGCCCACCTGCAATCTGTAGTGCATGCCCAATTACCCAGCTGTATTTGTGTGGTGATGCCTACCGACTAATGCTCCTGCACCCTCCTGCACCGGCAGCAACTGTCCCCCGGCCCACCATTCTGCTTGCAAGCCACCCAGAACTTCCTTGCTTCGTGATTAAACATGGCACTTGAGTTTAAAAAGGCAGAGATGGATTAGCTAATGCAGGCTAGGATGAAATACCTTAACATGTTTCAAATAAGCCAAGAGCATCTCTCCTGGGAATCCTTTCTGCTTAGGTCACTACATCCATATGTGGGACATTTCTTACCCTGGGAGCAGCAGAGAAGACAGCCTGAGGGAGTGGAGGAGGAGGACTCAGCTTGTTCTGCAGGACACTGGCAGATACAATCTGTGCTGAAGACATGGAAGCCATACTCTGCAAAGCCTTGTCCTTTGAGACTTGATCCTTCAAAATAGGATAAAAATGAAACAGAAGGAGGGCTTGCTAATCCATACTTTGAGAGCGCACTAAAATAACAAACCACCTGAAATTAAGGGGGTAGTTTTTATAGTATGTAAGTTAGTTTTCTCTCTGAGCTTCAACTACTAGTCGCTAACTATAAATCATTCATCCAAGTTGTTTTGGGAAAGTAATGAGATAGTTGCCACTACTTTTAGAAAGCTGATTCTCAAGGAACCATGTTCATTGGAGCCAGTCAAACTCTTTGGTTCTGTACAACTTAAGCAGAGCCACAGAAGCAGGACCACAGGCAGCTTCTTAATGTAATGTTAAAATCCTCCAAAAAGCAGCTTCTAATTTTCTCTTTCTAGCAGTATCAGAAATCATTTCACATTTCACTGAGGTTAAGGATTTTTAAAAATCTTGTCGGGACCTATATACAATATCTAAAAGAAATAGAATAAAGACAGGTCTGGGTGGTACTTACCAGGTTCATAGCCTGCATGAAGGGAAAAAGAAAAAGAGAAATATGATTAGAACCTAGGTATGGGTGAAGGCTGAGGAAAATCTGCATAATATCTATGATCATAACAGATTTCAAGGTATTGCGATAATCCAGCTTTATTTTGTCCCAAAAGTGCTTTTTAAAAAGGCACCTGGACTTTGTTTTTCCTTAAGCTTCCTCATCCAAGAAGCTTCTTTAGGTCTCAAAGGTCTCCAGTTTCTTGGGTGAGAAGCAAACCATCTTCAAGGAAAAACAAAGTCCAGTTGCCTTTTGAAAAAGCACTTTTGGGATAACTGTGACCTGGATGACTGAGAATCTCCATAGACTTTTACTTTGTAAATACATTAAACTTGAGAAAGGCCAATTTCCGATGTATCCTACTTCACAGAATCCTGGGAACTCTGGCTAAAAGGGAATGGGTGAAAAATTCCACCTTGCAGGATGCTGATCTCAGTGGATGCCTTCTTCGTGTTCACAGATGAAGTGAACAATAAGCAATTTTTTTAAGTCAAAAAATTGAGCAGGATTTCCAGTTTTGCTCTTCTGCAAATTAGTCTAGGTCTATGGATGGATAGTAATACCGTTTAGACCAGGGGTCTCCAACCTTGGCTCCTGGAAGCCTGGCGGACTTCAACTCCCAGAGTTCCACAGCCAGCTGGCTGTGGAATTCTGGGAGTTGAAGTCCACCAGGCTTCCAGGGGCCAAGGTTGGAGACCCCTGGTTTAGACAGATGCAAAAGAAAACCAATGCTCAAGATTGTCTTCTATCACATCCTTGCACAATTATACAGAAAAGATAAATTAGGACTGCAATAGTCTGGATGACCACTAGATGGCAGCACAAACATATAGAAAACTTATCCAGGATTTTTACAGGCCATATATGGTAGATTTCAATACTGCACTGAACTATATAAATAATTATAAATTTTAGGCTATATATTAAAGAATAGCAATGTATTCTAACATTAATATTTAGTATTTTTAAGAATGCACTGCTTGCATGCAGACAATTGTGGAAATCATTAGATCTTCTGCATTGTTTTTATATTTTCTTTGTCTTTATCCTTAAAGTTTAAAGACTAACTGACTGTGAAGCCATTTCTCCTTTCAGTCACTCTTTTAAAGATGCCATGGAACATCTTTAGAATCCAGAACTGAAGCTGAGAGAAGTTTATCAATACTGGACCAGTCTCAAAATCTCAATTCTGAAATTGCAAGGACCAAATTAAAGATCACATCAAGTAGATCCCAATGTCATAAATTTGGTTATAAAAGGAGGGTTTATTTCCTGAGTATTCTCCCTCACCCCAAGGCACAAGTTGTTAGTAGTGGTACCTGAATGAGTTGGCTAATTCCTGAAAAGGTCATTTTGTCATGAAGTAGAATATATACAGGGCTTCATTGTTAATTGCTTTGTAAATCCTGTTGCAAATGAATATACTTTTTGTTCATCATATAACGCTTCAAAAAAATCAGAAATGCAGTATTGTAGACAACTATCTATTAAAGCAGGCTACAAAAGCCATGTTTTGGGCATAAGAACACACACACACAGCCCCAGTTACGGGCATACAGAGGCACATGCAGGAGCAACATGGCTTAGCAATGTGAGTGCACTGCTGCACACGTAAGGTCCAGCATTTCCCAGTATCCTCCTTATATCAACTTTAAAGTCCCAGCAACAACAGGATTAATTTGGGCATGCATCCTGTAAAAAAGCTGTCAAGTATCTCTCAAACCTAAAAGTTACAACAGCAATTTTTAAAAACCAACGAAGATATCAAATCTATTGTTGGATATGTATCCAAAAGTTTAAATAATATCTTCAAAAGAGCGTTCATAGGTGATTTAATCACCAGTCTCTCTTCATTCTCACTGATCTTTTGTGCAAGGAGCTTCAATTGGGGTATGAATACTCTTCCCATTTATTCTTACAATAAACTTGGGAGGCAGGTCAGGTACACTGTGTATATACACAGCTTGTCTTCTGATGAACCACCCAGCATATCCACTCACAAGCCAATTGCAGCTGAGTTCAGTATAACTTACTGCCACAGATGCCAGTATAACATCAAATTTCAACTTGAGGAATAATTTGAAAATGGATCTTTCCTGGTTTCACTTGGACACATGACCCACCTGGGAAGAGGTTTGCCACTGGCAACAACATTCACAGCAAGTATCATAGAATAAAAGAGTTGGAAGGGACTTTGACGGTCAATCTAGTCCAACCTACTGCTCAAGCAGGAGAATCTATTCCAAATATTAGCCTCTACCTTGGATTGAACTCCCAGCCTCCTGATTGTGAGGCAACAAGTGAGCTCTAGGCCACCAGAGCTGCATCAGCTAAGGCTTACTCTGAATACAGAGCTGAAAAGGAAATTTGCCCCTTTCTTGCTTACAAATAAGAAAAAGATGTGCTGTACACAGTGGTTTTTCCAGAGTATTTGACAAAAATATTTATTGACATCAATTGACTAGCCTGTCAAACTCATTTCTGGGGTAATGTGTTTTCTAACTTTTGTGGAAGATTTCCTACAGGGTCAGAATGATGATAAACATGCTCTAGAATTATATTGAATTACTGCATACAAGTCATTTGTACATCTTTGTTACTCTTCTGTGCCAATCTTCAACTGGAAGTATTTACTGAATTCTATGGAAACCTGGGCTTTGACAATAAATATAGGCAACGTAGTCTGTTTGTAAATAGTGAAGCTTTTCTTTCTTTTCGAGTCAAAAGAGGAGGAGATAACCATTGACAACTTTCCCAATCCTATTAAAATATATTTATTCTACCTTGGGGAATCTAGAAAGGGAGAGAGAGGCAATTTTGTAATTTTTCATTTCTTTCCCAGTCATACATTCACCAGCAAAAATGAAAAGATAATCCAGATCACTTTAGAATACTCTCTGGCTTCCTTTAGAGCCGCCCCACTCTCCGTGCTCCATCTTCAGACATTTTATTCAGCAAATCACAATACACAGAACACACAGAGGGAAAGGGATCAAGTTAGTCAATCTCCAGTTCCAGAATAAGGAGAAAAAAGCCAACCACAGAAGAAAAGGAAAGCAATCACAGGATAAAGCTCTCCAGTTGCATCCTTGCCCAGTTTCCTTAGTTCCTGGTTTCGTGAACTTGTTCTACCTATCCTGATTCAGCCACAGCTGTCTTATGTTTCTTTCTGGTTCTGTGTGCCTCAGTTGCAACCACTGCATAGGTCTCCTTGCCAAATAACTTATTAGATTCTTGAACGCATCACACAATAGTTTTCAAAAGAGAGCTAGAATAACGACTGTTTCATTTGTTTCTGTACGTAGGGTAAAAAGGAAATTAACTTAAGCCTAACCCACTCACAGTAATAACTTAATAATTAAATTCAAACTAATAACTTAACAACTACATACTGTCATTATAGATAAATCTTATATAATTAATAATAATAGTATGGCTCAATGCTCCCTCCAATTTAACATTAACATGCAATTGCTGCTTAAGATCATCTACTTTTTGGAGTTAGGCATCATCAGTATGCAGATATGCTCAACAGAGTGAAGAGAGTGGCTTATGCTCTTTGTCATTTCATAACTGAATCACTGGAGTGTATTTTCTACTTGGAGATGTCCACCTAGAAGCAACAGTTGGTCCAGAATACAGATAGCCCTCAACGTACAACCACAATTGAGCCGCAAATTTCGATGTTAAGTGACACATTTATTAAGTGAGTTTTGCCCCATTTTATGACCTCTCTTGCTCTGGTTGTTAAGTGAATCACTGCAGTTGTTACGTTAGTGACAGGGTTGTTAACTAAATTTGGCTTCCCCAATTGACTTTGTTGGTCAAAAGGACACAAAAGGGGAATCACATGACCCAGGGACTGTTTTTCACACTTAATCACTTAAAAATATTCCAAGTGATTAAGTCACTTTATCCACACTTAAAAACAGGCACTTGGCAACTGGCATGTATTTATGACGGTTGTAGTGTCCTGGGATCTTGGGATCCACGTTCGTAACCTTCGGATGAGCGAAGACAACGGGGAAGCCGGATTCACGTAACAACTCAACAATTGCAGTTATCCAGTTAACAATATGGGAAGAAATGTTATAAAATGGGGCAACACTCACTAAACAACTATCTCGCTTAGCAATAGAAATTTTGGGCTCAGTGGTGGTTGAAAGTTGAGGATTACCTGTGTGCGATTGTCACATCACTTCATAGGCCATTATTTATTCTATATAGGTAGCTTTGTTAAAACTTTTAGGGTTATATAATTAAGAAATCAGATGAAGGCATATTAACAAATGTCACCTGATATGATTAAGTAGCAACACTAAGGGTTTATGAAAAAACAACAGTCAGTGGTTGAAGGTCCAATCTGGAAAGTTCTTACTGGAAGTTTACTCTCCTGTTTTTTCCAGTGACCTGACACAAAGTGAATTGTTTTATATCACAGCCCTATTCAAATCCTGCCACATAAAGATACTCCATGTCATTTACCAAGCATCTCTCTCTCTCTCTCTCTCTCTCTTCCAAATTTTCTAGCTTTGATCTGATCCCAGGATCAAAGGGAAAGGGGCAAGAACATAAAAGGAACAGAGTGGCAATAACAGAATGCAGTATGTTAGCTGCAGCATGGCCATGGCATAAAGGTGAGAAAGCTGGGGAAGCGCGTACCTTCAGCTTGGACTGAATCTCACGAGATTTCCGTCTGGCTAGAACCTGCAAGTGGCTAGAGACCTGCAGAGAGAAAAGCAGAAGGAGAGGGGGAAAAACAGCAGAGCCGTCAACCAGAGAAAAGGAGAGGAAGGAGAGGGGGCTGCCCATGCTCACATACCATGGATGCATGGGCAGGGTCTCCAACGTACCTTTATGCCAACCTGGTACTCTCGCACCTTCTTCCGAGCTAGAACCTGTATATGGCTGGACACCTAGGCCCCGCCAAGTCATTCAAAAAGGAAAACACAAAAAGAATGAAGGTATGACCCCATATCGACAACAGTGCTTCAAGCACCCATGTGAAACACACTGGCCTCCTAAGCCAGTTGAAGTTCTGATGGAATAATATCAGCTTGCAGGGTAAACCGCAGTTCATGCTTACTGAAGGAATCAGTTGAAGAAAGTTGCTGTAATCTTGCTGAATGAAATATTTGGAAATACCATTTTTAGGTTTCTTGGCAGCAACAAGTACTTTCAATTTCAAATTTATTATTTCTCATGGCCTTCTACACATTATTAATCATAATGGCTTCGAGAACTACTCAAATTCTGATCTACAGGTATTTTGCTGCTTCGGGCCCATCCATTCTCCTCAACTATGCAATCCCCTGCTTACTTATTTGATTTTTCTGAATCAGGTAACTGAACTGTCTTTCACACAATCAAAACTGTTTATGGGACTGTTCTTCAAAATATTAGTTCTTGATACTATAAGTATTGTTGCCTAGAAAATATGAAACATTTCTCAGATGTTTGCAAAACTGCTTTTAAGGAGCAAAACGGTAGACATGAGGTACTTCTTCTGAATAGAAATTAAATATGAGTTCATGGCTTTGAGAACTGATTTAATATTTTGGATAAAAATTCAATTTATGATTGATTGTAACTGAGTAATGAAATAATCTTTTCAGGAAGTCATAACACATAGTTTTCTATTAACAAAATATTGAATATTATAGACAAAGACAGGTGAAGGAATTCATCACCTAAAACCTACATTAACTTTAATCTCTGTTAAAAACAATGAAAATGGCTTTTTTCTCACTCTCTATATATTACTTTTATTTTAAACTTTACACTTCTGTAAAGACACAGCTCTATGCAGAGCACATCTCCAATGATTGAAATAGCTGATGAAATGCTATAAGACAGGCAATAGGGGGAAAAACCTCCAAAATAAATCTGTTCTGTTTTACAGTGACATACTTTGCAATCCACTCCAATCTCTTGGGACTGTTTGTAGTCCCATTAAATATGCTTAGAATTGTCTTATAAACCATTTCCTGGATATATATGATTTCAGTTTCAGCAGAAAGTCATAGACTGTTAGCTTTGGAGCTGAGAATCATATCTGTAAAGATAAACAGCTCGACATGAAAATGTGCTTTCAGACAGTGCAATAAAGATGCCAAGAGAAATCAGCACAGATGTGAGACTGGCATTTCCAATTTCAGTGTACTGTGGAAGGACATAAACCACAGTTAAAATAGGAGGAATTGATTGGAACTCTATAAACAATCATTTTCCTAGTCCAAATTAATATGTCACACACTGCATTCTAGCATAGCTAACAAGGAGTTCCCTAAAGAATTCTGCTGCTCTCCACTAATGAACCCTAATTATTCTAAAAGTTACTCCTATAGGTTTGAAGAAGAAGAAAACGGAAATGAAGGTTAAACTGATATCATGATATCTTTTATAACACACATGGCATGTCTGCTCTTTCTCCATTAATTAAAAAAATCAGCTAGAAGACCTTTGGATAGGTGTACACATGGTACATTCCCCAACCCATTTCTGTTTTTTTATACTGTATTTCAATTTTATTGAGATTGACCAGAATAATGGAAGTTTCTGGTTCAATTAGGCAGGCTTAGCAAGTAATAACAGTCAAGATCCAGTAGTCATTTTGAGATTGTCCACAATCTCTGTATGCAATCTCATGTACAAGGAAGACCTACAGTCCAAGATTTGTTACTGATTGTTCAAAATTTCTTACTGACATAAACACTCTTGGTTTGCTAAACAGGTCTTCTTCCCAGTTTTGTTATAGGATCAAATGATCCTTAAGCGTTCCCCAAATCTGTCAAATTTAAAAAGAAGGTTCGCTAAAAGGCAGCGTCAATTTTTATTCTATGAAACAGAATTTCCAAAGTTCAGCAGCTTCCAGATGTGTAGACTTCATCTTGAGAATATTCAGCAATAGCTGGCTGCAGAATTTGGAAAGCTGAAGGCCACACATCAGGATATCACCCATATTGGGAAAACTCTGACAAGCGATTTAGTAGCTAGAGCTGCCATTCTTAATTCCTAAACCTTAAATTATATAGTAAACCAAGTGTTTCTCAAACATAAATCCAGCTGTATGAAATTAAATGATTGAAGATGTTTTCATAGATTCTATATATGTATGTATACAGATTAGTATTTTTTTCATTCTTCACACTTTTTAAAGGGAGAAGCACAAAATGCATTTTTACCTGTTTTCTAGTCCTTGTCTTCCCTGTCCGTAGCTTGATGTATCTTGCTATCAGTTCATTGCGTCCTAAAGCAGAAAAGGCAAATATGTAATGTGATGAATGCAGACCTTCTCTTGTCCCACTTCTTCTTAGAAATAAAAGGCTGCCCTCTGAAAAATCTGGTCTACCTTCCTTACATCCTTCAAGCTGACAAACAGCTGAACTCCTGCTCCTAAGTCAGTGGTGACATTTTACCAGAAGATGGCACTAACGCAACTGTTCTCTTTTTGAACAAGAGGGCCTGAAAAAAGCTCTGCTTGAAGCCCTGGTTGTTTATGCGTTGAACCAGATGCATTGAACCAGATATCCACAGCAGTCCATAGTGTTGTGGAAAAAAAGTTGGACACCCAGAAAACAATGCAAACATGGGACACACAGAGATGTAGCTAGGAAGTCATTGTTCCCTTTAAATAAATTATGGGATTTCCAAGGACCAGGATTTGTAGCCTAATCTGGGAACCCAGAATATTTCTTGCCCTATTCTGCCATGTTTAATTCAGCTCTCACAGGAAGATATGTGCATGCTTGGACCACCCCTCCCTCCTTCCTAGCTTCCATGCATGACTCCAAAGAACTTTCATAATACAGAAGGAAAGAGGAGATTAAAAAAAAAGCTGTAAAATACAAAGGTATGGATGCTCAGAGCTTGAGATCTGATATATGACAGTCAACAGGATGTGCAACCTACTGGGGTGTTTTAAGTGGCACTGGCTTCTGAAAAGAGCCCTTCCCAACCTCCTCTTTGTCCTAATTTGAAGCAGAAGAGCTTTTGCTCCACATTTTACAGTCCAGCTGTGGCCAATCTAAATTCAAACGTCAGAGCAGCTGGGAGATTTCTTTTCCCTCATCTCCCTCCACTCCCCCCAACATGGAAGAAGAATAGTTTGGGGAAGCATGCCAGATTTATTTTGATGGACCAGATGGTATTGGCTAAAGCTGGCTGAAATGCCCTTGCAGCTAACTTAGAACAGAGAGAGACGGAGAAGTTTGAAGGCTGAAGCAAGTGTGGTTTTTCTGGCAAAGCCAGAGTCCTGTTTTCTTTTCAAGGGAAGCATTGATTTTCAGCCTTGGGGACAGAAGTCTCACATGAGGTCACATCACAGTCCCTCAACCATGCCTCTTCGTTCCCCTCCCCATCACCATAGTTTTTTTAACAGACAAGACCAGGTGCTGCTCCCAGTCAAACTGTACCATGTGAGGGGGAAAGGGAAGGATGATACAGAATACTAGAGTAACAATGCCATCATAAAAGCCGTCTGGCTCAGTGCATATCCCTTGACATATGCAGTTCCTGACATTGATAAAAAAATAACAGAAGACTAGTTCTATTTTATTTGGTGGTTGAGAAAGAAAGACAAAGTGGGACTAAATGTAACTTAAGAATTAGTTCCCCCTTAGGAGTTGTGTGCGTGCATACACATTTCTGTTGGGACCTATTCTACTCTTCTCATGTACAGTTCTGTGAAAAAGTATTTGCCCCTTTTACATTTTCTGATTCTTTTGTCACTGAATATTAGCATAGCTTAATGTTGGTTCTCTTAATATATGAAGGAAACCTAAATGAATGAATTGTTGGTGATATAAATGAAATTAAGCACTAAAGCCATCTAACGTGCAAAATGACGATGTGGAAAAGAAAAGAATTGCCTTCTTGGATTTAATGACTGGTTGTACCATTTTAGCTGCAATAACTGCAATCAAATGCTTCCTGTAATTATCAGTCCCTCCCATTGTTGTGTAGGAATTTGGAGCCATCCATCCACGGTTACTTGTATCAATTCAATAATATTTGGATGTTTTCTAGGTTAACTGTTTATTTCAGGCCCTGACATTATACTTCCATGGGGTTTTAAACCTGGATTTGGCTCTGGCCATTCCAAAACTACATTTTTTTCCCTACACAATGTTGTTTGTAAATCTGGGATCTCTCTTTCTTGCTGCATGTCCCACTTAAGAGGAGAATGGGCGTTGGTTCTTACCTGACACGCCATTTCTCTTTGAGCTGAGAGGATCATCCAGAGAGTGGGTGGTGCTTCAGTCTCTGCAGCTGTAGGCTGAGCTTAATTTTGAGGAACGCTCCTCCCACCATCACGTAGCTCCAGCGTAGCATTCCCCAGTTTTGTGTTGACGAGAGGAAACAAAAGCCGTGCTCTCATCCTTACAAGCTAACAGTTCATTGGCTGTAACAAGTCCCCACCAGACGGTGAAAAATAAGGGAGGGGCTGGATGATCCTCTCAGCTCATCCAGAGAGTGGGACATACCAAAGCTGGGCCTGTTCTACGGGAGGGTCGCCATCTGGTCTGTAGTCCCCTCGGGTTCCCTGAGAACCCTCTGAAGAAGCCTTCTACCAAAAGAAGTCTCAGCTGAGGCATACCTGTCAATCTTGTAATACCTAATGAAGGGCGAAGGGGAGGCCCACGTCGCTGCCCGGCAAATGTCGATTATTGGAGCCTGGGTGGCCCAGGCAGCTGAAGTTGCCACACTCCTAGTGGAGTGAGCTGTGATACCCCTGGGCACCTGGAGGGCCTGAGCCTGATATGCTTTGGCAATGGCCGCCCTTATCCAATGGCCTATGGTGGTTGGAGGAACTTTGAGCCCCTGTGATTTTGGTTGGAAGGATATGAACAGGGCCTCGGACTTACGGAAGGTCTCAGTGCGTTTAATGTAAATCCGCAAGGCACGCTTGACGTCCAGAGTGTGCCATAGTCTCTCCCTTTCATGAGTTGGCCTAGGGCAAAAATTGGGGAGGATAAGTTCCTGAGCCCTGTGGAAAATTGAATTAATCTTGGGCAAGAAGGAAGGGTCAAGCCGGAGGACCACCCTGTCGGGATGGAATACGCAGAGGTCCTTCCTAATGGACAGTGCAGCGACCTCTGATATCCTACGGGCTGATGTGATTGCTACTAAGAAAACTACTTTGTAGGAGAGGAACTGAAGAGAAACCTCTCTTAAGGGTTCGAAGGGTGGCTTCGTGAGGGAAGTAAGGACCTTATTGAGGTCCCAGGTTGGATATCGGTGAAGGGACGGAGGACGTAAATTTGTGGCCCCTTTCAGAAAGGCTCGAATACGAGGATGGTGAGAGAGGGAACTAACTTCCTTACAGGAGATGACTGTGGATACACTACCTGATGCCTTAATGTATTGGGGGACAGCCCCCTGCTGAGACCCTCCTGGAGAAAGTCAAGTACTTGGGCAATGGAGGGGGCAGTTGGGTCAATAAGAAGCTTGACACACCATTTACGGAAAATGGTCCAAGTGGCGTTGTAGATCCTTGTGGTTGAGGGTTGCCTGGCTGCTAAAATGGGATCAATGACCTTGTTAGAGAGGTTTTCTCTCTTCAAACGTTGCCGCTCAACCTCCAGATGGCTAGTTGAAGCCACTGGGGGTTCGGGTGGAGAAGGGGACCTTGAGACAGGGAGATTCTGTCTGCTGGGATTCTCCAGGGAGTGGGTAGTGATAGGATGTGGAGGTCCGCAAACCAGGGGCTGCGGGGCCAATAGGGTGCCACGAGAAGCAGTTCCGCCTTCTCATGAAGTACCCTCTGAAGGACTAGGGGCACCAGCACCAGAGGAGGGAAAGCATAAAGGAGGCCCCTGGGCCACAGACACCGAAGGGCGTTGTGGTCCTCCGCCCCTGGGGAAGGGAATCTTGAAATGAACCTTGGAAGTTGGGTATTGAGGGGGGAGGCAAACAGGTCTACTACTGGAGGACTGAAAATGGCTGTCGCCTCCCTGAACAGGGCTGAGTGGAGATGCCACTCCAACTGGTCTATGGTGGCCCTGCTCAACCAGTCTGCTTGGGTGTTGGAGATACCTGAGATATGGTCCGCCCTGAGGGAAAGGAGGTGAGACTCCGCCCACCGACAGAGACGTTCAGCCTCCCTCATTAGGCGTGATGATTGAGTGCCCCCCCTGTTTGTTGATGTGGGCTTTGGCCGTGAAGTTGTCGGTGAGGATGAGAACGTGGCGGCCATGTACCTGGGGGAGGAAACTGCGGAGGGCCAGATGGACGGCGTGAAGCTCCAACCAGTTTATGTTGCACAGTTTCTCTGTCTCTGACCATCTGCCCTGTGCTGTAAGGGCCTGTAGATGAGTGCCCCATCCGGACAGACTGGCGTCTGTGGTAACGGTGAGCCTTGGGGGCTCCTTGAGGAGGCAGCCCTTGTTGATAGAAGCCTTGCTCCACCAAAGAAGGGATGTGAGCACCCTTGGTGAGATCCTGACCTTGCGTTTTGAATTGCTTGATCCGGATCATTGGTACGGGAGAAGGAACCACTGGAGGAATCTGGAGTGGAAATGGGCCCAGGGAATGATGGAAAGACAAGATATCATTTTACCCAGTAATTGGGATAGTTCTAGAAGGGAGACCCTCTTGAGACGTCTGGTGTTTTTTTGAAAGATTTTTGGATGCTGAGGATTCTCTCTGGGGATAGGAACACCCTCCCTTTCACAGTGTCGATTACCGTTCCCAGGTGGGTTAACCTGGTGGAAGGGGATAATTGGCTTTTCTTCCAATTGATGAGGAACCCATGTTCCTGGAGGGAGGTTAGGGTGATATGGGTATCCCTCATTGCTTGGTCCCTGGAAGGGGATAGGATGAGGATATCATCCAGATAAAAGTGGAGGCACACAGGGAGGGTTCTGAGATGGGCAGCTAGAGCAGCCAGGACCTTGGTAAAGGTTCTGGGGGAAGAGGCCAACCCAAATGGGAGAGCTACATATTGAAAGTGGAAGTTATTGTAGTAGAAACGCAGATATTTGTAATGGGAGGGTCGGATTGGAATATGTAGGTATGCTTCTGAGAAGTCAATGGATGACAACCAGTCTCCCTGAGACTGTAGGATGGACAACCAGTCTCCCTAACTCCCAGTAGGATGGATTGCAACATGTTCATCTTGAATTTGCGGAATACGAGATGGTGGTTAAGCCGCTTTAAATCCAGAATCGCTCTCCATCCCCCCAAGTGTTTGGGGACCACGAATAGATAGAAACCCTGTCCTCTTTGAGACTGAGGGATGGGCTGGATGGCCTGTATAGCAAGTAGGTGCTGAATGGCTGAGTCCATGAGGCTGCGCTTGATGTGGTTCTTGGGGAGGGGGCATGGCATGAAAAAGTTGGGGGGGGGAGTAGACTGAAATTCGAGGGTAAGGCCAAACCTGATGGTGTCCCTAACCCAGGCGTCAGAAGTGGAGGTGTCCCATTGGTTGGCGAACGCCTGAAGGCGTCCGCCAATGGGGATCAAATCTTGTGGTCTATCGGGAACGCCGTAAGGGCCGGCTACTGGGGCCTCGAAAGGGTCTTTTGAAGCTACCGCCCCTTCTGTGTCTGTCAGAGGGGTCAGTCCTTTCTTGAGGCTGGCTCGACCCAAGGGGGGGAGGCTTTGGTGCCTTGGTGAGAAGGAAGTTTGGAAATAGGGATGAAAGGGAGCTCTCCGAAAGGGCTGGAGGGACCTGGGCTCTGAATTTCGGGGGATCTTGGAACGGCCAAGGAGAAAACACAAGTCATTGCCTAGTCTCGCAAGAGGCTGAGCAAAACTGGGGAACGCTACGCTGGAGCCACGTGATGCTGGGAGGAGCGTTCCTCAAAATTAAGCTCAGCCTACAGCTGCAGAGACTGAAGCACCACCCACTCTCTGGATGATCCTCTCAGCTCTAAGGAGAAAGGGTTTAATTCTCTCCTGAAAAAAAATGCTTTATCTAACATAATTCATGCTTCCTTCAACTATGACTAGTCATCAGGGTCTTAACAAACAAAGTTATGCTTCTATCCACAAAATTGTGTGTTTGGCATATAGCTTCTACAATAAATCTCAGTGTTTTGTTTTTGCTAGATACAGTGTCATCCACAGAGCCACCAAACTCCACTTTTGAGTCATCTTTCCAAAGGTCCACTGGAACATACTTTTTGGCAAGCCTAAGATCAACTTCACTATTCTTCCTGGTCAGCCATGATTTCCACATTGCTTCTTTCCCATTTCTACCTAGTGCTTTTCTGGCTGTGAGATCATGAATGCTTACTTTTAGACAATACACGAAATGATTGCAGAACTCTGGATTATTTTATGTTGAACTTTTAAAGTGATTTTGACAGGACAGCTACTATGGGGAACATTCACTATTATTCCAACGTATTTTCCATTTCAACATTGCACCTTACTGTTATTGGAATCCCAAGGCTTAAGAAATGACTTTGAAACAGTTTCCAAATTGATAGGCATTAATAACTTAGCATAAGCTGCCTCAGAATCTGTGCAATGAAAACTTCACAATGATAAGGAGAACCACAGCTTGTGAGATTTATTTGGGCAGGGCTAACCCTGATTTTTTTTTTTTCAATTATGTACTCTTACAACTAATCAGCAGAGCAATTACTTTTTCACACCCTGTTAGATTACTTTTTTCATGAAATAAATAATGAAACAAATGCCTAATTTTAATTTTATTTGTTCTCTCAGAACTCCTTGATATTTTACTGGGTACATAAAAAAAAATCTACTAATATTCAGCAATAAAATCTGAAACACAGCTATGTTATGAAATAAGCACAGAAATTGCGTACGGTTTCAGCAATTCTGTAGCAATTTTTACAAACCAAAGTTGTTATCTGAAAACTGCACTGATGTTATCTGAAAACTGCACCTTCAAAAGGCTATGATTTTTAAATGCATGTGTGATCTATGTAAAAATAGCCATTTATCATGAGCCATCCATTTCAGAAAACACAACTGTACTGCTTCTGCCATTGAGCCTACCTGCAACTGGGCATCTTGTCTCGTGGAACAATAGAGGCAACAGAACTGGGCAAGGCTGAATAGTTTGGGCCATATTTCCACCCCCCCACCCCCTGCTCTTTTTCAGTTGTGCTACAATTGTGCCTTGCTGCTGAGGCCTTCCGAACAAACAGCTTTGTAAAATAATCTCAAGTTGCAACTTCTTTGTCTGAGTAACATTCAACTGGCCTTCTCTCCACCCTCACCTCCCCGCCCTGCTTATTTCTCTACACTACATATGCATGTTCACTAGCTGATCTTTAACCAGACATTTTCAAACAATTGCTTTCAACTGGCTGTCACCCACGTGGGATCTGACATCACAGTACATCAAATAAATGTTTCTTTTTGGGGAAGGGGAGGAGTGCTTTAATTAACTCAGTATGTCCAGTTCCTGTACTGACTGAATCATTGTTTCCATGAATGTGAGTTGCATGCCAACCACCTGGGATAAAGAACTTATGACTTTCTAATGTTCTAACTTCTTTGACTCAGGCAACTGAATACTTTGTTTATGGAAAATTTGCCTCCTGGTTTATAATATTCACATGAAAAATGTGCCAAGTCAGTATATTAGATAAAATCCCATGTCTGTCTATTTTGGTATCTTTTAAATATTCTTTTAAAAGATGCCTCCATTCTTTCTATTATTCTACAAAAGTTCACATAATGTCGTTTTGCCAAAATCTGAGTTTGCATTGACTTTTTGGTGAGAAGACAGTTTCCTTCCTTTCTCAGCAGACCATACTTGCTGAGATTATTCATTCACATTTCTACTTTCAGAAGATAAGAAACAGGCATTTTTCCTTTCTGCAGAATTCATCCAGGACAGTTGTGGGATGAATTTCCTGGCTCAGAATTTATTTTTGATATTGTCTATAGGAGTGCTGCCAGCACATACTGCCTTGTTCATCCTTGGAAGCCTTTCTCAATGTGGAGCCTTCTAAACATTTCATTATCCTCAACCAACACGACTATGTTGGCTGAACATTATAGACATTTTAATCTAACACATCCAAAAGGTGTTGGGTTAAAGAAGACTCTTATACGTTATGGTCAAGATGTAACTCCTGAGTTAAAGATTGAAAGGAAGGAAATGAAGCTGTCATTAACAGTAAGACCCAGAACTGAACTCATGTTTAAATAGAAGGCTGTACTTCTCTGCTGCTGTGATTGATTTCCTAGTTTACTGTTGCTTCATTTCCTATTTCGTAGCTTCCTGACTTGCCAGAACAGCAACAAAAGTAAACTGAGATTTGCACTTGTACTTCTTGAAAAATAAGAAATCTTAAGTGTTCCCAGTACATAGCCAAATGCACACAGACACACAAACATGCACACTTTCAATCTTAATAAAGACCAAGACATACACAATGATTGACCATTTTGCTAGATATGAAGGTAGCAAGGGGCAAACAGATCTGATTATTATGAGATTTCTAGCTTCAATTGTAGCATTATTCATATACTGAAAACAATCAGCAAAAGATAATAAAATGCCTCAGTAGCTGTAATAAGATATACTCTAATACAAATGATGTTTCACTCTCATCCAATTGCTGATTAAATTCAGCACATAGATAAGCTTCAGAATTACAAGAGAAGTGGCCCTTGGAATGCAGGAGCCAGCTCACCAAAAAGAGACTAACAGTGTCAAATCTCTTCTTAAAAACCATCAGTTTTGGAGCGTCCACAACTTCTGGAGGAAAGTTGTTCCACTGATGTAATTGTTCTAATTGTCAGGAAATTTGTTCTCTCCTTGATTAGTTTCCATCCATTGCTTCTTATCTTGCCTTCGGGTGTTTTGGAGAATAGATTAACTCCCTGTACTTTATGGCAATCCCTTAGATCAGGGGTCTCCAACCTTGGCCCCTGGAAGCCTGGCGGACTTCAACTCCCAGAATTCCACAGCCAGCTGGCTGTGGAACTCTGGGAGTTGAAGTCCGCCAGGCTTCCAGGAGCCAAGGTTGGAGACCCCTGCCTTAGATATTGGAACACTGCTATCATGTCACTCACCCCTAGTCCGTCTTTTCATTAAACTAGACATACTCAATTCCAGCAACCATTCTTTAGCCTCCAGTCCCCTAATCATTTTTTGTTGCTCTTCCACTGATCATCTACTGATGATCATCTACTACTGATCGTATACACAGAAGTGGTTCTTCTGTAGCAATAACAATAGAATTAGACTTATATACCACTTTACAACCCTATCTAAGCGGTTTTTACCACCAACAATCTGGTTTCCTCATTTTACCGACCTTGGAAAGATAGAATGCTGAGTCAGCCTTGAGCCTGTGAGAATCAAACTGGCGAACTGCTGGCAGTTAGCCTCCAATATTGTATTCTAACCACTGTGCCACAATGGTTATAGATATCATACTTTGCTTGCCTCTAATGATAGATGCTGGAATATAGAATGAAAGAAGCACCAGCATCTCCCAATTATTCCTTCAGAACTCCCATGTTATTCACCTTCTGTTAAAGGGCTGAACTACACACTCTGTACTGTAACTGGAATACGCAGGACGACTGGCATAGAAGAGAACAATTCAAATGTGGAAGCAAACAGCCATTTGAAAGGAAGAATAGATGTGATATTTATTACTTTCTGTACTTTTTAAAGGATTCATTGGGTTTTTAGAACAGGAAAAACACTACAAAAATTATTCTGTTGCAAGATGAGATCTACAGTGTAGGAAATGTTAATCAACAGGTAATAAAGAAAAACCCTAAAATCCTGGATAAAGGTAATGAAGTATTTTAAAGCAGAATGTCTCCTATCTCCATTAGTTGAAGGGAATATGTGCTTCAAAATATGTAGTTTAAGAATACTAAAAAGATTCTGCTGCATAAGAAGTATGATACCCTAGTCTCCAGTCTCTCTTCTTGTCTGTTCTTTCACAACCATTAACATCTTAGTAGCAGAACAGCCATTTCCTTAGAACTCTTAATAATCCAAACCATGATATTGCTTGATAAACCTTGTCCCTGATCAAAGTTAACACGTTTGAATTAAAACTATATTCCATATTGCAAATCATCTGCTATGCATTGAATCCTAATTTCCTTAAATATGTGAGACTTAAGAAAGATTCAACCCATTTACTTCATGGTTCTATCTTGTCACATTTGATTCCCTCTTCTGAACTTCTTCAGATGAGACCACTAAGGGCCCATTGGAAATAGGTTAGTTTAAGTTGCTATAGGATATCAGAAAGGATGGAATGTAAGTTACTGATTTCTGGCCTTTGTTGTTTTTACAAATAACTAAAGGTGCTAAACATATCCAACACGCTTTTCTCCTCCTATTTTTCCCACAACAACCACATTGAGTTGGGCTGAGTCTGTGTGACTGGCCCAAGGTCACCCAACCTGGCTATATTATTAATCATGGCTATATTAGGAAAGTTTGAAAATGATAGTTTTGTTCAGTGAAAAAAAAATGTTACATATTTTGTTAATATTTAACAAATAAAAATAATGAACATTTATCAAAGAGTTCATGCCTCCAACCACAAGTAACTTTCTTACAAATCAAATCTGACCAGGTTTATTGAGAAAAGCTGCTCATGATTACATAAGTTGATACAGGAAGTCATGCAAAGAAAAGTAAACTCATCGTTCCTGAGCCTTAGGGATACGTGAATATGAGCCACGATGGTTGTCACCTGGGAAACATTTGCAGCCACCCTTTTAAAAAATGAAATATAGCCATAACAGTCAGTAACTGAGAGAATAGAAACAGTTAAGAGCAAGGGAAGGGGTGGCTTAAAAATCCAAGGAATAGGATTCCCCCTTCAGTTGAGAGAAGAAGAGAATAACTTGCTGGCCAGATTTGGATTGAAAATAAACATTTGGAGGGGCTATTTTCCCTTTTCCTGCTTTTTTGATTAACTACCAGCCTTCTTCACTGACTGCTTTTCATTAATACAATCAAGTACTGTGATCCTCAGACAACTTTTATGTTTTTGGGAATTGTTGCTGACCTACAAGCACAATATCACCTTCACAGGAATTGTTGCAAAGTAAACAATCGAAAAATGTTCAGCCTTCTGCAAATCCAAAGTAAGATCTCAAGAGGATTTTTCAAAAGGAAGAGTATTAAGATAGGACTGCCAGCACAGAAATACACTCTTGTGGAAATCCTCCCCCTCTCTAGGCTATCCGATATCCATTGTGCTGATGATAGTCAAAAGTGTCGGAGCAGCTCTTCCCTTTCCTGGGCACCTGCCATGGCTAACTGTCTCTTCCAGTTACCATCAGGCAGGCACTGCAGGCCTGCCTCTGTTCAGCTGTCCCAGTCCCGTGATTCACCAGAGGCTGTGCCATTCCCTCTCGGAGGGCACGTCCTCCTCCAAATTACTACATTCCGCAAATTCCTCTTCCCTGACACCACCACGTGAACCAGTTGGACAGCTCTGTTAAAAATAACCTAGTGGGGCAGCCTTCCAGCCAATCAGCCTTTCGTAGCATACCAACCTTAGTGATGCACAACTCAAGTTACACCTGCTGTCTGGGGCAAGTCAAGTGCAGAGCCAGTCTCCTGTGAGCTGCCTAAGTTCTCTGCCCCACCAGAGGAGAAAGAAATGCCCCTTTGCCATACACGGCCCAGACTCTCTCCTGACACTTGCACTGGCCAACGTTCAAGGGCTCCAGGTTACCACAGGTCAGCAGCTCCCCCTTCTCCTCCTCCTTCACAGCAGCTGAGAGATCAGTTCCTGTGTCAATAGCTGGCCCACCCATTAGCCAAGTAGGAGCCATTTATCGTAGGTGTTTAGATAGTGGTCTGGGATTCCGGAGGCATCCTACTTCTAGCATCTGCCTTGAATAAAACTATGATTCTGCAGAAGCCCGCTCTCCCCCACTTGCCTTTGGACCCACCCATGGATAGAAAGTTATGGAAGGAAACAACTCACCAAAAGGTCAATCTCTTTACAGCTGAGCGTGCTTTTCCAAGAACAGCCTCATATAAGGTTTTACAAGCCAATTGTTAGGTGTTTAGTGCAGGCTGGCTTTGCTGGAAATGTCCAGGTACAAATTTTTTTTTGTGTGTGTGTGTACACAAACACACACACAAATACTTTTTTGGGGGGGAGTAATGGACAAAACACTCAAGCTTGGCATGCTGATATGCAAGGTTAGATATGATATTTACAATCATTATAGAAGTACACCCAGAAAGGAATTCACGTTGCAGCATCACTAGAGGATATTCCAGAGCAATCTACAGTTATTTAGGCAGAGATCACAGGCCTATGATGCATTGGCACACACTCTAAAAAATGATCACCTGCCCTACATGTTTCTTCATATGAAAAAACATTTCTAGAGCGCACTAAATCACCTCTTGAAAAATTAAATATTATTTCTAATTTTACAGAACTTCTTTTCTTCCCCTTATCAGTTACAATATGCCTTGCTACGTGACATGTAGAAATATAACATGTGAATGAAGGCTCAACAACAATTTATGTGACTTAGGTCAGAGTCCACCAACCTTTCTGGATTGGTGGCCCGAAAGTGGGGGAGGGGCTGGTTTTGTGGGAGGGGTGGCCACGTATGTGCATACAAGCACCCATTGCTCACGTAAGTGGGGCCGAGAAAGCCTGCGACGCTTGTGCAACTGAGGACCAGGGTGCCTCCAATGTTCACACAAGTGGGTCAAGAGTGCCTGCAATTCTCGTGTGAATGAGGCCCCAAGCACCTGCGACACTCACGCAAATGGGGCTGTGCATGTGCATGCATGCGCACACACCAACCAGCTCCTCACACGATCCACTGGCAAATAGGCCACAGCCTGGTTGTGGGCCACAGCAAACAGATTGGGGAACCCTGACTTAGGTGACATATCTGCTATGCATCTATTTTATTCCAAGAAAGACTGCAATTGATTACTGGGCCACGGGAATTATATGAAATATCTTCATTTATTCTCATGCTCAAAAATTAAAATATATTACGGATCTGTGAAATGAACTGTTCCTTGTGAAAGCAGGTGAAATTGTGCATTGATTGTTGTTTCATATTTATTATTACTTGCATGTAAATAAGCAGCACCCAAAACATAGATAATTGAATTAAGTTAATTATCCTCATAGCATAATGCCCAATAAGCCTCTTTTTATACACCTGATAAACTGACGCTAAACTGCATAGTTTCTTTATTCTGAGGAAATTTTATCTCCATCTATCCTTTAAAAGAAAGAAAGAACTTCTGATTTTTAAAATCCAAGTATTAACAAACTAGCATGTGAAGGAAGTGTAGTTAGTTCAGAGATGCGTCACGTGCAGGCCACGCCCACCCCAGCTCCACGAAGGGCAAAAAATGTCATGAAACGACCTTTGATGGCAACATAACGCCATGAGTTTGACATCCATGCTCTACACAAAAGTGAGAAGTAGCTGCAGCCTCTTTGCTTTGTGGGGCTACTTCAAGGCATTCCAAAATCTACTTCCTATGCATATGTGTGTTACTTCTGCAGATTAGGGGTGGGATTTAACTGGTGTTACTACCGTTTTGGTGACTGCGTGCGCGTGTAAAAAAAAACATAAGCTGTGCCGCCCAAACAGCTGAAAAGTGCTACATGCAGGTGCTCAGCGTTTGAAAAGCGTCTTTTTTCCTGCTTTTTCAACCTCAGTTGTGCCGCGCAAAGCAGCTGAGGTTGAAAAAGCAGGAAATAAAGGACAGGTAAGAGCCCGGGCAGGCGGGTAGGCCAAATGGTAGCAAACATAGAACCTGTTTGGTGTCTGCTGCTCTTCAGAGCTACCGGTCTATAGAACTGGACAGAACCGGTAGTATCCAACCCCTGCTGCAGGGCAAACCAGAAGAGTCTTTTCTGGTGAATCCAAGAGCTTCTAGATCCATCCTTAGCAACTTTAAGACTTGTGGACTTCAACTCCCAGAATTCCTCAGCCAGCTTTGACTTCTGGGCACGCATGCATATGCACACACCTAGATGATCTTGGATTGCCTCAAAGTAAGCATTCTTTGAGTGGATCTGTTTCAAGAAATAGATCCAGAGAGGAGATCTCCTCATGGATGCCTACCGTGCCAAAAGTTTCTCTCACAACAGTGGTAAAAAGACTTTTTTTTTTTTTTTTAAAAGAGCACTTTTAATCCATTATCTAATCTATCATTAAACTGAAAGGGTGCAAGAGATTCTTATGACTAATCTGCAACTTTATTATTCAAAAACATTTGCAGAGTGAGCTATCAGCTTCTGACTTGTTTAGTCGTCCTCAAACGGTCAGCCTTGAATCAGTGGACAACCATGGCTGCCATATAAATCAAAGCTAAGCACAAAAGTTTAGGGACAGAAATCGTCAAACCCATTTCAGTCAGTACCTCAGCAATTGGTGCTGCCGCTGTTGTTATTACAACCCACGCTGTTGCAAACAGGACTACAGTCTACTTGCTACAAGGGAGCAGTGCAGTACCCAAGGCTTATCTGGGAACCTTAACAGAATACTTAACAGAGTATCTAGTGCTCCAAGCTTCCTTCTAATCAAAAAGATTAGGGACCCTCTTCCAAGGCAGCCTCTTGCAAACAGAACACAGTTTAAAGAAACAGGATGCCTACGTTGGAGCCCATTAATCAAGCATTCTTGGACGGTAGCCAACAAGAAAGCATGACTCCATTCGACTTATTGCAGGTTCAGGAAAGTATGGAACAAGTGCTACCTAATAAAAAAAATGGAGTCAGTATGCAGCAAAATCTAAAATAGCAGTTCTTAAGTTGTCAGAAAAGTTAGAAAAGCAAAGGCAGAGCAGGGTTGCTGTTTCTTTAAGTGATTGCCAGATGCCTCCAAGTGGCTGGAAAAACCAGTTTGTATGCTTGGGTTTGAAGAACAAAGGGCAAACTTCCCAGCAGTACTCCGGATATTTCTGTAGAAATCTTTTTTAAAATGTCTGTTCAGAAATCTTCCATTCCTTTCAAGAGCTCTCAGGTTGTATGGCCCGGCTAAATTGTGTACAGAGGAGTTGGCTAAAGGAAGCTAAGGTGCAATCTGGCAGCTTCTTAAGTTTATCTTAGTATGATATATTTGATATCAGCATCCCAACCAATTAGTTAATTGAAGAGCACCCTGGGATACCAATCCCATCTGGGTGATTCCATTAAATGATCCCATCAGGGTGAGTCCTTACCAAGAAATTGGCAATTGCCGTTCCAATCATAAAGGAAAGATTAATATAACATGGCCTCATCTACTGCAGTAAAGGTAAAGTAAAAAAGATATTTTAGATTCTGGAAGCACCATAAAAATAGGGAAATGTATGTAGCTAGTTTCATAGGGTCTTTGAACTGATAGCTGCTTCTTATCTTCTATCTCCAAATTAAGGAAAAAATAAACTTCCATTATCAGAGAGAGAGAAAAACATTGTTATGCTTAAGGAAGCTCAGACCTTGACTTAAACAAGCTCAATTAAGCAGGCTTTGACAAAAACAATGTTGTGCTTAAAGCAACAGGCAGTTACCTCCCTATCCCTGATTCATTTGGCAAGATTATTAACTTGGTGTTTGCTAACAGAACAATCATTCCCAAGGAAATGTTTCTCTGAGGTCACAAACATAGGATTATGACATCACAAAAGGAACACTGGTAGAACAGATAATTGGGAAAGAGCAATGCAATGATCGTTTGTACTTTATTTTACAGGATGCAGTTCAGAGGTATCCAGAATTAAAGCCTTCCAGAGGAAGAAGAATCAGATACTAGTACAAAGGGAAATTAACTTCATTCAAAAACTGTTCCAATAAGTACGGTAAATTTAAAATATGGAAGTATATCATTTTTTCACATTCAAACCAAATCAAAATGGGGGAGCTTCATTTTCCCCTTCCCCTTTTTTTAAAGTTTTCAAAGTGGTATGGATTACATATGAAGCAAAATACTGTATTTTTATAATACCAGCTTTTAAAGAAAAACAAATGTAAGTTTTTTTCAGAGCCTGAGCTTTCTATTTGATAGTATAAAGATATGTTTGGCTGTCTTTCATGTTACAAATCTCTCCTGTTAATGTCTTATGTCTTATACTATCATGTTACAAGAGTGATTGATAAAATATTATCATTCCCCTACTGCTGAAGCCGAACCACTTTAAAGTTAGTGTTGGTTCTAATGAAGTGTAAGGCCCAACATGAGGGCATATGAGGCATACTATTTTGAGACGTGGGAGTTTTGATTTCCCGCGTAATATGTATTAATATTTTGAATATGTTTAAGATTTGCAAGTTATTGGAGCAAACAAACACAGCCTTCTTATCTCACAGCCTGGCCGCAATCAATGAGTTAGCCTTTGAAGCAGCCTTTCTGAATAGACTGGATGCCCTACTGAACTACAGATTTCTCCTGCCAGTTTTCTTTTCGTTCTGCTTTAAGATTTTAGAAAACACTTGGTTGTTTTAACTTAAGACACGTTTAATAGATCAATAAAAAAAAATTCAAGATGGAAGAGGCTATCCTCCTTGTAAAAAAATTGCAGTCCACCCCAATTTAAAATGGTAATTCAAATCAGAGCTCCCTAGTCAGAAGCAAGAAAAACACAGATGTGGCAACAAAGATAATTCAAATATAGGTACTGTAAAATGGGTAGTGAGCAGACCTTGGAAAGAATGTGGTGTTTTGTTTGTGACCTGCATTAGAGGCCAGATATGCCACCTTTCACACCCAAAGGCAGGTATGTGGGATCCTCAAGCAGACAAAAATCAATCTTCCTTTGACAGGAGTGAACTTCCCAAACCAGTTCATCAAGTCAGGCAGAAAGAAGAGTGGGAGGGAAAAAAGAGGTGAGGCATAAGGGAGTGGGAGGGATATATAGTTTTAGGGAACTACAAAGGAAATATGAGTCACGGATCCAAGGAAGAAGAGTTCAGTACTCTGTTTATTCACTTCAATATGACTTCCCCCCACAAGCGCTTCACAGTATATGGCTTCTGGAAGTCCATTGTCCTCACTACCACCCCCACTGACCAGGGAGATAAAATATATCAAGGGCCCAGTAATCCAGAAAGCAGCCAATTAAAGGGCCTGGAGCAAAATCCATTTTTTCGTGTTTGAGGCCTGCACATTAGAAGTACATGCTTTAAACTTCAGAATGTTTATAAAAGGCCAATTCTTACTATCTCCTTACCCAATAGTGGACTTTTATGAAGTTCTAACACAGACTCATGGTAAAAGGATGGTTATTGTGCAGATTAAGGTGGCACTGAAACTAATACCACAGATAAAACTATCAAATTCAAGGAGAATTCTACAATATCTGACGAATAGATTTAATGCAGAAATTATCCTTCTGCAGCCTGCAAGTTTCATTACATGACAAAGGTAGTCCTTGGTTTATGACTCTTCATTTAACGACAGTCTGGAATTACAACAGCCATGGAATGTATGCCTTAAAGGCCATAAAGCATTTCTGACCATTGCAAAATTCTATTCACACAATTGCAATCTAGGTGCTTGGCAACCTGTTTATATTTATGATTGACCGGTAGCCAAGCACCTTGTGATCATGTGATAGCCACTGGCAATTTTCTCTTGGCTTCCCTAGAAACTCAGTGCCATAGAGCTATGATATCCCCCCATTTCAGACAGGTCTTTGAGAGCAAAAGGGCTGCCTGCTGAGTGGAGGGGGAATTCCTTTGACAGGCTGCAGACATGGAGTTCAGATCCCCCAAATCAGGAGTTTTGTTTATCCACATGGCAGTATCATTCAATGACCACATTCCCAGCACTCCCAGTTGCAATAATTAAGCAGTCTTTTAAGTTGTTACACCGATGGAGCAAAAGAGCTACCTGCACAGTTCATCTCCCTTCTGTGTGTGGAGGGGGAACTCCTCTGAAGATCTGTTTGCTCCATCTGCTTAACAACCTAAAAGACTGCTTAACTACTGATATTGGGAATGCTGGGATTGTGGTCATTGAATGATACTATCATGTGGGCCTCTTATTTAATGACTACTTCACTCAGTGACTGAGATTCTGTTCCCAATTTGTAAGTTGAGAACTATCTCCACCTAATTTTCATTTTTTCAGTTAAATATCTGATTCACCATACTATGTACTGGATTGTTCAACTACAATGGTTGGCTGTCCTATTTAATTAAATCAGTGTACTTCCTGGATAAATATAGTCCTTTCTTTCTTTTACTTCTAAACTTTAACCACTGTGTACTTGTTTCAAATTAGAAAAATGCAAATGCTTGTTCAGCCATCAAGCTCCTCAAAAGATAGTTTCTCTTGAGGATAAGGAGCTAAAGTAGCTATCTGTGCTACATTTTTAACCTGTTGAATATAATTTATTACTTATCACTATATTTTGCCACTGTACTTTTTAATCTACAGGTTAGCCTTTGGAATTGCAGTCTGCAAAGAAGCATTTTGGAGCAACATGCAAGCTTCTGAACATAAATACAAGAAACCACTACTTAACTATGATGGTCATGAGTGGAGGGTGGAGGGTGTGCAGCAGGTATACCACCTTGAATGTTTTGAAGGTAGGTGGGAGATAAGTATGCTTAAGTGAATAACAAATAAAATCCATCAAGCTATTGTTCTTGTCTGAAATTCATCTTAAACCACTTAAGTAATAAAACCAAATCTCACTCACCATACATTTTGCCTTCATCTGAGAGGATAATCTTCCGCCGACCACAGGGCGGATATATTGCCAGTGCCTCCTGGAAGCTTTGTTCAATGTCTGGACTCCACACTCCTTCGGCATCATTGTCCAGACTTTTGTCCATTCCCTCTTGTCCATCTTCTCGCCCCTCCCCAGGGCTGCCGCTGGTGTTCCAGCTGTTGGACGCTATTGTGATGGCTGCTCTGGGCTCTGACCCTGAGCCCCAAAAGGCAATACGTCAGCCTAAAACAAGCAAAGAGGATTGATTAGTGAACTGCCATTAGACATAGATGGAATCCTAAACCTCCAGATTGAAGCTAAAAACAAATTTTGAATCACATGAACATCAATATGAGTGAAGACCGAAATGTAAACATTTGTTTCATAGTAGTTTTTACTATATATACATATTAAACTCTTTCACAGCTGATGTCCTAATTATTATAAATTTGTTGGACATACATACCCTTGGCCCTCTTTAACACTTATCCAAGGAAACCAAAAGGTATTTTCTCATATATATTGAATAGCTCTGGCTGAAAAAGTTATTTAAGCAATAGAACTTCAAACAACATTGTATCAGAAATTTAATCCTTCCCATACATACCATTGTCTCACTTCCACATAACATGTAACAAACACAAGGAATAAGATCTTTAAGAAATTATTATTTAAATTATTTTCTAATTACCTTGGTTTTATTTTAGTTTACATTAAGAAACAAATATTCAAATGCTGATTTCAATAACCAGAGTTTGTCTCAATCCATTCTATCATGAAAAACTACACTGTGACTATTGGAGAAAGCCATTAAACATTTTTTAACTGTGATGTAGCTTGGAAAGATTTTCATCAGGAGAATATACTTTTGTTTAAGAAAAGCACTGTTATAAAATTAACTGATGACATAATGAATTAAGATAATCAAGGATCTAATTTGTCAAGCTGAACATCAAAACTACCATTTTTATATGTGTTGTAATAATCTGTAATGCACAGATTGTAATAAAAATAATACTGTATTAACAGTTTTTAGTGCCTTCATTTTATTTTGATTTTTAATCTGTAATTTTAATTAAGTAGTGAGAGTATTTGCTCTTGAACTATATTACTTAAAACATGTAAAATATTTAAAAATCATGCAAGTAAAACTTTTAGTTTGAACATTACATTACAAAAGATAAAATTAATAAAGTATATTAAAGAATACACCTTTCTTAGAACTGAATCAGAAGCATCTATTAAATATTAACAATGTGAAACACTAATACTATGTGGTTGGGAAGATATATTCTTATACTTCCTTTAATGTAATCCTCTCAACCCCAAAACATCTCTTTAAATTTATGAAGCCTTCTTGAATGTGATTGAGTCGGGAAGAGGGAATTGGTCAAAAATGCACAGCTTTATTCATGGAAATATCTAAGTTTAATTTTAGGCAATTTCCTCCTTTCAGACTATTTGGATGAGTTTCAGACAAATGTTTTTCAGAAGATGCAGAAAGGAATGAAGAGATCAAAAGCGATTCTTGAAGTGAACAGCTCTTGTGAATCTTTTATATGTTACACAAAAGAAAGAAGAAAATATTGAAGAAAGAAAGAAAAACTTCTGAATTTAAAAATTATAAACAGCAATATCACCTGCTGCAGACTTCCTAACAGAAAAGGATTAGAGCAAAGGGATTTTGTATCTTACAGTTCTATGCAGGGGTGGGCTGCTGGGGGTTCACAGGAGTTCAGGAGAGCCCCTAGCTAAGATTCTGTGCAATTTGGAGAACCCCCAAACCCCGACCCAACCCCCGCCACTCCCAAGAGTCCCCGTTTTGCAGGGCATGCACAGAGGCTCAGGGCATGCACAGAGGCTCAGGGCATGCACAGAGGCATGCACAGAGGCTCAGGGAGGATGAAAAACGGTCATGCACAGAGGCTCAGGGAGGATGAAAAACGGGCTTCCCAGAAGTTCGGGAAGACCAGAAATGGGCCCATTTCAGGCTTCCAGAGAGCCTCCGGAGCCCGGGGAGGCTGTTTTTGCCCTCCTGGAAGCTCGAGGAAAGCCTCTGGAGCTTGGGGAGGGCAAAAATGCCCCCCTCCACCATGGTGCAAGGCCGATTACGCCCACCCAGCAACTGGGCAGAGAACCCTTTATTAAAATTTTTGAAGTCCACCTCTAGTTCTATATTTATTCCATGTCTATTATTCGATGCATATTTTTAAAAAATATTCAGCACTAGTAATGAGTAGTTAAACCCAAATGTTTACTTTCATGTTTCCTTTTTCAGAGGAACACTATTTTGCTCAATAGCAGGATGATAGTTTTACTTACAGTCTGGTGTAATGCATGTTTTATTTAGAAGCAAATCCTACTTTGTCCAATTGATAAATTCTTTGTGTGCCACTAAACATGTTGATATGCTTTTGTAAAACTGAAATTGTTCAGCCAGTGAGGAAAGCAGAGACCCACCTTGTTTCTATGCTGATAAAAATTACCCCAAAGTACATGATTAAAAAGATTGAAGTCCACTCCTAAATTATTTAAATTAGTTGTTGTGGCCAACCAGACTGTCTCATTATAGTTTTAACATTTAGAAGGAATACATAAGTTTCTCAGTGATTTGAAGTAATCTATTGAGACAATGGTTGGACATGATTCAGAGAGAAAACTGGGTATACATTGGTCCTTATGATGAGAGAGTCCCGAGAAATAACAGGATTTTTTCCCAGTTTTTAAAAATATTTTTTAGAAAGATTCTGCAAAGATCCAGACTTCTGTTTGCAATTCAGTGTTATCTGTGAGCCAGTTTCTTCCTACACGCTACTCCAAAGCAGCTGGGTGTTTTGCAATAACTTGTTTGGGGGCTGCAGCAGCACCACCAGCTGCTCATGGGGTGATGAGTGCAGAGAGGTGTCTTCCCTGGCTGGAGGCTTCCGGGGAGAGAACGCAACTAAGGTGTCCAATGCAGATATCTCCTTTTAAAGAAACCGTAGAGACAACGGGCTGGCTTAATGTTTCATGCTTTCTTTCTTTCTTTTTTTTTTTATTTAAAGGAACTTCTTCTCTGCTGCTCTATGATGTCACCCAATCTCCCTCTTGCTTCCCCCTCCCCTTTCACCCACCCCATCCCACCCCTTCTTTGGAAACAGCCTAGCCAAATAAGGAGATCAGAACTAGCCAAAGAGAAAGGGAGGGATGAAGAGGAGACTGCAGTCCACACCAGGCTCCAACACACTCTTATTCACTCTCACTCTCTTTCCTATGCTTGTTCCCTCTCTCAGACACATACACACCATGCAATGTGCACACAACTGTGCAAAACAATCAGGGAACCACAGACTCTCAGAGAACATTCTGACAGCATAGGACGCTACAAGAGTTTCAAGAGGCGGATGTAAAAGTATGCTCACAAAACAACTTTCGAAGAGCCTACAAAGGCATTAAGGAAGGGTGGGTCTTACTCTAATAATCTTGGATAAAAGCTATAGTAGCAAAGTTGTTTTTTCTGAACATCAGCCTCTGTGTCTCTTTTGCCCCCCAACCCCACCCAAAATATACAAAAGGTATTGATACGATTGAACAACGCCAGAGACGGGCAACAAAAATGGTGCAAGATCTGAGGGACAAAACGTATCTGAAGAGATTGTTTGAACTGAATATTTACAGCCTGGAGAAGGGAAGGAATGACATGATTGAAACCTTTAAATATATGAAACGTGAATAAAGTTCTAGAAGGCAATATTTTCAACAGTAAGCAAAGATTAAGAACACAGGAGCATAATCTTAAACTGTTAAGAGGGAAATTTAAAAGTAATGTTAGAAAGTAGAAAGAAATTTAAAAGTAATGTTAGAAAGTATTATTTCACAGAAAGAGTAGTGGAAGCTTGGAGGTAGTGGGTCAATCATCAGTAACTGAGTTTCAGCATGCTTGGGATAAACATGTATTTATCATCTGACAAAAATTTTAAAAATTCCAATAAAAATAAATAAATTAAAATAATAAATTAAAAAGAAAAAAAACCTAAAGGATTAGACTCAATGGACCTTTTCTAGGTCACTATAACTTTTTCTGCTTCAGTTTTCTATCTTTCTAGATAGTCCCCATCTTATTTCTCCGATTCTTTTTCTCATACAGACCTTAGGTAAGAAGCACAACAAGAAACGTCGATTGCTATTCAGGGGAGATAGCAACGTCTATTGCTATTCATGGAGCCCAAAGGCTGGGCTCCATGTTTGGATCCTTTCAAAGGAAGACATTATTTTCTGTCTCTGTTGCCCACTTACTTGCTGTCTCTGAGCTCGATTTTACTATTGCCCGGAGGAAGAAGACAAGTTAGGGAAGGGCATTGGTAGCAACAACTGCTCTCCTGCCAGGCTCTTACAACTGCCAGTTTACTCAGCTGTTCAGAAAAGGGAAAGAGACCAAGTGGATAAGCAATGGATGAAGAAGCAGCAGCAGCATCAGGGAATTTCAGTAAAGGATCTTCAGCAGATGCACAACTCCAGCTGGCAGTATTGACTCTGCTGAGGAACCCAACAGGGGCATTAAAATAGTAAGGAATTTTCCTCAAGCTGTGATCCCTTCATACAGTTCCACACCTGAGATTCATCCTTCATTGAGGGGGAACACTGAAACATCTTGATCCAGGTTCTTGATCCCAGAATCAAGACTGTACCATGAAGAAAAAACATGCTGCTTATTTTTTTTACAAAGGACCATCTTTCCTGCCTTGCTCCAGTTTTTCAGAAATTCAGGAACGCCAATGGCAGCCAGGAAAATCATCAATAATGAAGAGCTATGGAAGCAATTAAGTGTGAAAAGATGTGCTGCAAATTTTAGAACGTCTTTTCACATTTTAGCAACTTTCACTCAGCCTAGATTTCTGTGACTCTCAGAATTCTCAATCAACAAGGCCATAGCCCTGGGAAAACAAACTTCTGAGAGTTATGGTCCAATCTATCCAGTGCCACTAATGCTGGAGAAGACTGATGAAAGGTCAGTGAAACCTATGACCCACGTGATACATGGAATTTGAAAACAATTCTATAAGAACAGCACAACTATTTATTTCCCATTAAAAAATGATCCTCTGGTTGAATTTAGTCCTATTTAAGGGTGCTTTTTCAAAATCCAGTTGCCTTTTGAAAAAGCACCTTTGGAACAACCATGATCCGGGTGAGTGAGAATCTCCATAGATGTTTATTCAAGGGGACATTGACTTTATGGATATTGTGGAAATGAAGAGAAATTGAGAGGGGAGAGACATTGAATCTTTACTTGCATGCTTAGATTTTTTTTTAATGATAATGGAAGAAGGACCTTTCTTTGTAAACTTCAAGAATTGGAGCAGCATGGAAGGATGGTAGAAACTGGACTCAGAAAATCTACCTTCTCAGAATTTTACTTCTTCCAACAATTCATGTAAGAGAACCCTTCCTTGGAATATTTAGTGTTGCCCTGTTGAGAACAGAGATAATAGAGAAATATTTCTAAGCACTATTGCTGATAATTAGTAGGATAAAATGTTAACCCAGAATTCTATATCCAATTGCTAGGAAATAACTCCTAAGAATCAGTCAGTCAGATGAGAGCAAAACCTGGCCTTAGTATGGAGATTATGAGTGCTGAGGAAGGATTTTTAATTTGCAATTCTCAACCCAGAACAAAGCATAGCTACACAAATTAATGCTAAAATAAAGAATAATACAAATCATATTACTAAATATTTTGATGCTTTGCTAAATCAAACTACAATTCAGCTTTACAATTTCATTTTTTTTAAAGAAAATTTTATTAATTTTCTACAAACAAACAAGACAAACAAAACATTAAAACATTCAACTCTCGTATGTACATCCAGTGTGTCAGTTGGTTCATCATTTTTGTGCATTCATTCTGTAGTCCCAGTTACAATTATGTTACATAACAACTCATATTATCAATCCAAACTTATATATCCTATAATCACTAAAAAAAATAAAAAAAATTTTTGACTATACTTTTAATCATTCATGCTTTATGAGCTAACAATACTTTAACCAGATTATTCAACAAATCATATAATCATACCAAATCAATCCTAAAAAAACCCTTTATAAATATAATATCAAATAACAAAATAATAGCAAAATAGCAAGATAAAGATATTTCTTACTATCTAAAATATTCTATTATCGTATTTTATCATCTAGCCATTTATAAAAAAGATCCCAAATTTCATACTTACCTGGCAGGGAAGATACCTTGATCACAATTTCATTTTAATGTATGTTGATTAGTGTACATTCAAAGAGACAATAAAGTTATTCTATTCTATTCTATTCTATTCTATTCTATTCTATTCTATTCTATTCTATTCTACTCTACTCTACTCTATTCTATTCTATTCTATTCTATTCTATTCTATTCTATTCTGTGTATCTTGCAAACACACTATTCAGTTATGCAACTTGCATTGTCACTAAGCTTAGTCCTAACTGCCAACTCAAATCCCATGACATTATTTTAATTTTATTTTGGAATATGTATATTAAATATATATTCATGTTCTCCTATTTCACAACAGTTACCAAAATGATAAACACTGAAACACAAAAGTAGTAGCAAAACAAAGCCCAGTTTCTCATTTTTTTAAACCAATGCTGAACTGAAATGCTCTCTGCCAGATCTAGGCAGAAAACTGTATTTGAAATGTGCTGTCCCCTTTCTGATCCCTATCCTCTATTACAGTTTTTCAAATACTGGCTGAGGAATTCTTGGAACTGAAGTCCACATGCTTTGAAATTGTCAAGTTTGAAAAACACTGCTCAACTGCATATGCAACCAATCATTGTAATAGATTGGCTTCTCTCCAACATAATAGGTAACAAGGCCTAACAAACTTGAGGCTGCCCTTGGAGAGTGTCGGAATAAGGGGAGAAATACTACTTTAATGCCAGTATAGCCAAAGACGGTTTAAGCCAGGGGTGTCCAACCTTGGCAACTTTAAGACTTGTGGACTTCAACTCCCAGAATTCCTCAGCCAGCTTTGGAATTCTGGGAGCTGAAGTCCACAAGTCTTAAAGTTGCCAAGGTTGGACACCGCTGGTTTAAGCCTTTCTCATTCACGGGTTAGGAAAACAATACCAGGGAATATTGTAGAGCAGGGGTGTCAAATGTTCATCGTCATGTCATCACGTGACGTATCGTGACTTTTCCCTCCTTCACTAAACTGGGGTGGGTGTGGCCAGCACATGACACATAAGGCCTACAGGCCACGAGTTTGAAACCCCTGTTGTAGAGCTAAAACAAAAAAGAGACAATTATGCCATGTCCATATATATGGGTCACTTTCTATAAGTTATTAATGGAATCAAAGCAACCAAATAAGCTACAGTCAGCTAACTCTGAGCAATACAATGACATGAGGCTAACTATGTCTGTGGAATGAGTTCTAAATAAATGTTATTAATATAAAACAGTCTTGTTGCCCTTGAATTGTTTGCACTTTACAAAACTACTGCAATGACACCTGTTAGGAAAAGACTTCAAATGCTAAACACTTAATAAATAGACAGGTTAACTTCAAAGCAATTCCAGTTAGAGCCCTAATAGCTTTCTAACAATTCCTAGCACAAAAGATTACTGTCTAATTAGCATCATATTATTATTATGCTAGATACATATCCTCTATCTTTCCCTGAGTTTAAAAAAATCAAATTCAACCTTCCCCCCCAATCTTCAAACTTCCACAGAAGGGAGGATCTTAATGCTAAACCAAAAGTGCAAGCTTCCTTTTAATGAGAGATGCCACCAAATCATTCTTGCAAAGCATGTGCTCTAAATACTGAGCAATGGCTGATCTTCTATAATTAAGGACTACATGTAGAAAAATCACAGAGCAGTTTGGAACCTGTTGCAATTTCTGTACAATAGTCTTTCCCAATGTTAGAACCATCCAGGTGTTCAGGATTCAAATTCCCCTTAATTATGCTAGCTATGGATGATTGGATTAGTACAGACAGATACATACAGTATATGTCAGGCAATAACGTTGGTCCAAAATTTCTGGTTCTTGCAGGGAGAGTGCTAGCAAGCAGGCAAATCAGGAATTTGACTAAAAGTCTAATAGAGCTAACTCCAGCTACTCCACCCAACTTTTTACAAAGCAACAACTGAAACCAAGATGGAAGCTAATAATGCTGGGCGGGTTTTGTTTCAACAGTAGAATGCTGTCTATTTTTAAATCAATACAAAGCAAAACTACAGCCGCCCCTGAGGAATTTTTCAGCATTTCATTTAGCTTCAATATTCTGACATGCTAGACTTAATTCCACTGCGAATTGCAGGCCAGGGCATCTGACCACTTAATACAATATTCACATTCCATTATCTTATGTATATCTATTTAATTTGTATGTGCAGTGAAATGTACATTTCAGAGATTTCCAAACTATAAAGAAAAAGTATAACATACAACAAGACATCAGGTTAAGAATACAGCAATTTAAGGACGATCCAACCTATTGCAGCAAAATTTGAGTTAAATACATAATGGTTCAAATACACAATGGTGATTGTTCATTATACAATGCTAGTTATACAATAATACTGTTCTAATTTACTTACAAATTCAATTTAAGGACAGATCCTGGGTTCAGAACTTGTTCTTAAACAGCAGAGTAAGTGTAGCTTGCATTGGGGAAAAGGTAGATAAGAAGATGCAACTGTGAACTGATTAGGGTGAGTTTTTGTTATATGAAGCAAACCACTGTTTCTCAAACTCGTCAACTTTTAAGATGTGTGAATTTAAACTCCCAGAATGCTGCTGGAGAATTCTGGGAGACAAAGTCCACACATCTTAGAGTTTCAGGTTTGAAAAAACACTGCAGTAAACAAATAAAAATTACATAAATGGAGATTATAGTCCTAAATTCCTCTTAATGAAGGTCTCTCTCTGAACTGAACGTTCATTTGGTTTGAATCTCTTAATTCAATTAAATACAACCCTCCTTCATAACCAAACCCTTGCAACAGGGTCCTGTGCACAGTTGTCTCTTCTAAGTTTCACAAGACTTCACAGGTTTTCTGTTCGTTCTCCTTCTGCCCTTCCTTCTTGTTCCACTTTCATCATTGTTACAACACACAGCATGTTACTATGCCATCCTTTAGACCTTAATAGAGAGATCAGTTAATAGGATGAACTTTGCCTGCTCTATTTCAGTGAGCTAACTATGTAGGAAGCTGGAGGAATGTTCCTCCCCACCCAACAAACTCTTTTCATTTAAGTTAAGGCATCATGAAACTCTATCCGCCAGTCTGTCCACTTTCCAAAACAAACCATTTCCAAGGATAAAAGCCCCAAATATAGAAAGCAGTGCCATTATCAGCACAGATTTACATCTAGACAAAAAATAAATTTAAGAGATTTTTTTTTTCTCATATCTTCCAAATTATGTTATTATATTCCTGCAGTGCATAAACCAGTTAATAACAGCTATCAACTGTTCAGACTTGAAAGCATACCAACCACTAAGAATTGTTCTAAATACCTTAAAACACAAATGCCAATGACAGCCATTCCAATGAAATTTTTTTAATGATGTTGATCATGACTGGTCTTTGAGAGGCATACTAGAATGTTCCAAAAAGTAATGAAGACTAGGAAAACAAGAAAATGTGACTTAAACTTTAGATAATACCCATGTATTTAAAAATATTCTTATTTTGTCATTTAAAAGGTTACAGATCAGAGGCATATTTTGTTATGTCTATGTGACCAACTACCCATAGGACTGTGGGAAGTGCAAATTGTCCTCATGCTATGCACTATTGGCATAGACAGAAAAACTAATATAAAGGGAATATTCCCTTACTCTTTCGTATTGTATTAGATTTTTCTTTGGAGTTTCTCATTTGGCACCTGGAATAGCAAAAGTTGTAATTTTTGGAAATTTAAGTAATACACTCATCAGATAGCCTCAAGAAAACTTTTTTTTACTTTTTAGTTCACTTGAACTATGTTCATATGTGTGAAGACATGTCATTTATCGCAGTTCTTTTTATTTTGCTTTGCACTCACTGATGCAGAACAAAAAGTCAAGGAAATGCTACATCATCTGACATCAACACTCAATGTTGCATCAGTTCTGCATACCAGAAAGGTTTATTTATGGATTGTTTTAAGAGAAATATCTTCTTGTGGTTATTCTTTCTGACCATGTTCTGGAGTATTTTCCATATACACAAAAAGATGTATCTTCTCATTTTGCACACCCCATGGATTGCATGTGTTACATGATCTGATTAATTACTTGACCAGAAAGGGCTGCTTGATTTCATATTCCACAATGTTCTACATCAGTGTTGAAAAATGGCGCCCACTATGTGTTCAAAGACATTTCTTAATTATTGAACCCCAACTTTCATTAAAACTATACAGACACCCCAGATTTGTACCTGAGTGAACACTTTTCTTATTAGACAAAAAAACCAATTCTGTGAAATAAAGTCAGTGTTTTGCAAAATGCCACGGAGCAGAATTAGTTGAGAAAGGAAGGAAATAGCTTTTTAAATGTCCATTTACTTATCTTCCAGTTTAGTACTGTCTGCATTAGAATACTACACCCATTTTGGCTTAAGCAATGAACTCCTGATTAGAGGATAAAAAAGGAGACGTGGAAATTCATGCAGAAAAGTATCAGCAGCAGATTCCCTATATCTGGTCTGAATTGATTTGCATTCCAGGACTATAAAAAGAAATCTTTTCAATTCCTATCTGGAACTTCCAAGGACGGAACCTGGGAATGTGTTGAATGGAAAGTATGTATGTGATCATGTACATGTATGTGTTATGTATGGTTTTCATTTGCCTGAGAGACTTATATATGAACCATGAGTTATCAATCAAGTTAGTTCATGCTTCAGTAAACCTAATGACAGCTTTATTCAGGTTCAATTACTCAGGAGGTAAAAATCATTGATCTTTCAACTTGCAGCCTATATCGGTAAATGCTTAGGACTACACAAGATGGAATCTAAATCACTAAAATGTGAATAGAAAGTCATATATTCAGAGTGAATAAAATTACCATTAAGTCTACAATTATTTCTGAAGAAATCATTTAATACTAGGTGTGTCAAACTCATGTTGTCACAGCAGCATCACAAGATGTATTGGGATTCGTGTCCCCCCCCTTTGCTATACCAGATGTGGGCATGGCCAGCACATGACACATCCAGCCGTGGGCCGGAAGTTTGACAGCCCTGCCTTAGATCATTCCATCATCATCATCATCATCATCATCATCATCATCATCATCATCATCATAACAACAACAACAACATCAAAAGGCCTTGTATCCTTTCATAGGTTACAATAAGGAAAAGCTATAAGACTAAAAGCATCTGAATCACCAGCTAGATTTGACATATAAAGCAGCTTTCTTCAAAAAACTATCCTCCAGACATGAGTTATTACAACAATTCCTAAAATTGCAGCTTTTTTTGTAGATTCAAGCTGCAAACAATAGGATATCCAGCAGGTATCAGTGAGGGCTTGACATTTTCTTTTAGTACTCTTTGGCAGTTGCCCAGACTTTTGCAGTTTAGATCTGTTAAGACTGTTCTTCTTAGCATCCTAATCATGAGCCTCTGCCCATTGTTTAAGAAATATCTTTATTCTTATACTGCCTGATAATTTCTCCCTCGAGCCGCTCGGAGCATCCAGAGTGGGATGTGCTTCCGAGTCCTCTTCTTGCAGGCTGAGCTTTAGCTGAGGAAACGCTCCGCCCCCTCACGTGACTCCAAGTAGCGTTCCCCCAGTCTTTTGCTCAGCCTTGAAGAGTCAGGCTGTTGTTGGAAAGAGCTCCTTGGCTGATTCATACTACGTATATTATTCTGGCTATTTTCCTCAATTTTCAGGTCTGATATTACCTTTCCTTCCTCCTGCGCAAAAGGTTGGGATTTAGGGGAAGTCTCCCCTCGCCCCTAGGGGCCAAGCGGGTGGGTTCGCAGCACTTCGCGCGACACCCCCCCCCATTATTAGATCACGGCGCTGCCTCCGCGCTGCCTTGCGGCGCGCAACTTTCACTGGATTCCCCCCTACCCTAAACGCCGACCGGGAAGGGCTAGTTGCTCCTTAAGAGCACCAGGCATGCTGAGCTAACCAGACAAGCCCTCCTTGCCATCCCAAAGGCACCCGACATAGCTCAGCTCGCGGCCGCCATCTTGGTGCCGCATCGTGGTCGGGCGCCATTTTTATTTCTGATTCTTGCTGCTGCGGTGGAAGTAAAAGTTCAAGACCCCCCTGGGTCAAGAGTTAGTTGCTTTTAGCATTCCTTCGGGCTCGCTTTCATTGTTTCTGTTGGCCTCCCGCAGCCTCTATCGGGGCGAAGTTGCAGCACACACCCCTCTGGCTTGTTGTCTGGAGGCCTGCTGCCAGAGGCCTCTCTCCTTCTAGGCCTCAGGCGTTTATTTGGTAAATCCGGCCTGTACTGTGGTACCTCTTTGGTTCCTTTCCTGCTATTGTTTATATAAAAAAAAGAAAAGAAAAGACAGAGAGAAAAATTTACAGACGAAATTATACGTTTTTATACGTATATACATAGATAACCTTTACATGCAGATAGCACAAAAAATCAAAAAAATCAAAATCAAAATCAAAATCAGAGGATTATATATCTGTACATATAATATATATATATATATATATATATATATATATATATATATATATATATATATATATATATATATATATATATATATATATATTTATACCTTACTACCTGTTACCACTGTACATATTAAATTCCAAAAGGGGGAGCGGGCCAGCTCAAACCTCATTCGGCCCCACTCAGGCCAATTCCAGGCGAGCCAACCGCCCTTTGCTATTATTACTATTATTATTACTGTTATTATAATTTTCAAAATGGCAGACGGCAATCTCTCTGAACGACCTTCTTTGAAGGCTAAGGCAAAGTCCCACTACTTGTGCAGGCAGGACAAGGAGCCTTCCAAAGACTCCCAACGAGATGCCATAAGGTGTTGGAAAAGGAGTTTGATAGGCGATCAAGGGAGTCCCTATCTAGGCGCAGCCCACTTCAGGGTCACTTGACCCCAGGACCACCTACCAGACAGACCCCTGAAGCTACCTTTACACCTATGGCCGCTGGTCTGCGTCAGGAAGAACCCTCTACATCTGAGGTTCCAGCCCACATCAAGGCTTGGATGGAATCGGCTATCCGCCAGGGCATTGCGGAAGGCCTGCAGCACATGTCCAGATCAGGCTTCTCTCCACAGGCTCCCGACCATGATTCTATCCATCAGATCCCTTCCACAGCTGGATCCCCCGGTTGGTACTCTCTCAGAGGGACAGCCCTCCTCTGGGCCCAGGAGGAGGAGGAGGAAGGGGACTTTGGTGACTTCAGGGAAGAGGAAGAGGACTCCCGGATGGGATCCTCCCATTATAGTGAGCCCCTCTTCGAGGCGGACCTCATGGAGGGGGAGATGTTGGGGGGGCTTCTCCCGACCAACCCGTACTCGGGGGGCTGTTCAAGCCACACTTGTTTAAATCCCTCCTCTTTAAAGCCAAGAATGTCTCTGGTCTTCTTCCCCAGTCTCCCTCTGACTTCCCCCCCGCCTCAGAGAGACCAGAGGACCTCATTTTCACACAACCAGTGGTGGAAGCTGAGGTCATCCCCACCCCGCCCATCCTCGTAGACCTAGTGACGAAGCAACTTGCTTCCACGGGAGCCCCCCCTACACCCTCTATCCAAGACAAGAGATTCTTTAATCTCGATTCGGCAATGTCTACTCTTCTAAACATCCCGGAGGTTGACGATCCCATTGTGGGCCTTGCTTCCTCCTCTACCCCCAGTGAGGCCTTAGAGGCCTTGAAACCTGAGGACAGCGGTCGGAACTGGCGTTGCGCCGGGCCCATCTATCCAACGCTTGGGCCATTAAATCGGCTATGGCCGCTTCATTCTTCACAAGGTCCTCTATCCGCTGGCTCCGACAGCTGAGAGAACACGTCCCCGCGTCCAATGTGAGGGCGCACCAAGACATAGCGAAACTGGTGGCCGCAGCCGAGTTTTCAGCTGATGCCACTTACCAATCGGTAAAGTTCTCTTCCAGAGCGATAACATCCCATGTCACAGCTCGCCGCCTACTGTGGCTCAAGCACTGGCGGGCGGATGTTAAAAATAAGGTCAAGCTGGCCACTGCTCCCGTCAAGGGAGACAAACTGTTCGACCCGGCCTTGGAACCCCTGCTGGTCGAGGGCCGCAGCAAGAAGTACCTGCCCTCCCTTTTTCGGAGGCCAGAGACAAGAGGCCCTCAGCCCTTTCGGAGGGGCTTCCCCCGCCTCTTTCTACCAACTCCCCTTCCTGCCCAGATACCCGAGACCCCCTTCCTTTTGGTCTCAGGACCGCTCGGACTCAGACGACAGAAACAGACGGGGCGGCAACTATAAGAGGCCCTTTAGGGGATCAGGGGGGAGGCCCTACCACCAACCCAGATAGATTTTCTTCCTCCCTCCCCATTGGCAGCCGCCTTAGATATTTCGCCACTCAATGGGACAAATCCACATCCGATGCATGGGTTAGGGACACCGTCAGGTTTGGTCTCGCCCTTGAGTTCCGGTCTGCCCCCGCTGATTTCTTCATGACATCCCCCACCTCAAGAGATCCCGCCAAACGTGCACTAATGGATGCAGCCATCCAACACCTGTTTGACATTCAGACCATTCAACCCGTTCCACTGGTCCAGAGGGGACGAGGATTCTACTCCCACCTCTTTGTGGTGCTCAAGCATTCTGGGGGATGCAGAGCTATATTAGATTCAAAATGGCTAAACCGCCACCTTATCCAGCGCAAATTAAAAATGCACACCTTGCAATCGATTCTCTTGGGTACCAGGCGGGGTGACTGGTTATCCTCCATAGATCTCTCGGAGGCATACCTACACATTCCAATCCGGCCCTCTCACCACAAATTCCTTAGGTTCTGTTATAACAACCTTCACTATCAATACGTGGCCCTCCCCTTTGGTCTGGCCTCAGCCCCCAGGACCTTCACCAAGGTCCTCGCGACCCTGGCGGCTCACCTCAGGAGCGTTCCCATCCGCCTTCACTGCTATTTGGACGATATCCTTATTCTCTCCCCGTCCAGAACCCAGGCAGTCAGGGACACCAGAGGTACCCTCTCCGCTCTCCTGGCACACGAGTTCCTCATCGATTGGCAAAAGAGTCAACTGACCCCATCCACCCGAATCACCTACTTGGGAGCCATAATTGATTCAGTTACAGAAAAGGTCTTCCTCTCCTCGCAGAGGTTCCTCAGCATTCAAGCTCTGGTCAAACAGATTAGGCAATTAAGGAGGGTGGCGTTACTTGACCTTTCTAAATTATTGGGTAAGATGGTTTCATGCATCTCAATTATTCCCTGGGCCCGTTTACACAGCAGATCCCTCCAGTGGTTCCTGCTTCCATTCCAAAGATCTGGAAGAAGCAACTCGAAGTCCAGAGTCAGGGTGCCTCCGAGGGTTCTCACGTCCCTCCTCTGGTGGACCAACCCCGCCATCAACAGGGGCCACCTCTTCTCAGAACCTCAGTGGCTAACCCTCACCACGGATGCCAGCCTATCCAGTTGGGGTGCTCGCATCAACTCGCTCTCGGGACAGGGCAAGTGATCGCCGATCGAGCAAAGATACAGCATCAACTGGCAGGAGCTTCACGCCATCCACCTGGCCCTGCGCAGATTCCTCCCCTTGGTATACGGGCATTACGTCCTTATTCTCACGGACATCGTCATGGCCAAAGCCCATATCAACATGCAAGGAGGCACCCAGTCTATTCAGTTGATGAGGGAGGCTGAGTGCCTCTGCCGTTGGGCAGAATCCAACCTCCTCTCACTAAAAGCCGAGCACATCTCCGGAATCTCCAACATCCAGGCAGATTGGCTGAGCAGGGCCACGGTGAACCAAGCAGAATGGCGCCTCCATCCATCCCTATTCAAGGAGGCGTCCAGAATATTCGGCCTCCCGAGGGTGGATCTCTTCGCCTCCCCGTCCAACGCCCAGCTTCCACGGTTTTTCTCCAGGTACCCATCTCTCGGGTCGGAGAACCACAATGCGCTACGCTGCCCATGGCCACCAGGGCTTTTATATGCCTTCCCTCTGCTGCCGCTAGTTCCCAGAGTCATAAAGAATCTCATTCACGAGAAGGCAGACTTGTTCCTGGTGGCTCCTTATTGGACCAGGAGACTGTGATTCGCGGACCTCCGCAATCTTTCGGTAGCGCCCCCATGGAGGATCCCCCCGGACAGGATCTCCCTCTCTCTTCTGCATCCGGAGCCCCAATGGCTCCAGTTAGCCGTTTGGAGGTTGAACAGATCCGTTTGACAAGAGAAAAATTCTCCAGTCAAGTAATTGACACTATTTTAGCCGCTAGGCGACCCGCCACCACACGAATTTATGATGCCACTTGGAAGGGCTTTTGCAAGTGGTGTAGCGGGTTCCAAGTTGACCCCCTCTCCCTCTATTGCGCAGGTCTTGGAATTCCTTCAAGAAGACCTATGTAAAGGGCTTGCCCCCAACACCCTGAGACGTCAGGTCGCTGCCCTCTCAACCGTTGTTTCGTGTGATAACTTCAGTTCCCTCTCTCATCACCCCCGGGTTAGAGCTTTCCTCAGGGGCGCCACCAACTTGTGCCCTCCAACTGTTTACAGGTTCCCCACATGAGACCTCAACAAGGTCCTCGTTTCGCTTACAAGGCACCCATTTGAACCTCTGAGGGAGTCCTCCCTTCAATTTCTAACGTTTAAGGTAGTTTTTCTAGTGGCCATTACTTCTGCTTGTCGAGTCTCGGAAATAGCAGCATTGTCAATCAGAAATGATTTATGCGTGTTCCACGCTGATCGGGTGGTTCTTCGCCTCGACCCCACCTTCTTACCCAAGGTTAACTCACCCTTCCACAGGTCTCAGGAACTGGTCCTCCCAAACTTTTGCCCCAGACCCTCGAGGGACAGGGAAACCCTTTGGCACACCCTGGATGTTAGAAGGGCCTTGCGCATATACATTAAGCGCACACAACCCCTGAGAAGATCAGAATCCCTCTTCCTCTCCTTTCAGCCCAGGACATTGGGGCTCAAAGTCTCTCCCTCAACTATCAGTCGCTGGATCAGGGCGACTATCGCCAGGTGCTACCTATCACAATCTCTGCCCGCTCCTGGGGGAATAACCGCTCATTCCACCAGGAGTGCAGCTACTTCGGCAGCTTGGGCCACGCAAGCCCCAATCGCTGGCATTTGTCGGGCAGCCACTTGGGCCTCTCCGTCCCCATTCTTCAGACATTACAAAATTGATTTATACGCCTCAGCAGAGGCCTCTTTTGGCCGACAAGTCCTACAGAGGGTCATCAGTGACCCGGAGGGGCTTCCGGCCCAGACGGAGTCCCACCCGTAGGACAGCCAAGCTTTGGTATGTTCCACTCTCTGGATGCTCCAAGCAGCTCGAGGGAGAATGGGCGTTGGTTCTTACCTGATATGCCCCTTCTCGGCGAGCCGCGAGGAGCATCCAGCCCCACCCTAACTCCTCTGTCTGGTGGGTACTCTGGTTTCAGCCAAGGAGCCAATAGTTTATTAGAAGGATTTCATAACCTTTCTTCTCGTTATCACAAAAAACTGGGGGAACGCTACTTGGAGTCACGTGAGGGGGCGGAGCGTTTCCTCAGCTAAAGCTCAGCCTGCAAGAAGAGGACTCAGAAGCACATCCCACTCTCTGGATGCTCCTCGCGGCTCGCTGAGAAGGGGCGTATCAGGTAAGAACCAACGCCCATTTCAAATGCTCCACCCACAAATATGCATACACAAACAGCGGAAAAACATTTCTAGAGACACATTCTTGTGATTTTATTCATCCCAGTTTTACAAAGTCTTGGTTTTGCAGCATCTAACCAATCACTATTCTGAGATTCCCCCCCCCCCTCCTGTTAGATTGCATCCGATTCTCAGTGTTTTCCTGGACGAGTCCTCGCCCTTTTCTTGGCAAGGTTTTTCAGAAGTAGTTTGCCACTGCCTCCTTCCTAGGGCTGAAAAAAAATGACTAGGCCAAAGCCACCCAGCTGGCTTTGTGCCCAAAGCAGAAGTAGAATTCATGGTTTCGTGACTTCTAGATTGGTACCTTAACCACTACAAACTGCCTCTCATCCTGAAAATAAAAGAAACAAATAATTCTTGCCAAGACTTTAAAAGAGGATGCAATCACTTATTAGTGGACTTCTTTTTAAAATCTTCAGCATAAAGAAAAAGGAATATCAACTAACAGGATGAAGACCATCAAGAATGAAAAACTAGCAACATTTTTCAATATGGCTTCAATAACGTAGCAGATGGTAGAGATTTATAATAAGCTTCGGGAAAGGAATAGGGGAAAGTAGTAGAAGATTAGTCAATGACTTAAGGGGTAAACTAAAAAGAATGTATCAAAGGCATCGTTTTTTCTATACATGTGAAAAATCAGTTTTAGTTGTAATGCCTTCAAACTCTCAAGAGAAACTTGATTCTTGACTTGGCTCAAACTTGATTACTGTATTATTGAAAGGAGACAGCTTCTTTGGGGATGTTACCCAAGGATTATTTGGTAGTGAAATGGAGTACTTCAAACCAGAGTTAAAGTAGCATGAACAAACATTCCTTTTAACAAGTCATCCAACATTCATTCTGAAATATTTCTCTTATTCAAAAATTGTATACAATTTTGCATGGCAAGGCTGAAGTAAAAGGAGGAAAGTGAAATATTCTGTGTTTTATTACCACATAAGACATTTGTCCAGAAGTCTGTTAAAAACACATACACATGTTGAGCTAGCCTGTTTTCTACTTTTGAATCCAATTTTGAAATGAAAAGGTAATTTGAAGATGTATCTCAAAACAGTACTCTTATGTTACCGGTGATATAGAATTTGCTAATTTCAGTCTAAAATATGTTTTATTACTTCTTGTGAAGATGCCCATTATGATTTCAGCAGGATTTTAAAGCTTGAACATATGTACTTGTCGTGTCCGCGAAAAAAGGTTCTGAGTCGGTGACTTTCATTAACAGCTCTTTATTTCTACTAGTTGAACCGAACCGGCAAAAGGCAAAAAGCCTCCGGCTTTTATACCTTTTGCCGCGGCGGCCGCGGCCAATGGCAGCGATTCAAGTCTCCCGCTCTTGGTTTGAACCAATCGCGGGAGACTTCAATCGGGCCAATCGGCGCGGCTCGCCTGGCCAATCAGAAATCCCCGCGCCTTAGCCAATCAAGGCGCAGGGATTTCGAGTAGTCCATTTTAATACATAACACCCCTCCCCTCTTGGTACGGTCCTTCACGTGGTGTAATCACGCAGGTAGGCGGGGCTCCGTCGGGTCCTAGTTGACCTGCGCAGCTCACTTCCTTGTTGTAACTCGGCCGGAGCGGTCATCTTTTTGGCTGCTCCTGGCTCTGTGAGAACCGGCTGGATGATCGGGCCGGTTCTCTCGCCGTGGCTCCCGCCTGGGCCTACCGGGTCGGTTGAGTCACGGATTTTTCAAGTCTCCCGCTCTTGGTTTGAACCAATCGCGGGAGACTTCAATCGGGCCAATCGGCGCGGCTCGCCTGGCCAATCAGAAATCCCCGCGCCTTAGCCAATCAAGGCGCAGGGATTTCGAGTAGTCCATTTTAATACATAACACCACTGATATGTACAACCATATTCTCTGTAAATTTCTTATTGTGTGCATACTGACTGACTGATAATTTGGTTGAACACTATGGGAGAGTTAGGGAATATTATCTAGCCATTCAAATATTGAATCCCCAAATGGCTCAATTTAATTAAACCAATACACACAGTATTGCTATCTAGCACAGAAACCATCTGACAAAAAGACACTATATATTTGAGGAGAGGAGAAAGATGGAAACATCAGTTCTTCAAAGACATATTAATGATTGAGCTATAAGCATATTTTCTACCTAATTATGGCCAGGATTATTTTTCCATTATGATTTTATTGGTTGAATATCTGTTCCTTTTGTAGATGGGTGGAGCCAAAGTCATATTTCTTTCTCCTTTAAGAGTCTTAGAGCAAATGATCAGTTTAAGCTAACTGTTAGCTGTGGCTTAAAGGAAAAAAGGCTTTCCAGCTAACGGGTAGGATCTTAGTGGTCTTTATTCTAGACCTTCAGCTTGACTATTCCAGGGAAGAGATTCAAAAGAATAGGGAAATGGCTCTTTTTTAGCTTTAAAGTTTAAGAACTACCGCACTTAAAAAAATATTTGGTTAAAATGTAATTATAAAAATCGAGTCTTCCATTTCTTCCTTTCTTACTTAATGATTTAGAAAAATTTGTGGAATTATGGCTAAGGTACTGTACTAAACAGATTACTGTATGACTCAGCTATTCTAACCCGAAGAAAAAGACAACAGTAATCAGCGTGGCCATTTTTATTCACAGAAATTTGGAATAACTGCTACTTTATAAAAGAATTACAATTTAATACATTTTGATTTTAAAAAAATTAAGATTTGTTATGGCTATTGTTTTGTCTATAATGTACTACATCTGTTCATATAAAATGGATCAATTCACATACATATTATCATATTATGACTTAGTTTTAATAAGAGAATTAAATTAATATAAGTGCCACGCAAAACATTTTTCCTTGGGCTGAGAAAAATGAATGGTACTTGTACTAATATTGCCACAGAGAAATAGCTACAGGTCAAGGAGCATTTACAAGTTTAAAAGAAAAAAAATAAACCAATTAATGTATTGCCCACATGCAGCTTCAGTATGGTATTTTATAACTTGACTATTTCCACAGATAGTGGTGGGACATATTCTTCAAAATAACACAATGATCATTTCTAGTATTCAATTTAAGAAATTACTTTTCAAAGCCAATCATTTATTTTTAAATGTAGTCATTATTGGGCATCTTGTAAACTGTATATTAAATTGTTTAACTAGTACAATTTGACAAAGATCAATGTGCAGAATAGAAATGATGTTTGCAAAATAACTACTGAAAGACATTTTTTAATCTGAATTCAGATGACTTTAAGGGATACTCTGTTGTTTGTTGTTTAATACTGGAAGTAAATTAGTAACAGGTGCTACCTTATCACCCTTCACAAGAAGACAGATCAGAGTATAGGCCAGTGATGGCTTACCTTTTCCACGTTGCGTGCCGAAAGTGCATGCACATGTGCTTGCCTGTACTCATGATGCAATGTGCACGTGACCCCTCTGCGCCCCTGCGCATGTGTGCATGACCCCCCTGCACTGCACACCTCTGCGCATGCACAAGTGACTCCCCTGTGCATGCGTGTGCATCTTCCCTGTGCATGTCTCCCCCCACGCACGCGCGGCAGATACCTGACAATCAGCTGGCTGGTGGGAGCACACACACATGCACAGTGGGGCTGTTCCAGGCGACCTCTTGCGTGCCAGCAGAAATGGCTCTGCGTGCCACTTCCGGTATGCGTGCCATAGGTTCACCATCATGGGTATAGGCAATATAGGATTACTGAAACTCTATTGTTGTAATAACAACAGAATCTGAAAAGCCTGCCAGAGTTTCCTTCTGTCATTTCTTAAACCAAACAGAAATAAGCCAGAGTTATCCTGAGTTTTTTTTTTTCTCATTCCCTCTTCCTTCTGAGAACTAAATTAATATTTGCTTAATGATTCTTGCAATCCTTCTTCAAAGCTTTCTCTGCACTCCTCTATATTCCACTCTGACAACCACCCCTTAAATCAAGAATCTTCAAACTTGGCAAGTTTAAGACTTGTGGAGTTCAACTCCCAGAGCTACCATGACTGGAGGAGGAATTCTGGGAGTTGAAGTCCACAAGTCTTAAATGAAGTTTGAAGAGCCCTGCCTTAAATCTTCATCAATTGATAATGCAAACGGTTTAATCTGAATCTTCTTCCAACTCAAATTTTCTTTATAAGATTTATATTTGTTAGAGAAAAGTGACAAAGAAAAAATGCAAAGAGAGGACAGAAATAGGCAGCAGTCATCCAACAGATACCCTGTTTTTCCAACAATACGGCCTCCCCCAAGAGGAAGTCCCAGCATGTTTTATAAGCATGAAATGAAATTAAGCCCCTCCCCCCAAATTAAGGCCTATATTAAAACATGCGAAATGGGGGGGAATGGTGGGGGGCTTGCCGTTAGGAAGTACTTTTGTTGCACACCCGGATATGGTGCTGCCTGCGTTGACCCCGATACGAAGTGCCCCACCAATGCCAAGGTCAACATCCAAGCCGTTGCCACCTGCCCAAAGATGCAAGGGGGGGGGAATTAAGTCACCCCCGAAAAGATGGCTTAGACATTTTTTCGGGGCTCAAAAAAAAATAAGACCCAGCCTTATTATATGAGAAACATGGTAGTTATCTTAAAGGTAATGAGTAAAGGTTAAAAAATACAAGTATTTTGTGCTCCATAAGACATTCCGGAACATAAGATGCACCTAGCTTTTGGGGAGGAAAATAAGAAAACAAAATATCTGCCTCTGTCTTCCAGCCCCAGCATATGGCTCGTCAGGGCTCTGCTCCATTGCACCCACCACCCGTCAGCTGAGCAACAGTTGGATCCTGGCCAGCCAATCAGCAGGCTGGCTGACCAGAAACAGCACTATTGCTGCCTCCTCTGTGTCTGCTGCCTCTGCTAGGAAACATGGAGCCTTCTCTAGCATTCCCAACTTTAGCTGCTGCCTGCCACCACTGCCGCCATTTGCCACCTATTAGCAGTTGGATTGGCCTCCTGAAATACTGCCAATCAACCATTCTGTCATGGCCCTGATGGAGACTGACTCTGAAGAAGAGGAGGAGCAGACAACAGGGAGTGGAAGTGTGGCTCCGGAGGTGGTGGAGGAGGCTGGGGAAGGGCAGAGGCTGGCTGAGCAGTCAGAAGAGGATTCAGGCCCATCCCTTATCCATCCTAGGGCATGCAGGGAGGAGAGGATCAGGGTAAAACATGGTCTACTCAGGAGGAGAGGGCCATGATCTTCTTCATGGGTTGCAGGTGTGAGATCTGCATAAAAGGTTGGACCTACGTGTTAACAGACGCTGGAGACAAATTAGTGTTTTGTTCCTAAAGAAGGTTTATCTTGGTTGGCATTCTTCCAATGGACTGTACCTGGTTATCTTCCTGAAATTGGCAATTATCTATCCTGGTCTGTTGTGGAACTTTATTCAGTGCAGTTTGTTTTTGGTTTTTGCTTCGTTATCGGCTCTTTGAATTTGAACTTTCCTTTGAAATGTTTCTTTCTTTTGAAATGTAATTTTGAAAATAGTTTACTCCTCCACTGTGAACAATTAAACAGCGAAGCCAACTTGAAGGCATTCAAGGATTTTTATTTACGTTTTGGTTTTTGTTATATTTCTGAAATACTCTGGGTCATCACATGTTCCAGATGGCGGGAATCACCACCACCTGTTGCCACCACAGCCTACTGCCACCATGGCAGCAGCAACAGTCAGTGGCAATCCCCGCCACCTGGAACAGCTAATTGGCAGTATTCCAGGAGGCTGCTAAGTGGTGGTGTTGAACGGCAATGGGTGTTGGCAATTGCTGGGGAACTCTGGCGAGGGTTCCAGCATTCCCCAGTGGAGGCAGCAGACAGGCACCCCACATGGATGAAACGGGGCACATGGAGGCCGAAAATGGCTAAAGGGTGGGGGCCGCCATGTGGGCAGGATTTCAGCAATATTTACTCCATAAGACGCACAGACATTTCCTTCCACTTTTGGGAAACAAAAAAGTGCACCTTATGGAGCAAACACTATGGTAGTTAATGGTTGTCTTAAAGGATTCTTTGAGAGTGGAATTTAAGTCAATGAATGGCAGTGGTAGTTCTTTCTTCGGTGCCTCAGTGGCAGATCTACCAGACTGGATCAATTATTGTGAGCCCTATAGAGGCACTGGTCTTTCTCTTCCATCTTTTATCCCTGAAGCCTTTATCTGTAAAACGATAAAGGTTCACCAACAAGCCTGAACAAGAGGTTGTTGCTCGGAGCTAAAGTAGTAAGCTAAAGTAGCAAACTAAGCCTCTCACCTGCAAAGTTGAAAAGTTTCAGTTTACAGATGGGTGTGATCTCCCCCAGCACAGAATTTTCTTCTCCAGACATCACCCACTGAGTGGGAGGAAGGAACAAAAGGAAAACCAAGGCGTAAATCCATGTTTACAGAAGTGTTTTAGTTCAGGGATTCTTGATTTTTCCTGAGCATTATCCTAAAACTCAATTATCCCATGGGAGATAATTCTACACCAAATCAGAGTTTTAGCTGTAGGATACAACCTTTAAAACTGCATTCAAGTCTTATCAAGCTAATTTATAGTTATCCTTCCTGTTAATTTATGTGGAGACAAATGATACTGCCAAAACCAGCTTGGAACCATATCACATATGAAGACTTTGAAGACACTGGAAGACAGCTAAAAAATCTGGATGTTTCTTCTATTCTTATGACTTTTGCAAAGGACAGATAACAAAGAAAAACAAATATTGCAGATAACAGATAATCAGAGTTGGAAGAGACCTTGTAGGTCATCTAGTCCAACCCCCTGCCCAAGCAGGAGACCCTACACCATTTCTGACAGATGGCAGTCCAATCTCTTCTTGAAAGTCTCAAGTGATGGCACTCCCACAACTTCCGAGGGAAAGCTGTTCCATTGGTTGATTGTTCTCATTGACAGAAAGTTTCTCCTTATTTCCAGGTTAAATCTCTCCTTGTTCAGTTTCCATCCATTATTCCTTGTCTGGCCTACAGGAGCTTTAGAAAATAGCTTGACCCCCTTCTCTCTGTGGCAGTCCCTCAAATATTGGAAGACTACTATCATGTCTCCCCTGGCCCTTCTCTTTACTAGACTAGCCATGCTCAGTTTCTGTAATTGTTCTTCGTTATGTTTTAGTCTCTAGTCCCCTAATCATCCTGATTGCTCTTCTCTGTACTTTTTCTAAAGTCTCAAGATGAATGACAAGCTCTGAAAATAATGTGTATGGGAGAAAATTTGGACTCTGTGATCCTCATCTGAATAGGAAAAATCAGAAGGAACATTGGCTTATAAATATCATGGCCCCCGGGTTTTATTTATTTAGTAGTAAATAGAACCATTAATCAGCAAGTAGGGAAAAAAAAACAATTAGGAAGAAATAAAAAGTTAATACAATTAAAGAAAAAATAAAAGTCTTTAAAAAAAACAAAAAGGATAAAACTAGAGAATAAAATAGAACTGTTAACAAAATATCAACAGTATCAGAATTTCTGATTGAGATAGCCGGTTGTAAAACTTTAGCTTCTCTATTTGCATCAACTAAATTCTGATTCTGCAAAGCATGTGGCATCGATCTCATTGATCAACGAAGGGACAGTGGAAGAAAATATAGGTAAGGCCTTCAGGTTTACTTGAACCACAAGGACAAACTGTACAAAAGGGATCTTTATATATATCTGCCCTGTTTGGGGGTATATATTTTTGCTCTGTAAGGAATGAGACAAGATGAAATTGAGCAATTAATGCAGGGAGGAAAATATGACAATAGGTATAAGATAGTGGTCTCCAACCTTTCTGCCTCTGTAGTCCAGTGGCGATGGCAGTGGTGAGTGGGAAGGGCATGGCTTTGGACATGTGCATGCCACTTGCACAAATGCAGCTTCTCACGCATGCATGCTCGCCCGCTGCTTGCACAGCCTGGCTTCCCAATGGATTGCAGCCCAGCATCAGGCCACGGCTCTGGGGTTGAGAACCCCTGGTATAAGGCACAGTGAAATGATTCTTGTGATCAGAATATTCAAAGGCTGCACTATGTTCAAAAGAAACATAAGCAATACGAAAAGGGGAAGAAGCTGCATAAAACATTGAAGCATCCACATCTTCTCAGAAATCCAAGCAAATGAACTTGGTGAAATAATACTGTACAGTAGAGAGCTTCTGGGTTAAAATACAGTAACTGTTTAATTCTTTAGTTAATTGCACTGAATTGATCTGACCTCAGATGACAAAGGTCTATTGACCAAAAATTTAATCACTTTCAGGTTAGACATCCACGTATGTAGATACCCCAATGTAGATACCTCTTGCTTCTCAAATACCTGAACACTAAACATGGCCTCTATGCTGATTTATGGCTCTGGTGTGAAAGAAATTTATTCCCTGCTATTGTGACAGAAGATCTCCTGCACAAACATTTTAGGGCATGTGCAGAAGGATCCTTTGGAGGTGAGTGATCTGCTGAGCTCCAACTAGCCAGAAAGGTCTTCTGTGAGACTGCTTGTTTATATTTCCATTTCCATTTTAGCTCTTGTTGCAAGAGAGATGGATGCTTCACTTGTGCAGTGGGGGGAAAGGTTGTTGAGAGAGGGAGTATCAAGAGATATCAAAGAACAAAAGCAGATCTACTAAAATGTCGACTTTCCTACCAGTAACAACAAAAATAATGTTTCACAAAAAGAGTTTGCTTTCTTCTGAATACAAGGTACAAATTGCAGTTGCCATTTGAAGATGAACTTCCCTTATGAACTTCATAAGTATGCTAATTGTATTCATGAAATATGAAATGAGTACATATTAACATAATGTGACATCATTCAAAACAGGAGGCAATCAGCACTCCACAAAATATCTGCTTAGAAAATGTCACCAGCTAAAAATTTTGGAGCAAAAAAAAATTTTGGACCTTATTTCTCTGGATTTTTTATTTCTCTTTTTTTCCTCTTTGAACAAGAGGGACTGTTGTCAGTGATATGGCCCAACAAATACATTTGACAATTGGTGTATTTTTTCACTTGCTAAATAGATAATATTCAACTAAGAAAAACTGCAGGAAGTTGTTGATCTTAGAAAGCAGAGTAGACAGCCTGTTGTGTTGGATTTAGGAATGAGGCTAATGGTGATGCAGAGTGAATAGAGAACGAACGACAGAGAATCTATCGATTATTGCCCTGAAAATAACATATATTATATTCTCCTAGGGCAGCAACCAGCATAATAAATGTAGGCAGAGGATAGAGCTTTTTATACCAAAAACTTTTCTCCCATCTCAAGGACAGGAGAAAGGCACATTACCATTCCTACATGGATGTGCCCAAGTGATGTTCTCTATATATCTTTCCAATTTAGAATCTTGTTCTCATTTATTTTCATCTAGCTACTTACAGCATACAGGTGTACCTTGTTTTACTGCACTTCACTTTATTGTTTTGCAGATACTGTATTCTTTTTTTTAAAAAAAATGAAAGTTTGTGGCAACTTGCATCCATCAAGTTTATCAGTAACCTTTTTTCCAACATATCAGCATTTTTGGTAATAAAGTATTTTTAAAATTAAGACATGTTCATTGTTTTTTTCAGTCATAATGCTATTACATATTTAATAGACCACAGTACAGTGTAAATATTACTTTTATATGCATCAGGAAACTAAAAAAATGTGTGTGACTCTTGTGATCTTTGCTTTATTGCAATAGTCTAAAACAGAACTTGCAATATCTCTGAGGTATGCCTGTATTTGCAATGTTCAAACAGATGGTAGGATAATTTGCATCTTTATCTCTGTCTTCCCTATTCAGAACCATTCTGTTTCTCCAAACTAAGATCTTTTCTGCCATAAAGACTCCTCAGAAGATTAGGTGTTTTGGCATTCCCGTGATCCAAGTTCTAGCATTATGCACAATCAGAAATTTACTCTCCTTCTTGAATTCTTTTGATCATTGCCCTATCTGCATTGCCTATCAGATCTCATGTAATTAATCTTGCTTGTATATCTGGCATTTCTCTCAACATGTACGATGAAGAGGTATATAACTCTAAGTACTATTGTTATCATTCCATTCTTCTGGTAAAGTTTTAAGCATTTTTTTTCTGCATGAGAAATTAACACAATGGTTCAATAAATCTACATATCGTCTTATACTTCCTTTTATATACATATACATACATACATACATACATACATACATACATACATACACACACACACACGGATCTTTTTCAATATCTACCTGACACACTAACTTATTTCATATTTTCTGACAGAGTTGTTACTGTTTAACTGCCTCTTCTCCTTCAAAGTGGAGGTACAAATAAAACTGTTCACCAAAAAGAAGATTTTTTTCTTTTCAAAAGCAAATTGCATATCATTTTAAGTAGCAATGATCTATCTATCTAGCAATTATCTTGAGGAACTCAGAGGCCTTTTCCAAGGAGGATAAATTTGGCATCCTTTTGAAGAATCTAAAGAGATACTACATGAAATTGGAAATTAAAACTCAGCAAGAGGTAGGTAGCAACAAGGAGATGAATTTGAAATTCATCTCCTTGTGCTTCTTGATTAACATTTTCCAAAAGCCAAAGAAACAGCCCTGACTGACCGTAAAATGAAAAAAAAAATATTCCTCTCTCAGTTTGATTCAATCTTTTTTCTCTGAATTCTGGGCACAAAGAAATATGACAAAAAAGAATGTCAAAATGACCCATTCTAGAAGATGCAATTAGACCCTAAAATGATTCCAGCAGCCCTCTTCTCAGGGATCCTGTATTGCAGATATTTATAGCACAAGGGGACATAGTATGTGAAGATAAACTGCCAAGTCCAGTTCTCTAATATAACTGCAATGGCCAGCATGCCTGGCTGCACTTATAATCACCCTGAGAAGATAGTGAATGTTGTCTACATCATGGACATAGTCCATATTGGAAGACACTCCAAGAAGCCTAGAATAAAACTTCATCTGTAGTGCTTCTTTCACCAAAAGGCCTACTAATTACTGGGTCACAGAGCAACCAAACTCAAATTAAATTGGAGTTATTCATTGTCGAGAAGGTAGAAGCAGAGATTTAACAAGTAACTTCTTCTATTATTTTTCAAAGACAGTTAAGACAGCAAGGTTTCAATTCCCTTGTTGCACAAAAGATTAGAAAGATTTCAAGTTTGGAATAGCCAGCTGTACATTAAAGTCAGATATTTCATATTGTTGAAAATGTTTTATTTTCAGAGCCACCTCCATTCCATCTGTGCAGCAGGCAATGTAACAGACTGCTGGACACTAATGTTCTTTTACAAGTGAAGCCCACCAATGAGAGAGGTTCAAAAATAGCATATAGAAAGATGAGCTGGGTAAGTTAAGCCAGCCAGCCCATTTGTCAAACTTGTATTGAAATAAAGAGCATACTTCTACCAGAGCTTTTTAAAATGCTACTGAAAATTGCTGTGAAAAGAAAACGTAGATGTGGAACCAGCAACTAAGCAGCACCCTGCAGTCAGTGCCAAAAGGTTATTTATCTTGTGATTTTTCTCATAAAGCTGCTGAAAATGTAGTTCCTTTACTGTAGTTTTATCTGAACATGTTTTTTTTAAATTATATCTGCATTTATACAAAATCTGTGAGACGTTTCCCAGTATTGTCATTCACTTCAACAGTAATCAGTTGAAGTGAATGACAATATGATCAAGGCCACTTAATGGGTATAATTTAAAATATATCAAGACAAATTCCCAGTCCAGTGATTTAGTGTTTCTTAAAGTGTGGTACAAAAATCCCTGGAGTTCTTTCTTAGGGTCTGCAAAATTATTTGACAGATCTTGAAATTGTTTTGAAAAAAATTAAAACAATATCATCTCTTTTCATACATACATACATACATACATATATATATAGGCTTTTGTCATGAAAAATATTTTATTTATGTTAATATTTAATTTCATAGTTATTTTTACATGATTCAACAAATATTCTACAAATACACCAATTTTTTAAATATGGTAAATATCAATAAATATAAACCAAACAAAAACTTTTTTTGGATTCTCCATAAGTTTTAAAAGTGGGAAGGGGTCATGAGAGCAAAAAAATTAAAAAAAAAATCTTATGTTTTGCCCAGGGCTTCTCAACCTCAACAACTTTAAGATATGTGGACCTTCAACTCCTAGAATTCCCAGCTTAAAGTCGATGAAGTTGAGAAAGGCTAAACTAACCAATGTATGATAACCAGATTCCAGTTTTGCATCCATCATACAGTTATAATATAAAGCAGTTCAGCAGTGGGTCCATTTTAAAGACATGCAGTTCTTCTATCTGTTTCTCTCTATACCAGGAGTGTTAAACATGAAGGGCCGCATCATTAAGGGCTGCATCACGGTTGTGTTTGACCTTGGAGGGCCAGGGTGGGCGTGGTCAGCTCGACATCACTTATGTCGGGGGCACTCGAGCTCTCTGCCAGTGGAAACAGGCTCCCAAGCTCCATTTTTGGCTGCAACGGCCTCCTGAAACCCTCTGCCAGCGAAAACGGAGGTCTCGACCTCCGTTTTCACTGGCAGAGGCACTGTGGGCCTGTTCTTTGCTGTTTCTAGAGCAGCCCTGAGGTTTGACAGCCTGCGGGCCTTGAGTTTGACACCCCTGCTCTATACAAAGTTCTGCACTGCCAGTTGAAAACCATATTTCTCATACAGACAAACTACTATTCAGCAACCATTGTCAAAGATGTTTACAGATTTAACAGTTCTGAATTGCATATATTGCAAAGAGAAGAATGCATACATTTGTGTGAAAAACATACTCTTCTTCTCCAAAAGAATCTACGGCATAATAGCTACAAGGATTTTTAAAATGAGCTCTTTTCTCCTCTCAGCACTGACTTAGGCAAGAAAAATACCGTCTTGGAAGTAGGTTATAGACTTTAACACAAGGAATCAATTTGCAGGCATGCAAAGACCTTCAACAAAATGTGCTTCTAATTTTGGGAAGGAGTGTGTTTGCCCAGGGCATTCTCCATGATGCTACATCCAACAGAGCATGACTTCTTTATGCTTACCCGTTCTTGCTCCTAGCTCATGCATGCTTGTTTTGTCTGTGTGCTAATATGTTTTCCATCTATGTTCATGGAAGCACTGTAGCATTAGTAAGGGAGCTCAGGAGGTCAAAAAGAAATGGCTGGGAAAGCACCTGTAAAAAGTAGCACATTTTCTGGGCACAGAATCAAGCACAGCTAGTCCAGCACACCAATTTCAGGGCAAACTGATGTTAAGATTTCATATAATGTGTGAATGGGATCAATGATTAAGTTATGATTTGCTTTAAGGCAATAAAACAGTTTGAAATTATGGTTTGTTCATAGAGATTGCAGATTTGGGTGTGAAGGGGAAGCACATGGCTTGTTTGTAATTTTATAGTCTGTTTTTGTGTTCTGCCAAAAATGTTAACTAATCCAGATAAATGTAAAGCAAGAGTTGTTAAAATGTAAGAAAAACAAACCAAGATTTACAAAAAAAAAACATAATTAATGTGTCTATAAAGCCAAGTTTGCTTATAAGCCATCATTAAAATAAACCATAACTTGGATTCCTTTCCCTACAAAGCAGACAGACTGTTTGATTTATTTCCACTCTGAAATTCATGGGCTGTTTAATATTTCCGCAATGACATATAGTTAAAACAGAAAATGTAAAGAACATCCCAGTTTGAGAAGTTGTCAGCAGCATGATCTTATAGATGGAACAGCTGCCCTAGGAAGTGAGCTGATCATTTCAAGCAAAATACAGCCTGGGAAAGCTCCTTATAATGACTCTCTTTAGCCATATAAAGTTGAATTCCAGCACTGGTGAAAAGTGTAACTCCAAAAGGACATTCCTTGGATATCGAAAGGAGCTGATCTTTGCATTATTTTGATTGCTAACTTCTCAAATATTAAAATATTACCTAGTATCCTTCAGTTAGAAATACAAACTAATGAGAAACAATGAAAATTACTGTACATTTAAAAATTCACTTTTAAGCTATTTGAATTGAAAACAAGACAGGTTCAAAATGTCTTATATAACCAATTCTGTTTTGAACTTCTGTCTACTTACAAATTCCAGATGTGAGAAACAGTGATTAGGAGTAATGACGAAGTCTGCAATCAGACTCAGCATTAAGGGGAAAGTTCTCTACCCTAACAACATCTTGATTAATAAAATCTTACTGGATGCAACTTATTCCTACTAGTAAAAAAAAAAAAAATTTAATGTTTAGAATTAACACCAAGCCTATCAATGGTCTCTGTAGTCCAGAGGTCCCCAAACTTGGCAACTTTAAGACTTGTGGACTTCAACTCTCAGAATTTTGACCACAAGTCTTAAAGCTGCAAAGTTTGGGGACCCCTGCTGTAATCCATTGCTCTCTGCTGTATTTTGCAATTAAGTGACAAGGAAAGTGCATCCGATTTATGACAATATGAACAACTTCATTTCCCTTAAGAGCTTGTTCCCCTGTTAGGTATGCATACTGTCAATAGGCAAAATTCAAGCTACTCCATAATCATTGTTGCTTAAGTCATCATTTATTCAGGATGAAACTACAGTAACCTCTGAGAAATGGCTGCCTGGCCTCTCCTTACAGCACCTCCCAGTGCCAAACAGGTCTTTCTGGCCATTTCCCCTCATTGGCCCTAAACATGTTCTTTGAAATAATAAGAAAACAAGAATGCTCATTTTCTGAGTGATAGTTCCCCCCCCCCCATACAGGTACTTAAAAATTGTCATATCATTCTGTCATTTTTAGGTTAAACATGCAGAGCTATAATTGTTCTTGACATGATTTCTTTTCCAAATACCTCAATCATCCTGGCTGATTTCTTTCAGACATGTCTCAGATTGTCAACATCTTTCTTAAAACGAGACGCTCAGAAACAATGACACAGTACTCCAAAAATATGTGACCCTACATTAAAAACAAGAACTCAACTCCAGATATAGATAGAATGATTAAAAGTTCTGTTACTGACACCAATGAAGAATAATCAGGGATGAAATGTTATATTTTTATTGATTGCCTATATTATTTTCCACCCACATCCTTCACTTATTAGCCTTCACAAGGCTAATGAACTGTCAATTTCACCTTTAAATTTGTCTCATCACGCAAAACTGATTTTAAAATATATTTATCGTAATAATGAATATCAAGTGAATGAAGAGCATTCATATATTTATGGAGCATTCAATGAAGTCTCGTTTCTGACACAGAAAACATCAAATATAGAATGACCCCAGGGACCTCTCGCCCCAACATCCCTGTCCTCCCCTCAGCTGTTGAAAGCACCCAACAACCTGGCAATTAGATTTTATAACCTCTTATGCAAGAAACCAGAAAGCATACCCCCTCAGCTGAGCAAGGATGCAATTTCACACTTATTTCAGGGAGAGAGATATGGAATATTGCATGAGATTTCCTGAAAGCAGCTGGGGCTGGAAATGATGGCCAATTCCAAACTTTTTGCTATGTATGACTGTTATAATATTCACATAGTTCTTTAAAAATTAGAAAGCAGATAAGTAACTGCAGCTTCAAATAAGGGAGGGAAGGCTGAGACTCCATGTCTAACTTACAACTGAAAACAGAGGCTTTCTTAAGTGTTGGATAATTGGAACCACATTTCCAATATATAAAATATATTACTTATTGTATATGTATGAACAATTTATCTTAAGTATTTCATTTTGGGCTTAGTTTTTCAGTTCAGAATGACGAATTTCAACCTTTTTTAACTGACTTATTGGCAAGTGATTTGGGAGCCCATTTATAATATACCCAAAATAGTTAAAGACATTTTGCTCCCTTAGGTAGATTCCAGAGGATTAGCTTTTGTCAGCTTCTTTTCAGCCAGCTATTATTTGGTTGCACAGTTGAAAGTGTCAACATTTACAACTATTCTAAAACTTTTAATTTTGAGAGGTAATTAATAAAGTGAGCACTGAACCTTAAAGCGAATAGAGATAACGGAAGTCAACAGAAAATCAGGAAAAAAAAATCACTAAAGAATATTTCTGTTCCCCAAATTCAATTACTGTTGTACTTGACAGAGGAAGAAATATAGCCTTTTAGAATTTTCAGGTGCATCCAGATAATTAGGCAATTGCAAAATCACAAGTGCTAATGAACACCTTGTTTACTACAGAAATGAAATATCTCAGAAGAAGAAACACAGTCCATTTATCAAGCATTACTTGCAACTCACTGAGTCCAGAATGCATGTTGTGTCCTCACTATTCTAGTCCAAGTGTAGATGGAAGAAATCCTGTTCTAAGGAATGATGGAATTTGTAGTATCCTTCAGTTTGCCCAACCCTATACTCCCCTGTGTGTATTCCTCTTTTAATTTCTCTTTCCTTTATCACTTCCTGTTGTTTCCGGCCTGGCGCAAAGCTCAGGAAGCAATCCAAATAAGAAAACCGCAAGAGGCCATGTGGCAGGAAAGCCACAAAGACACTATAATACCAGATGATAGTCTTACAAGAATTGTTAACCAATATCCACCTAGAGAACATCCACCTAGCCTGAAAAAAACTTTCTAACACAAGGGAAACCAAATAATTCCTACCTATATTAGCTGTAGACAAGCTTTTAAAATGGCAATGTCTGTCTTCGAGTGTCAGCCCTTTGAGGTTGGAATGATACTTTATTAACAACAGCACCTTGAGAGCATGACTGTTTTCCTTATTCATTAGTGAATTAGGAAGGAGCCAGTCTTAAAGAAAGTTTCCTGGGCTTAAAACATGTTTTTGTTATTGTCATGCTTGTCTTGTTTCTTCGAGGTTATGTCCTTGGATCTCTATATAATTCAACTGCTTTATTGGGTAAAGAATTACAATTAAGTTTAGGTATCCTCCTCCAAATTGAAATCAAGAGTGAATTTGAAGTAAGGACAATGGGAATGCTGTCCTTTATTTATCCTACTCTTTAAACAATGTAGTGTCTTCAAATGTACACTATAAGAGATGGTAGATAACTTCTATAGGACACAGTCATCATGGATGGAATTATGGAAACTCTAATTGCAAACTATCAGCAGGTATCAGGTTACATATCTCTGTTTTACCCAAAACTTAAGGGCCAGTTCTATTTGCCATCAGTAAACAGAATAATAATTTATCTCTCTGAGTTACTTTAGCAATTGTAACTTCTGCTTCTTTTTACAGGGTATTTCTTTTCTGAGCAGCTGACTAGGTGATGGCCAGTAGTGGGTGGAAATTTGAACTTACTGAAATGTTTGGCATCCAACCAAGTGTTTCCCCCAAGTTGTTAGGACATTTTTTCTCACTTTACCCATTCAAAAGGGAAGGGCACATTCTTTCTGCTGAAGTGTGATCTGTAAAGGGCTTGTCGTATCTTCCTCCTACCTCTCTTTACAAGTTATTTGGGGAAATAAAATTGCTTGATGTATAAAACACATACTCCTGTAAAGCATATTCTTTCCCTGAATTAGGAGGGGGAAACATACTTCTCCACTCCAATATGGTTTCAAAAAGTGATTTTTAATTTTTTTTTTAAAAGAATGGCTAAAATCATAATATTCTCATCGATGTGTTGCATTTTAATATTTAACAAGCATTCTTATTTTTCTGCAAGTTGGTATTAATGTCTCTATATTATAGCTATGGCCAAGTATAATTTTCTTTTTTTTACTTATCACAAATAATGATTAAAAAAAATATTTTTTCATGGGCTAAGAAGTTGTATATAACCACCAAGGTCAGCATAATACACATATTATTCATATTCTTAATGAAATTAGTTTTGTCTTGTCAGTGAATTATAAACAACTGAATTATAATCTATCACTTCTAGTGACTAAAATTATTATTATAACTTAAACAAGGTTAAATATCAAAACATGATCAACAAAATATAAATCACCACATAAAATTATAAGCCACAATAATTGATAATCTTATGATTATTTAAATATATTATCAAATTGAAGAATGAACTTTTTTTAAAAGATCCTTATTAGCAATTGTTTTTAAGCTTCCAGTTATTTTAACATTCAATGCTATCTCACCAAGTATGAGTCGAAAGAATAGTAAAGGGTCTCCTGCTTGGGCAGAGTCCTCTCCAACTCTGTTATACTATCACTGTTACTGGAAACAGTAAAGTTCTTAGTTTGTCCTCCGCCAAAATCATAAAAAGCTAATAAAAGAAGCTTTCTACTAAACACAGTAGGACACTAAAGAAGGGACGGGAATAAGGTTCAATTTCTCCCATATTTCTATAGGTTTAAATTTATTATTAATTCAGCAAAAATTATTGTATACTGAACATCTACATATCTTTTCATGAAGACACTGACACTTTCATCTGAATTTTGGAGATGTGAAAAACATACCAGTGATCTAGAAGATCTTGGCTGCCTTCCGAATCCTAACTAGAGTGAAACCAGGGGAATACTTCTACAGATCATCTGGGAATATCCAAGTTATAGTTAGATACAGAAACTGAATAAACTATGCTGGAAGAAGGCAATGACAAGCCACTTCTGTACTGTTTCCAAGAAAATATTTGGATGTAATTATGAAGACACAAGGAACAGAGGTTGACTCAAGAAGCTTTATTTTTATTTCATGCCACAAGGGCTCCCTTTGCCTAGAAATTATCACACAAATTAACTTTGTTTTGGAAAGATTCATTGGCATTTTGTAGATGTTTGTATTGTTTTGAATTAAATACTAATGCTGTGGAAACTAATGAGTTCAAAGGAAATGGAGACTACTATACATAAATGACTTCAGAAAAATAGAACTATAAAAGGTGGAAAGATAGCCATTGTTCATCATTTATACAATGGTCTGAACAACTTTTCTTCTTTTCTATATTTAAACGATCATTTTATTGCAGAGGTGTTTCACCTGGAGAGCTTACATTTCTTTTTTTCAGCTTTTAAAGTTATATGAATTGACATCATATATATACATACACACAGGAACTAATATTTAAATTAGAGACTGGGATGAACATGGTTTCCAATTATTGGAAGTGGAATTTAGGTTTATGCCACTCTCCATTTAAGTAGTGATTATGAATAGATGTTGATATGTTCATATGGACATGGGCGTATCAGAACAGAACAATGTACTATATTTGACTTTGGTTTGAGCCAGTATGGCTATTTCTGTTTTGATGTGCAAATTCTCATTTACCATCCTTCCTTCACAACCTAGCAGGCTAAACATATGTTAAAAAAGACAGATCACTTATACAGTGGTACCTCGGTACTCATCGTTAATTGGTTCCAGAAGGTGCGATGAGTACCAGAAAAGATGAATACCAAACAATTGTTTCCCATAAGGTTCACAAGGCAGCTTACATCAAGAAGTTCTAGCTTGTGCACTGAATACCAAATAAAGAAGTTCTGGAACAAAATTTTTGTGTCAAAATGCATTGAGTACAAAATTCAATGAGTTTCAAAGCAATAGAGTAGCAAGGTACCACTGTATAGCACCAAATATCTGAACTGATCATTTGCAGAGTACTTTTGAAGGTAGGCCAAAGTTTGCACGAAATTAGTCCAAAGGATTCTTAGTAATAATATCCCAATATCTTAATAATAATAGGATATCTTAGTATCTCCTTCCCCACAATCCTGCTCACTCAGTGGACTGCCTAGAGAAGCAGTCTTGTTTTCAATTACGGTATGTATCAAGGTGAGTAGGAACACTAGACCCGGGGTACCTCAGGTACAGTCCCAACCTTTGGATTTTCTGTTTTTCTTGGCAGATAATGAGGGGGAGGTAACAATTAAGCAGAACTCTGTCCTATCCATATTTAAAAGCGGTCCCACTAAAGCCAATGGTAAGAACCCATGCTCACTTTCTTAAAAGTTATCTATTAATAATAATGCATAGGATGATACTATACGGCAGTGCCTTTATCTACAAAGCAAAGTGAAATATTAGTCATTGTCCAGCCTCTTTTTGGTAGCCTTCTTGAACATTTCCTGGTTTAAGCTAATTTCTAAGCAGTGTAACCACAAAGGTGGCTATATTATATATATATATATTTCCAGTCTGAGACAAGTTTCTTCAATCATAAGTCCTTCAGATGTATTGGACTTCAATCTCATAATTTTCCAACCAACATAGCCTTCAGTCATGCTGGCTGGAATTAAGTCCAACATATCTGGAAGGTGGCTGTTTGGAGAACACTAATTTAGGTAAATCTCTCATAAGCAAAGTTACAGTAGTTAATATAACACAACAAACAGTAAAGTAATTAAAACAAACTCTGTAAGCCCAAAATGTTGGAAATGTCAACAAAAAGACGTTATCTTCTATCATACATGGTGGTTATGTCCTGAGATCAGGAACTATTGGATTAAAATTAAAAATTGGATATAGGAAATTACTGGATATCAAATTGAACCTAAACTGGAACTCTTCCTATTAGGAATAATTAAAGATCAATATCCAAAAGAGATAACATATATTATTTTACACATTCTAACGGTAGCCAGTATAGTTTTCGCATAAATGTGGAAACGACCTAAAACCCCTCCAGAAGACTTAATTTTACATAAAATATTGGAATTTGCGGAAATGTATATGCTTACGCTAGAAATGAAAGACAAGGAAAACTCTGAATATGACTCAATTTGGCATAAATGGTACAAATGGCTAAAAAGTAGATATTAGAAATAAGAAGAATGGATTAGTGTAATTAAGAGACCTTAAGAGAGTGATACAATAGATATATAAAATATATAAATACACAAGATACAGATAATAGTTATTGGTATATAATGTATAAAATGATTTATAAGATGATTATATGTGTCGATTTCAAAACACTGTCACAGATATGAATGTGACTCGTATTGGTGGAAAATATAATAAAAATCTATTTAAAAACAAACTAACTAACCCTGCAAACAATTAAAATGGCACCAAGAAATCAAACTGACATCAATACAAGTAAAACGTAGGATTAAAACTATAATGTTACCTGTGAAGGTATTGACTTTCCTAATTTATTTTTAATATAGTGCACCCACAATCCAGAGAGTATCACACCTTCATTTTATACTAGCTATAATTTCCAAATCATCTTAGGGTAGACACCAACAGAACACATTGTACTAATCAATTTGGGAAGAATCAGAGGACAGAATACAATGGCAGGCTGTTATTGTTCAGGTATAGCTACAACTACAAGATTATACGCAGCTGGCTAAATGCATGTCATGCTGTGGATGTTCCCCTGCTCTTTGAATAACAGATGAATTGAACAGTACATCAAGGCTTCATACTTGCTCTTTCAGCAGAAGTACAATTCCTTCCACACTCTGAAACCTGTACAATTCATAATGTCTCTGTCCTGTCAGGATTCAGTTCAGTTTATTGGCTCTCAGCCAGCCTACTTCAAAGTCCAGGCATAGATCCAGTAATTCAAAAAGTCACTGAGCTCTGGGAGATCAATATGGTTGTACTTCCACATTTTTGCTTGGAACAAGTCATTAGTCAGGTGATCAAAGCAATGCTGGTACCAAAATAATTCTTGACTGCGATGGTTCTCCATACCCTTCAGAAAGGTATGAAGCTGGTTGTCTGCCATTCTCTCAAACTCCTTGCCTAAGAATGGGATATCTGCAATTGAGCAACAGTTCTGAAGTGCCTTCAGATACAAGGATGCTCTCTTTAGAAGCAGCCAACAATGCTGCCTCTTTTAAATAGGGGGAAAGACCTCCTGATGACATAAGAGATTTACCACACCCTGGATATAAGCCTATCATTGGTGCAATCTTAATAGCCGATACAGGCAAGGATTGTGACTACATATGATGGCAGGGGTAGGATTCTACCGGTTCTGTCCACCTCTGTAGAACCGGTTGCTCCGAAGAGCAGCAGACATAGAACCGGTTCTGTGTCTGCTGCTGTTTTCGCCCAGCCACCCACCCGGGCTCTTACCTGTCCTTTATTTCCTGCTTTTTCAACCTCAGCTGCTTTGTGCGGCACAGCTGTGGTTGAAAAAGCAGGAAAAAAGGGCTTTTCCAACTGCTGCGCACCTGCACGCAGCGCTGCTCAGCTGTCCGGGCAGCTCAGCAGGTCGTAAATTGCACTTGCACGATGCAGAGCAACAGAACTAGTAGTTATACCTGTTGGATACCATCCCTGTATAATGGGACAAACAGATACAAGTATTTCACCCACATTTTCAGGCTCTAGAAACTAAAATTATTCCTAAAACAAAGCATGACCAGTATGGACATTTTCTCAGATTCCCACAGCATACCACCCTACAGATAGATGCAAGCAATATTTTCCTCAAAGTACTTAGCAGAGAACCAAAGATTCAAGAGTTACTCTCCAGAAACTGCACCTGAAATAGTTCTGCTGGACTACATGCTGGGGTGCAGGGCAGAAAAACAAATAAGAGTGTTGTGCATTTCTCACTGCCGTACTGCAAGCTCACTGTAAACATTTTCCATTGTACTCTCTGCTGCATTCATTTTTAGAATTCTACTGTTACACACTCTTGCTGTTTTACACCCTGTTCAGCACCCAAAGATGCTCCAATAAGCAAGGCTCATTACATGTTCTACAATACCAAAAAGTGCATTAAGGCAATCATGTCAGTATCCGGTTTCATCTCATTAATTTCAAAAAATGAAACAATTCCATACTGCAACAAAACAGGCCCTGCACTCATGGGAAATACTAGGATGAAGAACAAAGAAAATCCTCTTCCAGACCAGCCAGGAAACCTCATAAGTATCGGAGGCAAACTATTTGAAGAAATTCCTTTCTGCATAGCAGTACCAATAGCACTTAGACTTATATACCACTTTACAGTGCTTTGCAGCCCTCTCTAAGCAGTTTACAGAGTCAGCATATTGCCCCCAACAATTTGGCTTCTCATTTTACCCCCCTCGGAAGGATGGAAGGCTGAGTCAACCTTGAGCCTGCTGAGATTTGAACTGCCAAATTGCAGGCAACCTGCAGTCAGCAGAAGTAGCCTGTAGTACCGCACTTTAATCACTGTGCCACTATGGCTCATAGGAATGGTTAGATGCTATCAAATCTTATCTACAATTTTATTCTTATGAAGAAATGGTCTGTCCATAAACAAAAATATCTTGGAACATGTGCACCGCAATACATTATCTTATCAGTACGTGTCTTCCTCTTAATTTAGTATATTAAAATTTATTTTAATCTCCTTAAAAAGATATATCAACAATGAAATTACATTTCCAAAGTAAAGATACTTGGGATTATTAGGAGAGACTTTATGTACATTGGGACTGCAAATTCCCTTTCATTCTGGGACTCAGAAATAAAATCCAGGTTTCAAGAGTTCTGTAAATCAACACCTATGTAGGATGTTCCTTTTAAATAGTAGATCTTTGAATGAGAGAAGAAAACTAAAGAGAACTTGAAATGCCTTAACTATAGCATCTGTCAGAACAAAGTTACCCATTCAGGAAGAAAAAGAAACATGACTCTTAAACATTAACCCTGAGAAATACCTATAGATCATTCATATTACCTGTCTTAATATTGGGATCACTGGTTTCCAGGAAATAAATTCAAAATAAATTCCAGGCCTCTGATTTTGATTTAGCCTGGATTAAAACTCATATCCCATCTTTTAAAAGCTTTTATTCCACACCTTATTCTGTGCACAATCGCAGCCACTTGCTCAAAACCACAGCATACCATTGTTCATTCTGAATAAACTCACTTGAACTGGATTCAAAATCCCCAACACAGATTACACCATCCTTTCCAAAAAGGGAAAAGTCCAGTTTTTAACTATTTGTTAACCAACTTATGAAAGAGGGTCTAAAATGTGTAAAAAAAACCCAACCCTTTATACAGTTGTCCTTCAACTGCTTCCCCATAATGCTTCACCCCAATGCCTTAGGAAGCTGGAAATAATTTCTGAGTAAAGGTGGAAAACCTGAAAACATTAACTCCTGATTATGTGCAATGTTAGTGTTTTGCAGTCAGTTTAAAAAGCAACTATCCAAATATATTCTCCTTGCACACTCCCCTATGAGATTTTGGGCTCTGTGGTTTCTTCCTCCTTTAACACAAAACAACTGAATAATATGTAACTCGGGAACTGGAACTGGGTTTGGGGTTTTTTTTGCAAATCCTATCAAGGGTTCACAAGTAGGGCTGGTGAAAATCTAAAACTAACCAGGATACTTAGTACTAGAATCTATAAAAACCTATCTTAGATGAAGCATAAACAAACAAGACACACGCTAGCAAAACACTATTGGAAGACTAACTGCAGCTACTGCTCTCTAGACAAACTTTCTCGATCACAAAGCCTCAGTAACATTAGGACATATAATATGGCATTTCCACCTCATTTTGCAACACCAGGACTCATCTTCGTGTAGCTCAGATAAATGAATGCAAGCCCAAGCCCAAATTCCAAAATTCCTTACTACAAGTACAGAAATAACTCCTGTTTTAATTGGTATACTAAGCATATGTGATGGTATACTAAGCATATGTGATAACCTTTCACATACAATTCATACAAAATATTTTGCAGACTTAAATGTATATAAAGTTTGATGTATCCATGTAAAGAACATTGTTGTGATATAGAAATCCCAAAAAGAGCACATATTTTTTTCACATCTGAACTGAGTTCCAACTCTAAATAGAATGACTAATGTGAATATGTATTTCCATAAGACATAATTACATAATACATAATTTAGATTCCAGCTTCCTAAAGGGAATATTTTAAACAACATCCTTCATAACAAAAGGTTCTAAAACAAGAAAGACAAGTGTAGCCTTGTTCAATGGTCGACACTTTACCAACTGTGTATTGTGTCTGATATGCTTAAAGAGTCTTGGTGAGACTGGCATTTGTACTCCCATACATTCTAAAATATGCCTTCCAAATCATTATCAAAGCACGCACAGTCCTAATATACAAGCCAATTTAATACATTCTGAATAGACTAAATGATAGGTGAGAGGACTAGTGGTCTAAAGTGACAGTATGTATTACCTACCCACATTGAGTCTCTCACTCACAAAGTATTACAAATTTGGTACATTAGATTAAAGTGATGATCAGAACAGCTTTTTGTTATTTTTACCTTCTGCAAACAGATTCCATCTAATGAAAGTTGGGGACAAATTATTATGCAATGTGCACATTACTGGACTGACCGATGATTTTTCAGCAATTTCAGAATAGAACAATTTCCAAGATAGTAGAAGAATAGTGTGCCACTATTCCAAAATCTTGCTGAGTCCCTATTGTCCTTAAGTGCTGGATTTAATTAGCTCCAGGAGTAATTATTCAAACAATGCTCAGTCTCCTCCTGCTGCTGATTCCATATTCAATCTATTATGATTCACAGCAAGGGCAACCTTCCTTATAGCTGGGATGTGCCAAATTCTGCTGTTCTATATTGCCATGACGGAAAACTAGCACAATGGCAGTTCTTATCTGATCAAGAGCTGAGCAAGGCTGATTTCCCTACCACCAATTTTCATTTACATTACTATGCTGTGTGAATTCATTTTCTTTCTTTAGCTTCCCAGCATTCAGCTTCACTGAGTTGCAGTAATAGATCAGAAGAAAACATTCTTGGTATATGCTTTTGCTACATCATTCATATGCTATATTCTCTATCAGTCTCATTCTAACTTGTTTTTCAAAATAACAAATGTATTTCAGTCATTTCAAAATGCCTACAATTGGACATTTTTTTAATTAGGAGTAACCCAATGAGACAAAATAGTTATTTCTCAGAGTTTCTTTGTCCAGCAAGTGAATGAAACAAAAATCAAATCAATAAAACAATTATAGTAGCAGCAGTGAATATCTCAATTTTAAATTTTAATATGGTAAATATAAATAAATATGAACCATATAACCAAAAGCTATTTTGAGATCCTCCATAATTTTTAAAATTAGATAAAGGGTCCCGAGAGTAAAGAGTTTGAGAAACACTACTCTAAGTTATTTAAAGGAAAACATAGAGACACAAGACCCTCAGCAATCTTATTGCTTACACCTCTCCTTTTAAAAACTGCTTCCTTCCCACTCTTCTATTTCTGTTCTTTAATCAGTTACTGATTCATAGGAAGACATGTTATCTTGCGATTAAGTCAACTTGCAGTTTTTGTATTAGGGTTAAGTTTGTGTTTCTCTTTCTCCTTATCACTGAAGCAATTTTCTGAAGGCAATTTCTTTGACTTCCAAGGACCCTTTCTTGACTCTCCTCAGTAATCACGACCTCATCTCTAGGGTTTGTGGTGCACTGCTGTAGGCATTCTAATGAATGTTGTAATGGCCATTTAGAATAACCTCAAAGCCTCATGGCTTCCCTTTTCTGTTTTCTTTTTATTTATTCCCTGTTTTTTGGGGGTTAAATTTGTGATATTATCTTGGTCTTCTTTTGGCAATTGTATAGCAGTGTCGCATCCACAGGCCTCATCACTCTGGTCAGTTCTATGATTTACTATTTCATCGTTTAGAGCAGGGGTCTCCAACCTTGGCTCCTGGAAGCCTGGCGGACTTCAACTCCCAGAATTCCACAGCCAGCTTTGCTGGCTGTGGAACTCTGGGAGTTGAAGTCCGCCAGGCTTCCAGGAGCCAAGGTTGGAGACCCCTGGTTTAGAGCAATCCGCTTGCAGGCAGATCCCAAGTGTTTCTTTTGCAGGACATGCACAGTATGGGCAAAACAGCATTTTCAGACAGTCTTTCAAGGAAGTTGTGCATTGGTTGCGATGGATAAAATGGGTGCCTTATAGAAGCTTTAAACCATTGATTTCATCTCTTAAAACCTACCCAATCAGATACCCCCTCCCTTCTGTAAAAAGCCTATTATTTTCCTTTGCATGGCTTTAAGGGAAAAATTCCAGACAGCATTTTTTAAAAATGAAACGGAACCCTTTCCTCCAAAAAGCCCTTTTCTGATGTAAGATGTCTACAAATTTTACTTCTTTGACATAAGTACAACACATTTAGCCTGCTTTGTATGAGAGCAGATGAAAATCTCCCTCATCTGATTTCTCGAGGTGCCCTGGTAGGAGGATGGTCTGTACTGTGTTTTCATAACTCAGTTGTTTCAGAGCCTGGAACTGCTACCCAGATGCAGGAAAAGAGTCCGCCTTGTCTGAGATTTCTCGTTTATTCAGCTCCATGCTTTTCCTGCTTCTGGGAGGGATGGGAGGAAAGTGGTTAGATGAGCTGGCACGCAAGTACGAGCCCATCCTCCACTAACTGGAAGTCATTCTAAGCCTGTGAACTTGGAGCATCTTTTCTGGAAATTAGTAACTATTGTGAACAGCTGGAACTAATTTGGAAAGAGGGGGGAGGAGACAGTCATCAAGAAACAATAATATATCTCTTTGTAAACTTTTAGAATTTGCAACGCTCCCCCGAAAGACTGACATTGGCACTGTTGCCTTCAAAAGGAAACTGAACCAGAGAAAGTTGATTGTCTCAACTCAGATTATATAAGCATGATTGGAGACATTTTTGTACCTTGAAAAATAAAATAATTTTACGTTATCTCACCTACCTATTCTATCACACACTTGGTCATAGACTTATAACAAATAACAATGTCCAGGTAAAACTTACACATCATGAAAATATGGACTGAAAATATTATGTTCTCGGTATATTTTGGCTAAAAATCCAAAAAGAGAAAGAGATATTAACTCCCCGTCCCTCCACACAGACCAGTAATGCTGTTAAGTCAATTTTACTACAATGAAGTAAAACAGACTAAGATTAAAGCACCTCTGTCTAAGCAATGCATATGGAGAATGATTAATTGATCAAAAAGTAATTTACAAAAGCAAATCAATCACAGAATTTACTGTTTGTTTAGCTTTCCAAACAAGACTAACAATGTGGCTCAAAAATATTATAAAAGATTACGTGTAAATACAGTTAATAATATGTGAAATGTAACTGAAACATTTTATTCACATTATATTATTGTTGTTGTTGTTGTTGTTGTTATTGTTTTACTTTTAGCTATCATTGTTAAAACCCTGATGACCTGAAATCCTAAATAAATTTTATAATACAGTACAAATAAGCCAGGACTTCTTACCAAAAAAATTAAGTGCAATTGTTAATGGCACAATAACCCATAATTTGACTTCTGGCTTGTTATTAATACATAAGGATATTTACATTTTGCAAGGTGACTTCTTTCACTCACCCACAAACTGTTTGGCCAGGAAGAAATTTGTGAATGGCCAAGGAAAATGTAGAATGTTGTTACATGTGCTAATTTGTTTCATTCTATCAAAAGTAAATATAATCTATACTGATAATATGGATATTATCAGTAATAATAGGGATATGCTATATTAAATAAATCATTCATCTGAGAGAAATTTGCCCTTCAACACAGTTTGCAAAAGACTGATTAACAGGGCAATGCATAATAAGCTATCCTTTTGGGGGGGGGGGGAGGATTTTCTTGCAGTTTCTTCAGTGTAAGTTTAAGCCTCAATAGTTGATCAAGCAAAACATGCGGGAAATGTTTAGGGTTTTTTTTTTTTAACTGTATGAACCTAAGAAGATATCACAGAGTTTTTCCTGTGTAGCTAATCTTCCTACTACTTGACACAATAGTAATATCCCACTGTTAGTATCCATGAATGCTATCTGAACAGGAAATATTGTAAGGGGGGGGATAGGGTAAGATTTGCCTCTGTAACTGTTACTCCATTCATGGGAATGGAGTAATACTGTAATACTGAAGAACATGTTACATAGTCCCACTTTAGTCATAAAAGCTGTCTGGGTAATTTTGGGCCAATCACTCATTCTCAGCCCAATTCACCTCACAGTATTGTTATGGGGGGAAAGAGGAGGAGAAAGAAGTACTATGAATGTTTGGTGCCTTAAGTTACTTAAAAAGTAATAAGAGGGGATATAAAAATAAACATAGATACATAGCTACATAGGACATTTTAGCATCTAATGAGGTTCATGACTTTACCAAAATCAGATACGAGGAGAACCATATTGCAGAGAAGGGCTGATATGTTAATATCCCGAGGGTTTTATCTACATAAAACAGGCTAGAATTGAGAGATAGTGATTCACAGCAACTCTTAATAAAGACTTTGAGAATTGTCATCTGCTTTATGTGACAAGGCTTTGCAAATAATTTTCACTGTATGTCAAAATGCGTTAGCATATGTTAATTAACAAGATAAGGGTCAGCCTTTCTAAAGGTTCTGATCTCAAGATTTAATGAATGTAGTTTTTCTTATCCTAAATGCCCAGGATGACTAGGGATAATATTTCAACACTCCTAGAAAACACTGGGTTTGAGAGGGCTGATATAAACAGACAACAGAACAATTTTATTATTTACACAGCAGGCAAGTTTTTTTTTAAAAAAATGATGATCTAATTGTTCAGTTCAATATAAATGCTTGTGATCGTGTTTCTAACTCACCTGAAATCCGTGCATGTGCTACAACACTAACAAAACATTCTAAAACTTGCCCTGATGCAAAAGAAATCCAATCAAATACTGTAATTAGTTTTAAAATTATCCAAGTAATCCCTGACGTTCTGGATAAATTTTCCTCCAAGAAAGAAAAGGGAACCCAAGAGCTCAAACATAACAAGGTGCTGCCTTCACGAGAACCTGGAGGAGGATACCTGACTGCAACATTATCTAACCTCTGAAGCCTAGATCTCTGGAGTGCAAAATCAAAGAATGGGCATATGAGGAAGTGCTTAGTATGTCTCAAAAGGAATACCTCAAAAGTCTGCAGTCTGGGTGGAATTCTGCTGGTTAATGTTGACTGGTCTGGGGTTGCATTATTCTGGAGGTAGTTAACAGACGAGATTAAAAAAAAAAACCTCCCCCCCCCATGTGCATTTCATTCCTTTCTCTTCCTATCTTGTTAATTTTAAACTAATTTCATATTATTTATTGTTTTAATGCTTTTATTGGTTTTAGTGTTTGTAAGCTACTTAGAGTTGCCTCTAGGCAGGATGTGCAGTGTATAAGTTGAATAATAAATAAAATAATAAATAAATAACATAGCTGGTTTGTTCAAACTAGACAATGTTGTAGTGAGTCAATTGTTCTAACCATTTTATCCTGATCATGGATTTCAGGTGACTGAACCTTGGACTTTGATTTCCTGTTGCTTGGACTCCTTTAGTCTATTAGCCTGGATCTTGACCAGCTGTTTTATAAGTCACCTTGCTACGGTATCTCTCAAGATTTGTTATAAATATATATTGTAAATATTCCTTTCAACATATATTATAAACAGAGATATAAACAAAGGCTGTAACTAAAACAAAGCAATGAAACCTTAATACTCTAATTGCTAACTATGGTTAGGGGGATTATAAGAATTGGAATCCATTTATAAGCACTTGGAAAAGAATGATTTGTAGGCTGATCATTTAAAGTTGCACCTCAATTAGAACAGGCACACAAATGCATTTTTAATTTATGGCAACTGGATGTTTAAAATCATAGGTTTATTAACTCTCTCTGGGACAGAAGAAGTCATACTATAATTGACATTAATTTCAATGCAACCCATCAAATCTTTGGTGTCAGAATTATAAGAGCCAAGCCAATTTCACACCTTGGACTGCTTCTTTTAGAAATAAGGCATGAATGTCCTTTACAACCAGAAAGCGAAGGCTAAAAGTCATCTGTGATCTCACCATGTTTGATACACACTAGTTTAACTTTCATTTTCAAAAGAACAGGCACATTTCTAAAAAAATACATGCCGGATTCTAAGAAATCAAACCTTTCAAAATGAAAGAGACTAATCTCTGTTTCTAGCTCTGGCATATCTGCACTTTGCTAATAACTTGTCCTCATATGATGGTGTATGCAAAATCTTCTCTTAAATTTGGTTCTCTGTGGGAAAATATTTTGGGGAAGCCCTATTGAAGATGGGCCTGCCACTATCTGTTGGTAAGACCAGAGCCAAAAAGTAATAACTAGCTCTTTGACATCTCTTTTTGTGTTTCTGACAGCTCTCTCCCTCTTTTTTTTTTCTTTTCTTTCACTTTTCTGTCATCTTCTAACTTTCCTAAGCAGAGACTCAGAAAAGAAATAGACCTCTTACTGGAGGTCTGATCTGATCAGTTGCAGACAGCATCTGAGATTAAGCTAAGACTAGTTAAATATTATACATGTCAGGCTTCATTTTTGATTAAGAGTTATCCAAGTACTCTTGCCCACGTGTACCAAGAAAAGCACTTGAAACGTGATGACTAATGTGTAACATTACAAAAATAATAGAAACTATGGATTCTTTTCTTTTCAGTTAGTCATAAATGAATGCAAAAAGCAGTTACATTACAAAGTTATGGTTTACCAAATGTATAGAAATTTGTTGAAAAAATGTGATTAAATTCTTAAGTGCATCCTGAAAAAATAGTAACTTGAGAAAAGGAAAATGTTTTCCTAGAATTTTTGAGAGAAAAAAAATGATAGTAAAATTCACAACATAGAGGGAAATTAAATGCTCGCTCTCTATTGGAATCACATTACTTTCATATTCTGTCCTTCAATAAATGGTTTGGGAAGAAAAAAAGAGTAAAAATAAAGTGATGACATATTCTGACAGTAACTATTTTAAGGATGCATTAAAGGTTTGTAGATGCCTTTGGAACTTTACTGAAAAACCTATCAACAGTAGCTCTGCACAGGAAACATACAGGTATCAGTCAGAAAAGTGTATGTCAGAGCACCACTTGGAGATACCCAAAACTAAAGGAGATGGTCTGAATACAAAACATGAACTCTTGAATATTTTGTCTTCCCTTGAATTTTCTGTAATTAAGTAACACAGAAACTGCAACGTTGAGAAGGGCAAAATAACACTCTGGAAATAACAGTACCAAACAATCAACTTGCTATGTGGGCAGAACTTCACTTAAATCTAAGTTGGAGTTACAGATTTTCAGCAAGGGGAAAGGGGAAAGGGGAAAGGGGAAAAAACCCACATTGGTGGAGAAGAATCAGCTGCTTAAGTGTTAGACGACTCTGAAGTGAAGCAGTAGGTAAACGTCGATGAAGGAAATGAATAAAATTGGGACAGCAATTATTTTAGTAGAAAGAATTGAACTGAGAAGATATACTATAAAAGGGTAACATGCTAAAGTTACTATGCTAAAAGAAAGCAAGGGATATTTTTATACAAACTACTCATTCTCCAACTGGCATCCTTCCCTATCAAAACTCTGAGAGCAAATTTAAATAATAGAGTTTATCCTTCTAATTTGAGTATGACATTTTACCTTCAACTGTAATAAAGGTTCCAATATTTGCCTCTCCCCCAAATGGCAGAGATCTATCAAATAAATTGCAGAGATCTATTTTTAAAATCCCTAAAATGTTATATCCAGATATTCTCTAATATTTTATTACCACTTTCAGTCAGCACACAATCTTCTTTTTAAAGATATATGACAAATTCTTCACAGTACTAGATGGGGGAAACAAAATAGTTGCATTATGAGATGCATATAATATAAATCAAGCTTATATATATATATTTAAAGCATGACATTCCATCACTAGTGTTGGACAAATGCTTAATATCACATACTGACTGTTAGATGCAGAGATCTACACCTTGCCTTATAATAATTCTCCTGTAGAGGAGGTCCTTATTTAGTGACCACTTCATTTAGAGACTAATTGCAGTTAAGATGGTGATGAAAATGTACCTCTGCAACTACTTGTTGCATTATGACTTTTACAGGTCTGCAAAGCAAAGGAAAGCTGAAGTAAGATCATAAAACAATGAAGTTCCACTTAGTAGCTACTTCACTTACCAGCCAAGCTACCAGTTCCAAATGGGGACACTAAATGAAGACTCCTAATTACATATCAGATTTCTTATCCAATAAAAGGCATAATTACTGATGATTTGATAAAACTTACATAACTTTACATGCAAACTAAACAGCATAATTAAAAAATATTTTTAATCACCTTATGTACATATGTATTTCTAAAGAATCATTCTCTCTTTTGTAAGATATGAGCAGTGTTCCTCCTAAAATTGATATGTGCAATTATCTGAATTATGCATAATTATACAAATATTATAGGTAGAAGCTTGGTTAAAACAATCTACTGCAATTGTTTGATGGATTCAAATACAGTTGGGGATTTTCCAGTTTCCTTGTTAGTAATGCTGAAACCTGGCCAATTTCTAGGATTAAACAATTGCCTGGACAGTAGATACCATCATTCTTCAACCCTATTCTGTTCTTTGCAGAATAAAACCAGTCATCTGGTTAAATAGGGAAATGAAGGACTAAAGCAAATTGAGCAGTATCTGAGGGCTAAATGGAGAAAATCTCAGGGCAAATGACATTTAAAGACTACCTGGACTACTCTTCTATGAGTGGAGCCATAATCTCTCTGTTTCCCTAGGGCTCATTCAGAATTGGGTGGCACTTTTTCCTGCACTATATGACACTAGGATCCTGGATTGGTAGAACTAGAGCAACTGACAATTTACTTTAAGCATCTGCATAATTCATTGCAGATAAAAAATAATCGGATTTAGCCTTCAAAGTTGGGATAAGGGAATGATGATGAAACACTCATCCAATTTAGATTCTTTGTAACTTGTAAATATTGGGGATATGGATAGGATATTTAAAGAAGCAAGAGCTTCTCTCTCTTGTTTGATTAGATTGGGTGTTGGTCCTTACCTGACACGCCATTTCTCTGGAGCCGGGAGGATCATCCAGAGAGTGGGAGGTGCTTCAGTCTGCGTTGTTGAAGGCTGAGCTTAATTACTGAGGAATGCTCCGCCCTCTGTCACGTGGCTCCCTTGCATTCCCCAGTTTACGCAAAGACGAGAGTGAAGAGAAGATCGTGCTCTCATCTTACTATGCTAAGCGGTTCCTTGGCCGAAACAAGACCCCACCAGACGGTGAACTTAAAAGAGTGGAGCTGGATGATCCTCCCGGCTCCAGAGAAATGGCGTGTCAGGTAAGGACCAACGCCCATTCTCCTGAGAGCCGGTCGGATCATCCAGAGAGTGGGACATAGCAAAGCTTGGCTGTCCTATGGGAGGGACTCCGTCTGGTTCTGGAGTCCCTGTGGTTCCTTGAGGACTCGCTGGAGAACTCGTCTCCCAAACGAAGCCTCCGCCGAGGCAAATATGTCGATCTTATAATGCCTAATGAAGGGAGATGGGGAGGCCCTGTTGGCTGCCCGACAAATATCAGCAATTGGAGCCTGGGTGGCCCAAGCTGCCGAGGTGGCTGCACTTCTGGTGGAGTGTGCTGTTATGCCGCTGGGCACCGGCAGAGCCTGGGACAAGTAAGCTTTGGAAATAGTAGCTCTAACCCAGAGGCCGATGGTTGCCGGGGACACTTTGTGTCCTAAGGATTTAGGTTGAAAGAAAAGGAATAAGGATTCGGACTTCCTAAAGGGCTGGGTACGTTTAATGTAAATGCGGAGGTCCCATCTTACGTCCAGGGTGTGCCAAAGCTTCTCCCTTTCCCGCGAGGGATTTGGGCAGAAGTTCGGAAGCGTGAGTTCCTGTGCCCTGTGGAAGGCTGAATTGACCTTAGGCAAGAAAGTAGGGTCCGGCCGTAGAACCACCCGGTCGGCATGGAAGATGCAAAGGTCTTTCCTCACCGACAAGGCGGCTATCTCCGATATTCGGCGAGCCAAAGTAATGGCCACCAGGAATACGACTTTGAAAGTTAGGAACTGGAGTGAGGATTCCCTGAAAGGCTCAAAGGGATGACTAGTAAGGGACGTCAGGACCTTGTTGAGGTCCCAGGTAGGGTATCTGTGTACAGTTGGGGGACACAAGTTAGTTGCTCCCCTAAGGAATGCCCTAATGCGAGGGTGGAGGGAGAGGGTACTCAGATTGTCGCAAATAATCACAGTTGAAAGGGCTGCTACCTGACGCCTCAGGGTGTTCGGAGAAAGTCCCTTCCTCAGACCTTCTTGGAGGAATTCCAAAACTTGAGTAATGGAGGGTGAAAGAGGGTTGATCTGGAAATTATGGCACCACTTGCAGAAGCTATTCCAAGTGGCATTGTATATTCGAGTTGTTGAGGGCTGCCTTGCGGCTAAAATGGTATCAATAACCTGGTCAGAGAACTGCTCCTTCCTTAGACGTTCCCGCTCAACCTCCAAATGGCTAACTGAAGCCACTGAGGGTCCGGGTGTTGGAGGGGCCCCCGGGAAAGGGATATCCTGTGTGAGGGAATTTTCCAAGGGGGGGCCACCGATAGATAGCGGAGGTCCGCAAACCATGGGCGCCTGGGCCAGTAGGGTGCCACTAAAATCAGCTCTGCTTTCTCGGAGATGAGCTTCTGGATGACCCTGGGAACCAGGGCCAACGGAGGGAATGCATATAGAAGCCCTGTGGGCCAGGGGCAGCGGAGGGCGTTGTGATTCTCGGCCCCGTGGGAGGGATACCTCGAGAAAAACCTGGGGAGTTGGGTGTTGAGCGGGGATGCGAAGAGGTCTACTGACGGGAGGCCGAACATCACGGTCGCTTCCCTGAACAGTGACGGGTGAATGCGCCACTCGGACTGGTCCACCGTGGTCCTGCTCAGCCAATCTGCTTGGGTGTTTGAGAACCCTGAGATGTGCTCGGCTTTGAGAGAGAGGAGATTGCGCTCCGCCCAACGGCAGAGGCGCTCGGCCTCTCTCATCAAACTTATGGACTGGGTGCCCCCTTGTCGGTTGACGTGAGCCTTGGCGGTGACGTTGTCTGTGAGTATCAGGACATGCCGCCCACGTACATGGGGAAGGAAGTTGCGCAGGGCCAGGTGGATGGCACGAAGTTCTAACCAGTTTATATTGCGTGTGCGTTCTACCTGTGACCATTTGCCCTGTATCGAGAGCGAGTGGATGTGAGCGCCCCATCCGGACAGGCTGGCATCTGTGGTGAGGATGAGGCTTAGGGGTTCCTTGAAGCAGTGCCCCCTGTTGATGGCGGGACTGGTCCACCAGAGGAGAGACGTGAGGACCCTTGAAGGCACCTTGACCGCGGCCTTTGAATTGCTTCTGTCGGTCCTTTGGAACGGGAGCATGAACCATTGTAGGGATCTAGTGTGTAAACGGGCCCAGGGAACAATGGAAATATATGAGACCATTTTACCGAGTAATTTAGACAATTCTAAAAGTGTTACCTTTCTTGATCGTCTGATATGTTTGACAGTCTCCTGGATGCTACGGAATCTCTCAGAGGAAAGGAAGACCTTTCCCTCAACCGAGTCAATGACGGACCCCAAGTGGGTGATCCGTGTAGATGGTAACAGATGGCTCTTTTGCCAGTTTACTAGGAACCCATGATCTTGGAGGGCAGAAAGAGTAGCTCTGATATCCTTTTCTGCTTGGGGTCTGGAGTGAGACAGGATGAGGATGTCATCCAGATAACAGCAAAAACGAACCGGGAGGTCCCTGAGGTGGGCCGCGAGGACTGCGAGGACCTTAGTGAAGGTTCTTGGGGCAGAGGCCAATCCAAAGGGAAGTGCCACATATTGGAAGTGGTGATGATTGTAGCAGAATCTGAGGAATTTGGAATGGGAGGGCCGGATTGGGATGTGAAGGTATGCCTCTGAAAGGTCTATGGAGGATAGCCAGTCCCCCTGCCTGATGCCTAGTAGAATGGATTGTAGGGTGTGCATCTTAAACCTGCAGTAGGTCAGGTAACGGTTAAGGCGTTTCAGGTCTAGAATAGCCCTCCATCCCCCTGAAGATTTGGGGACCACGAAGAGGTGAGAGTAAAACCCCTGCCTCCGCTGGGATGGTGATACAGGTTGTATGGCCTGTATGGAGAGGAGATGGCGGATAGCTGAATCCATTAGGTTGCGTTTGGTGAGATCCTTGGAGGGGGGGATGCCATAAAAATTCAGGAGGGGTGCGCTGAAATTCAAGCGCGAGGCCCAGTCTGATGGTCTCCCTGACCCAGGCATCGGAGGTGGAAGAGTCCCACCGGTCGGCGAAATGCTTGAGGCGTCCACCGATGGGGAGGGGTGGATGGGGTCTATTTGTTGCGCCGGAAGGGCTTCCCTCCTGAACCCCTGAAGAGGCGCCTGCAGCTGCTGCCCCTCCTGCTCCTGTCACCCGGATCGGCTCGATCCTGGGGCTGGAAAGGCCAGAAGGAGGGGGGTCTCAGGTACCTGGGCGGGAAAGGAAACTGGTAGAAAGGTTGTGAGGAACCTCTCCAAAAGGGCTGTGTTCTTGAGTCTGACCTACGGAAAAGGGGGGGAAGAAATTTTTTCTTGCTTCTGGTTTCTGATAGAAATGGCTCCAGGACGGTGCCGAATAATTTGTCCCCTTTTATGGGGGCGGTGGCCAGCTTAACCTTGTTTTTTACGTCTGCCTGCCAGTGTTTGAGCCAGAGCAGGCAGCGAGCTGTAACATGAGAGGATATTGCTCGGGCAGAGAACTTAACCGCGTGGTATGTGGCGTCGGCCGAGAATTCTGCCGCAGCCGTCAATTTTTCTATGTCCTGGTGTGCCCTTGTGTTAGAGGGGGGGACATGCTGCCTCAGTTGATGGAGCCACCGGATCGAAGACTTGGTGAAGAAGGAAGCGGCAGTGGCCGATCTAATGGCCCAGGTGTCCGCTTGGTGAGCCTACGTAAAGCAAGCTCGGACTTCTTGTCCTCAGGCTTCAGGACCTCCAGGGAATCACTGGGGGAGGACGAGGATGCCAAACCAACGATGGGCTCATCTACCTCAGGAGTGTTAAGCAGGTTGCCGAAGCTCGACTCAAGGTTAAAGAACCTCCTGTCCTGGCTAGATGGGGCGGGGGGGCCCTTGTGGAGTCTAACTGGTTTGAGACTAAGTCATGAAAAATGGGCGGGGCCAGGATCACCTCCGCCTCCACCATGGGCTGCCGAAAGATGGCGTCCTCCTGTCCCTCTGCTGGGGAAGGGAAAGCCGAGGAGGACTGTACAGACAGGCCAGAAATGTTCCTGGCCTTAAATAGAAGCGATTTAAACATGTGCGGCTTGAACAGGCCCACAAAGGTGGGTTGATCCGGGGTGAGGCCCTCGTCCTCGGACATGTCCCCCTCCATAGGGTCTATCTCCGATAGGGGCTCCCCCTGGTGTGTAGACCCCCATTCCAATTCCTCCTCCTCCCCGAACCGATCTAGGTCCTCCATGGCCTCCTCCAGATCCCTTTCTGGGAGAGGACTGCCCTCCTGTAAAGGTACCTGACCAAAAGTGGGGTCCGATCTAGGCGAGGACCTGACTGATGGTGAGTCGTGTTCGGGCGTCATCGAGGGAGGACCAGACCTGGACATCTGTTGCAGGCCCTCTGCAATCCCCTGGCGAATAGCCCGTTCCATCCATGCCTGCATGTGCGCAGGGATCTCAACTGTGGCAACCTCCTCATGGCGCAGACCAGTGGCCATGGGCGTAAATGTTGCTTCCGGCATCTGCCTGGTCATTGGTCTGGGAACCTGGTGTCCCTGGGATGGGCTGCGCCTGGAGAGGGAAGAGCAATCTGGAGATGGGGTGTGTGTCTGGAGGTAGAGGGAGCAGAGGGTGGAGGGGCTGGAAATACCGGTTGTGTCTCTCTAGATCGTCTGTCAAATTCTTTCTCCAGTGCCCTATGACGTCTTAGAGCGTCCCTCTGAGAAGCTTTGGAAGTTTCTTTAGGGGCTTCCTTAGCCTGTTTGCGCAGGTGGTAGGATTTAGATTTGGCCTTCAAAGAAGGGCCTTTAGCGGAATTGTCATCTGCCATTGTAGAGGAAAGGACTGTAATACAAATGTAAAGGCTGTTGGCTCGCCAAGGGTTCGACCTACAACAAAGGCCGGGTGTCCTTTTGCTGGCCCACACCCCCTTTTGGAATTTTAAATGTATATAAACTAATATAATTATTAATACCTTTATGCCTAAGCGTACGATCAAGATATATAAGCCAACCAGTGTTGGCAACATTAAATAGCCAAATATTGATAAGATGTAAATATATATATATGCAAATACGTATATATATCTATATCTATATATATCTATATCAATCTATATATAATCTATCTATATATATATAATTGTGTATCTAAATATATTTAGATATCTATGTAATGATAAATATTACTATTAGTATTATTATTATTTACCACATTTAATCCAAGGTGTAGTTGGAGCTCCCAGGAAGGAGTGACCCCAGGAATTGCTGTTAATATTGCCAATGTGCCAAATAAAACGCCTGAGGCTGGAGTGAGGCCTCGGGCAGCTGGAGCTCCCAGGCAACAACCGGGAGGGATAGGCTGCTATTTCCTGCCCTGAGCGTGCTGCGGAAAGCCAACAAGTTTGCCAATTCCCCTAAATATCTGATAGCTCTCACAGGCTGGAAGGCCTATAATTAGAGCTAGTCCCTTCGCAGCTCAATGAGGCCTCTAAAAGCGGCGCCCAACATGCGGCGGCGCCCAAAATGGCGGTCGCCCACGCTCCCTTACTCACAGGCTGCTCAGGGCCAAAATCAGCCTCTCCGGCACATCTAGGGACCGAGAGAGGCAGCCAGGTGATTTTCGCCCCTTCCTGGGGCAATCGGCGTTTACGGTGGGGGGGAACACCAGCTGCGCTATTACAGCGCGATCAAATAAAGCCGCTACGAGTGCAGCATAGAAAAGCGGCAGGAAGAGGATCAAATTGAGGGGGGGGATTGGCGCTGGAGCGCGGAAGCCGCCCACTGAGCAGCCCCCCCGGGGGTGAAGAAACGCGCTCTCCTGTTAAATCACTATCCCAATGCGCTTAGAGTCTAAGGAGAACCGGGGCAATGATAATCAAACCTGATGAAAAAAGAGCTCTTGAATCGGCCAAGGAGTGGTGAAGTACACAGCCTACTCTCACGAAGGCTGAGCGTAAACTGGGGAATGCAAGGGAGCCACGTGACGGAGGGCGGAGCATTCCTCAGTAATTAAGCTCAGCCTTCAACAATGCAGACTGAAGCACCTCCCACTCTTTGGATGATCCGACCGGCTCTCAGGAGAATGGACACAGCAAGACTGGCCCGATCAAACGAGATCATCCATAGCTGTGTGTTGCACAAGCTGCTTAATTCTACAGGACCATATCTGTAAGTGTCCAATGACTTTGGTGGGCTATTAAATCTGGTATCATAACGTGAACATATGCTTAGTGAATGATTTGCATAAGTCTCCAATTATTGTTTTGGTATAATTAAAGGTATTGGTTATACCTTTAAAGCTTTAACACCCTGTAGCTTGAATAATTTTATTCTATTCTTCAATGGTTTTACTGTTTTATTTCTTAAGTTATGCAGGCATTATCCTGAAAAATTGAATTTTAGGACAAACAATTACAAATCACAGATGACTAAGTTGAATGTTAAGTCTGATTTTTTTTTCTTGACTGTATGTAAGGCCTATATATAGACATTAACAAAAGCTGTCCCACATTTAAAAATCCAAAACAAAAAATATTTTCCATAAAATAGTCAGCCCAGTTGCCTGGAAATCCAGGGAATTATAATCCAGAATAATAATCCATATTCCACTATTGTATATACTTGCAGCATTTCTGTACATGATACAGTATTTTTGTCCCTCCCTCCCATTGTGGACATTATGGCTATAGTCCTTTCCAAAAGATTCTTCTCTATTAACCAAGCTTGGATAATGCCTGCATCTCAAAAAACAGCAGTTTTCAAACACATAGCTGTGCTGGGTCTTTTGTGCCAAAACTAATAGTCTTGGAGCACCTTGAATACTAATTTGTTACAAGAAATAAACAGAAATCTGTCTTACATAGCTTGAATGTCATAAGTATATAGTTGCTGATATTTGAAAAAAATCATTAGCTATTTTAATGGTCTTAGTATGTAGACAAAGTGATAAGTCAGTAATGTCCATCTCCATGACATGAAAGGTTTTACCCGGTACTCCTACAGAACAAGCTGATCTTACAGGTTCAGGTTAGTTTAGGCCAGTTTGTTCCTGTTTCCAATCTCTTCCTTTATGTGGAAACTACACCGTAATTGAAGGATTTTGCAGACTGCTGCATAAGTCAGCCAGCTAGCATAAGCCAGAAGTTTTAAATATTTTTAATATAACATGAGGCTGATAAGTGTCAAGTTATACATCGAGTATATTAAAAGGGCTGCTAATACTTATGTTTTCAAAAAACAATTACTTGCAGTAAACTAACAAAAGGAAAAACATAATTTCTAATAAGGCCAATAAATAATATTAAATACAACCTATAAATAGTAACTATATACCATCAAGTTGGTATTGACTCTTACAACCATCTATTTTCTCTATACAAAATTATAGACTATATTATGATAATATTTTCTCTCATTCTCCCTCTTCAACAATTTCTGATACCTTTGTATATCACAGGCTTGAACAGCAGTTTCTAGCCCTTTGTCAGTAATACTCTTTTGTCCAATAGGTATACCTGTCATTGCTCAGCAATCCTTTGGAACAAGGTAAGAGGCCAAAATGTTGTAAAGCATATATCACAATCCGAGAAGCCACATTTGATAAATCTGGGTTAAGCATTTGAAGAGGCTGAATGAATTGAAGATCAGGTGGCAGCTACAATTTTTGCACACCTTCAGGTAGTTCTCCAGTTATGCCTATTCCTGGAATGGGAGGCTTTGTTCAGTCATCCATGCCCTTGTAACACCCCCCCCACACACACACACACTTAGATTACTGAAATATTCTTGACATGGAGCTGCCCTTGAAGAGCATTTGGGAACTCCAGTTAGTGCAAAGTACAACTGAATAAATGGTGCCAACTACAGTTCATTTAACACCACTACCCTGTGAGCTGCACTGGGTGCCAGCATGTTTCTAGGTGCAATTCAAGGTGCTGCTTGCCACCATAGTCCACCATATTACATTGATATGTAACTAGACCACTTAACTAGACCATCAAATACATTTTCTATGGTAGATTTCAGCATACTACAACAAAGAAAATGACAAATTTCCGTATTATCCATATACTGTAAAATCAGTATATAGTGTGAACATCAAGCACACAATATAGTGTGAACATCAAGCACACATTTCCACATATCTTTTTAAAGTATTTCATTTAAGATATAATGCACAAATTTACAAGCATATTTCATAACTATTTTAAGACAACAATGATATAACAGTTCTATATACATTTAAATTACTCATATCCAGATTTTAGTATACTTGTCCCAAGACTTGTCCCAAGACAGATAATTCTTCTAGCCAGAAAATAATAAATCTATATTAAGAAATGTAGGGAAACTAGAAATTTCTGCATGATTGAACATGGACATTTAAACTGTGGACATTTAAATTGTGGGCATTTATATTGTACCACACACACATATACAGAGGGCACATTTTTTATGTTTGCTGTAGGGGAAAACACTAAACAAAATTCTATCCTGAGTTTAGCAGCCACCCTCTGCATAGCCTCACTGAGTAAAGATGTTAATAATGCTAATTTGTAAATCCCTGCTTTTTGTCATCTTAATATAGCTTGTACTGGTTACCAATATTCATGATCAAAGAAACACCTGGCAGCTTATATGAAGAAAGCAGCATCTAATCTTTTAGCAACAGTACTACAACAGTGACAATATTTTTTATATCAAACTAGACTGCAGATTTATCAATAGCAGTAATACCAAGGAGGAGCAAATTACAATACATTTTGGTCTTATATGCATCCCTCTTCTCTCTGAGAAGAGGACCTTCAAAATTTGTATTTAACTATTGTATTTGCTATCTCATTAGATACTAGAATTCTTGCTAAATCTGCTGATGTATTTAAACATGAAAAACTATGGTATGAAGTTAGTGTATTTCAAATCAGCCATAGATAATATTAATCAATTGATCAGTTGATCAGTTAGAGTAGACCAAAAATAACACATAATCAGAAGTAGGTGAAAATTTGCAACCATAGTCTTCAAATACAGCAGGAGGAAGATACAAGTTTGTGACTCACTTCAGCTCATTTACATGCCACGGCAGCAGAATATTCTGATATTTGTAATCCCAACAGATCTGTTGCACCAAACTATGAGTTAGTGCATAGGTGCAAACCCTGACTGTAAGCCAAAGCTTTCCAAATATTCCCACTAAAACAGAGTCAATTCAATTTTGTCTAGCCCTTTCTAGTATGATATCACTAATATGGCCCATGGCACAGAAATGGCTGCATAGTTTAGCATCCTTGTGCAAATTGTTTTTAGCAATTGCAACTCAAAAGTACTAATGCTGGTGACCATACTCAAACTACAGAAATGGTGAGACTGCTGATTCCTTCCAAAAGCATCTGTAACTAATAACCACAGATATTACAGAGCATGTTGTTTTGTTTTGTTTTAAACATGGGCAAAGCAAACATTCTGGCTTTCTCCTTCTAGAAAGAAGCCATTAATTCATTAGGAAGCAGCAATCTTTGGAGAAAATGTTTCCACTTGATATTTCTGAATATGCAAACCCAACAAAATGGTACATCTGAATCACTATTCTGTACTGAAACTGCAAATAAGAAACTACTGTTACCGTCAGTAGAACTGACGATTTCTGCAAGAGAAGCATAAAGAAAGTGAACCAAGAACTGTCAAACTTGTTTCATAAAAGCTATCTAATTGTAACAACTGCCATTATGTTTACCTCAGCTTGAAGTCAGTTCAGACTATTAAAGAAGTACATAGAACTTGAAATCAAGGTATCTTAATATGGTCACTTCACATTTAAAATGTTTGCATATAGATTAGGAGTTTAAACTTGAAAAAAAGTTAAGACTAAATCCTTTGCAAAGTTTCCTAAAAATTATCCTTGCTGAATATAATTATTTTCAATAAAATGGTATTGGATTCCACATAGCTAAACGGAGATTTGAAACTCAAATTCTAATTCATGTAACATACTAGGAAAAAAAAGAAGAAAAGATGTTTTTCTTTTGAAAACATAAAACTACTGGTAGTAGTATTTGATATTATTTCTGTAGCTCTAATTGGAAATGAAGATCAATTTTAGTCAGGATGCTACATTCTATTACAATTATCATCTAGCAAAACATAAGCCTTTTGATCCAAGTCTATGTGTTAAATACAAAGTGAAAGCATTCTAACAGAAAATATATTTTATTTCAACTATGTAACATTTTGGATTTGAAGCTAAAAAACACTTCAGAGCCCATGAGGGCATGAACATAGAACTCATCTACAACTTTAAACCAAATATGTCATTTCTAGGATGATATATTTAATTTAAAGTGTCGAAGTCTGTTGCTATGTGAGAGGGCTATCATGCACTGTGAAGTACCTTTTTGCTTCTGACTCCAAAGTCTTGCAAATCATATGTGAAAAACCATATGCATATTTCATGCCTGCAGATTTAATAATTACACCAAAATCATTTTTACAATATTAAACACTTTTATTCACTGAATTTAAAGGTGGTTCTGCGTCTCAGAAAACCTGCAATCATCTGCTTGAAAATTGGACTTCAATGGAAATCAGACAGATTTTGAATCCATGCAACAGGTATTAACCTCCCATTTAGATAAATGCACATGCATGTGTATCCTTATGAAGATCAGACCTAACTAGATATTCAAGCATATAAAAATAGGACTGGTAAATGATCCAATAATAACTATTTATACTTACATATTCACATATAGATATCATTAAGCTGAAGACAAAGCTACAGAGATAGCATACCAGAATGGGTTGGCATCATTCAAATTATTAAACAGAAACAACAAGAAATGGATTACAAACTTATTCTTCTCAAATTAAGTTTGACTTAGATAGTATCTAAGGAACACTTTCTTCCACAGTGCAGTTCTTTTCCATAATAACAGGCAAGCTTAATTGCTCTTTAGAGCAGTCTCATGAGAATTGGTAAGCAATATGTGTGTATTATTGAAATGTTTAATACTGGCCCACTTCAGTGCAATCTTCAATACCATATGTTTATATAATTTCCCATTGTGCACAATATGATTTACTCCCAAATGAATATGTAAATTCATTCTCAGAATTACAATCTGAGAATTTCTGGACTGAGTTTGAAGAAAGTTAAGATCTATAGAATAATATTTAATTTCTTGTTTCTAATTTTTCAGTATGCTCTACTGGATTATTGTTAATACATTGAAACAATGTCCACCAATTGCACCCTAAGCAATTAGCAAAATGTAAACCTGCGCTATTTTTACATTTGGCTGTGATTCAAATCTAACTTATTTAGACAGCATCTAAAACAATTTCTTCAAAGAAGCAGATCTTCATTTGAGAGGTCAGGTGTTCTTCAGCAATACAACATGCAATCCAGGTGCTATTTTCTAGACAGCTATTTCCTCAAACAGTGCATTTACATGTATGGGCATGTACAATCAACCATATCCAACCCTGCAAATTGTGACCAAACAACAACCCTCCTGAGAGGGTCTACCATGAGAAAATGGTCTTCAAGACAAAGTCAATCTCCCTAAGAATTCCACATCTGAAGTCTGTCAATAACATCCAGTTTTAGTGATAATATGGTACATCCTCTTGAACTATTCTTCCTGCATATCTGTATGCAGCTTCCCATATAATAGATAAAAACTAACCTTCAAAACATTTCCTTTTGGAAAATCCATCAAGAGAAGAGAGAAGTTTGTCTTCATCCTATCCTTATATAACTCTCAATGTATTGTGGTTCTTATTTGTGAAAAACAATAGGACACCCTTCTGGAATCTCATTTTTAGATCTTTGCTCTTTAGTTTCATAGTCTTGTACTCTTTGTTGATTCATTAACACAGGAGGTCAACTGCCCAGAACTAATCAGTCTCACCACCACACTCTTGCTTATGCTTGTTACATGGTGAATTCAACATCTTGTTTCCTTAATCTTTCTAAGATTTTTTAAAAAACTGATCTTCTTCCCCATAGCAGCTAGCAATGCTTATCCTTGTCCCATTGATACAGAAACATACCCACCTGAACAATACGAAGTCAATTATAACTTGGATTAGAACTGTATAATTTACATACACACTAGATTTACAAAAGCACTTATTTTTGTGCATGTGACCCAGGAATGAGAGATATGGCATTATGCCACTAACACACAAAGGTAATTAATTGAGGAAATGTGTTTATGCAATTGGTGAGTTGTCAACACTGCCCCTATGGCCTATGTACAAGCTGCCAGCACACAGTCACGCAGGAAGCAAAACTGTTTTGATTTTTTAAAAAATCGTTTCAAATTGGAATAATGATTAAAAAAATTTTTTTTAACACTCGCTTCCACCAAACCTATATAAACCCACTAAACCCTCTACATAAGGAGCAAAATAAGGCCACCTGAGAAATAAGGGGAAAAATACATATAGTATCACAATAATTGTATACATAAAATATGCTTTACTGTATTATCAGGAATATACAATCTAATTCACAAGAAAAACGCCTCAAGAAATTACATGGGCTACAACCACAGCTACAACCAAGGACAAAGGGTAGGTAAAAATTAATCTAAATCAGTTACATACTAAATTTTCAAAACTTAAAAGCACAGAGAGGCGATCCGGGCAGAAAGTAAGGAATCTTAGCAGCACATCACTGGCCTCCTTCCAAGGGAAAACTGGAGGGTTTTGGTTTTTTTTAAAAGTCCTTTAACTGCCCCCCCCCCCCAAGTTTGCTGAGCAGACCGAAACTTGTCGAAGGAGTTGCCCAAAAGAGCCCGTGAATAAAGGCCGAACCACAACCTAGCAGCGACCGAGAGGAGGAGATGGCCCGGGGAGGGGTGTAAAATGAAAAAGGGGCTTCCCCTTAGCCTTCCCCTCTTTCTGTCTACCATTATGGGCGGGAGAAAGAAGGGCCGGGGTTTTAGTCGTGGGGGGGGGGGTGTTGAGGAAAAGAGGGGAAGGGACAGAAGGCGGAGAAACTGGGCCGTGCAGTCTCCCTCCGCACCGGCCGGGACAGCCAGGGGGGCGCAACAGAGACGAGCGAATCGTTTATCCTTCTTCCGAAGGGAAGAGTTTCCAGGGCCGGAGCGGGAGCGCTGGCTGGCTGGCCGCTTTACTTACTCAGTCCTCCGTCCGGGAAAGGGTGGGTGCCAATCCCTCCCGCCGCCGCCGCCGCTGCTGTTGCTGCCGCCGGCTAGAAGGTCCGGTTCGGTCCGCGGGGTGGACGTGACAAGAGCAGCGGGGCAGGGTCGGAGCGACGGGCTGGCAGGCTAAGCGAATCCGCCGCGCAGCCGAGAGAAGCGAGCCGGGAGCCGAGCAAGAGCGACGGGAAAGTTTGTGAGAAGGAGGGAGGAGCAGAAACTTGGAAAGAGAGCAAGAGGAGGAGGAGGGAGGGAAGGAGAATAGGAGTCAGCCCCCGCCCTTGTCGCAGATGGACAGCCTCAGCCACCACAGTCGCTGGGTGAGGAGACCTCCTCCTCCTTCTCCTCCTCCTCCTTCGGTGGAGGAGTCTCGCTTGGAGACGGGGGCGGGCGGGGGGTTGTTTCAGCCTGAGGCAGGACGGAAAGGGGGCTGGGAGGATACTGGATGGATTTACTGGAAAAGGCTGGGTCGTTAACAAACTAACTTCTAGTGAAGAGGAAGAGGGCAAAGGGTGGTGGTGATGGTAGAGAACTGCTTGCAGGAGGGAAAAGCTACGCGTGGAGTACATGAAAAGTTTGATGGAGCCAGATTCATCCATCTTCTTCGAGGGGATAGCAAGCCTACAAAAGGCGCGCTGTACATAAAACAACGCGCTTTGTATCTTTTGTTTTTGTTTTAAAGCATATATTCTGGCGCAAAATCTATTCGGGAAGACTGACTTCAAATCCTGATTAATCACTACAAAACCTCAAACCGGTTGCTAACTCACTCCACAGGTTGAGATTTATTTATTTATTTATTAAAAACCTATTGTAGTTGGGGAGGGCCACGGGGGAAAAAAAGCCCAAATCTATAGTCGGGTAATGTCTTTATTACCTAGTTTGCTCAAAAGATTGTGCAAACTTTCCAGAATCCCGAAACCCTTCTATCCAGTAAAATGTTAACAATAATAATAAACCAAACCAAAAGCATGGGATTGGGAAGCAGCAAAGCGAATCAAAAAACACGACTCAGATTTGTCGTTAGGCAGGCGAAAAGCCTGTTTCGCCAAAAGACGGTATGAAGTTCCCTTTGACAGCCCGCAGTCCCATGAAATGAATTCCGCCGCGTTTGCTTCATTATAAATATGCCTAGGGTATCGGTGGAAAGGCGGACTAAAATGAGCGTTCTTGTTCGACGCAGCAAAAGCTTGTATTGCTACGGGTAGTATTTCTAAAGCGAGCAGATTTAGACTGCGGAGATTTGTGTCTCTGGAGAAAGTTGATTCAGGCAGGACTCTGGTGCCCACCTGGACAGGTAGATTAACCTGTCTGGAACAGGTTGGACGGGTGGCCATTTTCTTATGTCTCCGATCCAAGATATGGGAGAAAGAGGTGAAGGTTAAAAAAGAACAGAAAAGAAAACCCCGCCGGTCTACGCTGGAGAAGAAACAGGACAAACTAGGAGGCACTGAGCTCCAGAGAAGAAGGCATTCTCTCCGCTCAGTCTGCTCCCAAATCTCAGCTCCGCACTCCGAAGCTGACGTCACCGTCTAAGGAGCGGCCCGTACTCGTTTCCTGTTTCGTTCCAGAGCCTTCCAAGCCGTCGCGCTGAGCCTCCTGCTGCAGCGCCACCTATAGATCTTCGTCGCGCAGCTTACATTTTGTTCGAAACCACTTAATTGCACTCAAGCAAAGCCACAGTCAACAATAGAGGAAGTCGGTGAGACATTTGAAATCTTATTTTCTTCCACCCTTCCTCCAAGGGTGGGCTGGAGGAAACGGATCCGACAACACCAAAAAAAAATTGCCTCTCGCGCTCTTGCCGTTTTCCACGACTTCTGATCTGCCATAGGTTTTTTGTTTTTAAACGTAGAAAGGAAATCAAGTACAGTACCAAAAAGAAAAGAAAAGAATTTGATTCTACATCACACCAGATTTTTAAAACAAGCATCCCACAAAAATTCTTACTTAATCTCTTAAAAGTCAGGCTAAACCTCAGGTTTTATAAATATCTGGAACATACTTGAGTGAATCTCTGATACTAATGCCACATAGAAATAGCTATATCTAAACATGAAAAGAAATTCCTGAGGTTTTGTTCTAATATGCATTCTCCCCATGACTTGATCTTCTTCAATTGCCATAAATTCTCCTTTTTGTTTCTTCCTGCATCTCCTTTTCTCCTCTCACCTCTCCCCCAATGTATACAATCTTGTGTGCCCTTCCTTCAGATAAGCATGACCATTACAGCATTTGAGCATTTATCTATTTCATTTTTGTACTACTGTAGACAAAAACCACTGTTAATATATAATTAAATTATAAAATCATTGGAAAAGTTATGTTAGAGAAGGCTAATATATACCTTTAGAAGTCCCATCATTTCGATCAGTTGATATTCTCTGCAGAACAAATGTAACAAATCAGTGCCAATAAAATATATGAAATAAATTAATATGTGGAGCAAATAGAGCATTGATGATGTTTTTTTTTTAAAAAAAAAAAAATCTGCTCACAGATCTGTAATTTGTAGTCCTTGAATGACACTGATGGACAACATATTCAGGGCAAAAGAATGTATTTGCCACATAACATAGAATTAACTTCCAGAATATGTAATGTATAATGAGTATTCACACAGCCCTGTCCCCCAAGGTTAAATCAAATTTATTTAATGATGGTCATAACCAGAAAAATAAATAAAAATATTAAATGACAATGACCAAATATAAACAAGACAATGTAGCAGTCTTATAAAACTAAAAACTAAGACTTAGAGATCAAAGAAAGGGAGAAATGGAATAAAAATACACTAAAACAAAATAAAATAGAAATACTGTAGAATAAATAAAAATATAAAAGAAAGCAAAAACAGGAAAGACTTAATAATGACATCATTCCAAAATTGCACTCTTTTAAACTACAAATAAATAAAAAAGACTCTATGTGGGGATGTCAAAGTGAGAAGTGTATGCTAACGAGGAGTGATGCTCATTTAGAATTATTATTTTCCTCCCAAAGAAATAGACTACTTTTTGTTTCCCAAACCATTTGATCTTTTAATGGAAATTTCATTTTAACGCCTAACAGTGATCAAAATAATATATAATTAGATATTGTGTAAATGCAGATTTAGGAAAACAAGTGGAAAAGGTGGGATTTATTTTTTTATTTTATTAGATATTTTTAATCCACCTTTACTGTTTTTAATAAATAAAAAAATAACTCAAGGGAGCGAACAAATCTACTCATTCCTCCTCTTATTTTCCCCACAACAGCCACCCCGTGAGAAGCTTGGACTGACACGGAGTAAGTGGCCTAAAATCTCATAGTGGCTTTCATAACTGAGGCTCATGGTCTCCTGGTTTCTAACCTAGCCAAAATGGCAAACACTTTGTAAACCAGGTAGCTTTCTCTCAGCTTCCATACAGAAGATGTAATCAAAGATATCACACCACTCACTCTCATTTAATGACAACTAGACTAGCTTTAATATCTCATAATTATTCATCAAAATGTTAGAGAGGTAGAAATCAAAGGAATTTTTTTTTTCATATGGACCGGACTTGTACAAAGTGCTACCTTATTGGAAGACAATATTCAAAGAAATTAGAATTAGACCTAAACAGGAAGCAGAATGTGATCTAGATTATTACACATTTTTAGTGAGATAACTCTAAACAAAAAGGAGGTTATTGGCTGCAAGGTTATTTGCTCAAAAATGAAAATTTTTGGATAGTCTGTCACTGAATAAATGTGTTAAAGTATGATCAACTACTGTCTTACACATTGCTGGTAAAATATGGATAACATTTCTCAGGGGGATGAATTGCATTTTCATTAAATCTGGAATGATGACATAAATTATGCTTAATGGTAACATATATTTTCTGGATATATGTAATTGATGAATGAATGTTGAGACATGTTGTTCTGGGTTACTTTATATTCATGTTTTTTCTTGCCTTATACAATGTTAAAGGTGAAAAAAAAATATAAAAACATACAGAATTGTTGCACAATTGTTTGAGAAAGGACTTACTTGCACATTACTGAGCTTTGAATTCTTAGCTTTTTCCCACTTGCATTTTCCAGATGTGCCAGGAATGCAACTCCCAGACAAGGCATGATGGTGGGACTGCAAGGAGTTGCAGATTATCAGGCTAGGAAAAGGTGCTTTCACCATCTCAGTACAGTATTCTTGGGTTCAAGGAAAAGATCTCAACAATATAGAACAAATGAGAAACACTTGTACATTTGATATGTTCAGGAGGGGGAAACACTGGCTGAAAAACCCTTACAATCCTAAGTGGGTAGAGGGAGATTCACCAGTCAGATTGACTGAAAATAAATCTTTATTTTGCTTGTTGGTCACCTGCAATACTGCATCTGCATTAGCAATAGTTTATATATACTTATAGGACTTATACTTGCATATACTGCTTCATAGTGCTTTATAGCCCTCTCTAAGTGGTTTACAGAGTTAATATATTGTCCCCAACAATTTAGTTCCTCCTTCCTTTTATGGATGGAAGGCTGAGTCAACCCTGACCGGTCAGGATCGAATTCCTGGAAGTGAGCAGAGTCAGCCTGCAATGCTGCATTCTAAGGTCTGCACCATTTTTGCTCTTTTATGATCATGCAAATAGAATCTTTATACCTGTCTTTTCTTCTGAGAACCCAACATTGCTTGATTTCATACAGCATACTAAACTCAAATCAAGTTATGGTTGATTTGAGTTTAGGTATACAAGGTATGAACCCATCCCTTCGACTTTGTAAACCATAGTTTTGGAAATCCAAATATGGAAATCTGTCATAATTTTTAAGCCATAGTTTAGGGTTAACTACATGGCTTACTACAGTATATGAATTGTCAATGTGTTTTATATGATTTTAATATGCCATCTGAATGCAAAAGCAGTTGATAGCCATTTTTTGTCCTTGTGAAAAATTTAGCAAGAGCTTTGAAATTAGAAGCTTTGAGATTCTTGTACAAACAGAAGTGGCATCAAAGCTGCAATGAGTGAGTGAAAGAGAGGGTGTGGCTAGGTGAGACCGAGCACAACAAGGTGAGAGAAGAAACCAGGTCAGTCTTATTGTCAGCTTGTAAGAATAAAGATATGAAAAGTAGACAGACAGAAACCTATAATAGCATTGCTATCTCAACTAACAGAGTACCTAAAACATTCTGTAAGATTTAAAACAACTAAAATCAAAGAAAAAAGTGAGGTTTTTTAAAAAATACTTTTAACATTTGAAAAAAATATAGTAAATGAGTCAGAAAAAATAGTAATAGCTGAGTTTCAAAGGGAAGAGATACCAGTAGATGTTCTATTTTTAATGGTTTTCAATTTTTCTCCATAGAATAGGAATTTAGTTTAAAAAGTTAAGCAATTACCTTCTTGGAGTTTTTTTTTTTTTTTTGCACCTGACTTTATATGAGCATCACTTCTGACTTAGATAGCTGTATGTGCTTGTTCCACTGTAGTTCAAGATGACCAACAGCAATTTAGGTCAAGCAACATTACAAAGGTCAGGAAATCTAAGAGAAATTAAGCTAATAATACCAGGTGATATTCCAAGAAGGATTCAGTCTAGGAGATTAGGAACAAAGGAATCCAAACAGCAGAAGCTGAGCAACAAACAGCAAAGTAGCTTGGCTGAAATCAGATACGGTTCCATGATTCATTGGATCAGTGGCATTTTAAAATAGGTCATTGCTTTGGCTAGAAAGTTAACATAGCAAAAAACTTAAAATGAAATATATTTATATGCATATTGTTTATCAATTTCCTCTGAAATTGTTTTTGTCTTAATTATTCAGAATAGATATTTAAAATATGAATGTTTAAAATGTTTGTATTTCTGCTTAAGATTGCGTATGCATCTATTGAAGAAAGAATACAAAAAGCAAAATTATTAAGAGTTAAAAACAAAAACAAAATAGAAACAAAAACAAAAGGGGAGCTACTCAGGATACATTTGTATGTACACATATTTTAAGTCTAATAGATGAAAAAGGAGGAAGAAGTATGTCGTGTCCGCAAAAAGACGCCAGGAGTCGGTGACTTCGTTCAAAGCTCTTTATTCAAGGATTGGAACCGAACCGGCGAAAAGAAAAAAGCCCACGGCTTTTATTCTTTTCGCCGCGGCGGCCGCGGCCAATGGCAGCATTTTGAGTCTCCCGCGCTTGGAGCGAGCCAATCGCGGAAGACTCTCAACGAGCCAATTGGCGCGGCTCACCTGACCAATTAGAAATCCCCGCGCTTTGGCCAATCAAAACGCGGGGATTTCGAGTATGTAAATTAGGACAGAACACCCCTCCCCTCTTGGTATAGTCCTTACGTTGCGTAGTCACGTAGGTAGGCGGGGCTCCGTCGGGTCCTACTTGACCTGCGCAACTCAGTCGTCAGCGGAATCCCGGCCTATTCGGTCGGGTTTTTGGTTGTTCCTGGTCCTGTGCGAACCGGCTGGTTGATCGGGCCGGTTCCTTCTCCGTGGCTCCCACCTGGGCCTTCCGGGTTGGTTGAGCTACGGATTTCGCCGCTCCCGCTCGGTCTTTCCGGGTCGGTCGAGCTGGCTTGGCAGTTCTTTTCCGGCGAGGGGTCGCGATGGCTGCATCTTGGTAAGTACTGCTGGTTTATTTTTTCTTGCGCTTGGTTATTCGGGTATTCCCTCCCCCCTTGGTTTGCGTCTTGGGAGGTGGGTTCTTTTGCCGTCCTAGACCTGAGTTGGTTAATGTGTCGTTTCCAGGCTCGCCCGTCTGTGGTTTGGAGCCGGTACGAGCGTGGGCCTGTAACTTGGGTGATGATGGCTGGGATCCATAGGGGGTCCCCCGTCAGGTTTTTGGCATACACGAGGTCCCCGGGTGTGAACGTTTGGTATTTTGTACTTGAGTCTGGGGGCCGCTCCGGGTTATATGTTGGGTGTAACCTGTCGAGTGGGGACCTCAGCTTTCTACCCATTAGTAATTCGGCTGGGCTTTTGTTGGTAGTGGTGTTCGGGGTTATGTGTTGTATAAAGAGGAGTCTGTTAATTTTGTCTTGGATCTCCCCGTGGTCCATTTTCCGGATGGTTTTTTTGGTAAATTGAACCATCCGTTTCGCCCTACCGTTCGCCGCCGGATGCGCCGGTGCTGTTAGTGCGTGGCGGATGCCTCTTTCCGCCAGGAACTTCTTGAAGTCGAGGGAGGTAAACTGGGGCCCGTTGTCGGAGACGACGACGTCTGGGAGGCCGTGTGTTGCAAAGAGTTTGCAAAGTTCTTTGATCACGGCCTCCGTGGTTGTTGCCTTCATGTCGCTTACCTCCAACCAGTTGGAGTAAGCGTCAACCGTTATGAGAAAGGTATGTCCATTTGTGGGACCTGCAAAGTCTAAATGTATTCTGGACCATGGCCCCCTTGGTGTTTCCCACTCCAGGATGGGTGCTGTGGGTGGGCTGGGTCTAGTCTCCTGGCATCGCTGGCACCTAGCTACCCAGGCCTCTATCTGCTTGTCCATTCCTGGCCACCAAGCGTAACTTCTGGCCAGGGCTTTAGTTCGTACGATGCCAGGATGCCCCTCATGCAACATTTCCAAAACCTTCCCCTGTAGTCTGTCCGGGATGACCACCCTGTCACCCCACAAGAGGCACCCCTTAAGCAGCGATAGTTCGGTTTGGCGGTTCCTAAATGCCTTGCTGGACTCGTCGTTTTCCTTTTCCGGCCACCCTTTTTCTACCCAATGCAAAATCCGCGCCAGACGCCTGTCTTCAATAGTTTCCCGGGCAATGTCTGACGCGGTTATGGGTAGGTTGGGCAGGGCCTCGATGCTGAGGGTGGTCGTTGTAGGTGCTGGGTCAGGGTCGGAGTCTGGTAACGGCGAGCGGCTCAAAGCGTCCGCGTGTGAAATCTTCTTACCCGGTCTGTGTATAAGTTCGTAGCTGTAGGCTGCCAGGAACTCGGACCACCTTGTCATCCGGGGAGACAGAATGTTCGGGGTGGCCCGATTCCCTGCAAGGATGCCCAGCAACGGCTTATGGTCTGTTACAATGGTGAAAGGGCGGCCGTATAGGTATTCATGGAACCGTTTTACGGCGGCAACTATAGCCAAAGCCTCTTTGTCCAGTTGGCTATAGTTTCGCTCTGGCTTGGTTAGGGTCCGTGAAAAGAACGCGATGGGTGCTTCTTTTCTGTCAGGAAGGGTATGGCTGAGGACAGCGCCGACGCCGAAAGGTGATGCGTCGCAAGTGACGGCCAGGGGCAGGGTTTCGTTGAATTGAATCAAGACGGCGTCGGAGGTGAGGAGGTCTTTAGTTTTTTGGAAGGCGGCTTGCTCCCGTTTCCCCCAAGTCCAGATTGCCGCCTTGTCCAGGAGCCTATGCAAAGGCTCCGCCGCCGTTGCCTTTTGGGGTAGGAAAACATTATAAAAGTTCAGTAACCCCAAGAATGCTTGTAGCTCAGTTTTTGATTTAGGGGTGGGGGCCTCTTTGATAGCTCTGACTTTTTTACTTGTGGGGTGAATGCCGTGCCGGTCTAGAAGGTAGCCCAAGAATTCCACTCGTTCCGTGCACAGTTGGCATTTCTCTCTTTTTACTTTAAGTCCCATTACTTTAAATTTAGTGAGGACCTCTCTGAGTCGGCTTTCTAATTCGGCTTCGTTTGGCGCCGCCACTAGAACGTCATCGAAATAGGGCACCACCCCCTTGATGCCCTGCAACAATCGTTCCATCAGGCTCTGAAAGATGCCTGGTGCCACGCTGACTCCGAATTGGAGTCGGTTGCACTTGAAAGCCCCCCGGTGGGTAACGATGGTCTGGGCTTCCGCCGTTTGCTCGTCTACCGGCAACTGCTGGTACGCCTGGGCGAGATCGAGCTTGGCAAAGACCCTGCCCCCTCCCAGTGAGTGCAGCAGGTGTTGCACGATTGGGACGGGGTAGGCGCTTTGTTGCAGCGCGCCATTTAGGGTGGCCTTATAGTCCCCACAGATCCTCACTGACCCGTCTGGCTTGACCGGGGTCACTATGGGGGTCTCCCACCGGGCATGGTCTATGGGCTGCAATACCCCCTGTTTGACGAGCTTGTCAATTTGCTCGTCTATCTTAGGTTTTAGGGCGAATGGCACCCGCCTAGGTTTTAGTCGTTTGGGGGGGACGCTAGGGTCTAGGTCAAACGAGATAAGGGGCCCCTGGTACTTGCCCAGGCTTCCGTCGAAGACTTCTCGGAACTCCTGGGTTAGTCGCTGTTCCCAGCCGTCGTCGGTGACGTGGTTGACCCCCGTGAGAGAGATGTCGAGCGGGGCGAACCATTGCAGTCCCAGCAGGCTTGGGCAGTCGCGATCGACGATTGTGAGGGGGAGTTGTTCGGTGCGCCCCTTATATGTCACGTTAAAGTTTTTGGTGCCCACTACTGGGGCGCGGTTTCCCTGGTAGTCTTTTACAATAAGTCTTTGGGCGTCTATGTTCCTCCTTTGGAGGGTAGGCACCAACCGTTTTATCTCGTGCCATGCAATCATGGAGAGGTAGGACCCGGAGTCTACCTCCATTTGGCATGGCTGGCCTTCGATGTGAACCTCGACGTGAACTTTTCGGGCGCCGTCGGAGATGGCGTGGCCGATGGTTACCGTCTGGTGGGTCTCCTCTCTCCGTCGGTTGTCGCCGCCTCTCGAGGATCGTCCGGTCCGGTCCCATCGGCTGTCCGAGTGGCGATCTCTGGGCCGGGGCAGTGTGCTTTCCCTTCTGCGGTCGTGTTGGTCCCATCGGGGTGGACTGCGAGGTTTCTTCTGGCGGCAAACCCGGGCGATGTGCCCCTTTTTTTCACAATGCCAGCAGATGGAATCAAAAAACCGGCATTCTGACCTGGGGTGGTCGCCACCGCAACCGGCACAGTTGGTCCTCGACCTACGACCTCTGTGGTTCCGTTGGTCGCGCCCCGTCTGCAATCGATGTATGTCTTCTTCGTCTTCGGACATGCTGGATGCAGAATGGAAATCGCCGTGGTGTGTGGTTGTTTCGGATTTTTGTTCGGTCGACCTTGCCGGGTTGTTGTTTCCGCCGCGGTCCTTCGCGTCTGGTTTTCGCATGCTGTCGGCGGAAGTACGGGTTGCTTCCGCGGCTGCGGCTGCGGTGAGGGCGTCTGCTAAACTGATGTCGCCCTTAGCCATCAACCGGCTCTGGAGGGCGGGGTCCCACAGGCCAAGCACGAATCGGTCTCTCAGGAGGCTGTTCAGGCTGTCAAATTCGCAGAGCCCCCCTAGGCGCCGCAGCTCGGTGACGAAGTCGCTCAATTTTTCACCCGGTCTCTGGTCCCGCCGGTAGAATTCATTGCGCCGGATCAGGATGGGGACTTCGGGAGCGTAATGGCGCCGTAGGATAGGTTCGAGGACGTCCCAGTCCATGGCGGTTGCGTCGGCGGGCTTGGCCAATGCTTTGGCCATCTGGAAAACTTCGGTTCCGCAATGGGTGAGGAAGACGGCGCGTTTTAGCGGGCCCGAGGCGTCCTTCAAGCCGGTGCACTCGAGGTACATGCGGAAACGGTCGGAGAACGATTCCCAGTCCTCGGTGGCGGGTTGAAGGGGGCGGGCGGTGCGATTTTCGCCATCTCGGTGCTAAGTCTGGCTTCCGTCGGACACGGGGTTCGGTTCAGGGTCTGGATCCCACCTTCGTCGCCAGAGTCATGTCCGCAAAAAGACGCCAGGAGTCGGTGACTTCGTTCAAAGCTCTTTATTCAAGGATTGGAACCGAACCGGCGAAAAGAAAAAAGCCCGCGGCTCTTATTCTTTTCACCGCGGCGGCCGCGGCCAATGGCAGCATTTTGAGTCTCCCGCGCTTGGAGCGAGCCAATCGCGGAAGACTCTCAACGAGCCAATCGGCGCGGCTCGCCTGACCAATTAGAAATCCCCGCGCTTTGGCCAATCAAAACGCGGGGATTTCGAGTATGTAAATTAGGACAGAACAAAGTAGATAGATAGATAGATAGATAGATAGATAGATAGATAGATAGATAGATAGATCCAGTAATGCTCTTTATTTCAAGGTTGTATCTCCAATTGCCTCTGTATTCATCAAGAATTAATCAGTCTCCAAATTTCTAGGCCTTTAACAGAGGTTGAGGAAGTCACATACTACCCATAGGGGCAAGAAGGTATTTTTTTAATGATAAAATTAATTGAAGGGGTCTGAAGAACACTTGCTCAGTCTGAACACACTTGGCAAGCAGAAACAACAGGAGAGAGGCAGCTGGTCAGGATTGAACTTCTGATAGTCAGTAGAATTAGCATGTAATACTGCATTCTAATCACTGCGCCACCACAGCTCCTAATTTATTTACTATATACACATTGTATGGTACATTGTTAACATCATATATATATTTTGGCAATTCCTTAATATTTTTTGTTTGTATTGAATTAGGCAAAATTCCAAATTTCATTTTTTCTGATCAATACAGGAATGCTGTTGCTGTTTTTATTGCAATTTTGGATGCTTACTTTTTATCTTGATTAACTAATGTTCTAGTACATTTATTTAATAAGTAAATCAACATTTGTTTCCTAAATGTGAATTACCATCAATAAGCTCACTCACACATCCTTGGCTCAAGGATGGCCCACTTATGGATTCTGGAAGATATGAATGTACTATGCTATCCTTCTCCTGCCCCGAGTCTAACATAAAGGCAAATTCTGCCTATTTTTCCCCCCCGCGGAATATCAAAAGTCCAGCCTCTGGCACCATATGCAGTGCTGTACTTCATTTCATTGGTAGAGTCAACACTTCCATTGACTAGTGTGTGTGGTGAGCATGCCCATTCTCGTCCAGTTATTGTCACTGCCCTCCATAGAGCAGTGCTGGCCTGATGATATTGAACTTCTTTTTTCTTGCTTTTAAAAAAAATTAAGTATAGCTTCTCTTCTTTTCTCTTTTCTTTTCTTCTGTCCTTTCCTTTCCTCTCCTCTCTCCTCCTTTCCATTTTAAACTGGTCAGTGGAGAATTAAAAGCAAGGACATGGAGGAGGGACAGGAAGCTGAGAGTGGCTGGTGGGGCAAGGAAGACTGCAAGAAGAAGAAAAGATTGAAAGAGGGAAGTGTGTGTGTGTGTGTGTGTGTATGCACGCGCACGCACATTCAAGCAGGTGAGAACAACAAAGCAACAAGTAAACTGCTAATTTTATCTGATAATTATTTTTTTTTGAAACAAATTTTTATTAATTTTAAAGATAAAACAACACATCATTAACCATTAAATACATAAACACATAAAACCTCTTAACATTGTAAATCCTTACAAGTCAAACAAAACATTATTTTTATACAGCATAATTCCAATTTATCCCATCTCCATATGGACACACAAATATCTTTCAGCAAATTTCTCATTTTTTCTCTTTACTCCTATTCAATTTCATTTCTCTTCCATATTTATCCATTTTATAGTCATCATATTCTTTTCTTTCTGGCTTGTTTAAATTATTCTCATCTAACATTCCTCCAAGGTTTTATTGATTCTTTTTTCCTTTTTTTTATAAAAAACAAATTTTGTTAGTTTTACCATAAACACAATACACAAACATACAAAACACAAAACATAAACAAAACTAAAAGATCTTTTCTGAAGGTTGTCTGTTCCCGGGTTAAAACTCTTCACACAGACACAAATTCAAACATCATATTCAACCCATATCTCCTTCCATATCTTATTATCATTTTCTTTTTTATATATATATATATAAACCATTTTTATCAGTTTTATAAAAACAATGCACAAAGAATCAAGGCATAGCAGCTTATAAATTCTTTTCTAAGAAAAAATAATAATAAAAGATCAATAAGGCATAACATTTCCAGATTATAATATCAATATTTCATATAATATTAACTTCATATCTTGTCCCTACTTCTCCTTTCCATCCAAATTATTTATTAATTAAAATTTTATTGCCTTTTATCAATATACAAAATCCAAAAAAAAAAGCATATATATCCTTCCATATCTTATTACCATTTTCAACAACATTCTTTGTCTGTTCTATTTCCAATTTTCCATTCATCTTTTTTTTCTTTTACTATACTTCTCCTGTACACCAATTGGAGTAACATCTATAACTCATTACCCTAACTTAGAAATACTACATATAGCAATCTTTCTTGGGATTCTGTTTAAAAGATTCTAAAATTACATTATAAATTTTATATTCTAAATATACATATAAAAACACACTCTTATATACCCTCCAGAATCCCTCTTTTAATCTAAATTAAATTCACCCATTGTCTCTAAATAAACTTTTTTTCTTTAGGTCTTGCTTCCCCCCATTAAGGCTTCTCCTCCCCCCCTTTCTCTCTTGCTTATTCTTCTCCTTGCCCTTTCTACCCCTTTGCTTTTTCCCTTCGCTTTTCTTACTCCTTTTCCTTTGCTTTCTAACCTTGCCTCCATCTTTTCGCTCATTTTTCTCTCTTTTGGTTGTTTTTATAATTCTTAAAATCCCCTTTTTCTTATCCTTTTTCTCCTCCTCTCCGGAAGGGACCCATTGTTCATCAAAGATGGCTTCTTCTTCCTCTTCTTCCTTGTCCCAGTCCTTCTGCTGCGTAATCAACTTTTCAACAGAACATAACGCCATTTCTAAGAATTGAAACAAAGCGCCCAAAGTATCTTCTTTTTTATATTTTTGATATTCAATCTCTAGTTCATCCACAAACGATGCCATTATAAAAAGGGAAACTTTTTCCAAAACAACCACAAGTATTTTTAATCAAAGACAATCAAAAGCAATTAAAAAAAAATTCCAAAAGTTAATATTTTTCTTCCTTCTTCTCTTTCTCTTTCTGGATTAATTTTTATTCAAAGAGGTCCAATTACCATATATCTTCCTTTGGGATCCACAAAGACGTTCTAGACAATCTCCTCCTTTTTCAGCTTCTGCTCCAATTTTTTTTCTCCCTTCCCACTTGCAATGACAATTTTAAATAATCAGAAATCCATACCTCCAGCAAAGATTTTCCAATTTCTTAAATTTTTCAATGTCCAAAAATCCCTTTGTCTCTTAGCTTCAACTTTCAAAGCAATCCACTTTCAATGTCTAATATATCCAAATATTTCTGCTATTTCCGTGGGATGGGAGAGTAAAAAAAAAAAAAAGTTCCCTTTAACAGCTTCTCCGCCGCTTTTCGCTCTTCTTAGGGATACAATGTATCCTCCAGCAATTCAAGCAGCTCAATTCCAGGCAATTTAAAAGGTGTTACTTGACCCGGCTCAGACAGAACTTTCACTCTTCACACTTCCTCCAGCACAGTTCTTACCCGGTTGCTGGCTTCTTCGTGGCGGCCATTGCTGACCGCCGCTCCACCGCCTTGGGAAAAAGGGGTTTTCCCGGAGAAGGGGGGGTCTGCGACACCCCCACCTCCCTATCTGACTCCCCTCTCTCTTCAGCTGTCCCTACAGGGCAGCCATATCCCCCTGACCCATCTGGATCGGGGGTACCTCGACGGCTAGCACAGCAGGAATCGCGAGCTGTCGCGAATTCCTGCTGCCCCGAAGCCACGCGAAACCGGAAGCCTCCTATTTTATCTGATAATTATAAAGAAATTGAAAATTTTAAAACTAACTTCCTTCTTCTCCTCCAATACAGATATGGTTCCTAGTCCAAGTGTCACACCATCCTGGACTCAAATTCAATAATATTTCGCGCTTATTTGCACGAATCCTACCTAGCTTTTTCTCTGGTAATATCACACTACTAACTAGGGCATACAAAACATTTACTATTTAAATACAGCTCATCAGTCTGGAACCCGCATTATGTATCTGATATGAACACAGTTGAAAAAGTCCAGAAATATTTTACGAGAAGAGTCCTCCACTCCTCTACTCGTTTGCAGAATACCTTATGCCATCAGACTCGAAATTCTAGACCTAGAAAACCTAGAACTACGCCACCTTTGGTCTGATCTAAGTATAGTATATAAAATGATACTGTATATTGCAATATCCTACCTGTCAATGAATGCCTCAATTTCTACCATAACAATACAAGAGCACACAATAGATACAAACTCAAGGTTAACCGCATCAAACTTGATTGCAGGAAATACAACTTCAGCAACAGAGTGGTCAATGTCTGGAATACTCTACCTGACTCTGTGGTTTTTTCCCCAAACCCCCAAAACTTTAACCTTAGACGGTCTACTATTGACTTCACCCCTTTCCTAAAGGGTCTGTAGGAGGCGTCCATAAGCGTACCAATGTGCCTACTGTCCCTGTCCTATTGTTTCTTTTATTTTTCTTATATGTATTTATTTTATGTACTCCTAACTATGTCTATACTTATACCTGTAATCTTATTATCAGCTTGACTAAATAAATAAGTAAGTAAGTAAGTAAATAAATAAATAAAATCAACTGCTTGGGTGCATGTGTATCTCTCAGGGAAGGATTTCCCTTTCTTGTTCAAGGGAGAACAACATTATGTGTGGGGGGGCAGAGGATGTTTTTTCCCAGTTCCCAGAGGATGTGTGAACTGGTAAATTGCTCACTGTGAATGAGCAAGGCATGCATTGAAGAAAAGGTTGGATGAGATGAACTCTGCACGATCATGTAATTGTGTCCTCAAAGGCCTCCTCACAGAAAGGAACTGGCAGAAGAGGGAGAATTAAAGAAGCCAAAGAATCCACCAACCAGGAGCCATAATAACCACCATCTGCATAGAATTACCTCGCCAGCACTGTTTCCAAAGCTTGAAATCTGGGCACCAGTGTCTTATGCCAACTTCATTTACGGATTATATAAGAAGCTTAAGGGCTACTATGAATAAATGCCCTAAGACTTCAATTCCAAATACTCTTAGTAGAGGCTGATTCTTAAGAGACAAAGCGGTGTTTATGTAAATATACACATTTTGCACTGTATTTTGTAATGAGTCATAATACATTAATGTTAGTGCTTAAGGACAGAAGGGAAATTACTAACTGCAGTTAACATAGCTTTATATTAGTATAGGAAGAGGGATTCAAAGGTACCACATTAGAAACATTTGAATGGATTGTGAATCAACAAAGACTATCTTGTCGATGGCAACACACTTGGACCCCATCTTTGTTGGCCTGTTTGCATATCAAGCCTCTTATACTCCAGGACCCACATAAAATTTCTTCTCACTTTGGCAAATGATGTTAGTGAGTGGAATACAGAGGAAGTGATTTCGCTAACTTGCGAACTGATTCAGATGTACCCTCCTAGACCACTCAAAAACAATCACCCTAACTTTGCTTAAGATACAGGGTTATACATTTGGGGTTATACATTATTCTGCACATCAGCATAAATGTGAGGTACAAAAACTGAGTTCAACCTGTATCAACCTTGAGCTCTTTTGATGGACTGGACTATTATTAGTGTAACAGCTTGCACTGCAGTGGTCGGATTCAAAACATCTTACTACTGGTTCTATGGGTGTGGCTTAGTGGGTGTGGCATGGCTTGGTGTATGTTAGATCTGGGGTGGATCGGTTCGAAGGAGACGCAAGACCATCATAGTGAGTTCAGCTCTTTATTTAGGATAAGAATGGTCTAGAGAATACAAGCCGCAACATCCCTTCATATAGGGCTGGCTCGCGGCTCTGCGGCCAATGGCAGCGCTTTGAATCTCCCACGATCGGCGCAGCCAATCGCGGTAGATTCTTAGCGCTCCAATCATGGCCGGGGTTTCAACCAATCAGGTCGCTGTCCATCCAGACCAATCAGTTGTGAGGGTTTGGAGTATGCTAATATAGTACAGTGTACATTCCCTCCCCATCCCATTAACCTGCTTTCCAGTTCCGTTCTCCTGTGCAGGGCAACCAAAGAAGACCCAGATGATCAGCTGAGTCTTGGGAGGCAGAGAATAGATGGGGGTGGAGCCAGTCAGAGGTGGGATTTGCCAGTTCTCCGAACTACTCAAAATTTCTGCTGCTGGTTATCCAGAACTGGTCAGAACCTGTTAAATAACACCTCTGTTGCACTGGATCCTGAAATCATCACCTTGGTCTTCACCACTTAGCTGAGTGAGTTGAAGGTGTCATAATAATCGGTCTCTGGTGACTGTTCTCAGAGTCGTCGATATGTTACTGATCCAAAAACACACAGGCATCCTTTTGCTCCTTCAACAGAGACACTAAAAAGAATCATCTCATAATTTATTTTAACCTTTTTCTTAAGGGCTATTTTACCTAGTTTGATTTTCTATACCAATGGCATTTCCACCTAATTATCCTGTTGAATGTCTGTTAGTTTCCAATGCAGTTAGGTTTCTATTATTTACCATAATACTTTTCTGAGTTAGTTTGTTTATTTATTTAATTTGTATCTTGCATTTATTATTTTTACAAATAACTCAAGTGGAGAAGATATCCAACATATCTTCCTCCTCTTAATTTCCTACAACAACAACCCTATGAGAGACTGATTTACCCAAAGTCACCCCAGTTTTCATGGCTAAGGTGGGACTTGAACTCATCCTGTCCTGCTTTCGAGACTGGTGCCTTAAGCACTTAAGATATAGGTGTACTACATCTATGACATCAATGGAATCTTTTTGCCATAAGTATATACAATGAAATAGTTAAAGATGGCTTCTTGTGATATACAGTATGACAAAATGTAAAATGTTCAAATTTTGTTGATTCTTCTGGACTGCTTCCAGTACCATTGACCATGACATCCTTTTGAGGAGATTTCTAATTTAGAATAAATAGAGCAGTGATGTAAACATTATTTCTAACCATGTTCATATAGAAAACTGCTTTTTCAGAAACTGGAAATGATAAGTTTCAGCTCAATTACTGCAGGATTATGGTGGAATATATTCTGAAATAGTAGAATAACAATTATTGGAGCACTAGTTCAGTCTTGTACCATAGGACATTCAACATCCAAAATATTTATCCAAAATTTATTCACATATTAAGCACAATGTCATCAGCTGTCATGCTTTTTCATCATATTTTCTGGCCATGGTTATGTGTTGATGACGGTCAGTAAGTCAAGGCTCAGTTCTCGTGTGAGGGGAGTCCTCAATTTATGACTGCAACTGAGCTCAACATTTATGTTGCTAAGTGAGACATTTGTTAAGTGAATTTTGCCCCATTTTACTACCTTTCTTGCCACAGTTGTTAAGTGAAATTGCTGCGATTGGTAAGTTGTTAAATAAACTTTTGTTTATTTAAGTTGTTTTGTTTATTTAAGTTGTTAAATAAACAAAGTTAATAAACTACTAACTTTGCTTCTCAGAATGTTACAAAAGATGATCACATGACCCCAGAACACGGCAACCATCATAAATAACAAGTCAGTTGCCAAGCATCTGAATTTTGATCACATGACCATGGGAATGCCACAATGATCATAAGTGTGAAAAACGGTCAGAAGCCATTTTTTTTCAGTGCCTTTGTAAATTTGAACGATCACTAAACAAACCATTGTAAGTTGAGGACCAGCAGTATAAATATGGAGAAAAATTGATAACATATCAAGACAGAAGAAGGAGAATTTAAGAAAAAAGTCAAGAGAACATTTGACAGTAGGGGAATATACTTTGCAATGGTTTTCATGTGCACAATTAAGAAAAATATTTAATATAGGTAAAAGGTAACTGGACTTGAGCAATGTAAGACAGAATTGGAAACTAAATTATATACAAATGATGAACATGTAATTTAAAAAGTGTACAAGCTTTTATTACGGTTTGAAACTGATAAAGAACAAGCTAAGTATTACAATTACATGATTAAAAGGATTATGAATTTTGGTTATACAAACAGATACATGGGAGCGAATGTAGATAAATGGAGTAACATTCACATTTTGTTATAATTGAAGAGAGGTATATATATATATATATATATGTGTGTGTATGTATGTATGTATGTATGTTTGTATATATGTATGTATGTATAACTGTATTATTAGTATATGACACCAGAGAAATGATCAAAGATATATAAAGGAACCTCAGAACAATGTTGGAAAAGCTAACAACATTAAGGGGTATGTTATTATGCATGGTGGATTTATGAAAAATCTAGAAAATTCTGGATACAAATAAATACAATGATATAAAAAGTGATAAAGGTTAATACTGAAAAATATTGAGGAAAAATCCAAATGTTTTGTTGGAAAGTATGGACAGTCAGCTAGAAAAACTAATGGAAGATTGATTTCACACATGGTTACTCTGGCAACACTATTATCTGCATAACAGTGGAGGAATACTGAAATTTCCACAATGGAGAAATGAGTTGTGAAGATGTTAGAAATTTCAAAACTGACCTGCTTAGTCAGATTAAAACAATAACTACTTTTTTAAAAAAAAGAAGACTGGAAACCTTTTATGAATTTTTTTTTTTTTGCTGAAAACAGAACAATAAAGCAATTATTTATGGATTTAATTATTAGAAAATACTAAACAAGGAGCTGAGGGATAATTTTGAGGGAGTCTGGATGTTAAGTTTGTTAATTTCTATTGCAATGAAGGAACTCATTCATTTTTTCTATTTTTAATTTTTTTAAATATTTCCTTTTTTGTTGTTTTGTTTTCTGTTCTTTTTATTTTCGTTTCTTATTTTTTCTTTTCAACTTGTCTTCTATTGCTTGAAAAACTCTTTCATAAACATTTTTTTAGAAAATAACAAATACCCAGAATACTACACACTATCCATGAGAAACTGATTAACATTCTTTTCAACTTTGCAGGAAATTTCAAAAGCAAATCCACTTTTATCAAATTGAATGAGAACTTCTGGGAGAAAAAAAAACTGCTGAAGAATTTGTGCTCATAGCACTATTAGTGGTAATAAAATTATTGTTGGGCAACCTCAAGGTTTGTAAGGGGAAGGAATACCAGAATCGGGGGGTAGAATTAAAAGAGGGATGAGCCTAGAATTTCTACATTGCCACAAGCAAACTAAGTCCAACAAATTAAGTTCCCACCCTCCTTGAATTCTGTCGGCTTTTATCTAACTCCTGTCAGGTGCTAACTATTAGTTGAGAATATTCCTGTGCATAGGCATATGAGTAGCAATAAATCAGTTTAATTGGACTTTCACAGTGTGTACCTGATCTTTCACACTCAACAATGTTCTCTTCCAATCCTTCTCTTTTGACAAATTATGTCAGATTGAAGAGAGCTAATCATGTTATTAATGATGGACCATGGTGTCTGACAGTGAAGAAGCTAATTCACTGAAGGACATTGATTTTTCATGTTTTGTTTTTAATTATCATGGAGTTTGAAAATGCTTTCTCCATTGTGTCAATCTCTCATCTTTGATGTGACCTTAAAATGTTATATATATTTTTTAATTACATAATATATGGTTTCAAAAGTAATTGCTTATGGGGACTAATGAGCCAGGGTAAATATACTTATCTAATACTTCATTACAAAGAAGAATTAGAATAAGAATAAGGGACCTTGGAGATAAGTAGCTTAGGGTTGAACTGTGGAGCCTCTATGAACTTACTTGTTTGACTGTTTGCAGGCATTTCGTTACTCAAATAGGTAACATCATCAATGTTTGTGGGGTTTGTTCGCTCTTATATACAGTAGCTTGCCCTGCCAGTATTGGAAGGTTTTTTTCCTTGATAAAAAAAAAACTCTGCTTGTTTGTCTGGTGTTAATCCATTCTTATTGGGATGCTAGCTGTTGGAGGGGAGAAGATCTGGTGTTTTTTGTTTCCTTCTTAACTTTTTATTATTATTTTTGAATGGAATGTTAATGTGATTTCTCTCTGTGTCTATTGATGGCTGATTTGTCTGAATGCCAAGCTTTTTGGATTTAGTTTCATCTAGGATGCTCACAATTCCCCAGTTAAACTATGGTTGAGTCTGTCAATGTGTTGTGAAGTTAAAGAATTTTCATTATGACATCTGGTTGCTGGTTTGGATGCACTGTGCTTGTCTTTTGCTTCTCTGCCTTACATAGTGATTACTATAATTCTTACACAGTATGTTGTAGGTGACTCTTGGATTTTGTTCTTGGGCTACTGAATCTTCTGGTTTACTTAAGAAGTTTTGGAGGGTTTTAGTTGGTTTGTATGCTACAATAACACCATGTAATTGCAATAGTCCATGGTTGTTTCTGGGATGTTTTTGATGTATGGTAGCATTATCCATTTTATAGCTTATGTTGGTTGTGCTGTAGTGGTTGAACAATCAGGCATTTTTTAAATAAAGTTGGCAAATGTTTTTTTTTAAAAAAAGAATTTTATTGATTTTCTACAAACAAACAAGACAAACAAAACATTAAAACACCAACTCTCTTATGTACATCCAGTGTGTCGGTTGGTTCATCAGTTTTGTGCATTCATTTTGTAGTCTCAATTATGGTTATGTTACATAACAACTCATATTGTCAATCCAAACTTATATATCCTAATATCGCTATTAAAATATCATTTGACTATACTTTTAATCATTCATGCTTTTTGAGATAACAATACTTTAAATAGTTTATTCTATAACAAATCATATAATCATACCAAATCTATCCTAAAAACACTTTATAAATATAATGTCAAATAACAAAGGCGAAAGAAAAAATAAAGATATTCCTTGCTGTCTAACATTCTAAATATTCTATTAACGTGTTTTGTCATCTAGCCATTGATAAAAAAGACCCCAAATTTCATAAAATTGTTTATCCTCTTGCTCTCTAATTTCAAATGTCAATCTACTCATCTCAGCGCATTAAAGTTGGCAAATGTTGTAGAGGTCAGGGGTCTCCAACCTTGGCAACTTTAAGACTTGTGGACTTCAACTCCCAGTGTTTCTCAGCCAACTGGGAGTTGAAGTCCACAAGTTTTAAAGTTGTCAAGGTTGGAGACCCTTGATATAGGTGATCTGTTTTCTTCTTTCTTCTGAGTTGCTGCAGTGCATTTGTACTTGTCTGAAATTTTTTTTAAACACAATTCCTCTAGTAGGAGGTCAACACAAATGGTAAAAACTTTGGCTGAAACATTCCATTTTTCAGCCTGGAGCTCGTTGGTGCCTTTGTTTCTCTATCCAGATATGAATTGCCCTTTCCTGGCATAGTGTTTTCCAAATGTTGTCATGCTAAGGGCTGGCTGAGGATGATAGGAGTTATAGCCTAACATATCTGGAGGAAACCAGGTTGGGAAAGGCTTCTGTATTATTATAACAATGTTCATATTAAATAATGGAGGGGGAGGGGAAAAACATTCAGAAATCGCCAGGATTTATATGTGTCTTTCCTTTTACAATTAATCAGAATAACAATAACAATTAATTACAGCTCACATGTACAAAGCATCTCTCAGCCTTCCTTCCACACCTACATGTATGATTCATTGTGACTTGGAAGGCATCATCCTACATCCCACAGTAATAATCATGAGTGTCACATGAGGACAGGAAGTGAAGGCTCTCACTCTACCTAACTGAACCCTGGATGAAACAAAAGTTCACTTGTGGCTCAAGCACCTTTGATGTCCTACTCAAATTTAAACAC